>JANFCV010000008.1:2427500-3641250 GCA_024500475.1 Phthorimaea operculella | reverse complement strand
ACTATATCGAAATCCTTTGAGTGTAAAGAGGTAACAAGCATACACAACAGAGACTGTAAAAAGAAGCTTATACATCTCATACATAGTCATACTCATAATCAATGAGCCTAGAAACGGCGGTAACGAATGAACAACAGCAAATGCATGTGTAAAATCACGTATTACGACCTCGTAATCCAAACGGACGCACCATGGGTCGCAAGCGCAGTCGTGAGATCCGAATCCGCTAGTACAGGGATGGGAAAATACAATTTGGAAAGGGCCATATCAAAGAATCACAACTTGTAAGCGGGCCAAATAAGTTTTTTAATTACTAAAAAAGTACAAGAAATTAAGTTTGTTTTGATGTGATTGGTCGATGAGATAAATGAAATTTTGACTGTTCGTCTACAAGCACGTCAAAATTTGGCTTCAAATACTTGATGTAACTTTTAAAATACACTCAAGGTGTTCATCAGTCAATTTGTTCCTCAGTTTGTTCTTACGCAGCTTCATTGTGGAAAACACTTGCTCACAGTTATATTGAAGATCCAAATATAGAAATGATTTTCTGAGCATGTTTTCTTAAATTTTGACAATGACTTGTAAAATTCAATTTTTGTTGAATTGTTGTACATTTGTTTCAACGTGTCATCACACTGAAGCTCAATAATTTCAAGCTGATATTCTGCTGCTACATCCTCGCAATTAACTGCAAATGGAGAAGAGAGCAATCGCAAATCAGATTCTATTCTTTTGAAATCCTCAAATCGCTGGTTGAATTGATTTTCCAAGCTATTTAGTTGGCAAACGAAAAAGTTTATTTTAACCGGTGTCAGTTCGGCGACTGTTTGTAGCTTTGAAAAATATGAAAGATTCTTTTGTGATATTTGTGTAGCAAACAATTTTAATTTTTACGTGATTATTTGAACTTGAGGGCCAAACTTAATAAAAATCAGTCAGTGACCGCGGGCCGGATGTAATCACTCCGCGGGCCGGATTTGGCCCGCGGGCCGCCATTTCCCCATCCCTGCGCTAGTAGTTAGCCTTGACGGTGGAAGGGGACTAATAGGAAGGTGTCACGTTACGAGCGAAAAGCGGGAACCACATAAACCTGTAGTTTGATGAAAGACGCACCATGGGTCGCAAGCGCAGTCGTGAGATCCGAATCCGCTAGTAGTTAGCCTTGACGGTGGAAGGGGACTAATAGGAAGGTGTCACGTTACGAGCGAAAAGCGGGAACCACATAAACCTGTAGTTTGATGAAAGACGAACCATGGTTCACAGGAGCTGTCGTGAGATATCCGCCAGTAGTTAGCCTTGACGGTGGAAGGGGACTGAAAGGAAGGTGTCATATTACTAAGCGGAAAGCGGGATCCACAGAAACCTGTAGTTTGATGAAAGACACACCATGGGTCACAGGAGCTGTCGTGAGATATCCGCTAGTAGTTAGCCTTGACGGTGGAAGGGGACTGATAGGAAGGTGTCACGTTACGAGCGAAAAGAGGGTACCACATAAACCTGTAGTTCGATGAAAGACGAACCATGGTTCATAGGAGATGTCGTTCGATTTAAATCCGCTAATAGTTAGCCTTGACGGTGGAAGGGGACTGAAAGGAAGGTGTCATATTACTAAGCGGAAAGCGGGATCCACAGAAACCTGTAGTTTGATGAAAGACACACCATGGGTCACAGGAGCTGTCGTGAGATATCCGCTAGTAGTTAGCCTTGACGGTGGAAGGGGACTGATAGGAAGGTGTCACGTTACGAGCGAAAAGAGGGTACCACATAAACCTGTAGTTCGATGAAAGACGAACCATGGTTCATAGGAGATGTCGTTCGATTTGAATCCGCTAATAGTTAGCCTTGACTATGGAAGGGGACTGATAGAACGGTGTCATGTTACTGAGCGGAAAGCGGGAACCACATAAACCTGTAATTCGAACTTCGATAAAAGACGCCCCATGGGTCATGGGAGCTGTCGTGAGATATCCGCTAGCTTTGACGGTGGAAGGGACCGATAGGAAGGTGTCATATTACCGAGCGGAAAGCGGGAACCACATCAAACCTAGAAACACTTATTTCTTAAGTTCATAATAAAAAAATAAGCGCGTCGGAAGATTGGAGATCACTGAAAGAGTAAAGAGAGAGAAAGTAGTTTGGTAGCATTTTTGTAGTCAAATAGTCAGTCAGTTTACGAATAGGCGAACTCTACATAAGAAAAATCGTTTTTGTGTTTCTGGAAAATGAATATCTGGCAGGCCATCTAGTTCTAATCCAAAAATGGCGATAGGCAGCCTACTTAGCCATTATCATTTCGATAATCATCATCATCATCATAGCGTATGATAAGATAATATTCATGCTGTTCTTAGGTACGACGAACGTACGTACCTACTTGTTTCCGTCTAAATATGACTTGAGATTATTTTCCGTGGGAGTGTTGACAAAACGACACATCAATCATCGTTAGCTTCATTGTTAGAAGACTACTGACTTACTTCGAATGCTAAATTAGAGCATAGAGCTATATCCGGGATTGCAAAATTAACTCTACGAATTAGTTACTTGTTCACATCTTGTTCATGACTTTATTTTCGTCACAGACGTTCATTTCGAGCCCGACCTAAGAAATTATTCATATTTAGTGTGATCAAAACTCTCTCATTTGTGTCGTTCTCTCTATAATTTTATGCCCTTCTTTGGGTGATACCGTGTGTACAGGGTAGATTCAAATCCGTTCTTCCTAGAAGTCTCGCCCCAATGGTGTGGTTGTTTGAACAACCACACCATACTGCTTCCGAGCGAGCTGCTGCTCTCCACCAAATAGTTAGACGTAGTTTTTATGGCCTCGAAACCGTAGGGTTGAACGTCCAACCTCAAAGAAGGCACTAGCCTTTACTTGACAGTTTTCCGCTAACCGCCACCGCTTGTGCCATATCCCGTACTCAATTCGCTTCTCATTCAGCCGTGCTAAGCCACTAGTAGTGTACTTCTGTACCGCGGCCGAGTCGCGCGTGTTGTGATTGTGTTGTATTACCCGACCGCGTAAGGAGGGTTATTGTTGTGAGAACTTTCACTCCCAACCACTGGAGGTTGCAACACCGAGGTGAGCCTGTTTTGATCTGTCACGTGGGATAAACATTGATGCAATGTTGGGATATGTGAATGTAAGGCGAACGTGTTTGTGAAGTGTTTAAGGTAGGTGCGATCGCATGAAGTTATACCTAAAGCACAGAATATATAATAGTACTAGGCGTAAAGTGTTTTCGTCTTGTTTACGTTTGGTTTGGTTTCTTAGTAAAGTATGGCAAAGTAGACCTGCTAACCCAAGTTCAAACATTGTTGAACTATAATCTTAATATATAAAACTCAAAGAGACTGACTGTCAACAACGCACAGCCTAAACTACTGGACCGATCCGGCTGTAATTTGGCATGAAGATAGCCACTATAATGTAGGCATCCACTAAGGAAGGATTTTTCGAAATTCAACCCCTAAGGGGGTAAAACGGGGGATGAAAGTTTGTATGAAACTTTTTATTCCTTTGGTATTTTTGCTTCAAATTTCGTACTTAGGAAGAACTTCAAAAATAATGAATGACGTGTTTTAACATTTTCCAATTTTAAACCCCTAAGGGGGTAAGAAAGGGGATGAAAGTATTATATTTACGCGCAGGCCGCACCTTTTAGCTACAGTACTGAAATTTGGCACCCTTATTTTTAATAATCTGTTGATTCAGGAGTATTCAAAATTCATCCCCCGATGGGTTGACATAGGGGATGAAAATTACGCATTGTCGCAAAAACCAAACCCTTGGAGCTAGAAGCGTGAAATTTGGCATGTGTATTTCATAAGCAACGTAGGCATCCACGAAGAAAGGATTTTTTGAAATTCAACCCCTAAGGGGGTAAAACGGGGGATGAAAGTTTGTATGAAACTTTTTATTCCTTTGATACAACTGCTTCAAATTTCGTATTTAGGAAGAACTTCAAAAATAATGAATGACGTGTTTTAACATTTTTCAATTTTAAACCCCTCAGGGGGTAAGAAAGGGGATGAAAGTATTATATTTACGCGCAGGCCGCACCTTTTAAGCTACAGTTCTGAGATTTGGCACCCTTATTTTTAATAAACAGTTGATATTATATTGATTTAGGAGTATTCAAAATTCATCCCCCGATGGGTTGACATAGGGGATGAAAATTACGCATTGTCGTAAAAACCAAACCCTTGGAGCCAGAAGCTTGAAATTTGGCATGTATATTCTTTAAGTAACGTTAGCTAGCATCCACTAAGAAAGGATTTTTTGGAATTCAACCCCTATGGGGGTAAAACGGGGGGTAATTGTATGAAACTTTTTATTCCTTTGAAATATTTGCTTTAAATTTCGTATTTAGGAAGAACTTTTAAAATAATGAATGACGAGTTTAAGCATTTTTCAATTTTAAACCCCTGAGGGGGTAAGAAAGGGGATGAAAGTATTATATTAACGTGCAGGCCGCACCTTTGAAGCTACAGCTTTGAAATTTGGCACCCTTTTTTTTAATAACAGTTGATATTATTTTGATTTAGGAATGTTCAAAATTCATCCCCCGGTGGGTTGACATAGGGGATGAAAATTACGCATTGTCGTAAAAACCAAACCCTTGGAGCTAGAAGCGTGAAATTTGGCATGTGTTTTCTTTAAGCAACGTAAGCATCCACTAAGAAAGGATTTTTTGAAATTCAACCCCTTTGAGGGTAAAACGGGGAGTGAAAGTTTGTATGAAAATGTTTATTCCCTTGATACATCATCATCATCATCATGGCCTGTTCGAGGTCCATTCTTGGACATAGGCCTCTTCTCTCTTCTTCCACTCCCGGCGGTCTTGCGCCCGTCTCATCCAGTCGTGACCTCCATGCCGCCTGATGTCATCCACCCAGCGCTGCGGTGGTCTACCACGTGCTCTGGTGTTGGCTCTGGGTCTCCACTCCAGTACTCTCCGTGCCCAGCGGCTCTTCTCCATCCGAGCAATGTGTCCCGCCCAGCTCCACTTTTTCCTGGCGATAAGTTCCATCACATCTCTCACTTTGGTCTTGCTACGTATCCATTCATTGCGCTTCCGGTCGCGTAGGGAAATTCCGAGCATTGCCCTTTCCATCGCTCTCTGCGCGACTCTGAATTTCTCGGCAGAATTTTTAGTGAGAGACATGGTTTCTGTCCCATAAGTAAACACGGGCAAGACACACTGCTCAAACACTTTACTTTCAGGTGCAGTGGCAATTTGCCTCTCAGCGTTGCTTTGTTGGCACCAAAAGCGGCCCAGGCTTGTGCAATTCTGCGCTCTACCTCAGCAGTTTGGTTCTGGAATCCAAGCGTTATTTTATGACCTAAGTATATATATTCCGATACACACTCTACAGGGAATAGACTTGGTGTGGCATCAGGGATGTTCGTCATTATTTTGGTCTTTCCAATATTCATCTTTAGGCCAGTTTTGAAACAGTTTTGAGGTCTTCAATCATGGAGATCATCTCCTCTGCATCGTCTGAAAGTAGCACCAGATCATCGGCGAATCTAAGGTTTGATAGTCTTTCTCCGTCCACCAGCAGTCCTTTATTTGTCCAGTCTAACTGTTGGAATATTAGTTCCAGAGCTAAGGTAAAAAGTTTCGGAGAAATTGTGTCTCCCTGTCGAACCCCCTTCTCAAGTGTAAACGGTGCTGTTTTCTTATGGAGGGCTACGCACGCAGTGGCATTCTGATGTAGGTGGTGTAGAATGCTTATGTATCTCTCATCTATCCTGGATTTGGCTAGCGCTCTTTCTACGACCCACCACTCCCCAGAATCAAATGCTTTTTCGTAATCAACGAAGGTCAGTATGATTGGCTTTCTGTATTCGTTACACTTCTCAATGACTGTTTTAAGAGTTTGAAGATGATCATTTGTGCTGAATCCTGACCGAAAGCCAGCCTGTTCGCGTGGTTGATAGAAGTCCAACTTTCTTTCCAGCCTGTTGACTAACACTCTTGAAAAAAGTTTGTAAATGTGGGATAGTAAACTGATGGGTCTGTAGTTATCTAGTTTCTTTATATCGCCTTTTTTATGGATAAGGGTGATGACAGCGTTATGCCATGATGTTGGAACACGGCCCTCCAGGAGGCATTTTGAAAATAGGCTAGCAAGTGCTTCCCAGAACCACTTCCCGGTGGTCTTCAGCATCTCTGGTATGATACCATCTTCTCCAGGTGCCCGTCTGTTTTTCATTTTTCGGAGCGCGAGCTCTATCTCATCGGGAGTGACGTCTGGTATCTCTTCAGATCCGACATTACTTATTCTAGCTCGGACTTCAGGTGTTTGTGATTGAGTGTTGGTATCCACTGGTTGCATATCATTGGGTGTAGTAGAGCTCCTGTACAGATTAGCGTAGTAGTTTCTGGCTATTTCAAGCAGCTCATCTCTATCCGTGACCACTTGGTTGTTCTTATTGAGAAGTTTAAAAATTTGGTTCTTGCCTTTACTGAGCTTCAATTTAAGTACTCTGCTACTTCCATTCTTTTCTATGGCTGTTTCTATAAGAGCGCGGTTATATTCCTCAAGGTCTGCACGTACTTGCCTGCGCACTTGTTTCTGAACCTCTTTGTATTCTGGTGTATTTGCCAGACCTTCACTGTTTAGAGTTCGGCGTCGATCCATCAGTTTAATAGTAGGTTCAGTTAGTTTTCGTTCTTTGCAAGGCAAGGTGTTTGGGGTGATGGATTCCATGCTAGTTGTTAAGGCGTCAGTTATGACCTTGTTTGCATCATCAATTGACATTTCGGCGAAGTCCTGAGAGCATACGCTTTGCTTCACAGAGCTCTTATATGTTTCCCTGTTGTGCCGTAGAAGTTCAAGTTTGATGTCATTTGGCACAAATGCTTTGGTAACAAGATTTCTTCGAAACGATTTCACATTAAAGCACACATCTGCACGGACTAGACGATGGTCACTGCCAGTAGTAAATCTGTTAAGTACTGACACGTTCCTCACAGTAGGCTTTTTATCAGTGATAATGTAGTCGTACTCGCTTTTGTTAATGCCATTTGGGTGTTTCCAAGTCCACTTACGTTGTGATTGCTTTTGAAAGAAGGTGTTCATTGCAAATAGGTTTTTTGACTGTAGGAAGTTAAGCAACATTTGTCCTCTTGGGTTGCGTGCGCCTAGTCCATAGTTTCCTATGCTGGTCTCATCCTCATTTTCTTTATTACCAATCCGAGCGTTAAAATCTCCCATAATTATTGTGTATTGTGTTTTTATTTGATCAAGCAGTCCACCAAGATCGTCGTAAAATTCTTCAGCGGTCTCGTCTGGATGGTCTGCAGTTGGTGCGTAGGCTTGGATAATCTTCACTTTCTGCATTTTGGTAAGTCGAAGAGTTATGTATGCGAGGCGGTCTGATATGCTGTTGAATTCAATGACATGGTCTTTTATTTCCTTATTTACCATAAAGCCAATGCCGCCCACGCCAGGTCTAGGGCCTTCGCGGAAGTAGAATAAGTGTCCGGAGTTCAATGTTATCAACTCTTCTCCAATGCGTCGAATTTCACACAATCCGAGTATGTCCCAGTTGATCTTTTCAAGCTCAGTTTCTAGTTCTAATAATCTATCATCAGACGACAATGACTGGATGTTGTATGTAAGTATTTTGAGGTTTGTACGGCAGTTAGTCGACTCCCAGGGATTACTTGTCGCACCCCTGCCCCGTCTCACCCGGCCACTGCTCAAACCGAGGATTGGCGAGGCGCTGGGAACTCGGGGTCGGTTGTTTATTTTGTCGTTCATGGTTTTGAAGAGAAGGGGTTTTAGCTATAATCACCACGCCAGCCACGACGGGTTGGTGATCGCAGTACTGCAGCCGGTTATAACGCCCACCGTCGTCGCCTGCAGATGAGACTTCTGAGCGACCGTACTTCTCCCCACGAGATCCGCTCACCCAGATACTGGCAGGCTGCTCCCCTCTGCCAGGGCAACACTTATTTGATGGCGGTGTTGACTCGCCATGTCACAAGGCTGTTATCGGGACAGTTGTGGTTTTTCTGGAGAGTATCCACGCCACTAAATACTCCACCACTCCCTGATAGCCTTGCCGCCTCGGTCCGGGACTGCTTATTTGGTAAACCTTATTCGCAGCTGTCCTACATCCTATAGGACGTGTCACTATCCGCCACCTGTGACCCGATAGGTAGCTGAGGCTCGCCCCTACATACATTTCCCTTGATACATTTGCTTAAAATTTCGTATTTAGGAAGAACTTTAAAAATAATGAATGACGTGTTTGAGAATTTTTCAATTTTAATCCCCTGAGGGGGTAAGAAAGGGGATGAACGTATTAGTATTTACGCGCAGGCCGCACCTTTGAAGCCAGAGTTTTTAAATTTGGCACACTTATTTCTAATAAACAATTTAGGAGAGATTTAGGAGTATTCAAAATTCATCCCCCGGTGGGTTGACACAGGGGATGAAAATTACGCATTGTCGTAAAACCAAACCCTTGATTGGAGCTAGAAGCGTGAAATCTGGCATGTGTATTCCATAAGCAACGTAGATATCGATTAAAAAAGGATTTTTCGAAATTTAGCCCCTAAGGGGGGGATGAAAGGGATGAAATTTCCTATGAAACTTTTTATTCCTTTGACATTATTTGCTTCAAATTACGTATTTAGAAAGAACTTTAAGAATAACAAATCGAGAAAAAGGAAAGGGAGAGGGAGAGGGAGAGGGAGAGGGAGAGGGAGAGGGAGAGGGAGGGGGAGAGGGAGAGGAGAGGGAGGGAGAGAGAGGGAGAGGGAGAGGGAGAGGGAGAGGGAGAGGGAGAGGAGAGAGGGAGGGACAGGGAGAGCGAGAGGGAGAGGGAGAGGGAGAGGGAGAGAGGAGGGAGGAGAGGGAGAGGGAGAGGAGAGGGAGAGGAGAGGGGAGAGAGAGGAGAGGGAGAGAGAGGGGAGAGGGAGAGGGAGAGGGAGAGGGAGAGGGAGAGGGAGAGGGAGAGGGAGAGGGAGAGGGAGAGGGAGAGTCATTTTACGATTACCAAAAAACCGGATGGTAAAAGTGATGAGGTGTTTGTATTTATGTGCAACAAATCAAACAAAGCATTAGACACCTCTTTGTTATTTCCCTATGAGTACGCGGGCGAAGCCGCGGGTTTTAGCTAGTTATACAAATAATTTCGGACATAGGCGTATAAATAGGTATATAAGAAATTCTTGCCCATTAAAGGGACAGACCTATGCTGGTCGTTTATAAAATCTAGGTACCTGAAAAACCAGAATATCTTGATCCCGATGATTATGTACTTATATCCTTCCTTGATGAAATATTATAGTGATGCCAATCAACTGAAACCGGTTTCTTGTACCGTTTATAAGAAGAACTGCCCGCTTGTTGATCCTGTAAATGCAAACCTGAAGAACTCTGACAAAAGGGTTCATCGGGTCGAAGGATGAGACAGTGTCCCACACGAACAGAAGAAGAAGAATGCAAACTCAGTATTTGCAAACTGAGCCTTACTTACTGTACCTTTAGTAAGAGGTAAAGCTATAAGCAGCGCGTTTGAAGAAAGGATGTGAATGGCGACCGGATGTCATTCTCTTCCGCTCTAACATATAGTTGATTTCGTTATGCTCGCAAACCGTGAATTAATGCACGCAAAAAGAAACAGTTTGTTGTGCTTGCAGTGTTTTTGTTGGAAGCGCTGTGTTTATGTTTTTTAATGAAGAACACTGTAGTTGAATGTTAAAAACTAAAAGAACAACATGGATTCTCGTAAGCATAACCATAAGCACCCGAAAAATATCCGTTTTGCTGCCACTACCGGAAGAAGCGGCCGCCATTTACAGATCCTTTCTTAATCTGCGTTAGTTATACGAGAGTCAATAAGGTAATGATGACTCGATATCTATTACGTAAAGTGGATTTGTTGACATAATTCAAGTACATATTACTTGTCTTATCAATTTGTTTCGTAATATTAAACTCCCTTTCTATCTACTGTAACATACACATCAAAATAAAAAATAAGGTATGACGCTAAGAAATACGTTTAAGTAACGTGACCTTTGCTATGTAGTGCAATTATACGTTAAAGAATGAATAATTCATCTTAGTTTCCTCGATAAATACAATAATAGTTAATAGGTAGGTTAAGTACAACGACTTAACGAGTGTGGATGTAGAGTTAAAAAATACGTGATATTTTAAAGCTATTTTTTTTAATAAACATGCTCTTTTGCCGTGTTACTCAGGCACCTAAGTCTGTGCCTTAATTATAACCATTATCCTCATTTACTATGCCAATAGATATAAGTCCACTGCTAGGCATAGGTTCTTTACACACATACTCCCTTACAATGTTACTTAGGCACCTAAGTCTGTGCATTATTTATCATCTTAATCCTCATTAGCAAATGGATACTAGGCAGTCCACTGCTGGGCATAGGTTGACCTTTCCAAGCGTACGCTACTGAGAGATAGATAGACAGTTTTTTCAAAACACTTAAAGAGATTATACCTAAATACCTTGGTCTTTCTGAGAACCATAATTTGTTGACTGATAAATAATTAATGCACTTATGATACCTACCGGTTAACCGGTTCTTACGACGTCACGCTACCGGTTTACCTTAGGAATAATGGTTAAAACTTCTCGATATTTCACCCGTTTATTTTAATTTGTCCGTTTTGGAGGTCTTTACCCTCACTTTGTGTATAGACAGTGTGATATTAAATTAATTTAAATATTTTCGTAATTTATTTATTCAGTTTACCTACTTAAGGCAGGTAGTGTATGTTTAAGGCTGTGATATAAAAATAGAATTTACTCGAAACACACAAAAAGGGTAATAAAAATAATGGCCCTCTAAAAGTGTACGTTATATTTTGAAGACAGGAACAAGGAAAAATACATAATAACACAAGTGAAGCATAATTCTCTACAGTGCACAGATATAATACCTACTTACAGTAAATTTGCCGTGTGATGCCGGTTTAGAATAGCACCACCCTGTATCTTTCCCGTTAGTGTCGTAAGAAGCGACTAAGGGATTTTAGGGTTGATGAGTATTGCAGGCGACAGGCTGACAACCTGTCTCTATGGTGATACACAGTCTTCTGAATGACTTCGAAATGGCCGTTTTTACAGCCTTTTACGCTCTGCCTACCCCGTAGTACAGGGTGCTAATTTAAATGCGTGCCATAGCTTCAGGGTAGGTTAAGTTTCGATTAAGGATGCCGTAAAAAATATAGAAAAATCGCGGCAATATCTTTTTATATGTAAATGTATAAAAATATTATACTCTAGCTAACGTCATTGAGAGAATCATCATAAACTCTGATTACAATGTTGAACAGGAAACATTCTAGACGATGCACTGGCTAGATAGTTACAACTAGTCAAAAGTGCAAAGTGTAAGATTGTTATGTTACGTATTCCATTCACTCAAGAGTCTATAAACACATCTCATAGTCATGGTAGATCGAGCGCTTTTCTCCCATCAGGTGTTAAAATTGACATTAGGTTAAGTAATTTCAATAAATAAATAAATCTTTTGATTTACACCTTTACAGTCACACCAGTCCACTGATGGACATGAGCCTCCCCTTTTCGGGGGTATTGCCATACCCACCACGCTTGGCAGGCGGATTGGCGAGCGCAGTTCAAGATGTTTTATTCACAAGGAACGCCCCTTCCCATTCCCTTAATAATTAACGCTTAGTGGCTTTTTACGACACCCACGTGTAGAATTGGGGTGATGCTATTCTAAGTCAGTATAACCAAAAACTACACTGAAGGTGTCAGTTACTCTCCGAAACATGGAAAACTTGCCTTCAGCTGATTAATCTTGAACCACAGAAATAATTAAGTACTATTGGATTAACAATTATAAAGAACTAGCAGCCCGCCCAGCGGTTTCACCCGCTGCTACTTACCTGTTTTCCCGTAGAAATTGGATCTTTGCCCGTAGTAAAAAGTCCATTACTCCGATCCAGCAGAGGTAAATGTGCGAGCAGAAGCGGCCCGTCATGCTGAATAACTTTTACTTTGAATCCATTACCGTATCTTTTATTGTTTATATGGGATGCTGGTGGTCTACATCAGGTACTCCAGACCCTCGTGACCATGTGCCAGCAGAAGCGACCCGTCATGCTGAATAACTTTTACTTTGAGGCTTTTACCGTATCTCTTATAGTTTATATGGGATGCTGGTGGTCTACATCAGGTACTCCAGACCCTCGTGACCATTTGCCAGCAGAAGCGGCCCGTCATGCTGAATAACTTTTAATTTGAAGCCATTATCGTATCTATTAGAGTTTATATGGGATGCTGGTGGTCTACATCGGGTACTCCAGATCCTCGATGACCATGTGCCAGCAGAAGCGGCCTCCCATGCTGAGAAACTTTTACTTAAAAACCATTACCGTATCTCTTATAGTTTAGATGGGATGCTGGTGATGTTCATCATGTACTCCAGATCCTCGATGACCATGTGCCAGCAGAAGCGGCCCGTCATGATGCACAACTTTTTCTATGAAGCCATGGCCGTATCTCTTATAGTTTAGATGGGATGGTGGTGGTCTTCATCAGGTACTCCAGATCCTCGGTGACCATGTGCCAGCAGAAGCGGCCCGTCATGGTGAACAACTTTTTCTATGAAGCCATGACCGTATCTTTTATAGTTTAGATGGGATGCTGGTGGTCTTCATCAGGTACTCGTACTCCAGATCCTCGAGGGCTGACAAAAAGTAGTCCATGTCCATCTTGCTAGTAATATCAGTGCCAAATTTCGCGAAGATCGGTAAAGCGGTTTGGCTTATTTGGGTAATATCCGCTGTATTTCCCGCTTTTCCTGCTGCTAACCGTTTTTCCGTGGAAATGAGGAATTTTCCCGTGGTAAAAAGTAGCCTATGTTACTCAGGAATGTTGTAGCTTTCTAATGGTGAAAGAATTTTCGAAATCGGTCCAGTAGTTTCGGAGTTTATCGATTAGGGTAAGGTGGGGCACTATGAAACAAAAAAGTTAAAATGCTTCGTATCTCGTGAACCGTTAATTGTATCGAATCAAATTTGATGCCAAAATAATCAGTATTTAACTGTCCTTATAAAAAAAATCGAATACCCCATAAAAAATTCTGGTATGTAAAAATACATGACATTTTAGTGAGATCGGGAACTTGTTTCACAGTGCCCCGTATCTGGGGTACAGTGAAACATACTATGGGGTACTATAAAACGGCACAATTTCTGTGTAGGAACCTTTGATATTTTATTTAATAAATTTAATTAACGTCGTAATAATCAACTTATGCTATGTAAAAAAGAAATATATTATCAATTTTCTTTTTATTTTATTTCATATTTCTCAAAATATGTTAGTTATACAGTTATATTAATGGAACACGCAGTAAATTTTAACTATTTTTGATAATATTTTCTTTAATTAATTACCAAAAACATATATTTTCGATTAATATTCCGAAAAAGTACAAATCTACATGTCATTTTGTACTTTTTAAATTTTTTATATGATAAGTATAAGAAAGTCGCGTTTCATAGTGCCCCGTTTCATTGTGCCCCATACCATCCGTAAAAAATAAAATGGCCATTACTTAATTATAGTTTTTTTTTAAATTAATTTTAATACGTTAAATCATTCCCTAATAAACCAAAATTAACATGATAAAAAGTATTCTAACCTGAAACTACAGCATCAGGAATGATATCGAAAAGATTTAAGATTTTCTTTTTTACTTTAGTGACCTAAAATCATTTTTTTGCGAATTACTTTGAAACTATTTATGAAATCCGAAAATGACAACAGTCCAAACATGGCGGTCAATTAGGCGGACATTACAGTAAAAAAGCATAATTAAAATTATAAAAGGAGACATAGATAAATCCACTGTTTCACAGTGCCCCGCGTGTCATGGATCCCCACTTGACCCTACATACATACAAAAAAGCAAACAAACAAAAAAACAAAAAAACAAACAAAGTTTTCCTCTTTATTATATTAGTGTAGATGAACTTAATTAGCATTGGTCAAACTATTTCAAAGAATACCCATCTTAAATAGCGCATCACATTAAAAACCCTCTAAAAGCGGCATGATGCAAAATTACACAGAGTGTAGCAATGTCACCGAAAACGTCTTACAAAACCGCTTATGTTGCAGTAGACCAATCAGATTACAGTGCAATGTTTTGTTTTAAGCAATACCTACTTAAAATGTTTCTGACCACAATAAAAAATATCGTAATTGTAGATTACTGACCACAGCGCTGTTTATCTTTCTCTGTCGTATGACTGACACCGATTCAATGGAGATGACCCGAGTAAAGAACCATAGTAAGAAAACAAGCGAGACAACTGCTCATCTAACTATTTGAAGCCTGAATTCATATCGATATCTAGATTACCACACCGTATAAGTTACTATCGCCAGCACAGCTACATGCTTAACCCATTTAAGGGACCATCTTATTCCGATTTTCTTAGAATTTTTACGTTCCAGAAATACAGACAAGATCATCTTAGTTAGTGCAAATCCTAAATAGAGCGATTTGTATCAGCTGGAATACACATATTGTCTAAGAATATCAAGTATTATCATCATATGCCGGCCCTTATTCCAATTTATTTGGGGTAGGCGCAACATGTCTTTTTCTTCCATTCATCTCTATTAGCAGTCAAATCCTTATACAATCCATTCAAACTTTTTTAGGCCTTCCTCTTCTTCTGCGTCCATCCATATATTATATATCAAGTACCTATGTTGATATAAAATATTAATCAAACAATGTCGCACTGTTTTGTAAGATGCTACAAAACATGACATTGCTGTTTGCAAAGTAGGATGTTTTTTCCTTGTCAATTCTAAATAGTTAGCGTGACTCGACAAAAACATTGAGATGGTTTTGTCCAACTTAAAATATAGCGCTCAATATACTGTTATAGAGCAGACATGTTTTTGTATAAAAATGGTCAACATTTAAACCGATCAGGTTGAACCAAACTGGTTTGATATCAATGTTATTGACAGTGTTGAAATTGTTTTTATTAAGGTGTGTGTGTATCTGTCGCAGTACGATGGCAGAATCAGGTTTTTGGCCAAAAACCTAGGTTTTTGGCCAAAAGCCGGCATATGGCAAAATCGTAGACTTCTTTCGGCCATCGTCCTAAGCTGATCCAGGTTTTTGGCCAAAAACCTAGGATTTTGGCCAAAAAACTAGGATTTTGGCCGAAATCCTAGATTTGTTTAGTATTATGGCTTTTTTTGCATTTTGGGGGAACTTCTTCTTCTTCGAGTGGTACACCAAGTCGCCCAACGAGCCGATGGACCCTGGTATCAGAGTTTTCAACCGCCTACTGCAAGTAGCATGCCTCTAACATGGTTGTGTAACGACCGCCGTCTTTGTGATCATAGAGAGTAATCGGGACAGACGGCTTACCGTGCCCGTGTGGTTCGGGGGAACGAGGAGTGGAGAGGTACTTTATGCACCTCCCTTTGATCTTTTGAGGGTAGACTTGGACACCGTAAATGGACACCCTGAAGGACGGAGGGTAACATCAGACAGTGTGAACAGCAGGATTGCCTCGGATTCCCTGAAGGGCAGGGGGGAGCTTCAGACACCATAAGAGCAGGACGTACTACTGAATGCTCGAGAGGATTGGTGGTAGCGTTGGACGCCCTGGAGACCAGGAGGTAGCCTCGGACCCCCAGAAAATCCAACGCCCGTCATCAAACATCCTTCAGAGTGTCCGACGCTACCCACGCTCTCCAGAGCGTCTGACGCTACCTCTCACCCTCCAGAACGTCCAATGCTACCTCCTGCCTTTCGAGGTGTATGCCCGAACTACACGGGCACGTTAAGCCATCGGTCCCGATTGCTCTTTATGATCACTTAAACGGTAGTCGTTACACAACCTTGGTCAAAGGCAGCTCCTTGCAGTAAGCGGTTTAAAAACTCTAACATCAGGGTTTATCGGGTCGTTGGGCGACTTGGTGTACCACTCGAAGAAGAATAAGTTCCCCTGAAATGCAAAAAAAGCCATAATACTAAACAAATCTAGGATTTCGGCCAAAATCCTAGTTTTTTGGCCAAAATCCTAGGTTTTTGGCCAAAAACCTGGATCAGCTTAGGACGATGGCCGAAAGAAGTCTACGATTTTGCCATATGCCGGCTTTTGGCCAAAAACTTAGGTTTTTGGCCAAAAACCTGATTCTGCCATCGTACTGCGACATATCTAAATGTAATAGCTGCTGCTCATTTGTTGCAATTGCAATAGCATACTCGCGGTCTACAAAGTCTCTTCCTTTCACATAAGCTTCTGCGATCTGACTTGTTTTTGTGGATCTTACTTATGTAATCATAAGCAATGATCATAAGTCAGTAAAAAAAGTCTGTGCTTATAAACAGCTTAGTACATCGTCTCTAGTAGAGGTAAGGGGTTAATATCACAACCACTGATTAAGTATAATGGACTATCTGTACCTGTTTCTTGCGCAAAAAAAACTGAAATCACTCAAATATGTTGCATATTCTTAGTAGGTAAAATCCAGAAACAAAACAAATTGTAACGTAAAAAATACACGCATTTTCTATATGCAACGTATGCAAAACATGACAACATTATAGGTACTTAGTTGTTGTTATAAAAATATGTTCTCTAAACTTATCGCCCGCGTTACCTGAGCGTGCGATTAAATTATGCTAATGTGACCTTTCCGATCAGGGCTTGTTTATATAGGGTGTATTTTTATTAGTGGCGGATCCGTTAAGGGTGTGTTCTGTCAATGAAACTGAACAACTTTCCCCAAGGAACATAGGTCGAAATACGAAAAAAAAATTTGGTCTTCCCATACTAAGTGCGTTGGCCGGCCGGGTCAATTTGTATGGGAGGGCCAAATTTTTTTTTCATATTTCGACCTATGTTCCTTGGGGAAAGTTGTTCAGTTACATTGACAGAACACATCCTTAACGGATCCGCCACTAATAAAAATACACCCTATATTTGGGATTGGAATTCTGTAAAGTTACTTCAGCTTGTTAGCAAAAAAAAAAAAACTATGGTCCCCATTTGTGGTCAAAATACCTTTGAATTGTGATCGTTTGCAGCACTAAACATGAATGCCGCAGTATGTCTCTATAGAATGGAGTCCATAGACCTTTACCTACTGCAGTCACAAAGTAAGTATTGGCTAGCCTGCAGTTATGTTTTGTGTGGCAGCATTGTGGAAGTATCTCGGATCTTACAGTAATATATTATTTATATTCTTGATCCGTCATATTCTATAGAAGTCTGCTAAAGTGCTGTGTAACTTATCTGGGGGCACGGCAGTGCCCCCACCAAGTCGAGCTGAAAGCGGCACGGCCGTACCATCCTTTTCTCGAACCAGTTCAGGCCATTTTTGACCCCCCCATAACTCCCTTGTCGATAAGTTTAGAACCCTCATTTTAAAATATCTTATCAAGCACTGCATAGACACGATACATTTCAAATTTCATTTAATTGGGACCAGTACTTTAGAAGTTATAGTTAGTCAAAGTTTCTTAATTTTCTGCCTGACTGACTGACTGACCGATCATCAAAATTCTAAGGTACTTCTAGCAGACTGAGGAGCTTGAAACATAGAAAAGAACTTGTATTTAGTGTATGAATAAAGGGAAAACTATAACATTCTGCAAATTCGGTTGCAACCGCATTACTAACTTTGTATTTCCATACAAATGTATAGAATTACAAAGTTAACTTTGCGGATGGGCTTTGAGGAAATCTGAAGCTGAGGCTCAAGAAGTAGTTCCAGATAAGAGAAAGAGGAAGACTATCTACAAAAAGAAATGAGATCCCACCAAAAACATTTACTTGTAAAAAGAACCAAGTCTCGCCACTCAGTTCATCTACTGTAAAAAGTTGTGAGATCCATGTGATGCCAAGTCGGTTATTAATTTATTCAAGGACTACTTCAGGGAACTTTCATCTTAAGCTATTGCGTAATTAGGTAACAGACATCATCTTAGAGTAACCATATCGATATTTAAAAACTTTTATATTTACAATAACTAGAATGACCCGGCCATCGCAAAAGACCAGCGTATCTCACAAGCAAATAGTGTGCGATTGCCAAGTCATTCTAGTTATTGTAAATATTAAAGTTTTTAAATATCGATATAGTTACTGTAAGATGATGTCTGTAACCTAATTACGCAATAGCTTAAGATGAAAGTTCCCTGAAGTAGTCCTTGAATAAATCAATAACCGACTTGGCATCACATGGATCTCACAACTTTTTACAGTAGATGAACTGAGTGGCGAGACTTGGTTCTTTTTACAAGTAAATGTTTTTGGTGGTACTTACATTATATTATGTGTACAATGTTGTCTGTGCATAATAATGAATTTAATTACCATGCAGTGAAACAAATCTACTTAGGTAGTATATTCATACAATATAAACACATACTGCGTTTTAGCTCGAGAGTATGTATGTGAACAAGAAAATTCTTTTTCACGGGCTACAGCCCAAATGGATGGACGGCAGTTAATATTGGGGTATCGTTAGATTCGTCTCAGCAGCGCGAGTGACACTGACTATATAGGGTGTATTTTTATTAGTGGCGGATCCGTTAAGGGTGTGTTCTGTCAATGAAACTGAACAACTTTCCCCAAGGAACATAGGTTGAAATACGAAAAAAAATGTTGGTCTTCCCATACTAAGTGTGTTGGCCGGCCGGGTCAATTTGTATGAGAGGGTCAATTTTTTTTTTCATATTTCTACCTATGTTCCTTGGGGAAAGTTGTTCAGTTTCATTGACAGAACACACCCTTAACGGATCCGCCACTAATAAAAATACACCCTATATTAAAATCGCATAAATTCGAAACGCTGGATTTTAAAAGTAAAATATGACTCTGTAATTACCGCAGTCGGATTATGTTTTTTTGATAAATATACTTGGATTTTTAAAATTTGTTCTCTGTTCATGATATTTTTGCACGCCTTTTGTGTAGTTGAGTAGAGAACCTATCGATAAGATTAGATCTTCAAGTATTGATAAAGTTTACAGTCGGTATTCGGTAAAGAATAATCAAACGTAAAATTGAGACTATCGAAATTATAATATTTCACAATGTCCAGTGTAAACCCTACGTAATTAAGGGATCAACTTTTACTGGTTTTTCTTATTATTTGTATGGAAGACCAGTATAAGTTAGTCCCATAAACGAGTAGATGGATTTTGCGCGATAGCGCCTCGTCTCCCTATTTGTGGCGATGATAGTAGGTATAGGTACCTATTAGAATGGCTCCTATCTACACTAATATAATAAAGAGGAAAACTTTGTTTGTTTTTTTGTTTGTTTGTTTGTTTTTTTGTATGTATATAATCGATAAACTCCGAAACTACTGGACCGATTTCGAAAATTCTTTCACCATTAGAAAGCTACAACATTCCTGAGTAACATAGGCTACTTTTTACCACGGGAAAATTCCTCATTTCCACGGGAAAACGGTTAGCAGCAGGAAAAGCGGGAAATACAGCGGATATTACCCAAATAAGCCAAACCGCTTTACCGATCTTCGCGAAATTTGGCACTGATATTACTAGCATAGTAAAGATGGACATGAACTACTTTTTGTCAGCCCTCGAGGATCTGGAGTACGCGTACCTGATGAAGACCACCAGCATCCCATCTAAACTATAAAAGATACGGTCATGGCTTCATAGAAAAGTTGTTCACCATGACGGGCCGCTTCTGCTGGCACATGGTCATCGAGGATCTGGAGTACCTGATGAAGACCACCAGCATCCCATCTAAACTATAAGAGATACGGCCATGGCTTCATAGAAAAAGTTGTGAATCATGACGGGCCGCTTCTGCTGGCACATGGTCATCGAGGATCTGGAGTACCCGATGTTAGACCACCAGCATCCCATATAAACTATAAGAGATACGGTAAAAGCGTCAAAGTAAAAGTTATTTAGCATGACGGGCCGCTTCTGCTGGCACATGGTCACGAGGGTCTGGAGTACCTTATGTAGACCACCAGCATGCCATATAAACAATAAGAGATACGGTAATGGCTTCAAAGTAAAAGTTATTCTGCATGACGGGCCGCTTCTGCTCGCACATTTACCTCTGCTGGATCGGAGTAATGGACTTTTTACTACGGGCAAAGATCCAATTTCTACGGGAAAACAGGTAAGTAGCAGCGGGTGAAACCGCTGGGCGGGCTGCTAGTATTTGCTAAAATAATAAGAAAACTGTTTTCCTATAAGTATGATCGTTATCAACAGTTACCACTGCATATCAGGTCGTTACACTTTATACTGAAACACAAATACTTTACCGTTGTCAAAAGTGTGGCTTGAGACTTGAGATAGGATAGAGCATTCATCCACTACGTACGCACAAATTAGGGAAACGGCGCGCGGGGCGCCTATACAGATGGCTCACTCAGTACTATAGTGTATTTCACAGCCGATGGGTACTGTGACGTTTATAATTTGAAATAACTAGTGATGTAGTAGTGTTTAATCGAACGAAAAAATAATCGGTTTTTATCTACCAAAATGATGAAACTGGAGGACCGGAGCAAAGTGGTTGAAGACAAAGAAAAATTGTTCTCCACTTTTGGGGGTGGGGGGATGGGGAGACATTATACAAATCAATAATCTTATTGACAACCAATTAGTCATACATTTAAGTGATAATTAAAGCGACTCATCTGATGAAGAATAACTATTTAAGTAGTATATGTCGGCGAATAATGGAATCTAAGAACTGGGCGGTATAGTCTACACTAATCTACACTAATATAATAAAGAGGAAAACTTTGTTTGTTTTTTTGTTTTTTTTGTTTGTTTGTTTGTTTGTTTTTTTGTATGTATGTAATGGATAAACTCCGAAACTACTGGACCGATTTCGAAAATTCTTTCACCATTAGAAAGCTACAACTTTCCTGAGTAACATAGGCTACTTTTTACCACGGGAAAATTCCTCATTTCCACGGGAAAACGGTTAGCAGCAGGAAAAGCGGGAAATACAGCGGATATTACCCAAATAAGCCAAACCGCTTTACCGATCTTCGCGAAATTTGGCACTGATATTACTAGCATAGTAAAGATGGACATGGACTACTTTTTGGCAGCCCTCGAGGATCTGGAGTACGAGTACCTGATGAAGACCACCAGCATCCCATCTAAACTATAAAAGATACGGTCATGGCTTCATAGAAAAAGTTGTTCACCACGACGGGCCGCTTCTGCTGGCACATGGTCATCGAGGATCTGGAGTACCTGATGAAGACCGCCAGCATCCCATCTAAACCATAAGAGATACGGTAAAAGCCTCAAAGTAAAAGTTATTCAGCATGACGGGCCGCTTCTGCTGGCACATGGTCACGAGGGTCTGGAGTACCTGATGTAGACCACCAGCATCCCATATAAACAATAAGAGATACGGTAATGGCTTCAAAGTAAAAGTTATTCAGCATGACGGGCCGCTTCTGCTCGCACATTTACCTCTGCTGGATCGGAGTAATGGACTTTTTACTACGGGAAAAGATCCAATTTCTACGGGAAAACAGGTAAGTAGCAGCGGGTGAAACCGCTGGGCGGGCTGCTAGTCATATATAATATTAAAATGCCTTTTTTAGGTTATTAGGGTAATAATACTCGATATAGGTAATCGTTTATTTTTCGTTCGATTTTCTTTTCACCCTTCTACATCTCTAGTAAAGTTGCCGGCGCGGATCATTAGATGCTATTTCGGATATTTTTAAGTATGAGCGGATCCTAACGTGGCATCACACAAGTGGTGGGTTAGCGCGTGCATTTACGCGCTCGCCACACCTGGCGTGTTGTAAACAACGGATGGGTATCCATGGGTAAAACATGAGAAAAAACTACGAAAATCGTAAAAAAATATACAAGTCAAGTGTAGGAAAGGAATGTGGTTAAAAAGTAATGGTTCATCGAATCCGATTGGAACCCGTCAGACTAGTTTTCAAATATTTTGTAGTCGAGTGCCGGCAACACTATGTCACAAAACGTCACTGTCAGCCTACCCTTCTTATGTAAAATGCAGCATAGCGACGATTTTGACGCTTACTGACTTTAACTGGAAATAACTGGAATCTCAGGGGGAAGTCAAGTTTACTAAGAAGATGGTTGGCATGAACTTCATGTTTCTTGGATTAAAGCTCAGAATCATTATGACGTTCTTGTATCAGATTTTGCTATTTTGATATTCTTATACTTTGCTTAAACTTTGATATTTTTGACCGTAGAAACAATGGCTATGTTTGTTACATACATAGCCATTGTTTCTACGTACGTGACAATCGCAAAAACCTTCTGTAAACTCTCTATTTTGTAGTAGTTGGCACATAGCAATCTCCCAGACAAGTGCATGTCCAATATTTATCTCATGTTGATAACATATGTAGGTAGAAGTTATTTGATCATGTCTGAACTGATAGTGCTGGAACTGGTTCGATAGCAAAAATAACGGTTCCATTCCAAGCCAGTTAAAAACAATTCTCCTCCATAGTTTCTATAAAAAAAATCAGCGCCTAGGTAAGTACTTGACCAGAAGTAGAAGTGGTCGCCATGGCCGAAACCGGCCGGAAAGATCATCATCAGTTTCTATAATCTACCGTTCTCGGTTCTTCTTAATAGTTAGGTATTTAAAAGACGGCTGTTACAAAATCACGACAGACTAGTTATCTAGAAGGCTGTTTAAAAACTATGATAGGGTTAATCGGAATTTCCATCCATGCCTTACCCCGTACCATAAGAATGAAGAATGAGAAATGTAGATAAACAATATGCTGTTTGTAAACCCTCTAAAGATACTTCCAAGACGTATAATCATTGTTAAAGATACCACGTATGCAGGCAGGCAGGTGTCATCGAACAATAGGTACTTTAGGCCTCATCAGGAAATCATATGTGTACCGATTGAGGTTCAGCGAAAACTGAACGTCAACAGAGGTTTCGAGGAATTATGAAGAAGTAATGCTGGGCTTGTGACTGGTAGTGACTGGATCGAGAAAACGGGAGATCGTGTCTTATGGCGTACCCTGGGGGAGGCCTACGTTCAACAGTACATTGATATACGGGGTGTTAGGAACGGTGTAACGAAAACTTTGCAGGCGTGCTCAGACCATGAAACTGAACAACTTTTGCTATGGAGCCAATGATGGGAAACGAAAAAAACTTCTGACCTCTCATACAAAGTCAGTCAGCCGATCGTAAATTTTGTATGGGAAGTCGGTTTTTTAGTAAAAATTGTTTAGTTTGATGGTCTGATCATGCCTGCAAAGTTTTCGGTACACCGTCCCTAACACCCTGTATGCCGATGTGATGTGAATGCTCATGAACATACGGACCATATATAATTGCAAAAAATATTTCAAGAGGTGAAAAAAGAAAGTAAGTGGAAATACAATTAAGAATTTATTTTGACCCACATCAATTTACATATTATTTTATGCAACTTTAGTTTCAGTCATCTAGTTTCAGTTATTTAGTTAGTTATGCTGACATATCTAGATACGTTCTATCTACGCTTCATCTTCGCCAATCTACGCAGTTCCATCCGATTAAGATTGAAATAAACTGTACCAGTATCATCGCAAAACACGTCACTCGTTACAGTTGAATTGAATACAATAGAGCAGCATTACTGCAGGGTCAAGGTTGTAAGTTGTAAGTGTAATTCTGATAGACTTGGCCCCTCGATATTGCCTCGTGTATCATTAGATTGTGGGACTTTCCTGGACATCTCTTTGAATTTCCTTATACGTAAGTGTGCTGCTGATTGTGCTTTTAGCACACGTTCTATTACTCTAATCCATTCGCATGCGCCCTAATCTATTCACACACACACTCTAGCTATAGACATTATCAAAGACGTGTAGAAGAGTGGTGAGACCATGAGTCACACTTGAAATTGGGCACCTGGGTCTAGGTACTACATTTACAGTTAACGGCTATTATACTTAGGTACCCTAACGCTGGGTCCGATTTAGCAGAAATAACTCCATAGCATAGCATAGGTTATCTTGAGTTGTATTTCGGACGCCCATAAAGTACCTTAGCCCAATCTCTCTTCAAGTGGGACACCAAGTCAACCAACGACTCGATGAACCCTGGTATCTTAGCCCAATGTCGGCAGGGTATATTTTCAGGCACTTTTACTTTTGTGCCTACGTGAAGGGCATGCGTTACATGCAAGGGCAACTCATCTATGGGAACGATTAAAGTACCTAAAGTTTCTGAGTAAACCAGTAAAATAGTTATGCAGTTAGTGTAGCTATTGAAATGCTTACTCGTATTATCTAATACTATATGACTCTGCTTACACCTAACTATTAGTGAGGGAGGACTAGATATTTGGTGGGGAACAAATAATTCGACTTTATGCAAGTTCCTGCCAAAATATATCAAACAGTTAGTTTATTCTCAATATCCATCCGTTTTATTATTAATCGCAAAGGTCACCAGTTAGCAATTAACTTCAAAGGAAGGTAAATATCTCAAATGCTTCGTTGATTGTTATTTCAGATGGTCACGAACGCAATTATAGCTTTTGCCTTACCTTATAGCTGTCTATATATTGCTGTAAAAACGGATAAATATACCTTCCTTTTTGTTTAAATAGACAGTCATTCTTTTTTATTTATTAAACTTCATGCACATCTGTACAATGGCGGACTTAACGCCAAAGGCATTATCTCCCAGTCTACCTTAGGGAATTATCTGCTTGCCCTTATCCTGAATCAGTTGGGGTCGACGCTATATGTTTTTTAGAGTACAAAATTTAATCAATCACACTTTTAAAAGATTTTTAATTATTTTTAAGCACAATTCACGGTTTGTAGGAAATTTGTTACAAACATTTTATTAGTCGTGGCCTTCAACCAAAATAACCGGTTTGCCGAGTTGCATTTACAAAGTGTCAACTGTTACACAACTAACCCACTCATTGACTGATTGATTGATCTTGATCAGATCAGTGATTGATTATTGTGTTAATTTTATAACATTTTTAAAATACGACTCTATATTTATCAGCAGTACATGTTGATGCTATGAATTATTTAAAGTTTATTATAAATCTTTGATTCTATGAATTATTTACAGTTCATTGTACTTAAATCTTTACTTAATTTGACATGTAATACTGTTAGTTATTACCAAATAAATTAATATCTGAATACATCTGAAGTACCTGCACCTTCGTTTATGCAGGTTTTTCATACAGTTTATAAAAATACCCGGTATACGTAGGTGTCCCAAAGTTACTCTCTACAAAGTATATAAGGTCCTATTAAATTCACTGCAAATATTTTAAGGGCATGCGTAAATATGTATAAGAAAAACATCTAAGGCATTTAAAAAAAATCTACACGCTAGATTTTTTTTTTCATTTTCAAACAAACTTTTTAATTAATTATGTGAACACCCTTGACTGACCCGACTGACGTTCCGCCACGTAGACAGGATTCACTTACACGGCACGCACACTAACAACCAACCAATCACAGCACCTTTTTTTGGCGCGTAATTTAAATTCATCGAAGTGTGTGTTTCTAGGACAAACAAGGTGCACTTTTTTCTTTTTGTTTTGTTTTAGTTAAATGCAATTTTCTCGAAAACTAGCGTGTAGATTTCTATAAAATTTTGCCTAGTACATGCTTATATTTTATTTCTTCTTCTTTTCCGTCGATTCCTCATGACTGAGGGTCGTGACCACCGTAAGTCGCACTATTCTGAAGGGCTCTCCATGTTAGCCGATCTTCTGCTAAATGTATAGACCCTTGGAGATTAAGGCGGGTCACTGCTACTATAGCGTCGGTCCAGCGAGATGGTATTCTACCTCTGCTCCTCCTCCCTTCCACGTGGCCAACGAGTATCAACTTTTCTAAGCTGTCAGGTTCTCGCCGGGCCAGGTGTCCAAAAAAGCCGAGAGTTCTTCTCAGGCAGATGGTAGATAGGCGAGTTGTTATGTTAAGCTCTTCCAAAACAGACACGTTGGTGCGATGCGCAGTCCAGGGAATGCCCAACATCTTACGCCAACACCACATTTCGAACGCGTCTATTTTTTCCTTTATGCGAGCTTTCCAGGTCCAGGTTTCAGACGCGTACAGGAAGATGGAGAAGACTAGAGTTCGCATAAGACGTACTTTCGTGCTGCGTTTGATGTTACGATTTCTCCAAATCTTCTCCAGGCGCTTAACAGCTGATTTGGCCATCTGAGCTCGTCGCACGACCTCCTTCACACAGTCCCCACTGTTGCAGATGAGTGACCCCAGGTACACAAACTCCTGTACCGTGTCTAGGTCACGTAACTCAAGGGATCTGGGCGTTTTTCCTGCGCGATCAACAAACATAAGCTTGGTCTTGCTACGATTGATGAGGAGTCCGTATTCCACACTAACGCTCTCAATTTTGTGCAGCAGCTCGGCTAGTTCAGTCTCGTTTATTTTATATTTTATTTAATCTACCCCTAAAATATTTGCAGTGAATTTAATAGGACCTTATATAATTTGGTCCTTTCGTGTCCATCAACAATGAAATGTATCTAATGACTTCTCAAGGGTCAATCTCTTGTATAAATCGATATCAATTTGTGGCCTAATTCTGATTCCAAATCCAACCGTTTCGACTATACCAAGGAATCGCTAAAATAAGTCTATTTATCGATTGCTAAACCTTTTCATAAATTAATTAGACTATTTGTCTATAACTTTAGATTTCCAGATACCTAATCATTAGACCTAAAACGTGACGTGCCCTGCATTATTTTTATCTTTACGTGCGTCGGTATTTTCAAGTTTTCATGAATTGCGTTATTAGAAATTTTACATACATGCATATATCACGCGGCGTGATCACGCCTATATCCCTTGCGGGGTAACGACGATTTCGTCGTTTACCTATCTATACAAAAATCTAGGCGACAAATTCGTAGATGTCTACGCACCTGCTACGACTTTGCAGTGCTTAAGTCCCTCTACGCCGCTTTAAGTCTCTCTACGCCGAGAGTACACGGAAACTTAAATAGTTTCGTGTCATAATATTTCTGATGGTTGTAAATAAAGGATCAAGTGTAATTACTGTTGCGATGGATAATCGCCGTAATCATAATCAATTACCTTTGTTTCTATGTCGGCCTTACTAAGGTATACAAGGTCGCAAGTAAGGCTTACTTGAATACCAAATTGTAAAACACTTCTCGTGTTAGGTATACAATTATTGGAAAACTTGCAAAATTTTTCACCGCAGGCAGGATTTGAACCTGCGACCTTCGGCATCTGTACTGCCGACGCCACTACCAACTGGTCTAACGCGGTTCTAATCGAGCCTGCGAATTTAGCAAGAATATCTTGTCCACTAACGCGTGGATGGGCTCCATCTACCGGGATAGTTTTTAGTTTTGGCTTACTTATAAAAGCCTAGATATACCATTTTCTAGCGTTTGACGTAATTTTTTTCCACGCAGTTACTTTTTTAAAAACTTTTGCTATTAATGTTTTTCTACAACAGTCCAATGTTGGACATGGGCCTTCCCCTGTTATGGGCTTTGCCATACTCACCATCACCACGTTTGGTAGGCAGGTTGGTGAGCGCAGTGCAAGATGTTTAATTGTGAATTAATGTTCTGCTGCCCATTCTCTGGATAACTTATCCCTTAGTAGCTTTTCACTACACATGGGTAGAATTGGGGTGATGCTATTCTAAGCCTGCAACATGGCTTGCAACAATTCTGTGTTGTTATTGGCCTTCAACCGAAATAACCCGCTTGTCGACTAAAGACACGATTGGTGGCATCCTCAATGTCAACTCTCACTCACAATACACTTCTTCTTTTTTGAGTGGAACACCGAGTCGTACAACGACCCGATGAACCCTGGTGTTAGAGTTCTTCGTAGCAGGTTCCCGATGTGGTTGTGTAACGACCGCCATTTATGATGGTAATCTAATCAAATCATATTATTGCTTTTCGGACAATCAAGTGGTTCAGCCTGTAATGTCCTCACCTAAATAGAAACTTTGTGTGTCTAGTGTGACCCACCGGGAATTGAACCCGGAACCTTCTAGCTGAAATAGGTAATTAATTTACCTCAACATATTCGGTCATCTTCATCCTGTTTCAGACATTCCATCACTTTTCCTGACGAAGTTTAGTACTCGTTGTTTTTTTTGTTATTGACTTTTCTTAAACATATTTTACTGTGATACTTATTTGCTCCCTTCGTCCGCACCAAAAATGCTTGTTCAATTGGTCGTGATTGAGGAACTTTGGTTGGTGCCTCGAAGGTCAATCTCCTGTTTGAATGAATCGATGTCAATTTGCACCGTCTGGTGTCAAATTGCTCAAAACCATTTAAATTATCAACGACTCTTGCCTTTTGCCATGCATATACCAATTACGCCTATATCCCTTGTGGGGTAGGAAGAGCGTAAACGGCTGCAAAACGCAGTCATTTACACCACGTCTGACAATGGAATTATTAACTTTCATTAGTTTGAGAGTCGTTCAAGAATCTGTGTATCACTAAAGTGACAGGTTATCAGCCTGCCGCCTATACATACACATCAACCCTCAAACCCCTTTGTGGCTTCTTACGACACCCACAGGAAAGATATGGGGTGATGCTACCTAAGCCGGTATTCACATCTTTTATGTTCTTGTCTTTTATGTTAATTATTTTTCTTGTTGTTAATTAGTACCAAAGTGTGACTGTCACTAAGGCATTTCAAAACAAAAATCTATTGATAAATTATGCTTGCTTCATAGTAGATCAAATCACATAATACGAAACTTTAGATGACAGGTTGGTTTCGCGCGAACACCAATCATTTTATGTATGAAACAATGAAACATTACGCTAGTAACATTTAAGTTGTAAAAACGTCTGCAAATATTACAAGGGGTGAACCAGCTCTTGAAACTAAACAATTTTTTCCCAAGGAACATAGGTCCGAATTCGAAAAATAAATTTAAATTCTCATACAAATTGACTCGGTCGGCTGATGGTAGGTGAACCTACATTTTGCCCAAAAATATTTTTCATATTTAGATATATGTTTCCTAGGGATAGTTGTCCAGTTTCATGGGCTGGTTCACTCCTTAAAATATTTGTATGCTGTATAGGTAATATTATTACATGCTGTATAGGTAATATTATTGTATGAAAACACTGTTTCTGAAAATAACTCACTGTTTTTTCCCTATCAAGCGGAGAAACCTTTTCTGAATTGTAAAGCAGATTTATAAAATGATTTTATTCAGGACAGGGGAATATAAAACGACGGCATTGAAATTAAAATGAGGGCTACTCAGGAGGCGAGCGTGCGTATCGAAATGCTATTGACTATCTACACTTCTACACTTCTACACTATCTACACTAATATAATAAAGAGGAAACCTTTGTTTGTTTTTTTGTTTGTTTGTTTGTTTTTTTGTATGTATGTAATCGATAAACTCCGAAACTACTTGACCGATTTCCAAAATTCTTTCACCATTAGAAAGCTACAACATTCCTGAGTAACATAGGCAACTTTTTATCACGGGAAAATTCCTCATTCCCATGGGAAAACGGTTATCAGCAGGAAAACCGGGAAATACAGCGGATATTACCCAAATTAGCCAAATCTCTTTACCGATCTTCGCGAAATTTGGCACTAATATTACTAGCATATTAAAGATGGACATGGACTACTTTTTGACAGCCCTCGAGGATCTGAAGAACCTGATGAAGATCACCAGCATCCCGTCTAAACTATAGGAGATACGGTCATGGCTTCATACAAAAAGTTGTTTACCTTGACGGGCCGCTTCTGCTGGCACATGGTCATCGAGGATCTGGAGTACCTGATGAAGACCACCAGCATCCCATCTAAACTATAGGAGATACGGTCATGGCTTCATACAAAAAGTTGTTTACCATGACGGGCCGCTTCTGCTGGCACATGTTCATCGAGGATCTGGAATACCTGATGAAGACCACCAGCATCCCATCTAAACTATAAGAGATACGGTCATGGCTTCATAGAAAAAGTTGTTCACCATGACGGGGCGCTTCTGCTGGCACATGGTCATCGAGGATCTGGAGTACCTGATGAAGACCACCAGCATCCCATCTAAACTAAAAGGGATACGGTCATGGCTTCATAGAAAAAGTTGTTCACAATGACGGGCCGTTTCTGCTGGCACATGGTCATTGAGAATCTGAAGTACCTGATGAAGACCACCAGCATCCCATCTAAACTATAAGTGATACGGTCATGGCTTCATAGAAAAAGTTGTTCACCATGACGGGCCGCTTCTGCTGGCACATAGTTATCGAGGATCTGGAGTACCTGATGCAGACCACCATCATCTGATAAGTGATAGGGTAATGGTTTCAAAGTATACCTAAGTTATACAGCATGACGGGCCACTTCTGCTGGTCATGGTCACGAGGGTCTGGAGTACCCGATGTAGACCCTCAGCATCCCATCTAAACTATAAGAGATACGGTAATGGCAAAGATCCAATTTCTACGGGGAAACAGGTAAGTAGCAGCGGGTGAAACCGCTGGGCGGGCCGCTAGTATAATAATATAACGGCTATCTAGACACACGGCAGTGTGTCCGCCAAGTTCGAGCAAAAAAAGCGACACACCGGCCGTGGGTTATATTACACGAACCATTTCGGGCCAAGTTCGACCCACCTATAACTCAAAATCTATTTTATCTACGCATATGAAATTTCTAGTATCTGTCGAGATCTACTTACTTATCTAAAATACAAAATTTCATTAATGTACCTATTGTAGTTCTTGAGATATTGACATCAGAAAATCGCTATTTTTACTATACACTCACTGACTGACTGACTGACTCACTCACTCACTCACTCACTCACTCACTCACTCATCAAAAACCTAGACCACTTCCAATGGTCGTTTTGACTTGAAATTTGGCATGGAGGTAGGTCAAGGTAAAGGAAAAAATCTGAAAATGGCCAAGTGTGAGTCGGTTTTAAAAATAATGAAGGTGTAAATTCATACCCTTAAGGAACTAAAACAAAAATTTTATCTATATCTTCCAATCGTCGCGTCGTGCCGACCTAAAATTCGTTACGAAGGTTTGTATTTAGTCAAAGTAAAGTATAAATGAGATATTTCCTTACCTAACTTAATCATAAGAAAAAAAGAAAATAAACCTTACAAAAATAAATGAAATCCCACCCAAAACATAAATGTGAAAGGCTGCCAAGTTCGATAATATTGGAATGCTTCGCCTATAAAAGAAGTGTGATCTAAATAAGTACCAAGTTCCATACACAGACCTCAGTTAAAAATAGTTACAGGAATGCACACTTGATTTTTCGCAGTTTGGAAAGTAGATTCTTATTTCCAAACTGCGAAAAATCAAGTGTGCATTCCTGTTACTATTTTTAACTGAGGTCTGTGTATGGAACTTGGTACTTATTTAGAACTTGGCAGCCTTTCACATTTATGTTTTGGGTGGGATTCACTTATCCTGCCGTCAGGACTTCATTCGGCATACATTGCTACATCTTGAGTGTTTTGTAATGACGTCCTATATAATAACTAGCAATAAGTGCCAAATCAGACGCTATCGACCTAACAGCATAGGTAATTGGACAGCCGATGTGGCGCAGTGGTTAGATGCCTGCCACGCAAAGGTTCCGGGTTCAATTCCCGGTGGGGTCAATCACAAAGTTGATATTTATCACTTTGTGAATTTGTTCCCAGTCTGGTTAGGACATTGCAGGCTGAACCACCTGATTGTCCGCAAGTAAGATGGTTTCGTGCTTCGGATGGGCACGTTAAGCCGTCGGTCCCGGTTGCTGTCTATGATGGCGGTCGTTACACAACCATGTCAGAGGCCTGCTACTTGCAGTAGGCGGTTGAAAAACTCTGACACCAGGGGTCATCGGGTCGTTGAACGACTCGGTGTCCCATACGAAAAAAGAAAAAAGAAGGTAGAGAAAAAACTCTACGACATCTAGATTTTTTCTGCACTTCATATAATAAAATTTAAACTTTCATGTCCATTTTCGTTTTTTTAAGCACCTACTACGTCAGCATTTTAGTCTGTTACACATGTGTTATGATATGAATATAAAATATTATTTATTCTTGCTTGATTGGTTATGGTTATAGATTGATTAGTCCTGCATTAGATTTGCTACTACATAAGTAATAGACTTTTCTTTCAGTCTGGTTCTTTGTATTCGTTGTATGAAGTATGAATAGGTAATGTAAGTCAATTTAAGCTACCACGAAGCTCTTAAAAGTATTTTCGATGAAAACATTCTAGCTACTTTTATACGGGGTGGAAGGGACAGCTCTCCGTATACTGATAGGATGCATTCAGATCAGGCCATGAAACTAAATACCTAAGGAAATATTTCAGGAAACCATAAAAATATAGACCTCGCAATCTCCCATACAAAATCACGAACAGCTGAAGGCGTTTACTACCTATTGTTTTTTTTAATAAGACGTTGTTCATTTTCATGGTCCGATTGCAACCTACCAATATTCAGATAGCTGTCCCTGTTGGTATACCTTTACCGCCATAGTATAGATAGAATATCTCCGACGGAAGCAACATAGGTAATGCTGTAAACTTCGCAAAGATGGAAGAACGACAAAAATGTGGTCTAATGTTTACCTATAAAAGATTCGGCTTCGGTCTTACTCTTGGAGGATCGCTGGACCCGGAACGGGACAAAAGATGCGTTGCTCGAAGGGTCTTACTATAGGACTCTTTTATAGTACGGCTCCTTAGCTGGAAGTATGGTCCCATCTGGCAGAAATCATGAAACTTGGCATGTGTGTAGCTTACATGTGTAAGCTTCAGGAAAAGAAGGGAAGCAAGTTGGACCCCCCCTGCTTCCCTTTACCCCCTTTTATGTCCCAAATTTCAGTTATCTTTATTTTTCAAGAAATATTCCTTATAAAATTGTCTACATAATTGTTTTTGGGTCGATGTTGATAGGACTTATACTTTTCGAGTTATGCTTCTGGGAAACCCATAATTTTTTTGAAGTTGACTTCCAGCTCTGAATTAGCCATAACTACCATGTGATAGAATATTCTTTCAAACTTGCTATTGGCTGTTGTTAGTTAGGTAGTCTTCAAAGGAAATCCGCAGAGACAACACTTCAATCACGCCTGTGGGGATGGGGGGAGGGGCGCAAAGTTTATTTTTTCCGAGCTGAACTTGAGGACTTCTGACTCCTTAAGTAAATGTGACACGAAAAATTGAGTATCATTTTCGAATATATCAAAGACGGAGTATTCATTTCTGGAACGCTCTTTGGTACATTTCATACAAAAATATAAAAATATTAAGTGAAATAAGAAAAAAATATGTTTCGTTCTCATTCAAACGCTGTTTTCTTCATGACCTTGAGACATATTTACTAGATAATAACACATACTCGAAAACATACTCACCCGAATTATAAAGCCATATTTTATTTTCGAAAATATTAGAAAATACCTAGCCTACAGAAGCCTAAATATTTTTACAAAGTTATGTTTGTAGCTGGAAAAATTTCAAATTCATAGATTTTGTATGCAAAACTAAGATTACCAACCGCAAACGTATATTTCTCAATTGTCGCTAAACCATTCCAGATAGGGAAATGCCCTCATAGAAAATGTTGTTTATACTGAAGAGTTGTTTATGCTGATATATAGAATTGAAGATCTGGAGTACTTGATGTGGAACATCAACAGCCCAGCTAAACTATTCGATATACTGTAATGTCTTCTTAAACATCAAGTATTCCAGATCCTCAATTTCTTTATTCCAACAAAAACTACCCTTCAGTATAAACAACATTCCCTATGAAGGCATTTCTCTATCTGGAATGGTTTAGCGACAATTGAGAAATATACGTTTGCGGTTGGTAATCTTATTTTTGCATACAAAATCTATGAACTTGAAATTTTTCCAGCCACAAACATAACTTTGTAAAAATATTTAGGCTTCCGTAGGCTAGGTATTTTCTAATATTTTCGAAAATAAAATATGGTTTTATAATTAGGGTGAGTATGTTTTCGAGTATGTGTTATTATCTAATAAATATGTCTCAAGGTCATGAAAACAGAGTTTGAATGAGAACGAAACATATTTTTTTCCAATTTCACTTAATATATTTATATTTTTGTATGAAATGTACCAAAAAGCGTCCCAGAAATGAATACTCTGTCCTTGGTTTATTTGAAAATGAAACTCAATTTCTCGTGTCACATTTACTCAAGGAGTCAGAAGTCCTCATGTTCAGCTCGGAAAAAATAAACTTTGCCTCCCTCCCCCCACCCCCACAGGCGTGATTGAAGTGTTGTCTCTGCGGATTTCCTTTGAAGACTACCTAACTAACAACAGCCAATAGCAAGTTTGACAGAATATTCTATCACATGGTAGTTATGGCTAATTCAGAGCTGGAAGTCACCTTCAAAAAAATGATGGGTTTCCCAGAAGCATAACTCGAAAAGTATAAGTCCTATCAACATCGACCAAGAAACAATTATGTAGACAATTTTATAAGAAATATTTCTTACCTTGACAAATTTCTCCTATCTTTAATCGTTTCCGAGAAAAATGAAGATAACTGAAATTTGGGACATAAAAGGGGGGGTAAAGGGGGGAAGCAGGGGTCCAACTTGTTTCCCTTCTTTCCCTGAAGCTTACACATGTAAGCTACACACATGCCAAGTTTCATGATTTCTGCCAGATGGGACCATACCTCCATACAAACTGCCAATTAAGAACTCGGACTATTAGAAAATACTAGGAATAAACTTCCTATGCTATAAATACATTTCGTCACGAGGTAGCGTACGTGCCTGTTCTCAGTAACTCCGTTTCACGTGATGATCTAAAACAGTTTGGAAGTTCAGTTTTAAGTACTTTTGAGTCATGGAAATTATTACGGCGACGTACGTACCTAATGAATAAGGTAAGTTGTTGCAGTTATAAATAAGAAGCTGATTTTGGAAATGCCGATGGCATATGGAGGGATCTGATTTTTGACATTATTCAAAGCTTTTCCAACACTCTTAGTCCCGATAAAAATGAAAATGTATGTTGGTGCATGAGTCTATTTGGAAATCAGTAAGGGTCTACTTAATATTCACTTTAGGACGGCCGTTCAAATTAGCCATATTTGGCAGCTGTCAGACATGTCAACCAGAAAAAATAGACCTTATGTCGTAGCATTAACATGATTTTGACAGCTATCCACTATGGACTATTCGAACGGCTGTACTTTATGTATTTAACTGTTCCGTATACAGGTAACACAGGCCTACAAATTTCAAGTCATAACTTCCCCTTTTCGATCTGATGACTGATTCTGGATAAATTTGACACGCTGATCACGAATATGTAATTAGTTTTTCGCCATCACGTCCAGATTTTTCATAATCAACAAAGAAAGAAAATTGCCAAAAAGTGTACACTTATTTACAAAAAAAAATATTTATTTGAAAGTACGTAGTAAAAAAATAAATAAATATCAAAATATGTTTTATAAATAAGTGCTTATTTCGAAAACATGTTATTCATCTTTGTGAAAACTTGTCCTTTTTTCTGCAAAGCTTCTATTTTGTGATTTTCTCTTAAATTTTCGGTTTGGCTCATCTCGCTTCAGGAGCCAACAGTAGTCCGCCGACATGCTAGTATTCCATCTTCCCTGATACCTCTTTTCCATGTCCTTCAAGTCCTGATGAAATCTTTCACCATGTTCATCGCTAACGGCTCCCAAATTTTATGGGAAGTAGTCAATGTGCAAATTCAGAAAATGAAGTGTAATGCTCATAGAACAGCCCTTCAAGCCGAAATTTGTAATCATTTTGGCCACTATGTTTATAGTCAGGGCTTTTCTGTTTCCTCAGAAATTTTCACAACCTCCTTAAAGATATCCATGCTGCAAGCTCAATGTGTGAAAGTTTTCATCGAATTTTTCATCCTTCATTAATTTTCTTATATCAGGACCAACAAAATTCCTTCTTTCAGTTTACGAAGTCTGTTATGCTTGCTCTTTGTTTTAGCATAAATTTACCACAAACAACATAACTATCCGGAGAATTTAAGCAATTTCGTGAAGACATTTTTAAGTTTACGTTGGTTGTCTAGTGCAAAAGTAAATGTTGTAATATTTATACTAAAATACTAAAAAATTCATTATAATCACTTCATTTACCCTCTTCTAATAACTGATGATACTAAAACAATCATTTTACTCTTAATAATAGGACCATTAGTAAACGAGCCTAAAATTACCCATTTTTAGGTAACAAAGACATTTTCTCATACTAATCATGTAGTGATTAACACATTATGAATTGAAATTATATTAGTCATACTAATAGATTCATTAAATGTAGTAACATTTAGATTTAACTATTTTTTAAATTATTACTTTACTGAACTCCGTTTTAAGCAAAATCTAAGTCTTGGAATTTAAAAAAACTGACGTGATGGATTTTTTTTACTATTTTTCCCATAATCAGTGTATCATAATCTATCGGAAACGGTATTTAGATATTAAAGGGGAAAACCATTGTAGGCCTGTGTAATCAATATGTTGGACTGTCTAACATAAGTAATAGGTAGTACCTCTGAATTTAATTTCTTACCTAAAGTACTGACGTCTATAAAATGGTCAAAGATCAGACTTAAAATATGACTATGATCACGATTTTTAAATCTGGATTAATACATCAATGGGTAGAATAAATTATAATATAATAATTAATCCTAATACAGTTATCAGCGTTATCATTACGTGACCAACCACACGAGATAATTATAATTTTATAAACGATCGACTTCGATATACCTACCGAAAATTACAACTAGTGATAACGATTCATAAGTAGGTATAAAATTTAAACATGTCTGGTCTTAAAAATACGTAAAGCTGTGTTGCACTGGGTGGTAACAGTACCTATTATCTCCACCATACCATACCAGCCACAGCAGGCCACTGCTGGACATAGGCCTCCCCTTATCGACGAATATTTCCATACCATGCTTGGCAGGCGGATTGGCGAGCGCAGTTCAAGATGTTACATTTACAGGGAACGCTGCTGCCCGTCCCCTGGATAATTTTAGTCGTGGGTAGAATTGGGGTGATGCTATTGTAAGCCGGCATCACACGGCACACCTTTCTGTTTTATCTGTCAAGCGTAACTAATATTAATAATGCAGACAACTTGCTGTTCAAATGTAAATCAGTAAGTTATTAAATGTATTATGTTTATGTATGATAAATTATTAATGATGAACAGAACATATTGTCTACTTTTCTTTAAATGGAAGATTTTGTTTTGATGTCCAGTTTTATTTTAACACAAAAAAATACCTTTTCTCAAACATGCTAGGAAATATGACAATTTCTTTCAAAAAAACAATCCAGAAAGTTTGACATTGTCTGTGATTTTGTAATTTCTGAACGATTTCTTTTTTACACATCTGCAATGGATTCCAATACAACTTTTCTGGCGCGAAATCGAAATCGTTCAGAAATTACGAAATAAAAAAAGAATAACTCTAAATCCACATCTTGACGTAGTAATCAGTAAAACAACTTTTTATATCAAATTACTATAAAATAAATTAATATCTTTATAATTTCCTAGCATTTTTTTGAGAAAAGCTCTATGTAAGCCTCGGGGAAAATGACTTTGCTAGACTCGTATAATTAAAGTCCTCGTCTGCGGCTCGGACTTCAAACTCTACTCGTCAATACAAAGTCTTATTTTCCGTCCTCGTCAACAACCTACTATTTATATTTTTCTCAATTTTGGTAGCACAATTTCTTAACTACTGCCAAATGCTTTTCTATTTCAAGTTTTTGAATGATTACAGAACAAGCTAGGTAAAATGATGAGCCAACAAGCAGATGTATTAAAAAACAAAAACTGCGGTAGTTTCGAAGTTGTATTTTGCGATAAAAATTAGCCAACTTGAATTTACGATTTTTTATATAGTAAGTAAAATTGCAATACACATCAACTCTTAAATCCCTTAGTTACACGCTATTACAGATATTCTTTGGACGATAGCGCAGCGTCTACGAGATTGTTTGCGTAGCGCGGCTCTAGCGAGATACTGTGTACTGTACTGGTACCAGTAGCCAACTGATCGCCAGTCAGTCTGGCGCGAGGTTCAGTGGTGGAAGGTGGGTGTTGTGTGACAGTAGTGGGAAGAATTACACGCGATTACAGATATTCTTTGCAGCGTCTACGAGATCCTTTCCTAGCGCGGCTCTAGCGAGATACTGTAGACTGTAGGTACTGGTATCAGAGGCCAACTGATCGCCAGTCAGTCTGGCGCGAAGGTCGGTGTTGGAAGGTGGGTGTTGTGTGACAGTGGAAAGAATTACACGCGATTACAGATATTCTTTTAGATACGAGAATCTTTTCGTAGCGCGGATCTAGCGAGCCAGTGTAGGTCTACCGATCAGAACGCCAGTCAGTCTGGCAAGAGGGTTGGCGGTGGAAGGTGGGTGTTGTGTGATAGTGGAAAGAATTACACGCGATTACAGATATTCTTTTAGATACGAGAATCTTTTCATAGCGCGGTTCTAGCGAGACAGTGTAGGTCTACCGTTCTGACCGCCAGTCAGTCTGGCGCAAGGGTTGGCGGTGGAAGGTGGGTGTTGTGTGATAGTGGAAAGAATTACACGCGATTACAGATCTAGTTCCTTTTAGATAAGTTTAGATCTTTCTCGTAGACACGCAGGTTTAGTCGATCCAAGTTTGTAGGTTTCTACCGATTCTGATCGCAAAGTTCAGTCTGGCTGCTGAGGCGGTGTTAGGAAGGTGGGTGTTAGTGTGATAGAGGAAAGACTATTGCGAGATTACAAACATATGTACTTTCTCAGATACTGAGTTGTGAATCATGTGATGCCAAGTCGGCTTCAGGAACTTTCATCTCTAGCGAGCCAGTATATCGTTACAATAACTAGAATGACTTGGCAATCGCCAGTCAGTCTGGCGCGAGGTTATCGGTGGAAGGATGGGTGTTGTGTGATAGTGGAAAGAATTACACGCGATTACAGATATTCTTTTAGATACGAGAATCTTTTCGTAGCGCGGTTCTAGCGAGCCAGTGTAGGTCTACCGATCTGATCGCCAGTCAGTCTGGCGCGAGGTTCGGTGTTGGAAGGTGGGTGTTGTGTGATAGTGGAAAGAATTGCACGCGATTACAGATATTCTTTTAGATACGAGAATCTTTTCGTAGCGCGGCTCTAGCGAGCCAGTGTACGTCTACCGATCTGATCGCCAGTCAGTCTGGCGCGAGGGTTGGCGGTGGAAGGTGGGTGTTGTGTGATAGTGGAAAGAATTGCACGCGATTACAGATATTCTTTTAGATACGAGAATCTTTTCGTAGCGCGGCTCTAGCGAGACAGTGTAGGTCTATCAATCTGATCGCCAGTCAGTCTGGGGCGAGGGTCGGTGGTGGAAGGTGGGTGTTGTGTGATTACAGTAAAAATATAATTTAAAACGTGGAGTACGGTTTTAATTGATCGTGTGATATACTGAAGTAAAATAGATTATAACTTAACATATTGTGAAAACTGAACATTAGTTTAGCGGAATACGATTCATAATTCTTTTAGTATTGTTTAAAATAATATTAGTATTAAAATCTAAAAATAAGTTAATTGTATATTGTATAAAAAATTACAGTTGTGTTGAGTTCAAACATACTTACATTCATCGAGTGCGGCCCAGAAACATAAAATGAAATAATATAATAAAACTATTTTAATATTTTAGAAAAAAGAAAGTTTCACTTGTTCTTTTATCTAAAACTATTTCTGTGTTCTTGCGGTTATACTTACTTATAAATTAAAAATAATTTGTTTAATTAGTGTAGATAATGATAATTCTCTAAAATATCTTCCTTACTTACAAGTGGCAAATACAGGGTAGTAGATAAAGGATGCCGTAAAAAATATTTAAAAAATGTATAGACAGTAATTAGACAATTTATAGCCGAAACTAGATGCCTATATCTCAGCTTAAATTCGTTTAAACGCAAAGTTGATTTAACTCATTAAATTAAAAGAAAGAGAAAAAAAATATTTTTCAAAAAAAAAGTTGATCCAAAATTTTCGCTTAGTAATTATTTTTTTCTATATTTTTTACGGCATTCTTTATCGATACTTAACGTACTGTATTATGGTGTTTAGCAAGACCAAGTTCGAACAATTTACTAAACAACCTCTCTCTCCATTGTTACAGAATAAACTAAATCGGGCAAGATGTGTCCGATATGGCCGCTGCACCTGATCATCCTGTACCTGCTGGCGATATGCCCCATGTGGGTGCTCTGCCAGAGCCTGCCCAACATCACAGCGGTGTTCCTGCCAGACACCGTCTCCATGAGCATGGACTACGACAAATATGTCGACCTCAGTCTTACTGGTGAGTTAATATGTCCCGCTCAGTCTCACTGGTGAGCTGCACCTGATCATCCTGTACCTGCTGGCGATATGCCCCATGTGGGTGCTCTGCCAGAGCCTGCCCAACATCACAGCGGTGTTCCTGCCAGACAGCGTCTCCATGAGCATGGACTACGACAAATATGTTGACCTCAGTCTCACTGGTGAGTTGATAACTGAGCTCGTCTTCACGTTTTATTATGGGATCCTCGGGCTACACAGAGCTTAGGTTAAATGAACGGAGCTTGCTGCCCCCACTATCGAGTTTCTTGCGCCAAGCTGGCTGCATCCACTAGTATATGCTGGCGTCGCCGGCCTTGGGTTTCTTGCGCCAAGCTTGCTGCATCCACTATATGCTGGCGTCGCCGGCCTTGGGTTTCTTGCGCCAAGCTGGCTGCATCCACTATATGCTGGCGTCGCCGGCCTTGGGTTTCTTGCGCCAAGCTTGCTGCATCCACTATATGCTGGCGTCGCCGGCCTTGGGTTTCTTGCGCCAAGCTTGCTGCATCCACTATATGCTGGCGTCGCCGGCCTTGGGTTTCTTGCGCCAAGCTGGCTGCATCCACTATATGCTGGCGTCGCCGGCCTTGGGTTTCTTGCGCCAAGCTTGCTGCATCCACTATATGCTGGCGTCGCCGGCCTTGGGTTTCTTGCGCCAAGCTTGCTGCATCCACTATATGCTGGCGTCGCCGGCCGGGTTTCTTGCGCCAAGCTGGCTGCATCCACTATATGCTGGCGTCGCCGGCCTTGGGTTTCTTGCGCCAAGCTTGCTGCATCCACTATATGCTGGCGTCGCCGGCCTTGGGTTTCTTGCGCCAAGCTGGCTGCATCCACTATATGCTGGCGTCGCCGGCCTTGGGTTTCTTGCGCCAAGCTGGCTGCATCCACTATATGCTGGCGTCGCCGGCCTTGGGTTTCTTGCGCCAAGCTGGCTGCATCCACTATATGCTGGCGTCGCCGGCCTTGGGTTTCTTGCGCCAAGCTGGCTGCATCCGCTAAATGCCGTCGTAGCCGGCCTTGGGTTTCTTGCGCCAAGCTGGCTGCATCCGCTAAATGCCGTCGTAGCCGGCCTTGGGTTTCTTGCGCCAAGCTGGCTGCATCCACTATATGCCGGCGTAGCTGGCCTTGGGTTTCTTGCGCCATGCTGGCTGCATCCACTATATGCCGGCGTAGCTGGCCTTGGGTTTCTTGCGCCAAGCTGGCTGCATCCACTATATGCCGGCGTAGCTGGCCTTGGGTTTCTTGCGCCAAGCTGGCTGCAACCACTATATGCCGGCGTAGTTGGCCTTGGGTTTCTTGCGCCATGCTGGCTGCATCCACTATATGCCGGCGTAGCTGGCCTTGGGTTTCTTGCGCCATGCTGGCTGCATCCACTATATGCCGGCGTAGCCGGCCTTGGGTTTCTTGCGCCATGCTGGCTGCATCCACTATATGCCGGCGTAGCCGGCCTTGGGTTTCTTGCGCCAAGCTGGCTGCATCCACTATATGCCGGCGACCGGCGTAGCTGGCCTTGGTTTTCTTGGATAAGTCTGGGACAGTCATTATATGAAACGAGATACCTCAAAAAAGCACCTGATTTTCGAAGGCAAATCATTAATACAATCCTTTTTAAAATAATGTATGTTGTACCTACCTACGCACGACCTGACGCATGTGTCTATTTATTTTTCAGGGGGAATTCAGACTGGGGATCAGTTGTCACTAGAAGTGGATGACACTATGGTGGCGAAAGCAGAGTGGAATTCCTCGTATGCAGTCACGGAATTGGATAGTAACGATACTTGGAGAGGAAGAATCAGGGTGTATGGAAATTTCTTGGGTAAGTTCGTTTTGCGTGAATTGAATTGTTGTCTATTCCAGTTACTTCTCTAAATATGTTAACATAGAGACACGAAATCAAAGGGATTCGTTTTCAATCTAGGTTAGATTTTCGATTCTCTGAATAATTTAAGTAATTAATGTAACATAATAATCTTGCCCTTGACCAAATTTTGAACTATAAGTAGATAAAAAATTGCCTTCCGTGTTTGCTAATGATGTGTACAAAACGAATAGATAGTTTATTTGTTCGTAACACTATTCCTTTTTTTTTCTTTAAAATATACATTATATTACCTACTTACAATTCACAAACATCATACAATCACGACACAACTACATACAAAAGTATATTGAAGAAAGGCGTTAACTTTTAATTTATGTATGTTCGTTTATATTATTTCTTATGTAAATTAGTTGTATTGTATTTATTATTAAAAATATCTCTATAGCGTTTCAGTTGGCCCGTACATAAAGTTGTATTTACTATTAGTAACGCATGAACCCCTTTCCACTGACAAACATATATACATGTTTCTCATATAAACTGTATGACTGACAGACGAGCCAGTTTAACTTAATCCTTAGAGTTAATCCCTTACTTCCAGGGTTAGGTTACTGTGCTGCTGATAGTACATAATACAGTAGTTTTTCTCTACAAACATAAGTAGAAACTCAAGTTTATACAGTTACTAATTCAATTCCATAAGCAAGTTGGTTATTAACTGGTTAAGTTAATGCCTGGTATCCGTTGAATTCAAACTGATATTTCCCGTTAAATTGACTTATTCAAACTGATATTTCCCGATGTACATAAGAAATTGATATGTAGCATCCGGATTTTAGCATTAAAGACTTGTTTTCATTAGGTAATGCAATTAGGTATAGGTATTGTGTTACTTATGTAAACGATTATTAAATTTTTTATCTACACTCGTTTAGTAATGTTGGTTTTATAGAATCGAAGGCAGTTTCGTTATGAACTGCTTTATAAATATGCAACCTTCATTGTTACTGTAATATGCAAAAAACTTCCTTATCACAACCAGCTACATAAAAGTAACTCGATTCCAAACATCTGAAAAAAAAGAAACGTATATGAGCCAGTGTCAGTAGCATTTCAGTTAAAATGTCAGCCACATGATATGATTCGGTATCTGCACCTACTGTATTTTAATCAAATTCTTTTTATCTACCTACAGGTCGAACAAACTTGCGGGTACGAGCGCAGCGAGGGTCGCAAGAAGTCCCTGTAGACGGCATCCTACCCGTTACTGTACTCCGACCTGAGAGAGTCATTGACAGAGTGTTCGTCTCCAGTGTTGCATTATTTGTAAGTTATTTACATATTTCCAATTCCACCTTCATTTGTAGAGCGTGCGGAAAGTCATGCCGCTTCCGTATCGGCTTATACAACCATGAAAAATCTTGCCTCAGACACTGAATGAATAGTCTGTCACAGACGTATGAGGCCAATGATGATTTATATATTAAACCTATGTAAGAAGGGTCATATAAGTTCCTGTCGACGGCATCCTGCCCGTTACAGTGCTGCGACCTGAGAGAGTCATAGACAGAGTGTTCGTCTCCAGTGTCGCATTATTTGTAAGTTATTTATTTATTAAACCTATGTAAGAAGGGGGTCATATAAGTCCCTGTCTACGGTCTGTCTATGTCCCGGTCGACGGTGTTCTACCCGTTACAGTGCTGAGGCCTGAGAGAGTCATAGACAGAGTGTTCGTCTCCAGCGTAGCATTATTTGTAAGTTATTTATTTATTAAACCTATGTAAGAAGAGGGTCATACAAGTCCCGGTCGACGGTATTCTACCAGTTACAGTGCTGCGACCTGAGAGAGTCATTGACAGAGTTTTCGTCTCCAGTGTCGCATTATTTGTAAGTTATTTATTTATTAAACCTATGTAAGAAGAGGGTCATATTAGTCCCTGTAGACGGCATTCTGCCCGTTACAGTGCTGCACCCTGAGAGAGTCATTGACAGAGTTTTCGTCTCCAGTGTTGCATTATTTGTAAGTTATTTATATATTTCCAATTCCACCTTCATTTGTAGAGCGTGCGGAAAGTCATGCCGCTCCCGTATCGGCTTATACTATTATACAGCCATGAAAAATCTTGCCTCAGACACTGAATAAATCGTCTGTCACAGACGTATGAGGCCAATGATGATTTATATATTAAACCTATGTAATAAGAGGGTCATATAAGTCCCTGTAGACGGCATCCTACCCGTTACAGTGCTGCAACCTGAGTCATTGATAGAGTGTTCGTCTGCAGTGTCGCATTATTTGTAAGTTATTTATTAAACCTATGTAAGAATAGGGTCATATAAGTCCCTGTCGACGGCATCCTACCCGTTACAGTGCTGCGACCTGAGTCATTGACAGAGTGTTCGTCTCCAGTGTCGCATTATTTGTAAGTTATTTATATATTTCCAATTCCACCTTCATTTGTAGAGCGTGCGGAAAGTCATGCCGCTCCAGTATCGGCTTACACAGCCATCAAAAATCCTTGCCTCAGACACTGAATAAATCGTCTGTCACTGACTTATGAGGCCAATGATGATTTATATATTAAACCTATGTAGGAAGAGGGTCATATATATAAGTCCCTGTCGACGGCAGCCTGCCCGATACTGTGCACCAACCTGAGTCATTGATGGAGTGTTTGTCTCCAGTGTCGCATTATTTGTAAGTTATTTATTTATTAAACCTATGTAAGAAGAGGGTCATATAAGTCCCGGTCGACGGCATCCTACCCGTTACAGTGCTGCGACCTGAGAGAGTCATTGACAGAGTTTTCGTCTCCAGTGTCGCATTATTTGTAAGTAAATTTAAATTAGTTATCATTCGGAGCGATGTGTGCGGAAGTACCGAAGAAAAAAGATCCACGTTGTTTCACCTTCAGTTTAAATCATTAGTTATGGAAGTGTCCATACGAACGACAACCTTTTGGGATAGGTATAGTCCGAGGGTGTCGTAAAAGGAGACTAAAGGTTAAATTAAGTAGTCCACGGCAAACCCTGGACACCCAATGGCAACGTTACCTGTGAAAAACCATAACATGGACACTACAGTTTTGCTCTGGGATCTATATTCTGGAGGCAATTTTGCGGATGAGCTTAGAAATTGAACGAATCTGCCTGACTTGTCGCAAACAGCAACAAGCTATACATATTATGTCATGAATGAGCATAATCTGACATGCACATGCACGAAATGATTACACATTAATGATATTAAGAAATTGAAAAACATGTAAGCGTTGGCTGGGGCGGGAACCCGGGACACATGAGATACCGTCACACTGCTCTGCCACTAAGCTACAGGCACCTAACCGATTCTCGCCACAGAATAAATAATGGTACTCACATAAAATTTTCCAGGTGTCCCTGATCTTCATAAACTTCGGGTGTGCGATGGACTGGCCCACGGTGAAAGGAGTTCTCAAGAGACCCATCGGACCTATCATTGGAATGGCGGGGCAGTATATTTTCATGCCACTTGTAAGTACAAAATACTTATATCCTTTCGTGTAATTAGAATTTTCAGAGTTAATGTAACTGTATATTTGGGATAAGGGCAGGAAGATGATGATGATGAATGTCACTTTTTATAATCACCTTTTAACTTTTTGACTGTGGTTTCCGTAACAAAAACATAAGGGTTCACATCTGGCCCTGGCCAGTTAGTAGTAAGCGGTTGAAAAAGTCCGACACCAGGGTTCATCGGATCGCTGGACGATTTGGTGTCCTACACAAAAATAAAAAGAAGATAACACTTGAGAGCATTGACACCACAGAATAAGATGACACTTTGCCCGCTGCATGAAAGAGAAGACGTGATTCTGTATGTATGTGGTTGTGTATCAAATCTACCTTAAACATAAAAATGTTGAGTTTATGAAATGTAATTAAATCTTATATTGATCTACATTTTTATATCCTTGTTAAATTGATTTGGATTAGTTTAGATTAAAAAAACAGCTGTTCCGCCAAAACTTATCATTATCAAAGAAAATATCGTAAATTTAAAGTATAATGCTCTTTATCAAAAAGAATCGTCTATTTGTATGTAATCATATAAGAAGTAATCAAATACACGTGTAATAATAATAATAATTTGAACTGGTTGATCACCCCAGTCTGACTTTAAAAACGAGCATTACATTCGTAGATAAGTTACAATGTTAAGGTTATCTTGTAATATTGGAAGTTTATTGCAAAGTAGAATTAAATAAACACTGCAGGTAATTACGATAAAAGAGATTAGGTAGGTATTAAAAACAGTGCTAAGTAGGTATCTTTTCTTTCAGTAACAGAAACATAATATTATCACGATAGGTAGGTACCTAATCTAGCTACTGCTTTTCGGGGACAAAGTTCCAAAACATTGCATAAATACAAAAGTTACCCAATAAATGTTCCCAACGAAGACGCATTTTAAACAATGTTTCGGAACAAAGTTCTCAACGAGGGTGCATCTGGGAATTAGGAACTTCAATGGGAACTTTTCGGGAATATTGTCCCGGAACATTGTATAAGAAATAAAGCTACTGGGATTTTGTCTCCAATGAATACCCGGCTTTATTTACTGAAGAGGGTGCTAGCGTTTCACTTACCTATCAATATTTTTTAAATGTTTTTTTAACGTTAAGCAAGCTAAGCATCAACAAGATGCTCCGTGATATTACAGTAAAAAAATAGTTGTTTAAATATATTTCGATCTATGTTCCATGGAAAAAGTTGTTCAGTTTCATGAGTACCTTGACCTTCTTTCGACTTGTTATACCCTTTTCGTTACTTCCTGTGTATAGACTAAGGCTTGTACACAATTCAGGGATTAATATATCAACTAACATATCCGTTACAGATGTCATTCGGCACGGGTTTCCTGATCTTCCCCAACAACCCGGCGATGCGTCTCGGCATGTTCTTCACGGGGGTGTCACCTTCTGGAGGAGCTTCTAACATCTGGACCTTCATCTTGAAAGGAAACCTGAATTTGTCACTGGCTATGACATCAGTGTCAACCTTGGCTAGTTTCGGTGAGATATAGTCATACGCTAAAGCAAGGCCAACGAAACGAGATAAATAATGTAAACAATTTTAATAAAACTCGGTGACAGCTATTACGATCTGCCCTTATCTGTCATATGGCATAATGTCAGTTGTCTCTTTCTGGTTTGTTTACATTCTTTATCTCGTCTGGTTGGCCTTACTTAAGAGTTCTAGATTTTTACTCTAGTTTAGGGCCATGTTCTTCACGGGGGTGTCACCTTCTGGAGGAGCCTCAAACATCTGGACCTTCATCCTCAAAGGAAACCTGAATTTATCACTCGCTATGACATCTGTGTCAACCTTGGCTAGTTTCGGTGAGTAAAAACATTATTTTTCTGAAACATGCTAGGAAATATGAAAATTTCTTTCTAAAAACCAATCCAGAAAGTTTGACATTGTCTGTGATTTTGTAATTTCTGAACGATTTCTTTTTTACACAACTGCAATGGATTCCAATACAACTTTTCTGGCGCGATATCGAAATCGTTCAGAAATTACGAAATAAAAAAGAATAACTCCAAATCCACATCTTGACTTAGTAATCAGTAAAACAATTTTTTATATCAAATTACTATAAAATAGTCTGACAAAACATATTACAACATGCAAAAATACACTTTTTGTGTAGGAAATTCCGTTTTAGAAATAAATCAATAGATTTAAACATTGTCTTCATATGAGCGTTTTATATCAATGAAACAAAAAGATTTTAAAATGTTTTTTTTTCTTTCCAGGTTTCATGCCTCTGTGGCTATTCTCGCTCGGCCAAGTGGTATTCGCGAACGCAAACATAGTGGTTCCGTACTCTCGTATCGCCACATTCGTAGTGGGTCTCATCGTTCCCCTTGCCATAGGGCTCGGCATGCAGAAGTGGACCCCCAAACTGGCAGGGTTCATGGTCAGGATCCTGAAGGGGTTCTCGACGACGCTGCTGTTGTTTATTATAGTGTTCGCTATAGTGACGAATTTGTATATCTTCGAGTTGTTCACTTGGGAGGTGAGTGTTATAAATTCTATATATTCTTTATTGTACACAGAAATTTTACAGAAACACATACAGAAAAAAAGGAAGTACGAAGGTGAGCTTAACTCAAAAAATCATTGAGTTGTCTTCCAGCTTACCAGCTGATAGGACTCTTTGATTTAAATTAGCGGGCAAGACTATAGTGTTGTTTTGTGTTTTGTAATATTGTTCCAATATTTTATTGGTTCGTACTGGAAACGGTGTCATTCGCAGTAGAACATTTTTAAGTGTCCCTGGCTATCGATATGATTAGTACGGTATATGATTACTAGAAGTACTTTATATTAGAGACAATTAGACCTCCCATACTAATAAGTAATAACACTGACTGATAGAACATTTTGTATGGAGTGTTATTTATTTTTCGACTATTAAATGACAATATTCCAAATTGGTAGTTTAGGACGTGCATTCTAGATTTTTTCGATCTACTTTAACAGGGACATTCTGTATTATTTTTGTTATCTTCTCAAAAAAGTTAAGAAATAAAAAATTAATTATTTTTTCCAGATCATAGTAGCGGGCATGGTGATCCCGTGGCTCGGGTACATGTTCGGTTACGCCTTCGCGCGACTGCTCAAGCAACCGCATCCAGACGCCTTAGCTATATCCATAGAAACTGGGTTGCAGAACACAGGAATAGCTATCTTCTTATTGAGATATGCACTGCCACAGCCAGAGGCTGATCTTACTACTGGTACGTTATAACATTATTTAAAAAACAAAAACGTTTGGCTTTTAAATATCTACCAACAACTCACAATTCGTACTTTGACTCTATTCATTTAAATGCATTTTATACCCAACTGACAAGTTTTCAATGGCACGGCGGCATCACAAGATTGGACTCTTTCACGCCACTAATCACAGTCTTGGACCTCCGACCGAATGCTAATTCTACAGAAAGATCAATATTTACTGATGGCCATGTAAAATTCACAAAGAAAGTGAAATTTTTAAATACATCTGCATGTATTAAAACGTCAGTTTTTAAGTATAAATCGGTGTAATGTTCAATGTGATAGAGCAAAAATAGTTACTGTACACGCTCTAACTGATTGCATTCAGAACCAAAGCCCATATGATAATGATAATGATAATGATAATAAATTTATTCATGCAATGTGTTTGCAATTCGGTCCGGTGCTTATTGTATATGACTATATCCGATTTACAATAAAATGACTGTTCGTTATACTTCCAGTGGTGCCAGTGTCGGTGGCCATCATGACGCCAATCCCGATGACCTGCATCTACATCTACCAGAAAATAAGAGATTGGTGAGTATCAAATGCTTGCTTTTGCCTGGTTTTCGTGTGTTTTGAAATTATGTGAACGCTGAATTGAATGGTTTTCTATTTTTAATAGATGTGTGACGTGCAAGAGTGTTTGAAATGCTCATTCTACTTTTTTAATCTATTCTTATTTCGAAACGTTTTATTCGAATCGAGTGGAGCTTTATGCGAATCATTATTCAGAAAGAGGCATTCAAAATATGCCTAAGATGCTATCGCATTGGGACTAAAGTTTTTGTGACGTATTATTGTTTTCATTCGGGAACCCATATTGACATGCTTTTAAAAATGTTTACGATAGATCGGTATTTTAAACTTGCTGATCCGATTTCAATAAAAAAAGTTGATTTTTCTTGCTGTAAAACTTTATTTTTGTTTTAGCTATTTTTGGGAAGCAAAAATTCATATTGTGTAATGTGTTTTTTTATTCCATATCTTCATTTCTCCATGAACGCGAATAGTTTCGAAGGTATGTCGTCCGAGGACAATATTGCGATGCCGTAAGGTTCAAATTACACGTTTAGTGGTGGCGGGATACTCTCACTTCACCTTTGTGTCGTTTTACAGGCGTTTTCTAATATTTTTTTGTTTGGTTTTTGGGTTTGGGAAAGTGTGGTGTTGGATGTTTTAGACGAATTAAATATTTCACTCTCTACTACTTTTCTATGTTTTCTCTTCTTCTATTTTTTTACGGTGTCTTTTTAGACGGTCCCAGTCACCGAACCAATTTTTTTAAAGTCACAAATAATGCTTCAGTTGCACTCAAACTAACCATGAAATAAAAAGTTACAAATAATTAATACCTGCTTAGAAAATAAGAAAATGGTCCAGTGACTAAAGTTTGTACTTACTTCTCAGTGATATTTTCTTTATTTCTACACTTTTTTTCTTTCTTTTTGCTTCTACAATATTATATTTTTCAAAGGAATCAGGAATCTCAATGGCTATGTATACTAACTTGTACTATTACCATACTAACACTTTATAGCTTTAAGAAGACCATATAGTAGCAACTAAATGGTTATTTTTTTTTAGTGGACAGCTAATTAAATTGTTTGATGTTTCAAGTTTTGGTTACCTATACGTATTCATTGCGTTTACCCATAAATTTCGAAATATTTAGTTATGTGATTGATGGATTGATTTGAAACAGGGTCCAGTAGAAAGCAAGCAAAGCATTATATATCTTTTTACGTCTATCACGTATCTGAATTTACTGCACAGCACGTGATTTATGAGATCATCCTCCAAAATTAAAAAAAAGCTACTCCATTGCTGATTTGTTATTATTTCCGCAGCTTCGCAAACAGAAACGCTCACAAAAAAATCGTTGAAGAAGACAGCGTACCCCGCCTGTCAGACGTCGCCGGCGTCGCGACCGTTGATCAGCTCGCCAACTCACTCGCCAACCCAGACGCCAAGCCCAAGCCCGACGTCTAGCATCGTGTGAAAATAGAAAGTTCTGTTTGAAAGTCTTTTGTGAGTCGTGAATATGAAAAATGCTATATTTATTTGTACGAGAAGAGAACCGATTTAGATGAAAAATTGTATAACCAACCAAGAAAAAATACAAAATAGATAGATACTAGCTCAAGCAGTAGTTTAACGTTCAAAGCATATATTAAACTTCATTTTGTTTTTATTATGGAACTTTAAAGAAATTTATTTATTAGGAAATGATATTTTCTAACAGTGTCGAAATCAACATCGACGATATTTTGCAATTATATATCGTCTCGTCAATTAGTACAATACATATCGTAAATTGCAGAGAAACAAAGTTTTTGCTATCACAGACCTCACAGAGACTAAAAAACAACTTTCACTACTTTTTATGTTTAGAAAAAACTGTGTTTTGAGACACTGTTTTCCTAGTATTATAAATTTTTGAACAATTTAGCTTGAACTTGGAAAAGAACAACACCTGTAATAAAATTTTATTATGTAGGTATACATAAAATGTTTGTGTTCAGTATTTCGACTTGGCTTGTAGGTGTGTTATTGAATGTTGTTAATGTGTTCGGACAAGATAAGGATTTTGAAATTATAATATTTATTGTGTTATCGTTGTGTAGTCAAAATGTTTAGACTCTTTGAAAGTTGTAGTTTTGCTCAATGTAGGTAGAGAATTGAGTTTAAAGTCGAAATATTGGACAATTATTTATACTGTGGCATGGGCCTTCATATGTTTTGGCGCCATTTCTCAAAAATAAAATGTTTTTAGAATGGGTGATGCAAAGCAGCAAAGAAAAAAAGCATTCCTATAAACGTGTTTTTACCTATAAAATTTTATGAAGAATGTCACAATATTTGTATAGATTTTTACGGGACAAAGTTGTTAATTAAAGCTTATATTATTTTTGTTATTATTTTTACCACATCAAGCACGCATCGCTAAATAATTGTATTTTTGTTTTAATTTTTAAAATTGTTTTGCGTTTTACTAAATTATTTTTTGTTATAATGTATTCAAAAATGTTATTTAAAAATATTGCACTTGCTTTTCATCTTTGGTTTTTATTTTTTTGTAACTAGGTTCATTCTAATTTGAAAGCTTTATAAGTGCTGAATGTTTCATAAATAAAATATTGGTTCGTTGTAAACATTCTCTGTTAAATTGGTACACTTTACTTTTGTTTTTATCTTTATTAAGCATTTTAGCAAACAAATAGCAAAACAGGTATTAAGCTTTTGGATTCACATCGCTTCGCTTCTTATTATTTTAAGTTTAGATCTCAAACTAACCCAGCCGAGTTGCATGGCTCGTTTTATAGGTGAAACAGATGTAATAGTTGGCTGCTAATCGAGATCAGTATTTTGTATCTACTTATCTTTTGTCTTATGTACAATTTACATGGGAAGATGAATTATTTTGTTAATTACTATGAAATACACGACTTTATTGTGATATTTAAAATTTGTTTCCTATAATTTTAATAATCATGCTAAATCTTAATTATAAACCTGCTAAATGTGATTTTTTATCTAAAAAATAATATCTCCATAGTGAGACCCATCCACAATTAATGGAAGAGCCGACTACAGAAAAGCGTATAACTTGAGAACGTTAACTGACACGTAAACAAGTTGAAAGAGCCAATCCTGCCGAAAGCTGAAAATAATCGATATTTTTTGATAATATTTCATCTTTTTAAATTTGTGTCTAAAAGTACCCGAATCAAAGTGCTGGCATCACTTCACCATTGATAAATTAAGTAAAAGAAACTTGGTCTGCCACTGCGAAGGGCACCTTTGGAGCGGTCTGCCAAGCACTTCCAGCAGAGTACGCACTGGTAGAGTAAGTTTTATTACATAATTTATCAATGGTAAACTGATACCAGCACTTGGGTTCGGGTACTTTTAGACATACATTTTACAAATGAAAAATTGTCAAAAAATATCGATTATTTTCATCTTCCGGCAGGATTCGCTCTGGCAGACCTACGTCGTTCGACTTTTTACGTGTCAGTTAACGTTCTAAAGTTAGCCTATTGTGGTACCTGATGATGAGATAGGCATTTCTGCAGTCGGCCCACTAAATGGTTAGCCACAAGCTCTTCACAAGCCACACTGTGAACCTCTAAGCTGAGAACAAGCCCTCTAACTAAGCCAATCCCGGGCCGGAACGGGACGGAAGATGAGTTGCTCGAAGGCCAATCCCAATCATTGCATGGGTGTATGATCCTCTTTCATTTTGTTCTTTTCAGCATGTTTTCAACCTTTTCGGGACCTTTTTCAACCAACTTGAAATTATAAACAAAATATTCCAAACTTCAAATGCCATAAGTGACAAACTGTCACAAGTCACAACATAAATAATCAAAGCAGCGCATCGACGAAACCACGAAAATAAATCCCGAAAATTCACCATGGACCACAAATAACCAGCAAAATGCAATAGACCAATCCCCATACCCTCTCCCACAATCCCTATAGTTCTCCGACTAGCAAGATCCGAAAACCCGTCCAAAATGCGGAAACAGAAGTACGAGCTCCCGTCCATGTCATTCCCGTACAAGATCACCAGAAGACTGAACCTGATGAGCTTTCCTCGGAAGAGCTTCGCGGCTTCCAACGACGGCATGCCCACCTTCACTGATAGTGGAGTGAGGAAGTCGGCTCTTAAAGGACGCGTCAGCGACAGAGTCAATGAGGCAGCCTTGCCTTATATTCGGTAAGTTTGTCTTCTTCTAAGCCAAATACACTGAGGTTGGATAGGTCACAACATAAGGCTACTGCCCTGCCTTACACAGTGGTTCTCTCTGGCACGGCCCTCATGGAAGTCCATGACAGAGTGGATTAATTGTCGTTAACCAACCAGTTCTCGAAAATTGAACCTACATGCAAAAATCAGAATGATCCCATAAACCGTTCAAAAAATAAATAACGAAAAGAATTTAGCGAGAATCTGCAGCTCGGCCTATATGGCTCTCGAGACTCTCGTGTCTCTACACCTGCACAGAGAGTTCTTCGCATATTTAAAAGTAGGTAGATATTACCATCACAAGCATTTCGAACATTTCTAATTATAAATAAGTAGGTACTAATGATACTCCAAAGCCTTGATTCTGATTCTGTAGGTATTCCTATCACTTTCTTGTACAACCTAAGTAGCTATCAATCCAGCTAGTAGGTAGTAGGTACCTAACGTTTAGAAATACATCACACGCTGTGTGTACATCTATCTATGTTTTGTTTAGTAACTGCAATAAAACTGAAATGGCCTGAAGTTGGTTGTACCGTTTCTGGATCTTCATGAATTTAACGAACTTTCTAACTCCGCTGACTCAGCGACCCTTAGAGGTTCCTGGCATCCGCAACGAGCTCTCTCCATTGATTCCTGTCCATAAGTTCTGATAAACCAAAATCTTGTTCTAGCCGTTTGCTAATCCTCAAGAAACAATACGGCAAGATGTTCCCTCCTAAACGTAACGAGCGTATAGACAAGATTATAGAAGCGTGCAACGCCACCTGTTACACGAAACTGGCCAACTGTCAAATCAAGCTGAAGGCCCAACAAGACAACTACGGCAAAGAGATCAAGAAGAAGAAAGCTTGGAACGAGAGCGAATGGAAGAAGCACACGGATTATATCCAGACTATAGCTAAACCTAAGCGCGATTTCCTTCCAGATCCAATACAGGTATGTATTTAGCATAGTCTAATAAAACATGGTCTTTCCTTCCCAGAGAAACACAAGTCAACGTCACTTAGTATTGCCACTTTATTTCAATAAAATACGTTATGGGGTAAATTCAATCTCAGAACAATGGGTTAAAATGTTTCTTAATAATTTTATAATTTAGATTTACGTGTGTATTAACTTTAACTTTACAGCAACACTTAAATTTTATTTATTAGTTAACAGTATCTTATATGATTTACAAAAAACATCATAAGAGTGGGTAATTCTGGTAACCCACAAGCATGATGACGTTGTCTTGTGTTGGTCACGTGGTTCACGAGTCTCGGAAAGAAATACCAGGCGGAGTATCTTATTATACCATGGTATTTAGTACCTACCTACTTCCTTTCTTAGGTAGGTACGTAGTTGAAACCTATCTAGTAGGTATTTTAGGTCTTTGTAAAGAGACCAGCCACTAAGGGAATCAAGGGTTATAGAGTGGACTTCACGCGCACTAAAATGGTAGACGATGGGCTGACAAACTATTTCAGAACCGCAAATAAAGAAGTGATCTGTAAGTGGCGACCAAATGCCATCTCGTCAAACATTCACACTCCAATGTTGCTTTCCCAGTAAATATTAACAAGAACCAATCTTTAGGTAAAGGTCAAACTTTGACAAACGTGGTAAAACCGCCGTATTATCCGCTTTTCCTTTGCAAAAAGCAAAGAACGTGTGGTTGAAATTGAGTTTTATTTTCCAACAGAGAGGCCCACACAAACCGTTGGAAGACCTGCTGCCGAGGATCGAGATACTGGCGCAAATACCGGACCTCAAGGCTTACAGGCGCCAGTCGCAGGAGACTTGGTTCAGGGACCCTTTGAAGGTGAACCACTGTTTTTTACCTTACCCAGATAACACATACTCTTTATTTATTTATCAATTTACCATGTAGTTCGCGCAGAATATCCAGCGTCCATAACGTATAAATATCCACCGTGCGCCGTATGATGCCAAATTAGAATAGCATCACCCTAATATTCTGCCCGTGGGTGTCGTAAAAAGCGACTAAGGGATATTCATCCAGGGAATGGGCAGCAGCGTTCCCTGTGAATGCAACATCTGGAACTTCGCTCACAAATCCGCCTGCCAAGCGTGGTGAGTGTGGCAGTACCCCCGATAATATCTCCAAATTAATACGGAATGTTCATATTTTTTGCCAAACATTTCAGAATAGATAGAAATATAATTTTACTTTCAGATCAGCGAGAAAGCCCTGGCATACAACATTTCCGACCGCGTGAAGAAGTTAGCTCAGCCGAAAGTTATTCCTGCGCCTTAATCTGCTGCATGCGCTCGTATCTTTAGAGGCTTTTTCAAAATAGTTAACCACTTTAACCCTTAACGGCCGGCGTGCATTTGGTGATATGATATGTAAGGCAATTCGTTTTCGGTTGCAAACTGAAAGTTTAATCTATCGTAAGTAACTGAAGAAGTCGAGATTCCGACACGACCGATCGTTAAAGGACCTTCGATCTTGAATCAAAATATCGACATTTGAAGACGATAGAATTTATTTTCAATTTGAAAACGGGTCGCATTGAAACTCGCTAAATGTACGCTGGCCTTATCAAAGCAGAACCATGTTCGGAAAAAATAAACTAAAATTAAACTACTTTCGTGTAGGAGCGTTGGTTGAAATGTGAAAAATATGACCACCAATACAATTTATGTACGCGGATCTTATCATTTACAGGGTGTAACAAAGAGGGTATAACAAGCCGAAAGGAGGTCAAGGTCGAACATAGGTCGAAATGTGAAAAAATGTTTGAACCTCCCATGCAAAATCGCCGATCAGCAAATTGATTTACTATGAGAGGCTCAAATAATTTTTTTACATTTCGACCCATGTTCCGTAGGGAAAATTGTTCAGTTTCATGAGTACCTAGACGCCCTTTTGGCTTGTTATACCCTTTCTGTTACTCCCTCTATAATGATTTTTCGACCTACGTTTCTTGGGAAAAGAGTTTCAGTATTATACTCCTTGAAACAAACTTAATATGTTTGCATACACGCTGTAACTATTACCATGATAAACCTGCGATTATACAGAATGTAAAAAAACGGCAATCATTTTAAGGGCTGAATCAGCCTATGAAACTGAACAAATATCTCCAAGGAACATAAACATGAAAAAGAAATTGTACCTGCTAATTGATTCGGTCGGCTGGTACATGTTTGGGAGGTATATTTTTTTTTCTTATTTCGGCCTATGTTCCTTGGGGAAAGTTCTTCAGTTTCGTGGGCTGGTTCACCCCTTAAAATATTTGCTGTAAATTTTTTTACTCCTTATATTACTTTGTTAGTCTGAGTGCTATGCGGCCGATTTATACAAAACAGTTCCGATATTTTTTGAAGTTACTGAAAATAAAAACAGTATGATCATAATTTGTATATCTTTTTATTTCGTATTTACATTTTGGTAACTCGATTCTTAAAAATACTGATTTCTAATGAAGTTTGGCATGATTCACATGTTACTATTTGTTTAACAGATCTCTAAAATAAAATAGGAAATACATTATAAAAACAAATAAATTATTCCTATCGATTACTGCATGAATATAATAAATTAAGGAGGGTTGATTTTTCTAGAATGTAAACTTGATATTACGACCACTTAGCCGGGTCGTTCGTCGACTCGTTGATTCACACGACAATACAGAAAGAGACTAATACTACGAAAAAGAACCAATATCCCGTTTTAATACTGCTCATATCAAAATGGCCGTTTTATACAGCCGTTTACCGCTCGCCTACCCTCCAAGGGATATAGGCGTGATATAGTGTTTGTATGTATGTAATATCAAAATCTTTTTAATCTTGCTTCACAACTTCAAAATGTCACACAAGCTGCAAGTCAAAATATTAATCCTCAATTTTATTGTCCAATTTTATTATGCGACCTTTTGCACACTTTTGACATTTTGATCATGACAATAATACCTACTTGCAAATACTTTTGAAGGTTACATGCAGAAGTCACTGCCCGGCCCGTAAACTTTATTCAACTTTATCCGCATTAACCTTTATTTTTAGCTTATTCCTTTCTACCTGGTTGCCTGGAAGAAATTTCTACCTGAGCAATAAGGCAAACAATTGTACAATTGTTTAATTTTACTGTTTGTTATACACTTTTTTTGTGCTATAAAGTATTGAATTGTGTTATTCAGTACCTTTTGAAATTAACTTGGCAGACCTTAGAGGGTACTAAAGGGCTAAGTGGTCGTAATCTCACCTATAGGTTATGTTACGATTGTCTTATTGCACGTCAAGCGCGTGGATGACCGCGTTGGTGAAGTCCTTGGTGGTGGACTGGCCCTTGAGGTCCTTCGTCCGCACCTTGCCGTCCGCTAGCACCCTGGGGGAGAAAAATCAGTTACAATAAGAATAAAACGAATTATTACTACCTGATTTATAGAAGAAGAGGACCCGAAAAGGCGACATTATTGTTGACATCTTGTTCAAATGTCATGGTAATATGAAAAAAAAACGTAAACAATAATGTTACAATTTTTGGTCCCTTTCTTCTATAAATCAGGTTATACTTAAAAATAAGAGAATTATAGGCAGTGATATAGATGCACCGTATATATGAGACTGCATCGATACTTATCTTTGAATTTCCTTAGATTTCCTGCCATTTTAGCTCCATTTCCGGTTGGTAGCTGGTCCAATAGCGCCCTCTACCGGAAACCATCTGTCACAGGAGTGTGGCGGCGGGGTCGCCGCCATATTGCCTTCATAGCGTCGTTACTTTTTCTACAGTTAGGACGTCTCGGCGGAGATCCGTCGAATTTTTTCAAAATTTTTTAATTGTTCTGCCTAATATTAATTTTTCGCTTTAGAAACGTTTAGAAAGTGAAGAAAAGTTTGTGAAGTGATAGTTCCTCGCGTGTCCTTAACACGCGGAACATTTTATGGTCGGTCCATGTGACCGGTCATGTTCGTTTTGTGCTGGCTGGCGGTGCGGCCCCAGCTGCCGCGCCGCCGCCGGCGCCGCTACTCAGGATATGTGAGGTAACATGGCCTCAACCCCGGTGAGTAATTTCTAATTAAATATTTCGTATAAGGAAAAGTCACACAAATGTGATTCTACCCTCGCTTATCACTTCGCAATTTTCTGACGTACATGATACATATCGTTCGAACGGTACGTTCGCGTACCTATACCTTGCCTGATTTGGAGCCATTCCGATCAGCTCGTACAGTCAAGCTCACGTGCAGTTATACACTCGAATTGCCAATGTACCTACCTATCTAAGTCTCATGCGCGCAGCATAATATGAATGTTCTGGAGACCAAACTGTTACTCAGCCTGAGCTTGACCTAATCTTGCCCAGTACGGATTCCGATCAGTTCGATTCTGAGAGGACCTTGCTCTTCAACGCACGCATCGCGTTCGTCGACGAGTTTTTGAGCGACCGCTCAGCCAGGGCCGGTTCCTACTAGCCCAGGAACCTGCTACTTAGAACATGGCTTTTATCGCGTCCGTCACTTTAAATCAATATTGTCTGTTTAGAAGGAAGAAGGCGGTTATTTTAGCTCTGCCTATATCAGAATTAGCAAGAATTTTACGTTGTCCTGCGTACAATTTTAAAGTACTTGACGTGAATTGTGGAAAATTTAAGTAATTAAATAAAGCAAGTGTACGCAAGATCTCTAGAACATTCTCAGAATATAATAATATGTGTTACGTATCGAAAGGGCGTAAGTACCGCCTCCATAAAACGTACCTACCCTATAAAGGTACTAAGTCAACGTAATAAGTATTTCGGTCGGTCTAAGAATATTAAATATTAAATTTTTTATTATGATCACCGCCAGTTTCAAATTATATCATGTGTTTCAATAATGACTGTGATGAACTGAGAACGAAAACTAGTCTGCTTGACATTCTTGCTTGCATTCCACCTAAATATGTGGGTATGTGGTGAAAATACGTTCGAGACGTATTTTCTTTTACTTATTCAAAACACCGTATTTCTTTCTATATGAAACACAGGCACCTAACTAGCTAAATGTTTCTTGAATTGTGCATTTGTATTTCTAATAATCCTACTCGCAAGCGCGTCGTTAAGGTACGTTGAAATGAAGCTCAGTCGAACACGCACATATCGCGGTAAATCTCGTCGTTCATGGCGTCGAGAACTGGCTCTTGCATTACAATACTTATGCCTTATTTGAACAAAGCACAAAGACACACCTCTTCCATTCTGTTAAGCTTTACTCAACTGTTATCACACTTATCACTACTGACCGCTGCTGCCTTGTCACAGTGGATAAAATCTCCGCAGCTGGTTTTCCTTCCCTTTTTGTTTAGCTAGTTGACCTGTATGTACTCGGCTTGTCGCCGTGTATATCATAATAATACGCTGCTGTCGCCACCGCACACAGCTTATCTAAACAACCGCTGTCTCTTATAATCTGAGAGCTTATCCTGGTACCGCTGACCTATCACGGTACTCGCCATTGCTTGAGATAATACATTTGCAATTGCAAATTAAATACATACGATGAAATTTACGATCTACAAAGAAACCGGTTTTATGGAGGCTGTCCCGGAGCGAATCTGGGGCAGTGGTTTGTGCGCTGTGGGCCTCGTAGGCCTTTTCTTCTGCGTTTGCGCCTACCAGTTCCTCCAACCCCTGCTGGTGCGACCGCCACAGTGGGTTCTTCACTCCTCTGCGTATGCGCCTACCAGTTACCTCCAACCCCTGCTGGTGCGACCGCCACAGTGGGTTCTTCACTCCTTGATACTTCTTATCAGGTCGTGCCGCAGCGAACATGATGCTAGGCACATAATGATGGAGGTGAAAAATAAATCGGTGGCAGCAGAGGCAATGAGCTCTTCATACTAACGGCAGCGCAACTGTCTTGCGCCTTCAAACCCCTAGCTCCTAGCAGGATTTTTCGCCTGTTTACACACAACTGAATGTAAGAACTAAGCACAGGCCAATACTGTGAAAATACCAATAAATGATACTGTAAATAACTATAAGAAAATGTTTCTTCTCGCTCGATTATATAATACGCCAGAGGCTCAACTGCGACAGAGAACGACAAAAGAGGATTTGTAACCACATTCTCCGAACACAATCAAATTTTCTATAAATACCGTAATACTGATGACGGCCTAGACTTCTACAGTGGTAAGCTGGAGATATCTACTTATTTATTACCTGCTTGGCTTGCCTCCCCCTCATTCATATTAAGCGTCTTGACACAGCGGAGGACTGACCCGAGATACCTGCCTGATAAATATAGTAGATATAGATAGATGATACTAAAAGGAATGACTATTGCAGAAAGAGATACAATATATTATATGAAGTTGGCTTCCAACCCGACCTTGCGCTAAGAAAGATGGCTGTGCTACCATCAGCAACGTCAACATCTGAACCTGTATAATCTAAATGCCATAAGCGTAATCGAGTTTTCCGGCATAAGAAACGGAATTCTGGTCTCTTAGCAGAAATAGACATAACCTTACAAGAAAATCTGTTAATCAAAAGTGGGGGGGGGGAGCACACCCATGAATACACAGCGGTAGCAGCACAGCACCCAGCAGCATAGACAGTCAGCCGTCACCGCCACTGCGATTTGCAGTCTGACAATCACAGTGCCAGTAGCCTCTTTTATTTTTTATTTATTTTTTATACATTTCACATAATTATACAAATATTTATGTTTATAGATGCAGATTGCAGGTACACTCATCTCTTACTTCTTTACCAGTTTTAATTATAACTACTCTCAAGGTACTTAATTGATTTTTTTATCAACTGATCATCCAATCGGTTGTCCACTGTCTATAACAACAGGTGAGTGTCAGGTTGACTTGATTGTCAACCATTGCCATTACATTGCAGAAGAGTTGCTTGCCGCATATAAAATGTTATGCTGTCTAGTTTGTATCAACCCACCCACAAAGAAAAATTCGTTTTGTGTATGTACCAGTAGCAGAATTTAGCGATGGGGTTTACACCAAGGCTTTACATTTACCTTAAATTATTATTTGCTGCTAAATTAGGTATAGAAATATATCTCTAGTGCTTGTTGCAATAAGTACAGTTTTGACCACCCTGATTACCATCAACCAGATTTCACAATTTTTATTGTGAGTGGTGTCAATTCTCTCCTGAGCCGTAAGTTGTATGAACTCTATAATTCCTAGCCCTACCAGGCTGTCTCTACAAGTCCAGGACATGGGAGTCGTATACCTGGATAACATAGAAGTTACGTTAGTCACCAGAGAATTATTATTATTTTTTATTTTTTTGTAAGTACTTACCTATATATAAATTTATTTTTGGAGCGCTCACCTTGAAGCAAGGTACCTTGTTGCACGAATGTATGTAACATGCCGGAGTAAAGTAATAAATATATCTGAAAATTTTATTAATCTGAAACACGTTAGCCCTTAAATCTGAATACAATATCTAAGGGCGGAATAGCTACCCATCTTGTAGCTTTGGTAAGTAAGTACCTAAGTAATACGGTTCCTTCACTGCGCAGAGCCGTTCTGAGCTAAGCGACTTACCTGGTTAAAACATTACATATACCTATTTTGCACTGGCGCGCAGTGAACATGACTTTTGCTTGAGCACATATTCCATAACGCGGACATGTACCTACATGTCGCTAACTACATCACTATTGTCATAATATTTGGTCTAACAGCTATTTTCAATCTGGTAAAACAATATCTAACAGTGTTCCATGATAGCTCTTCTTTTCTTTTCTAAAAAGGCCTGTATTATTGTAAACATACGGTGAACATACATATTTGTTAACATATTTGTTATCTGTATCATAGCATAGTAATCCCAGTTGGCAATAGGGGCTTCAGCGATACGTAAGCCGAATGCCTTTTGACAATGATGAAACTATTTAAAGCAAATCTTAAAGTACTTTCATTGATAGTTAAATTAATTAATAGTTGAGTATATTTCAGACTTATCCTAACTGTTTTGTTAGGTTATTTACAATACACACACATGCCTAAAATATTGTGTAGCGTATTGTCTACTGGGTTAATACATGTCATTTAATTAACCTTTCACTAATAAATATGATGTCATTTATCATCACATTTTAAATACAGGTACTTTATCTATCACATAGCGTCGTTAGCTGTCACCAGGAGTTAGAAACACGTCTCTCATATATACGGTGCATCTATATCACTGCCTATAATGGTGCAAGTTTTACAAAACAATAAAACTTGTATTATGGTGCAGATATAGATGCACCGTATCCGATAAGGGCTCCTGGTGAGAGACTTCTATGAAGGCAATATGGCGGCGACCCCGCCGCCACACTCCTGTGACAGATGGTTTCCGGTAGAGGGCGCTATTGGACCAGCTACCAACCGGAAATGGAGCTAAAATGGCAGGAAATCTAAGGAAATTCAAAGATAAGTATCGATGCAGTCTCATATATACGGTGCATCTATATCTGCACCATAATACAAGTTTTATTGTTTTGTAAAACTTGCACCATTAAGGCGATATGTCACTAGGTAACTTTCCACTTATACCTTTGCTAATACAGACAACGAACCATTTTGTTAAGCCAGATTAAATATTTACCACATGCAAAAACAACGATTCTTTTCAGCCGTTTACGCTTTGCCTACCAATAGGGTATGGAATAACTCAAAGGGCATGATATATGTATAAGAACAACTTATGTTATAATGTAATAAACAACGTATAGAGAAATCCAAAATACCGATCAGAGGAAAATATCCTATTCGCTTGACTACTGTACACCTAAAGTTTGTAGGTTGGTTTGTTTTGTTACATAAGTCTGATTGGTAGTTTAGCTGTTTTACAGTTTAGCTGATAAGATTACTCACTTGTTGATGATCATCTTGCCGTAGTGGTAGAGGTTGACGTGTGCCAGCATATTGGCATGTGGGGTGATGCTGTATGAGCCGCCATACTCACTTGTTGATGGCGTTCTTGATCATCTTGCCGTAGTGGTAGAGGTTGACGTGTGCTAACATGTGGGGTGATGCTGAATGAGCCGGCATACTCACTTGTTGATGGCGTTCTTGATCATCTTGCCGTAGTGGTAGAGGTTGACGTGGGCTAACATATTGGCTGAGCATGTGGGGTGATGCTGTATGAGCCGGCATACTCACTTGTTGATGGCGTTCTTGATCATCTTGCCGTAGTGGTAGAGGTTGACGTGGGCTAACATATTGGCTGAGCATGTGGGGTGATGCTGTATGAGCCGGCATACTCACTTGTTGATGGCGTTCTTGATCATCTTGCCGTAGTGGTAGAGGTTGACGTGGGCTAACATATTGGCTGAGCATGTGGGGTGATGCTGTATGAGCCGGCATACTCACTTGTTGATGGCGTTCTTGATCATCTTGCCGTAGTGGTAGAGGTTGACGTGGGCTAACATATTGGCTGAGCATGTGGGGTGATGCTGTATGAGCCGGCATACTCACTTGTTGATGGCGTTCTTGATCATCTTGCCGTAGTGGTAGAGGTTGACGTGGGCTAACATATTGGCTGAGCATGTGGGGTGATGCTGTATGAGCCGGCATACTCACTTGTTGATGGCGTTCTTGATCATCTTGCCGTAGTGGTAGAGGTTGACATGGGCTAACATATTGGCTGAGCATGTGGGGTGATGCTGTATGAGCCGGCATACTCACTTGTTGATGGCGTTCTTGATCATCTTGCCGTAGTGGTAGAGGTTGACGTGGGCTAACATATTGGCTGAGCATGTGGGGTGATGCTGTATGAGCCGGCATACTCACTTGTTGATGGCGTTCTTGATCATCTTGCCGTAGTGGTAGAGGTTGACGTGGGCTAACATATTGGCTGAGCATGTGGGGTGATGCTGTATGAGCCGGCATACTCACTTGTTGATGGCGTTCTTGATCATCTTGCCGTAGTGGTAGAGGTTGACGTGGGCTAACATGTTGGCTGAGCAGAGCAGCATAGCGGTAGGGTTGGCGATATTTTTACCCACTGCGCCGGAGAAGATGTGGCGAGCGCCCTGGAAATATAACAGTTTGAATTTTATTAACAAACAAACCGGACCCAAACAAATAAACAACGAAGTGGCAGACCAAGTAAGCAAGTCAATGTGTGCCGAACGAAATGATTTGAGTGAGACTTTTACTCAGAGTCATATGTGTGGCGAACGAAGTGAGCGAGATGCTTACTCAACTCAGACTCATATGTGTGGCGAACGAAGTGAGCGAAATGCTTACTCAACTCAGACTCATATGTGTGGCGAACGAAGTGATCGAGATGCTTACTCAACTCAGACTCATATGTGTGGCGAACGAAGTGATCGAGATGCTTACTCAACTCAGACTCATATGTGTGGCGAACGAAGTGATCGAGATGCTTACTCAACTCAGACTCATATGTGTGGCGAACGAAGTGATCGAGATGCTTACTCAACTCAGACTCATATGTGTGGCGAACGAAGTGATCGAGATGCTTACTCAACTCAGACTCATATGTGTGGCGAACGAAGTGATCGAGATGCTTACTCAACTCAGACTCATATGTGTGGCGAACGAAGTGATCGAGATGCTTACTCAACTCAGACTCATATGTGTGGCGAACGAAGTGATCGAGATGCTTACTCAACTCAGACTCATATGTGTGGCGAACGAAGTGATCGAGATGCTTACTCAACTCAGACTCATATGTGTGGCGAACGAAGTGAGCGAGATGCTGATGTATGTGCAAGTGAGTGAAATTAAAACCCACCTGTTCGAATACAGCACACTCGGCACTGTACGAGGCGCCGGCGACCATCCCCGCGCCGCCGACGAGCCCGCAGGCGAGGTTGTCGAGGATGTTGCCGTAGAGGTTGGGCGCGACCATCACGTCGAACTGGTTGGGGTTGGCCACCATCTGCATCGTGCAGTTGTCCACGATCATCTTCTCGAACTCGATACGCGGGTACAGTTTCGCGATCTGGGAATAAAATTGTTATTTGTTAATAAAGTTGTTTTCAAAGAAAATCATAATAATAATAACGTCAGCTACACTAGTGCCACTCGGTGAAAAAAAATCACTGACTGAATACGTAAGTGATTGGGAAATCACATTATGAATATACTATAAAACTATTACTAACAACGAAGAATTTTTAGAATCAATAAAGTTTATTTTTTCAGTCTTTAATTTTAAATTATCTTTGTGGTTAGTTAAGTCACAAGTGCTGGCTTATGTCCAGCAGTGGACTGTTGTGGCTGTAAAGATAAAGGTTAGTTATTGACGGTAATTCATACATTGGTTTAATGAATACATTATACCTCTTCGCAACTCCTCAAGAACAGACCGTCGCCAAGTTTCATGATGTTAGCCTTGTGTATAGCTGTGACCTTCTTGCGACCCATTGTGACACCTGTCAGATCAGATAGTTACCTCTTCGCAACTCCTCAAGAACAGACCGTCGCCAAGTTTCATGATGTTAGCCTTGTGTATAGCTGTGACCTTCTTGCGACCCATTTTGACAAGCTGTCAGATCAGATAGTTACCTCTTCGCAACTCCTCAAGAACAGACCGTCGCCAAGTTTCATGATGTTAGCCTTGTGTATAGCTGTGACCTTCTTGCGGCCCATTTTGACACCTGTCAAACCTAGTTACCTCTTCGCAACTCCTCAGGAAAAGACCGTCTCCAAGTTTCATGATGTTAGCCTTGTGTATAGCTGTGACCTTCTTGCGACCCATTTTTGAAAGGTGTCAAACCTGGTACTATTTATTTATTTATTAAATACTATCTGGTTCATAGAAGAAGAAGACCTCGAAATTGCAACAATATTGTTGAAATCTTGCTCAAATGTCATGTAATATGAAAAAGACGCAAACTATAATGTTGACATTTCGGGTCCCCTTTTTCTATGAACCAGGTAGTATTTAGTTACCTCTTCGCAACTCCTCAGGAAAAGACCGTCGCCAAGTTTCATGATGTTAGCCTTGTGTATAGCTGTGACCTTCTTGCGGCCCATTTTGACTGCGTAGTCGAACGCGAACTTGGCAATTCGCTCGGACTTGGCGGCGGTTACGATCTTCAGGCACTCCACCACGCCTGCAAAAAGAAATCGTGGTCGTAGGTGAGTGAAGGACGGTAATATATAAGATACCTAAAGGAACGAAAGGGACGGAAACGGAACGGAACAACTTTTCTTAGTAACATATTTTCCAAATATAAAAATAATATTTTGGGCCTCCCATACAAACTGACACATATTTTGGACATTTTTGTATGGGAGGTCCAAATCTATTTTTCATATATCGAAAAAAAATAACTAAGAAACGTTCTCCAGTTTCACAAGTAGAACACACCCTGTAACTATTTGCACTAAATTTAATAGGACCTTATATAACACGCCTTACAGGTGCGAAAGGGATGGCACTATACAACTTACCTATAAGAGCGACAAGGACAGGGAATATACAAGAAACCCGCAAATACGACGTAGACAGTGTAATGTGTGTCTGTGTGTGTGTGTTTGAGTCTAGTTGTAGCTTGGTGTGTCAGGGCGTACATTTTTGTGTTAGCTTAGATTAAAAGTATTTGTTTCATCTCGTAAAGGAGGTTAATTGTGTCTGTGCGTATTTACCAGGAACGGCCTCATGCTCTATGGCGGAGTATTCTCCTTCCGTCTGCTCTCTAATAATGATGCAGTTGACGTCTTTGTGCCTGCAGTTGACGTTGGGCAGCGACTTCACGTGGACCACATTCGCGTACAGGTCCAAAGCGTTACGCAGCTTCATGTTCAGCGTTTGCAGTTCGCCGGTGTGGGAGAAATCGGGCGTGGCTAAGATTCCCTGAGAAAAATATTGTATGTGATTACCTTAGAGCCTATTTTATGTAAGATGCCCACTGTTTTTGAAGTTCATTTGTTTTGGGTAGGATTTCTCAAAGGCTTTTTCGTATAAACGTACCTTGATGCAGATCTTGTTTTTGGTGATGGAGTTGACCACATCTTCTAAGGGAGCGCTGAGCGTGGGGTTCACCTCCGAAAAAAAGAACGACTCGAAATCCACCGGGATGCTGGCCGCCTACAAAAAAAAAGAGCTGTTTGAAAATTTGACAAAGTAGCAAGATTTAGAAAAGGGTTTTGATGACTGACAATGACCGAGATACGAACCACACGGAAATAATTCTAAGGAAAAATTAGGTGTAGAACCACAAATTAGGGAAACGGCGCGCGGGCGCTTATACAGACGGCTCACTAAGTAGTAGCGACGATTTTGACGCTTACTGACTTTAACTGGAAATAACCAAAATCTTAGGCGAATTCAAGGTAACTAAGAAGTTAGTTGCCATGAACATCATATTTCTTGGATTAAAATTGGCTCAGAATCATATGTTTTGTTTTTCTTATGCTTTGAAATTATTGACAGTAGCAACCCTGGCTACGTAACAAAACATACTTAATAGGGTGGAGTGAACCTTCTGTAAACTCTCTATTTTGTGGTAGAACTTTCTATACCAACTCGTTGCCAAAAAAATGCAGTTAAACTACATACCTTGAAGACCTCCTGCACAGCATAGACCAATTCTGGACCCACTCCATCTCCAGGGATGAGCGTGCACTTGATGCGGCCCTCCGCCGATGCATTCGGTTGCTATACACGCACATAGATACATATTATAGTCATTGCTAACATGTAATAAGGATGCTGAGAGTGATGATGCCCACCTATTTAAACCACCATATTATGGATATCTTACTTTTCTTTTTTTTGTGAAGCACCGAATCAATTCTGCTATCAGCATTTTTAAGTATTTATTTATATGAATATTAGTATTGAAAGTATGGTGGTTTAACAGGGATGGCAACATCCTCCCCGGGCTTTTAAACAGAAGAGAATTAATTTGCATAAAATGTAGAGAGGAAAAATTAAGTTTTGCTTTTAAATGTTACGAAATAAACAGAGTTGAGAAAAAGGATTTTGTGAAATATGTTGTTGCTTCAGTGATGAAATTATTTTGCATAAAATGTAGAGTCAAAAAATTTGTTTTGATCAAGGTTTTGATTTAAAATGTTACGAAGTAACCAGAGTTGAGAAAAAAAATGCTATGAAATATGTTGTGCTTTAGTGCATGAAAATGCTAGACTTTTTAAAATATGTTCTTCCTTCATGTTTCTGATTTAATAAATATTTTCATAAATTATGCTTTTGTCAATCCTATTGTCTTCAAAGCTTACCTCTTTAAAAATTCTAATACAAATCTATAAACTAGTAGACATAAAGTTACAAGTTAATACATTTAGACATCACAAAGGTGCATTGCTATGTTTGACCCATCTGTACAGACATGCTAATTTTGATTCAATGTGATGCCAATATTATTCAGCCCATAGATGATTATAATAATTTTTCCTATGCCAATGAGTTGCTAACCAAAATTTGAGGCCGAATAGGGGCTTATGGTAAAGTCCAAATGGGCCAGTGAGGCTACATAGAAGGCTCATGCTACATCAACTTACAAAGAAATCATCACCCTCCTTTTCCCGCTGATGCTTTGGTGGAAAACATTGCTTTTATTTATTCATATGGACTCCACATTGCATTCTCACACAATAACATTGTCATGCAAAGGAGAACCATTCTTTTCTACAAATGTTGGATTTTAACAACTTTTTAACCTTATTAACCTTAAATTTTGTGTTTGAAATTGTTTTCTTATTGATTATTCTTTTGTTTAAAAAATGATTTCCAAATTGGATATTTGAAGGCCAGATTATTTGTTAAAAGTTTGTATTTATATTCTATGGAAAAGAATGGCCAGACAAGGGAACCAACATTTATGTAAATACAGTTGATAGGTGTGTTTTTACATGCAAAAAGAATAAAATAGCTTACATTGAGTAAGGAGTGGCTGAACCTAATACAAACTCAAAATAAATAGAGTAATTTACCATTTTGTACTTTTCTACATACTGAAAATAATAATTACTAATCAAATTTTATGCCAATTATACCGAATTAAAATACTAGTGTCTAATTAAACACATTATATTAATTTTGAAAATTTTGAATAAGTTTTTCAGATAAACGGACAATGAAACTTCTTTTCTGAATGTCATTTACTTTAGTGACTGTCTTAATTTAATTGCATTTAATTCTAAATATTACTTCTTTTATTGTTCATAGGTGGATAGACAAAACAAAGGATTATTTTCTGAACATTGTTGGCTGATAAATTGCATACAGGTTCTACATAATAAGATCTTTAAATTTACTTACTGTAACCTTACATTGTTTATTTCATTATCCGTTTTTTCCCAATACTATATAAATAAATTAAGATAAAATAATAATAACAGGTTGTCTAATAAATTAGTGGACGGACAGTTAGTATATCTCACCAGGGTGCTGATTGAATGTGGCGCAAAACATACGTTTTTGTCGGCAGTTACCGCCGTAGTGTGCAGTCCTTTACCGACATGCTGTGAGCCCTGAAATTATGGTCACTGAATCAGTATTGTGTTGACTTTGAAACATATACTACCAGTAAAACATGTAAATATGTTCAATATCAATATCATTATCACATCTATGAAGTACACTGCAGTAGCAGCAATTGCCGCATATATCTGATAAGTATCAAACACTTAGGTGTTGGTCACGTGAGGTTATGTACCTAGACTTTATCGTATTTAATTGATATTAGTCCCTAAAATTCAACTTACTGAATAATGTGTTCTATAGTTTGAACTATGAACTTTTCAAAAACATGTAGTTTTATACAAAAAATCATAACAATGCGGGCTTAAAATAGACGAGGTTACGAAACATATCGCACCAAAAATAAAGGCTTATTCTAAGAGTTATAGGGGCAGAATTGATACGATACCTGCAGCAAGGTTCTAAAAACGTTTCTTGTGATAAGAGACATCCTTGGGAATGTGGAAAACCTTATAAAAGGTTATAAATTGAAGAAATTTATTTTCGGACCCAAAGACGTAACTCGGTGAAGTTCCGTTTCACGTAGTCGAGTTGACAGACAGCTGAGTGATTGATTTGTTTATTATCTTCTCTATTATCTTAGCTGTTTACGTTTGACTAAAAATGATATACAAATGAAATTATTTCAAAAAATTCAAATTTTAATAAAATATTAATAAAAGTTGTAGGTTTAACAAAAACAAATAATTATGTACTATTTTACGATGTATTTAATGCGTAAATCGAAACGAAATGTAAAATAGAGTGGGGCCTAAGTGCTCGGTAGCAATTCAGGTACCTGTTACATAGAGCCCATAGGGTATAGGATAGCCAACATCGGTATGGCTAACAACAAAGGGAGCGGGAGCCCTGACTTCAAAGATTTTAGGCCAGTACGTATTTCTTCCGCCCCACGCACGCTATAGCTCAGAAATGCTGCAGTAAGTAGAAAATAACAGCTCTTTCCATACTTGTGATTAGGGCTCCAAAAATTTCCGAACGCAGACGACCTTGACGATACTAGCGCCATCCGTCGCGAGTCGCGATATTGATTTTTCCTCATGTCATCCGTGACTTCCCGCGAGAACTGTCACGCGCAACATTTGAAACAGAAGCAAAATTTTACCTTACAAAATAATAAAATGTTCGTACCGCGGCCCGGCTAACAGGGAAATTATATTAAAAAAATATTAATAGTCTATTTTTGAAAATTTTACCGCAAGGGTTGTGAGGAATATCCAAATTAAAGGTCAGTTTCAATTTTATTAACTCTTCAGAGGCTTTACTTTCTGTATTTCAATAATTATTTGCAATTCCGCTCCTGTTTTGTTGCCCGTTCATATCTACAGCAGTGCAGGATAGGTAAACCGAGTTTCAGTTTCATACGTTTAATGTAAAATACCAATTTTGAAAGTTTGGTAGAGTTATCGACTATCTGCAAAGCAGCCCACCGTAATGAGATAAAAAGGTGTCGTGGGTCATGAATCTGTCTGATAAGAGAATGAATGGCTTACGAAATAATTAACTCATTGTTATAAACTTAGTAGAGCTCTACATGCTAGAAGTTTAACATATATTTTATTCTAAAATAGTTTTGTGAAAGAATCAGGCAGGTAGGTGTCATTATGTAATTTTAAGAATAAAAGTTATTATGGCTCGGTTTTATACGTATTATGTCAATGAAGAATTTATATTCTTTTATTTAGGTATGTAGATATCATATTTTTTTCTACCCTTTGTATTTATTTGAAGAGTAAATACGACTTCTACCGAAACCGGTGATATTTTCGGTAAATTTATCTCAGCAAACAAACACAAATTAGTCAATCATACAACATAAGATATACTATCTAGGTTACAATAATGATAATGATAACGATTTTTAATTTTTACAAAATTAACAATAACTTATTGTAGTATCTACTTTGTGCATGTCGTTGTTCTACTACATGATTGTACCCATGAATTTCGAGGAAGTGAAAGAAGTGTGTCTGGATCGTAGCAAGTAGAAAGACGTAGTCTCTGCCTACACCTCCAGGAAAAAAAGCGTGATTTTATGAATGTCTATCTACTGCTGGCTACTGCAGGCAGGAGCATTTGTTGTTAGTTGATCGTGAGGTGGGTTAAGTGTTCTATAAAATTATTTGTATTCTATCTACTACCTACAATATCATCAAACGTACTTTGTGTATAACCCAATTTTTTAAGATACCTTATACCTACCCAGGTAGTGTAGTCATTCCTTCTTAATCTGTCTGCACTCTGCCCCGAAGAGAGACGAAAGTTTTCCGTCTTATTATTATTTTGATATGATTCAAAACAAACCAAAATTACACACTCTTATCATCAGTGTAATACCTATATCATACTGAATTTTGTACCTACTTATCTCTCTTGCATTAACTTTTCCTCGATACTGCGTTTTTTCGATTGCATTTGATTGCAGAAGAAGTTTACTGACATAACACTTCCTCAACAAATTCTTGGTTATTCATTAATAATTCTTTTAATAATAATTTTCTGAAATACAAAGCATAAAGCATACCTACTTACTTCTTTCACTAAAATGAAGTTTAAATCTATAGGTACCTATTTTGCGAATTTTTACAGATGATCTCAGAATAAGGTATGCTTGTCTAATCATTATTTCTGAAAAAGAACATACTTTATACATAAAAGAAGGTTATGTAGGTAGATAGCTACATTCATACCTAGAGATAATAAAGTAGTGATTACACCTAATTGTTGTCAAAACATTACAAAATTATTCATAACACCTACCGCTGATTCTCAACGGTGTTGGTTTATTCCGTGCTCTACCTACACGTTACTTGAAATCAGGGTGATCAAAGTCGTTAGAAGGAAACTGTTTCGATGATATTTTTAGAAAAAAATTAACTTCTCTAATTTCTTACTTTATTCCAGCAAAATATTTAACCATCCATCACATACAACTGACATATTGTCTTGTTTGACTGACATCGCAAGGATGGACGACCGTTAATTTATCTAACGACAAGAGCACTTTTCGGAAACTTGCAATTTTTGTTGGCTAGATACGTTGTTTACCGAAAACAACTATCGACAATGAATTCTTAATCAATCACTAAAGGGTTGGTGACACCCAAAACTAATGCAAATTACATTATTTTTTACTTTTAAATTATTTATACAGGATGTGATTTTTTGTACCGCCTAGTACTGACTACTGCTACGATACGATTTGGTATCTTTATCCAGTTAAAAACACTCTTGCACTCTGACTCCAGGGTTCATCGCATATCTACCTATAGTGGACTCGGTGCCCCACAATTCTTCATGCAGACGCACTCTAACCGGTGTGTAAGGGACAGCTCTCCGAATACCGATAGGGTGCATGCGGACCATGAAACTGAACAACTTTCATAAGAAAATATTTTAGGAAACGACAAAAAAAATCGACTTTCAATATAAAATCACGATCAATCAGCTGCACATAGGAAAGTTGAAAAAAAAAATTGACGTTTCATGAAATATTATCTTCTAGGAAGATGTTCAGTGTCATGGTCTGAATGCACCCTATCAGTTTTCGGAGAGCTCCCTTACACCTTGTATACATACGCGTGCCATGTTCGATTATTTACTATCAATATCATTTATTTTACATACGCAGGTCTATGTTCGCAAAGCGATGCGCACTTTCAAAATATGTAAATTTTTCTAGTGACGTCCCTGGAGCGAAAGACTGAATGGGCATTGTCTTTCTTATATTTCTTTAGTATAATTAGTAGTAGCATATTTATGTAAAAATAGATTATTTCAGTACGATGAAAGGAACAAGATATTCACAGAAAAGTGAAATGTACGTTTTAAAAATATACGTTTAATAAAACACATAAAATACCTACTTATCATGATATAAATAATTAATAAAAAGTTATTTCTAATGCGTATTCACAATAATTTTTATGCTTATTTATTTTGCTTTGATTCTACAGTATTTTCAGTGTTTAAAATATTTTTGTATATTGAGCAGCTTATCTGATCGATCACCTACTTAGGTACAAATTGAACAAGCTGTAGCTCCCTACAGGTAAGCTTGTCTATAGCTCGTTAATTTTGTAATCTTTTACGATAATACGTTGTTGTTACTATTGCTCGTTCCTATCGGTCTAATACCCTTATCAAATAGCATCATAAATCGATTTATAAGTGAAACAAACTTAAGAGCACATTACGTAATCGTCTACCTATAAATATAGGTCATGCTATCGATAACATAGATAAGAGCCTTATCACACAAGCGGTTAGCGAACGGATGCGGAGCTTAGCGGTCGCCCGACGGACTCGCAGCGTATTTGTCGCGGATGCGCAACGTATTTGTATTGAAAACGATACGAAACCGCCACACGCCGCGCGTCCGCGACAAATTCGGTACGCATCCGCCGGGTGACTGCGGCGAATACGCTGGCATCCACCGGGCGTCCGTTTCGTTCCGCATCCGCTCGTGTGATAAGGCTCTAAGGTTCCTGGAGTCAATGTCATCTAAGAATTAGCTTATCTTCTAACTATGAACGTAAACAGCGATATTCTAACTGAACTACCAATATTATTACTGATCTGTTGATAGTACGAGTAACAGTCAATGAGTACGATAGATGTTTTGTTCAAACAGTGGACAGTGTTAGAAGAAACATCGATGTGACTCTACTACTTAGGTATACCTACAATGCTTGCAGTCAGTTAAAATAGAGAGAGAGTGTTACCAATTCCGGTATTCTTCCGCTCTACTTTTACATATATTTTTTTCATTATCTATCTATTGCAACCAGGCAGGCCCCTACCAATAGTTAATGTGGCCTTGCCCCGTACAACAACGAAAACCACTTTGATAATTTGAACTTTTACGCGGTTTTTATATATCGAAATTGTAGTTAAGAGCGCATTCAATTTTTTCTAGCAAATTGGCTTTATAAACATGTGAGTTTCTCGAAAACCGTTATGTTAAAATCATATGTTACTTGTACATTTAATCAAGCATATCTTCATCTGCAAAATGTACAATGTAAATATTAACATTTTAGTTTTAAACCTGTTACAAACAGCGATATCTAAAGCGACAAAACCAAAATTCAGGAAAAGACCTCAAGCGTGAGTTTTAGAGTTTTGGTTCACTATAAAAAAATATCAATTATACAAAAAAATAGAGTATATATTTGAGAAAAAAGTCTACAGTGAACATTTTACAATTTTATTCAGAAATATAGAATAATACCACGTTTTTATATACGATTTTTTGCAAAATAATGCGCCATTATAACGGCTTCTGTAAGAAAAAATAACAGTAGTAAAGATTTAAAAAAAATATATGTTATGTAAGAAGATGTACTTAATCCAATTGGAGAAAAATATATTTATTTTTATTCATAATATCACTGTAAAAAATATTCAAACATCCCCATGTTTTTCGCAAAATGACGCTCCGTGAGGTCTGGCAGGGAAAATTGTATGGGCTTCGTGAAAAACTCTATAGCGGCCTTAAGTAGACGTACCAAAAACTGCACCGTTCCACACAGTTCAATAGCTTTAGAATATTTAGACACTTATAGGTAGGTACGTGTACTGGTTAACAAACCTAATTTTCATACAACTGTATTTTTTATGTTTAAATGGAGATTTTCGAATGACTACATCGCATGTTCATATCCTGTCACGGTCGCCAATACTTCGTGAATTCTAAAAGAAAAAATCTATAGGTATTCCTTATTTAATACAAAGAATGTTCATGAAAGTTTTCGTGTATTTTCCAGCATGGCGGCGCCGTTAGACCTGACCAAGCCAAAATATGACCAGAGTACGTACCTCGGTCGCGCGGCGCACTTCTTCAGACTCACTAACCCCCTCAACCTCCTCGCATCGGATGCCCAGCTCGATGAGGCCAACAGAGTCGTCCAAGAGTACAAGTGAGTCTTGAGACATGTTCTACAATAAAGTAAGGCCAACCAGACGAGATAAAAAGTGTAAACAAATCTGAAAGAGATAGCTGACATCTTAATATATAAAACTCAAAAAAGACTGACTGATCATCAACGCACAGCCTAAACTACTGGACCGATCAGGCTGTAATTTGGCATGCAGATAGCCACTATGATGCAACCATCCGCTAAGAAAGGATTTTTCGAAATTCGACCCCTAAAGGGGTTAAACAGGGGGTGAAAGTTTGTATGAAACTTTTTATTCCTTTGATATATTTGCTAAAAATTTTGTATATAGGAAGAACTTTAGAATTAATGAAGGACGTGTTTTAGATTTTTTCAATTATTAACCCCTGAGGGGGTAAGAAAGGGGATGAAAGTATTATATTTACACGCAGGCCGCTCCTTTGAAGCTACAGTTTTGAAATTTGGCACCCTCATTTTTAATAAACAGTTGATATTATTTTGATTAAGAAGTATTCAAAATTCATCCCCCGATGGGTTGACATAGGGGATGAAAATTACGCATTATCGTAAAAACCAAACCCTTGGAGCTAGAAGCGTGAAATTTGGCATGTGCATTCATTAGGCAACGTTAGCATCCACTGAGAAAGGATTTTTTGAAATTCAACCCCTAAGGGGGTAAAACGGGGGATGAAAGTTTGTATGAAATATTTTTATTCCTTAGATATAACTGCTTAAAATTTCGTATTTAGGAAGAACTTTAAAAAGAATTAATGACGTGTTTTAGCATTTTCCAATTTTAAATCCCTGAGGGGGTAAGAAAGGGGATGAAAGAATTATATTTACGCGCAGGCCGCTCCTTTAAAGCTACAATTTTGAAATTTGGCACCCTTATTTTTAATAAACAGTTGATATTATTTTGAATAAGAAGTATTCAAAATTCATCCCCCGATGGGTTGACATAGGGGATGAAAATTACGCATGGTCGTAAAAACCAAACCCTTGGAGCTAGAAGCGTGAAATTTGGCATGTAAGCATCCACTAAAAAGGATTTTTTGAAATTCAACCCCTATGGGGGTAAAACAGGGGGTGAAAATTTGTATGATTTTTTTTATTCACTTGATATATTTGCTTCAAGTTTCGTATTGAACAGTTGATATTATTTTGGAGTTTTCAAAATTCATCCACCGATGACATAGGGGATGAAAATCACGCATTGTCGAAAAAAACAAACCCTTAGAGTTAGAAGCGTAAAATTAAGCAACGTAGATATCTATTCAAGTAGGATTTTACTAATTCAAAGATTTTATTTTAAAGTTACGCATTGTCGTCATCACGGTCATACATAACCAAACCCTTGAAACGTGAAATTTGGCATGTGAGGAGAGGGAGAGGTAGAGGGAGAGAGACAAAGAGAGGGAGAGGGAGAGCAACAGGGAGAGCGTGAGGGAGAGCGAGAGGGAGAACGAGAGGGAGAGCAAGAGGGACAGCGATCGGGAGAGCGGGAGGGAGAGCGGTAGGGAGAGTGAGAGGGAGAGCGAGAGGGAGAGCAGGTGGGAGAGTGAGAGGGAGAGCGGGAGGGAGAATGAGAGGAGAGCGAGTGGGAGATCGAGAGGGAGAGCGAGACGGAGAGCGGGAGGGAGAGCAAGAGGGACAGCGAGAGGGAGAGCGAGAGGGAGAGCAGGTGGGAGAGCGAGATGGAGAGCGGGAGGGAGAGTGAGAGGAGAGCGAGAGGGAGATCGAGAGGGACAGCGAGAGGGAGAGCGGAAGGAAGAGCGGGAGGGAGAGGAAGTGGGTGAGCGAGAGGGAGAGCGGGAGGGAGAATGAGAGGAGAGCGAGTGGGAGATCGAGAGGGAGAGCGAGAGGGAGAGCAGGTGGGAGAGCGGGAGGGAGAATGAGAGGAGAGCGAGAGGGAGATCGAGAGGGGCAGCGAGAGGGAGAGCGGAAGGAAGAGCGGGAGGGAGAGTGGGAGGAAGAATGAGAGGGAGAGCGGGTGGGAGAGCAAGAGGGTCAGAGAGAGGGAGAGCAGGTGGGAGAGCGGGAGTGAGAGGTCCCACTGCGCCACATCAGCCGTCTTCTAGATTATACATAACGTGTTTAGGCGTTTTTTTCTGTTTATCTCTAAAAGAGAAAGGAAAAGGGCAAGGTATTTGTGTTTAAGTGCAACAAATCATAAAGCGCAATATACTTAGGTATCTATGTTATTTCTTATGACTACGCGGGCGAAGCCGCGGGTTTTAGCTAGTTATACCATATGACAGATAAGGACAGATTGGAGTAACTGTCACCGGGTCATACAAAAGTTGTTTACATAAATTATCTCGTTTCGTTGGCCATACTTTAGCTATAACAGTCCACGGCTGGCCATGGATTTTCCAAGTTTGGCAGATTGGCGAACGCAGTGCAAGGTGGTCGCCTCTGTTTGTTAGACCTGACTAAGCCAAAGTATGACCAGAGTACGTTCCTCAGTCTCATTCCGTCCGAAAGGTGAACCAGTTCTCCTTATCTCTTTTTGCATATCATAGCTTTTCACAGTCAAAATGTCAGAATGATTTCAGTCAGAACTCTACAGAGTTCACTGAGAAATTTTCACTCTTTTGTATTTCAACAAATATTAAAATTATATATTTATTCAATAAAAAACAACAGTAAAACAAAACAAAAATCCTTAGCAAAATATAAAAATAAAGAACAAAAAATAATCCGTCACTTAACATAAATTATCACGGATCGTTCCGCCGAAAATAAGCCTAGTATGCTGGCGGCGTAGAATAGTAAATGCTCGATAAAACTTACCACAAATCCTTGTTTCACCAACAGAAAAACCAAGGCAATGCCGCCCGGCTACGACGAGGAGAAGTTATGGCAGGCGAAATACCTCGTGGACAGCGCGTTTCATCCCGACACAGGGGAGAAAATGATGCTCATAGGACGAATGTCGGCCCAGGCACCGATGAACACCCTTATAACTGGCGGTGAGTAAGATCAAATATAGAGTAATAATTTGGGGTAACTCAACCGACATGGATAATTTAAATAATGGCAAAATACCTCGTGGACAGCGCGTTCCATCCAGACACAGGGGAGAAGATGATGCTCATAGGACGCATGTCGGCCCAAGCACCGATGAACACCCTTATAACAGGCGGTGAGTAAGATCAAATATAGAGTAATACTTTGGGGTAACTCAACCGACATGGATAATTTTATATAATGGCGAAATACCTCGTGGACAGCACGTTCCATCCTGACACTGGGGAGAAAATGATGCTCATAGGACGCATGTCGGCCCAGGCACCGATGAACACGCTTATAACTGGCGGTGAGTAAGATCAAATTCCTATAGAGTAGTATTTTGGGGTAACTCAACCGACATGGATAATTTTATATAATGGCAAAATACCTCGTGGACAGCGTGTTTCATCCCGACACTACTGGGGAGAAAATGATGCTTATAGGGTGCATGTCAGCCCAGGCACCGATGAACACCCTTATAACTGGCGGTGAGTTTGTTTCAGTTTACATGAAGATCAGCAGACGATGATAATTCCAATCCTATCATGGTAAACTAGTCGGCCAACTGGTCACCATGCTAACCGTTTCCTTCACTTAAATCTGCCCTCTAACATACCTTTCTGTCACCCTTCAACCTCTTTCATCGACATCTGGACTCTATCTAGGACGCAAAGAACCAGCTGATGCGATTTTTGTGGCCGCATGTCAACAGATCACTGTATACTCTCATGAAATGATCCATATCGGTTGAGTTACCCCAAAATATTAGGCTATATTTGATCAAAACAGATGATAGGTAGCATGCCTGTTGTGTAATTTCTCCTAAATCTGTTTTTTGGTGTGCAACTAAACTGAACTTACACATACATAAAATCATGTCTTCTTTAAGTTGTTCGGGGCTAACTGTGATTCCTTATTGTTCCGCAGCAATGATATCGTTCTACAAGACGACAGCGGCGACAGTGTTCTGGCAGTGGACCAATCAGACGTTCAATGCAATCGTCAACTACACCAACAGAGGCGGCGACATGCCTGTCACGCAAAAGTAAGTAATAAAATAAGTATCATCATCATCAGCCATTACTCCCTCAGGGCCCTGATACCTAACTGAGTAAGGTTACCTACTTGAAATGGTTTATTGAAGGGATTAGGTATAAATGGCGGCGGTTTCTTAAATGGGAGGGGGAAAGCTATAACGCCTGGTGTATGTCAGAGCCTTAGTGCGAGTGAGAAAGCACGAACCTCGGCCGCCATTTATAATTCCTTTCTTATTTAATCAGGTTAAATCTAACCTATGTTTTAACAATTTTTCCTTCATTTGCTTCTCATGATGTAGGTAGGTACAAAGATGTAAGATGGTGATGTAGTTAGGTACTGAAAACTTTGCAAGTAAGAATAATCATCGATGAAACCTATATGAAAGAATTTTTAAAAAAGGAGCTCTTGTAATGGAAAGTTACAGATTTTTAGTTATAGGGTTTTCAAAACCGGTTAAATTGAGATTTTTTTCGGTTAAACCAGGTACGATTATTTTAAAACCGGATATAGTAATTCAATTTTGGTTATTACAAGTTTCATTAAGGCATTATCGCAAAACCGTGTAGATGCGTAGAAGCTTGATAATAAGCAAAAATGTTCGCAAGTATCACAAACTAATTGCATGTTAGTAAAAACCGATTGAAAACTATTTTGGTTATACGATTCGTATTATCTTAAATACGTATTCCTAATTACAGGCAGTTAACGGTATCATATTTGGCGGCTGTGGGCGGTGCATTGACGACGGCACTCGTACTTAACGCTAAGGCTAAGGTAAGCATAGAAATTAAAAATAAACAAATAAAATGAATGATATAGTGTGTGATACGTTCGTAAAAATAGTTCTGTTGCAACTAATAACGTTGTAATGTAAAATGTTGTTACTAATAACTAATTGAAACGTGGAAAATGTATATGCAAGTGGAATATTTAATACTATGACAATATTATGCGAATATCTCATGTGGCTGGGTGGGAGAAGCAAAAACGAGCATAATATTTTTCTTTTTAGTGAAAAAAAGCTGGTAACGAAAGATAAAAAAGTGTTGAAGAATGCTACGGTCCCATAGATTACTAAAAATAGCCATAATGCCCTTGCATGTAACATGTTCTGACGTAAAATGTTTACCTTTCTTCGTTATCTGCAAATTATGACTCGTTATCACATCACGGAGGTGTGTCAGAGGTGTTTATTTGTTCTGCAAATACTTTTGAGTTATAAATGTTTGTTGGAAACTTACACGGGGTTCTACGTCATTTCTATCTACACAAGAAAATGAAGTAACATCAAAATAAGTTGCTAGCAAAACATCTTAATTTTGCAATTTGATAAAGTATCGAAGCATTGTCCAGTTTGTATAATTTTTTAATTTCTTTGTGGCTGTGCATCAGTTCTATCTGGCGAAGTCCAAAAGTTCAATTTATAATATGTCTTTAAATAGCTATAATAAAATAATAGATAGCGTCAATAGCATTGTCTTGCCTTTCTTATCTTATCAGTCAATAATACTCGTAAGGTCTTTATAATGCAAGTATCATTAGAACCATAATAAAATGAAAGGCTAGACTTTTATCAATTTTTTTATAAACTTAGGTACATACATGATAAATAAACATTGCAGATAGAGATTATGTTCCAAAAATAAACGCTAATTTCTCACGTAGGTATGACGTAGTTTCACTTGCTGCTTTTGCAAGTATCTACCTATATTTCAAAATATTCCAGTCACATCATAGATCATGCAGGCCTGCTACTAGTAGTAGGAAACAGGCGGTTGTAAGACCAAGGTTCATCGGATCGTTGGACGACTCGGTGTCAAACATAGAGAGGGAGATGCTACTATCACAAAATATAGAGTTTACAACGTTTGTTTGAAGAGTAACTCGACTCTATTTTGGATTTTCGCGATTGTCACTTGTTACATAATTATTAGAGATGGGCCGAATATTCGGTTCATGTTCGGTATTCGGCATGTTCGGCACGTTTACCGAATATTCGGTTTCGGCCGAATGTTCGGTGAATTTTGCCGAATATTTGGCCGAACAAAAACGCACCCTTTTTATGTATGTCGCAGTACGATGGCAGAATTAGGATTTTGGCCGGCACATGGCAAAATCGTAGATTTCCTTCGGCCATCGGCCTAAGTTTATTTAAGGTGAAATTTTATTAGTGACCGATAGCGAAAACTTAGAACCGGCTGGTGTTAAGGAACAACTTTCCCAAAGGAACATAAGTCGAAATATGAAAAAAAGAACTGGACCTCCTATAAAAAATTGGCGATCAGCTGATTTGAGTTACTATGGGAGGTCCAAATTTTTTTTTCGTGTTTCGACCTATGTTCCTTGGGGAAAGATGTTCTTTATCACCTGCCGGTTCTGAGTTTACAAGACAAGCAGTGATGCCGTTTTATTTTTTATTTGTTGTCTAAGTTTCCAATGTAAATTGTTAGAGGGGTAAAAGGCGGAGTGGTTTGGTGCGAATCAGTGCGTAATTCGTAAAAAAGTTACGCTCCTAATTATTTTATATGGACATCGATTCCTGGCGAATTATTCGGCCGAATATTCGGTTCGGCAAACTTTTTACCGAATATCCGGCCGAATATTCGGCTTCGGTGAAACCTACGTTCGGCCCATCACTAATAATTATCCAGGGTTGCTAATTGCTAGATTCAATGCAAGGGCGAAATGCAGCTAAATCTAATACAAGAACGTCATTATGATTTTGAGCCGATTTTAATGCAAGAAATTTCAATCAATCTTCTTAGTTACCTTGAGTTCCTCTGAGATTCCTGTGCATTCCAGTAAGTTTCAAACTCGAGTACTGAGTGAGCCATTTGTAAAGGCACCCCGTGCGTTGCCTGTACATTACTTTATCTCGGAAATGTTTTTTCCAGCGCATGAAGAACCCAATCTTCCAGCGGATGGTGCCGTTCGCGGCCGTGTGTGGTGCAAACGCGATCAACATTCCGATGATGAGGATGAAGTGAGTTCTGTTCTACTCCTTTTTAGCTCCAGAAAAGTTTTGTTTAAGAACAAATGCTACAACCAGCCAGTCGTTTTATAATAGACTACAGACATATAAGTGCCAGACACCACCTGCGGAAATATTTTTGGATGTTCTTCATTTAAGCATTAACAGAATGCAGAATGCAGCAAGCATTTACAGAATGATTGATGGAAGAACTCTCGAGTCAGGAGGTAATTTCAAATCAAATTAACCGAATCTTAATCATTCCAATTTTCATAATAATGAGGAATGATTTATTTTGGTTTTTTGGATTAGACCAAACTAGGGTCGATTTCAAAATTCTTTCATTATTAGATAGTTACAATACCCCTGATCAATATAATAGACTACTAATAACGAAAGAATGACTTATTCCCGTGGGAAATCGGTCGTAACTTCTTGACTGGCCACTAGTCAATAAGTCAAATAAAGTGCATATAAAGAATATTTTTTACTCCCACAGCGAGATTAACTACGGCACACCGATGTTCACTGACAAGGGCGAGCGAATCGGCGAGTCCAAAACGGCTGCAAAAATCGGCATCGCCCTAGTCGTGCTTTCTAGGTGTTTCATGGCCACGCCAGGAATGGGTGAGTTTTAAGGCTGTTATACAATAAAACCGGTTTTTGAATAGGGAAACCCGGTTTAGGGCATTAATAAAACCGGGTTTACGGGATTTAAAACTGATTCGCAAGCAAAGCTTATTTATTTATACCTACATACATATATATCACGCCTACATGCCTTGCCGGGTAGGCAGGCATAGCGTAAACGGCAAAAAAAAAACAGCCATTTACACCAAGCCTGACTAAAGTTTGAGAGTCATTCAGAAGACTGTATCACCAAAGTGACAGATTGTAGGCCTGTCCCCAAAAATTGCAATACACATCAACTATCAAACCCTCGCTTCTTACGACATCAACGGGGAAGTTATGGGGTGATGTTATTCTAAGCCGGCATCACACCATACTGATTTTTAATATACTTAGGTAGATATAGTAAATAGAAATAAATGTTTTCTTTTCCAGTACTAACCCCGATCATAGTAAACCATGGTGTGAAAAAGGGCTGGTTCTGCCGGCGGCCGTGGATGATGCTTCCTATGCAGCTCGCGATGGTGTGCGCGTGTGTCACCATAGCCACTCCGCTGGGGTGTGCGCTGTTCACCCAAATGACGCCCATTTCCGTGTCTATGCTTGAGAAAGAATTACAGGTAAGAAGATATTACTATTTGACAATTCTACGGCAAATGTCTCTGTTTCATGATATGTGTTGGCACGCTGCTATGCGTTAGCCCCTTTCGGGGGCAAGTGGATGTGTTGGCACGCTGCTGTGTGTTAGCCCCTTCGGGGGCAAGAGGTTGTGTTGGCACGCTGCTATGTGTTAGCCCCTTCGGGGGCAAGAGGTTGTGTTGGCACGCTGCTATGTGTTAGCCCCTTCGGGGGCAAGAGGTTGTGTTGGCACGCTGCTATGTGTTAGCCCCTTCGGGGGCAAGAGGTTGTGTTGGCACGCTGCTGTGTGTTAGCCCCTTCGGGGGCAAGAGGTTGTGTTGCCACGCTGCTATGTGTTAGCCCCTTCGGGGGCAAGAGGTTGTGTTGGCACGCTGCTATGTGTTAGCCCCCTTCGGGGGCAAGAGGTTGTGTTGGCACGCTGCTATGTGTTAGCCCCTTCGGGGGCAAGAGGTTGTGTTGGCACGCTGCTGTGTGTTAGCCCCTTCGGGGGCAAGAGGTTGTGTTGGCACGCTGCTGTGTGTTAGCCCCTTCGGGGGCAAGAGGTTGTGTTGGCACGCTGCTGTGTGTTAGCCCCTTCGGGGGCAAGAGGTTGTGTTGGCACGCTGCTATGTGTTAGCCCCTTCGGGGGCAAGAGGTTGTGTTGGCACGCTGCTATGTGTTAGCCCCCTTCGGGGGCAAGAGGTTTTGTTGGCACGCTGCTACAGTACGCGAACGAGTTCATGACGATCCTGAAATATGAGCATCCTTGTCGTACATGCCAGTCCACTGCGAGTATGACAAGGAGGCGCATATTTCAGGATGGTCATGAACTCGTTCGCGTACTGTATGTGTTAGCCCCCTTCGGGAGCAAGTGGATGTGTTGGCATGTGTTTGTTTCGTACCTACTTGATGATGATGATGATTGGATGGTACATGGCTTTCAATTTTTTTTTGTTATTGTAAAGTTATTTTTATGTAGCAGTTTATAAAACACTCATTTAAATAAGTGATATACAATTTTAATAATACCATCCTAAATCTCGCCGCTTTGTTACTTATAGCCTTTTATACTATATCAGCTCATATTCTTTAACATATCTGTTACAGGAAGCTGCGAAAGCGAAAAATGTAGACACACTATATTACAACAAGGGTCTGTAAGATGAAACTGGACAAACGAATCGCCATGTAGAAAGTTGAGTCAGTCTCCGTCGTTCTGTAGCCTTTCCTTAGCGGGAAACAACCCTATTGTCTGGGTGTTGCTAAAGTTTGAATGGTTTTGAACCTCGGTCATTATCGGTTATTCCGGGTAGACATGTCAATTTCCAGCGTTTTAAAATGTAATATAAAAAAACGGAATTGTAGCGCGTGACAGATATCTCCAATAATTCTTTATTTTTGGCAAGCCCTTGCGGGAAAATTATCCGGTAATCATGTGCAAGTCAATTAACTGTTTATTACAGATATTCTGAGCAATATACTTCGTTAGACCATGCTAGGTGGAATTAATAATGAAATATGAATAGATATCTACTACTAGATATTTAAAATAATCCAATACTGTCAGCAGCGCATCACTTTTTACGGGATCATTTTATACTGGTTATTTTTGGAAACTGTATGAAAATCTTGATAAAAATCCAGTATCAGTTGACCCCTGGAATGGGTACATACGTTGATGATGTTTTGCTGATAGTACGAAGGATAAAGTTTATCTAATGATTGTAAAAAGTCCTCAACCAAAGAACATAGGTCGTTTTGATAGCAAGTGGATTTTAATCCTAAGCTATCGAAGAATTATTTATTTGGATCATGCACAAATCACATGTTCAAATAATAAAACGGCTTTTACACTACTCTGCCGACAGTGCTCATTCAAGTGTACATTGCTGGTTATTGTATGAGCGTCCTTGCAATAAACTTAATATAATGCAATGTATACGAAATTGTATCCCCCCAGGATAGAGTAGGCCGTTTAGTAATTATTTGAACAGGTGTGAGATATTAAACAAAAAATACTAATTCTTATTCTTTCATGGGTTTTCGTGGTTTAGAGCTCTGCCGATTAAAACTTTATTGTAACGACAAAATATTATTTTACCTACATTCCTCATGTGATATTTTTATAATTGTTGTTTTGCTGACAAAAATATATTATGTTGACTAATTAATTATATAAAATGTTATGTCAGTGATCCTACCTAAACTTTATTTACACTTTGTTATATTATAATTATTGTTATACTTGTTAACGAATACGCATTAAGGAAATAAAACAGAACCTCACATAAAATATGTATACAACATTTTTGTGATCCTTAGCAGTTTGAAAGACAATTTTTGTTTTATTTTTCAATGTTTTTTGTGAATGAATTATGTTGCCTAAGTATAAAGTTTTTGACAAGGTTTTATTTGCTAATTATTTACTTTTGTAATTTTATGATCTGGCCGATTTACGGGCGCAATTTAAGCTCAACATTTTAAGTAATACATTCCAGAAAACTGCCATTTTTTGATGTTTTTCTCATGAATCTACATAAATAAATTAGTTTTAAGTCGAAACGAAATCAATATTTCGACAAAATATTCGATGGAGTACTTGTATGACTTCTAGAATCTGACAATAATAATTTATTGTAACTTGTCGTAGTGTCGTGACGAAAAATTTACTTTCGAGCTATTAGTTGTTTAGTTAGGATTTACCAAATAAATATTTAATGAGTGTTGGAAACTGTTATTTTATTTTTGTATCGTGTATGACTGATTACCGGTATATGAGCTTTTTCAATACGGGTTTAGTTTATTTATTTGCCTTTAGTCCGTGGGCCCGTATAGCCAGTTTCATACGTCATATGACTCCAAGTTGCGACGCATCGGACAGGTAGTGCCAAGCAAGAATCAAAAGTATCAGCTCGGATCTGGCCAGAATCCGTGAATTTCGGTATAGGCTGTCTGCCTAGTACTTCCGGCCATTTAAGGACAGGCAGACTTGTTTTTGTTTAATCTCTAAATACTGCCATAAGCCATAAGTTTCGTAACGATATCATATGACCTTAAACATTAGCACCGGAAATCACGGATTTTCCGGCCAATTTCGGGTTCTGATTCTTCTGCTTAGCACAATCTTTTCGACCTACTGCCATGCGACTCAACTTGATGTCATGTGACGTAGGTAGCTACATTGACTGGCCCACGGACTATTGGTCCTACTTATCCTGACCTAAACCAAAGTCACCCAGTCGTCGTGACAGAGAGGTAAAGTGAATTATTAATATTGAAAGTATTAAATAACAATATAAATATGTCGTCATAACTGGATGACTATGACAATCAAAATGTTATTTAAAATACAGGCAAAAAGATGTAGTAATTGCCAAACCGGTTTTTATTTTAACCGTAAAATACCCGGTTTCTGAACCACTACATTGCATTGATGAAAATTAAATTGAAAATACGGCCTTATTGTTGTATTTTCGTTTATTAAAAATACTTCCAGATCAGATTAATACAAATCATATTCAGTCAGCTAAAATCAACATAATATACTATCGCGCTTAAACCTATTAATATAATAAATACATACATACATATGAAGCTTATATCCTAATATCCGTAATACTACTATAATGTTTACTAATAAGTAGATGCAAGCTAATTAATATAGTATGTTCGTTCAATGAAGAAATATTTTTTATATAAATTGCAATACAAAGTCCACTTACAGAAATACAAAGTATTAACTGCCTAACTGCCTATACCTATATTTAAACTGTTGTAAATGCTTCATTGTTTCATTGATTTTGCTGATTTTATACCGAAAAATGTTTCATTATTGCAATATTTTTCTTTAATTCTGCTGATTGTAACACTGTTCACTAATTTTACTGTTGTTATACCGAAAAAATGCTTACGTTGTTGCAATTTTCGCGACTGATTCTGCTGATGATTAGAATAATGATTTAACTGTTGCAAGACTGCCCACTCACAATGCTGTTGTTATTCCGAGAAATGCTGTCATCGTTGCAATTTTCGCCACTGATTCTGCTGATGTTTCAGATATATGATTTCGCTGATATTTATATGATTTCGCTGTTGCCACACTCATTTTGCTGTTGTTTTTCCAAATAATGCTGCAATTTTCGCCACTGATTCTGCTGATGTTTCAGAAAAATGCTTTCACTGTTGCAACACTGGCCACTCAAAATGAAGTTGTAATTCCGTAAAATCTTGCCATCGTTGCAACTCTGACCACTGATTCTGCTGATGTTTAAAATAATGCTATCACTGCTGCAACACTTCTCACTCAATTTGACGTTTTTATACCGAAAAATGCTACCATTGCTGCAATTTTTGCGACTGATTCTGCTGATGTTTAGAAAAATGCTTTCACTGTTACCGCTTACAATCCTGTTGTAGTTCCGAAAAACGCAGTCGTTGCAACTCTGGCCACTAGTTCTGCTGATGTTTCAGAAAAATGTTTTCACTGTTGCAACACTGGCCATTCATAATGAAGTTGTAATTCCGTAAAATGTTGCCATCGTTGCAACTCTGGCCACTGATTCTGCTGATGTTTAGAAAAATGCTTTCACTGTTGCAAAACTGGCCACTCATTTTGCTGTTGTGCCTGGTGGTGTACCGAAATATGGTAAAATTGTTTCAACACTGGCCACTTAACGTTTTACTGTATGTTTAGTCGTTGTAAGTGATGTACGCGCTTAGGTAGTCGCCCTGTGCGTCGAGCATGAGTTTGGGCTGCGGCGGGACCGCGGGCAGCGGCGGCGCGGTCACCATGCCGGAGCCTTCCAGTTCCTGAGGGAAAAAATATATATCTTTAACAAGATGCAAAGAACTTAGCAGACAAAAAAAATACAACTTTTCTAATTAAAAAATGTAAAGAGTGCCGTTAGCGGTATTCTATCGCTGCCTGCAAAAGAGCCACAATTCTAACGGCATTTTATTTGCACCGGAAAGTGAACCACAAGTCTAAGTCTAAGTAGTAAAATATATATCCCACCCAAAACATAAATGTGAAAGGCTGCCAAGTTCGATAATATTGGAATGCTTCGCCTATAAAAGAAGTGAGATCTAAATAAGTACCAAGTTCCATACACAGACCTCAGTTAAAAATAGTTACAGGAATGCACACTTGATTTTTCGCAGTTTGGAAATAAGAATCTACTTTCCAAACTGCGGAAAATCAAGTGTGCATTCCTGTAACTATTTTTAACTGAGGTGTATGGAACTTGGTACTTATTTAGATCTCACTTCTTTTATAGGCGAAGCATTCCAATATTATCGAACTTGGCAGCCTTTCACATTTATGTTTTGGGTGGGATTTCATTTGTTTTTGTAAAGTTTATTTTTTTTTCTTATGATTAAGTTAGGTAAGGAAATATCACATACTTTACTTTGACTAAATACAAACCTTCGTAACGAATTTTAGGTCGGTACGACGATTGGAAGATATAGATAAATTTTTTGTTTTAGTTCCTTAGGGGTATGAATTTACACCTTCATTATTTTTAAAACCGACTCACACTTGGCCATTTTCAGATTTTTTCCTTTACCTTGACCTAAAGACCTACCTCCATGCCAAATTTCAAGTCAATACGACCATTGGAAGTGGTCTAGGTTTTTGATGAGTGAGTCAGTCAGTCAGTCAGTGAGTGTATAGTAAAAATAGCGATTTTCTGACGTCAATATCTCAAGACCTACAATAGGTACATTAATGAAATTTTGTATTTTAGATAAGTAAGTAGATCTCGACAGATACTAGAAATTTCATATGCGTAGATAAAATAGATTTTGAGTTATAGGTGGGTCGAACTTGGCCCGAAATGGTTCGTGTAATATAACCCACGGCCGGTGTGTTGTCGCTTTTTTTGCTCGAACTTGGCGGACACACTGCCGTGTGTCTAGATAACCATTACCTACATATTTTTTTTATGAATGCGGTTGCGGTTAGTTTACTTTGTTCAAAGCTAGAGGGGTAAGGGGTAAAATGTCTTCGAGTCGTGTCCAGAGGTTGATTTTTCCAATCATAAAACCCACCTTGCGTCGCTTCCTATTCTTCTTGTCCCAGGGCGCGTACGGTATCTTGAGGTGCACGGTCTGGATGTGCAGTTTGACAGCGGAGGACTGCGTGAAGCGTCGAGAGCAGTGTTGGCATTGGAACTTCTTTTCTCTTGTATGTTGTATAACATGCGCGGATAAAGAATAGATCCCAAATCGGCTACATTATTGTTTGCCTCTTTATCATATTATCATGGCATATAGGCAGGATCAGGATGTCAACAATAATTTTACCAATTCGGGATCCATTCTTTATCTGCCCAAGTTATACATACATACCTAAGTGAAGACCAGTAAAGGAGAGATTGATACTTTATTTCTCCTGTATGTAATCTAACTAGCACAGATAAAAAATGGATCCCAAATTGGCAACATTATAAAGTTTGCCTCTTTATCATATTATATGACAAATTAGCAGGTTGTCAATAATAATGTTACCAGTTCTGGATCCATTCTTTATCTGCGCGAGTTGTACCTACGGAGAGACCGTTTAATAAAGCTGACAATTGTCATTTGCAATGACAATTCAATTTATATTGCTAAGCTTGTAAGAATAGTTTAGTTCTTGGTAGCGAATCGGCTCACTGACGGCGCATTGGCGCAATGTACATTGAATTGTCATTGTAAATTACAATTGTCAGCTATATTAAACAGGCTCTAGTAGCTGTTGTTATATTAGACGGATGACCCACCTTGCGTCGCTTCCTATTCTTCTTGTCCCAGGGCGCGTACGGTATCTTGAGGTGCACGGTCTGGATGTGCAGTTTGACAGCGGAGGACTGCGTGAAGCGTCGCGAGCAATGTTGCCATTGGAACTTCTTTTCTCATGTATGTATGGTATAACTTGCGCGGATAAAGAATGGATCCCAAATTGACAACACTGTTGTTTACCTATTATATGACACATGATCAGGATTTCAACAATAATATTATCAATTCGGGATCTATTCTTTATCTGTGCTAGTAATACCTACGGAGAGTCCAGCTAATGTTGGTACTACCTGGTTCACAAAAGAAGGGGACCGGAATTGACAACATTGCTGTTTGCCTCTTATAATATTACATGATGTAATCTCTCTCTCTCTCTCTCTCTCGTAATATGAGCGGGATGTCAACAATAATGTTAAAAATTCGGGATCAATTCTTTATCTGCGCAAGTTGTGCCTAGAGTACGGTCATTCGAATATGCCATATTTGACAGCTATCATATCAAACCCATACTAGGAAACCAATCAACAAAGAAAAACAGACCTTATGTCACAGCATTAACATGATTTAGGCAGCTGTCATACATGGCCTATCCGAATGACCGTACTATAGACGGGCGACCCACCTTGCGTCGCTTCCTATTCTTCTTGTCCCAGGGCGCGTACGGTATCTTGAGGTGCACGGTCTGGATGTGCAGTTTGACAGCGGAGGACTGCGTGAAGCGTCGCGAGCAGTGTTGGCATTGGAACTTCTTTTCTCAGTATGCTTTAGCATATAGCATCACTCCATCTTTTCCGAGATTGTCGTAAGAAGCGACTAAGGGATTTGAGAGTTCGTGTACGTATGGCAATTTTAGGCGACAGGCTGACAACCTGTCACTATGGTGATAGACAGTATTCTAAATTACTCTCAAACTTTTGTCAGACGCCGTTTTTATAGCCGTTTACGCTCTGCCTTCCCCGCAAGGGATATAGACGTAATATAATATGTAAGTATGTATGTAAGTACCTATAGTACGGTCATTCGAATATGTCATATTTGACAGCTGACAAACCCATACCAGGAAACATGTCAACAAAGAAAAACAGACCTTATGTCATAGCATTAACATAATTTTGACAGCTGTCATATATGGCCTATTCAAATGACAGTACTATAGTACAATGTTACCATAACATAAAACCCACCTTGCGTCGCTTCCTATTCTTCTTGTCCCAGGGCGCGTACGGTATCTTGAGGTGCACGGTCTGGATGTGCAGTTTGACAGCGGAGGACTGCGTGAAGCGTCGCGAGCAATGTTGGCATTGGAACTTCTGTTCTCTTGTATGCTGTATAACTTGCACAGATAAAGAATGGATCTCAAATTGGCAAAATTGTTGTTTGTCTCTTTATCATAACAACTTGACATAACATAATTATTATATGACAAATGAGCGGCATGTCAACAATAATGTTACCAATTCGGGATCCATTCTTTATCTGCGCAAGTTGTGCCTAAAGCACGGCCATTGGTATATGCCATATTTGACAGCTGTCACACGCATACTAGTAAACATGTCAACAAAAAATTGACCTTATGTCATAGCATTAACACGATTTTGACAACTTTTAAATATGGCCTATTCGAATGACCGTACTATAGTACAATGTTACAATTACATAAAACCCACCTTGCGTCGCTTCCTATTCTTCTTGTCCCAGGGCGCGTACGGTATCTTGAGGTGCACGGTCTGGATGTGCAGTTTGACAGCGGAGGACTGCGTGAAGCGTCGCGAGCAATGTTGCCATTCATACTTCTTTTCTAATGTATGTTGTATAACTTGCACAGGTAAAGAATGGATCTCAAATTGGCGACATTGTTGTTTGCCTCTTTATCATAACATAACATAATTATTATATGATATATGAGCAGAATGTCAATAATAATTTTATAAATTCGGGATCTATTCTTTATCTGTGCAAGTTGTACCTACGGATAGACCAGCAAATGTTGGTACTACCTGGTTCACAAAAGAAAGGGACCCGAAATGGCAACATTATTGTTTGCCTCTTTTTATATTACATGACATTTGAGCAGGATGTCAACAATAATGTTACAAATTCGGGATCTATTCTTTATCTGAGCAAGTTGTGCCTAAAGTACGGCCATTGGTATATGCTATATTTGACAGCTATCAAACCCATACTAGGAAACATATCGACAAAGAAAAATAGACCATAAGTTATAGCATTAACATAATTTTGACAGCTGTAAAATATGGCCTATTCGAATGACGGTACTAAGTACAATATTACCATTAAATAAAACCCACCTTGCGTCGCTTCCTATTCTTCTTGTCCCAGGGCGCGTACGGTATCTTGAGGTGCACGGTCTGGATGTGCAGTTTGACAGCGGAGGACTGCGTGAAGCGTCGCGAGCAGTGTTGGCATTGGAACTTTTTTTCTCATTATGCATTAGCTAGAGCCGTGTGGTGCCGGCTTAGAATAGCATCACCCCATATGTTTCCCTTGGGGTCGTAAGAAGCGACTAAGGGATTTGAGAGATGGTGTGTATTGCAGTTTTAGGCGACAGGCTGACAACCTATCACTACAGCGATACGATAGCTAAAACGGCCCTCAAATATTTGTCAGACGTGGCGGTAACGACAGTATTTTTACGGCTGTTGACGCTATGCTTACCCCGCAAGGGATAAAGGCGTGATTTAAGTATGTATGGACCCACCTTGCGTCGCTTCCTATTCTTCTTGTCCCAGGGCGCGTACGGTATCTTGAGGTGCACGGTCTGGATGTGCAGTTTGACAGCGGAGGACTGCGTGAAGCGTCGAGAGCAGTGTTGGCATTGGAACTTCTTTTCTCCTGTATGTTGTATAACATGCGCGGATAAAGAATGGATCTCAAATTGACAACACTGTTGTTTGCCTCTTTATCATAACATAACATAATTATTATATGATATATGAGCATAATGTCAACAATAATGTTACCAATTCGGGATCTATTCTATACCTGCGCAAGTTGTACCTACGGAGTGACCAGCAAATGTTGGTACTACTTGGTTCACAAAAGAAGGGGACCCGAAATGGCAACATTATTTTTTGCGTCTTTTTCATATTACATGACATTTGAGCAAGATGTCAACAATAATGTTGCCGTGTCTTTTGTGAACCGAGTTATAAATGGCCGTTTTTTACAGCCGTTTACGCTCTGCCTACCCAGCAAGGGATATAGGCGTGATTTATGTATGTATGGACCCACCTTGCGTCGCTTCCTATTCTTCTTGTCCCAGGGCGCGTACGGTATCTTGAGGTGCACGGTCTGGATGTGCAGTTTGACAGCGGAGGACTGCGTGAAGCGTCGCGACCAGTGTTGGCATTGACACTTCTTTACTACTGTTCCTATGTATTACCTAGAGCCGTGTGGTGCCGGCTTAGAATAGCATCACCCCATACCTATATATTTGCCTTGGTTATCGTAAGAAGCGACTAAGAGAGTTGAGCGTTGGTGTGTATTGAAATTTTAGGCGACAGGCTGACAACCTATCACTATATCGATACGATAGCTAAAACGGCCCTCAAATATTTGTCACAGTATTTTTACGGCTGTTGGCGCTCTGCCTACCCAGCAAGGGATATAGGCGTGATTCATGTATGTATGTATGGACACACCTTGCGTCGCTTTCTATTCTTCTTGTCCCAGGGCGCGTACGGTATCTTGAGGTGCACGGTCTGGATGTGCAGTTTGACAGCGGAGGACTGCGTGAAGCGTCGCGAGCAGTGTTGGCATTGGAACTTCTTTTCTCTTGTATGCTGTGTAACTTCCGCAGATAAAGAATGGATTCGTAATTGGCGACATTGTTGTTTGCTTTTTTATCATATTATATGACATATGAGCAGGATATCAACAAGAATGATACTAATTCGGAATCCATTCTTTATCTGCGCAAGTTGTATCTACGGAGAGACCAGCAAATGTTGTTACTACCTGGTTCACAAAAGAAGGGGACCAGAATTGACAACATTGTTGTTTGCCTCTTATAATAATTACATGACGTAACCTCTCTCTCTCTCTCGTAATATGAGCGGGATGTCAAAAATAATGATACCAAACCGGGATCCATTCTTTATCTGCGCAAGTTATGCCTACAGTACGGTCATTCGAATATGCCATATTTGACAGCTATCAAACCCATACCAGGAACATGTCAACAAAGAAAAATAGACCTTATGTCATAGCATTAACACGATTTTGACACCTGTCAAATACGGCCTATTCGAATGACGGTACTATAGTAAAATATTACCATTACATAAAACCCACCTTGCGTCGCTTCCTATTCTTCTTGTCCCAGGGCGCGTACGGTATCTTGACGGTCTGGATGTGATGTTGTGATGTTTTGACCTCCCATACAAAAATATCCAAAACATATGACAGTTTATAAACTAAGGGAGGTCCAAATAGTTTATTCATATGTCGGATAAATGTTACTAAAAAAAAGTTGTTCAGTTTCACGAGAGAACACACCCTAAAATTATTTGCAGGGAATTTAATAGGACCATAGATACTCTATGGACCTCATATACCTAAGTGAAGAGACCAGCAAAAGTTGGTATGAAGTGTGACCCATCTTGCGTCGCTTCCTATTCTTCTTGTCCCAGGGCGCGTACGGTATCTTGAGGTGCACGGTCTGGATGTGCAGTTTGACAGCGGAGGACTGCGTGAAGCGTCGCGAGCAGTGTTGGCATTTGTACTTCTTATCTCAGTATGCATTAACTAGAACCATGTGGTGCCGGCTTAGAATAGCATCACCCCATACCTATATATTTGTCTTGGTTATCGTAAGAAGCGACTAAGGGATTTGAGAGTTGGTGTGTATTGCAATTTTAGGCGACAGGCTGACAACCTATCACTATAGCGATACGATAGCTAAAACGGCCCTCAAATATTTGTCAGACGTGGCGGTAACGACCGTATGTTTACGGCTATTGACGCTATGCTTACCCCGCAAGGGATAAAGGCGTGATTTATGTATGCATGTATCTACCTTGCGTCGCTTCCTATTCTTCTTGTCCCAGGGCGCGTACGGTATCTTGAGGTGCACGGTCTGGATGTGCAGTTTGACAGCGGAGGACTGCGTGAAGCGTCGCGAGCAGTGTTGGCATTGGAACTTCTTTTCTAGTATGTATGTTGTATAACTTGCACAGATAAAGAATCGATCCCAAATTGGTTACATTGTTGTAAGTCTCTATCATATTATATGACTTTTGAGCGGGATGTCAACAATAAAGTAACCAACTCGGGATCCATTCTTTATCTGCGCAAGTTATACCTACGGAGAGACCAGCAAATGTTGGTACTAACTGCTTCACAAAAGAAGGGTATCCGAAATGTACATTATTGTTTGCGTCTTTTTCATATTTCATGACATTTGAGCAAGATTTTAATAATTATGTTACAAATTCGGGATGTATTCTTTATCTGCGCAAGTTGTGCCTAAAGTACGGCCATTGGTATATGCCATATTTGACAGCTGTCAAACACATTCAAACTGAGCCAAAATTGCCAATTTGGAATTTGGATTGGATAAGAATGGACCCCGAATTGAATAAGTGATATTTTTTGTATCCTAAATTGAATAAACATTGTTGTTTGCCTCTTATAATATTATTTGACATATGAGCGGGATGTCAATAATAGTGCTACCATTCGGGATCCATTATTTATCTGCGCTAGTTGTACCTACGAAGAGACCAGTAAATGATGGTATTTTATTGATGTCCTCATTTTCTCTTTTTCTCTATCTACATCATTTTCTTTAATTCATTTTTTACTCGCTCTTGACATCTGTCACAGTTAGGGGGGTAAAAAGGGATGACCCACCTTGCGTCGCTTCCTATTCTTCTTGTCCCAGGGCGCGTACGGTATCTTGAGGTGCACGGTCTGGATGTGCAGTTTGACAGCGGAGGACTGCGTGAAGCGTCGCGAGCAGTGTTGGTATTGGAACTTCTGTTCTCATGTATGTTGTATAACTTGCGCAGATAAAGAATGGACCCCAAATTGAATAAGTGATATTTTTAGTATCCTGAATAAATTATTAAATTAAGAATAAATTGTTGTTTGCCTCTTATAATATTCACAGAATGTCAACAATAATGCTACCAATTTGGGATCCATTCTTTATCTGCGCAAGTTGTGCCTAAAGTACGGTCATTCGAATATGCCATATTTGACAGCTATCAAACCCATACCAGGAACATGTCAACAAAGAAAAACAGACCTTATGTCACAGCATTATCTTAACTCTGACAGCTGTCATTTATGCCCTATTCAAATGACCGTACTATAGACGGGTGCCCCACCTTGCGTCGCTTCCTATTCTTCTTATAACAAAGAGAAACAGTCAAATATGGCCTATTCGAATGACGGTACTATAGTAAAATATTACCATTGCATAAAACCCACCTTGCGTCGCTTCCTATTCTTCTTGTCCCAGGGCGCGTACGGTATCTTGAGGTGCACGGTCTGGATGTGCAGTTTGACAGCGGAGGACTGCGTGAAGCGTCGCGAGCAGTGTTGGCATTGGAACTTCTTTTCGCCTGTGTGTACCTACGTGAAGAGAAAACGGATTGGAGTCAAAAGGCAAACGTTTCTTGTTATGATTTCGTTGAGAAAAACCTTCATAGGTGTCATATTTATTCTATATAACCCAGTAACACAAACAACTAAAACTAGAAAAAAGAAACTAATTCTAAAGTGACTTCGTATTTTTGAATCATAATAAATTCGATTCCCTTGAGCCAGTTTGCAACCAGAAGGCAATCTCTTGTATAACTGGATCGGATGAAAAAACAAACTGTAAATGGGGACCGCTTCTTCTGGTAGTAGTGGTGGCAAAATTTATTTTATTCGGATATAACTTCGCAGATCTTTGCTACGCCGGAGGAGAAGTCAATGTTTTTTTTTTCAGTTTTTCTTCACAATTAAAAAACATAAACACGCGCTGCCATCAAAAACACGCCAAACATAACAAACTGTTTTATTTGTTTCCTTATTACCCCGGTGTGCAAGTATAGTCAATGGGTAGTATTTAAACGCAAATAAAAAAATATCCTTTTTCTATGCAATAAGATTCCAAATTCCCATCAAAATTACTGATTGCACAGCATAATATTCAACTCAAAATATCACTAAACACACTACAATTTATTTTCGCAGCGTACAGCTATTTTTCCTAAAGTAAAAGCTTTTTCATCAATGCACAGCTAATAATCTTAATGCACATTATACCTGTTAACTCTTTTTCTTTTAAATATAGCTTCTATTTTTATATTATTTACAGCAGTTTTTATTAGAGATGAACCATCATCGTTAATCATACACATCGATAATCATATTTTAAATTGATGACGCGCATAGCGTGTCGTTTCTGGCACATCGCCGGCCGCTGCCGCGGCACGCTCGCTCCGCTCGCTCGGCTCGTGCGTTGTGGTCAAAGTTCTAACCTAACCTAACCTAACCTGGCGCTTTCCGCGCCAGGTTCGGTTAGGCTATACCTAACGGACCTATAAACTTATGTTTACTTACGTATGTTTACTGGTTAATATGCGACTGGGATAGTTATTTTGCTATGAAATATGGAAAATTTGCTGTGCAGTCAGTATTCATGCTATGTATGTAGTATTTTTGTACAAAAATAAAATTATCTGTATTGCATTATGAGGAAAAAAGTTATGTCATATTGATGTAAAATTTCGAATTATCTGCAGTTTATGTTTTGTTAAAAATTTTGTTTATTTGTAGTGAAGTAAGATATTTGATGTAAAAAAATAATATAATTGATGAATATGTATTGATAGGCGATTATTTATTTGATATGCAATTTATAATATCCCATAGTCAATTAGGCAAATACATGTTAGAGCAGGAGAAAATTACATCCAGCCGCCATTTACAGTTCGTTTCTTCTTCCGCGCTGTTTTTAAACTCATTTTAGACTGGCGCATGTCAAATCACATTCAACTGATTCCAACATACAGTTTCAACAACAACATGTCTGTCTTTCTGCCCCATGCAAAATCAAACTTAAAATGATTAAAAAATGTCTCTTAAATACACACAATTTCACAAATACTTACAACAATATGTCTGTCTCTGTTGCTCGGCATGGAGAACCGGCGGTCGCAGTGTGGACACTCGTACGGCTTCTCTTGTGTATTACATCAGGTTATACTCACTACGATATGTCTGTCTCTCTCACTCTACTTACAACGATATGTCTGTCTCTGTTGCTCGGCATGGAGAACCGGCGGTCGCAGTGTGGACACTCGTACGGCTTCTCTTGAGTATTACATCAGGTTATACTCACTACGATATGTCTGTCTCTCTCACTCTACTTACAACGATATGTCTGTCTCTGTTGCTCGGCATGGAGAACCGGCGGTCGCAGTGTGGACACTCGTACGGCTTCTCTTGAGTATTACATCAGGTTATACTCACTACGATATGTCTGTCTCTCTCACTCTACTTACAACGATATGTCTGTCTCTGTTGCTCGGCATGGAGAACCGGCGGTCGCAGTGTGGACACTCGTACGGCTTCTCTTGAGTATTACATCAGGTTATACTCACTACGATATGTCTGTCTCTCTCACTCTACTTACAACGATATGTCTGTCTCTGTTGCTCGGCATGGAGAACCGGCGGTCGCAGTGTGGACACTCGTACGGCTTCTCTTGAGTATTACATCAGGTTATACTCACTACGATATGTCTGTCTCTCTCACTCTACTTACAACGATATGTCTGTCTCTGTTGCTCGGCATGGAGAACCGGCGGTCGCAGTGTGGACACTCGTACGGCTTCTCTTGAGTATTACATCAGGTTATACTCACTACGATATGTCTGTCTCTCTCACTCTACTTACAACGATATGTCTGTCTCTGTTGCTCGGCATGGAGAACCGGCGGTCGCAGTGTGGACACTCGTACGGCTTCTCTTGAGTATTACATCAGGTTATACTCACTACGATATGTCTGTCTCTCTCACTCTACTTACAACGATATGTCTGTCTCTGTTGCTCGGCATGGAGAACCGGCGGTCGCAGTGTGGACACTCGTACGGCTTCTCTTGAGTATTACATCAGGTTATACTCACTACGATATGTCAGTCTCTCTCACTCTACTTACAACGATATGTCTGTCTCTGTTGCTCGGCATGGAGAACCGGCGGTCGCAGTGTGGACACTCGTACGGCTTCTCTTGAGTATTACATCAGGTTATACTCACTACGATATGTCAGTCTCTCTCACTCTACTTACAACGATATGTCTGTCTCTGTTGCTCGGCATGGAGAACCGGCGGTCGCAGTGTGGACACTCGTACGGCTTCTCTTGAGTATTACATCAGGTTATACTCACTACGATATGTCAGTCTCTCTCACTCTACTTACAACGATATGTCTGTCTCTGTTGCTCGGCATGGAGAACCGGCGGTCGCAGTGTGGACACTCGTACGGCTTCTCTTGAGTATTACATCAGGTTATACTCACTACGATATGTCAGTCTCTCACTCTACTTACAACGATATGTCTGTCTCTGTTGCTCGGCATGGAGAACCGGCGGTCGCAGTGTGGACACTCGTACGGCTTCTCTTGAGTATTACATCAGGTTATACTCACTACGATATGTCAGTCTCTCTCACTCTACTTACAACGATATGTCTGTCTCTGTTGCTCGGCATGGAGAACCGGCGGTCGCAGTGTGGACACTCGTATGGCTTCTCTTGAGTATGAGTTCGCATGTGGACCATCAGGTTTGCGTATTGCTGCGGGAAAACAGAATAGAAGGCTATGAATTTCTTATCAGGTAAACTGTGTAAACTGCGTAATTTTTCAGAAAAAAAATGATAGCTGACTGTAGCGGACGCCATTTTCCTTAAATTTTGGAACCAGGTCTTGGCTTTTACACAGTTTAGGAAAAACGTCAAAAGCTAAATCTTGGCTCATCATACCCCGTTAAAGGGATAAGCTGTCTGGTATCGACCGGCTAGTACGAATGCAAAACAACTCCCATCCATAAGTAAAATTCACACTGTTTACTGTCATGGGTAAATCAGGTAAAGTAAACATGCAGTTTGTCAAATTACTTCATTAATGTCTAATTTCCTGCTTCTTTTCAGACGCAAAAATCTCTAGCTATGAAAAAATGTGTCCAGTGTTTACAAAAACTCAATTCAATGTATACGAATAATTGCTTTCCAAAATTTACCATTAATTTATTTAAATTAAACTAACAACTAGAGTCTGGCCAGCGAGTCTTTGGACGTCAAATAATTCAAATATTTCAAATGGCAACATGTTAACACTGAAAAACTACAATAAAACAATTTTGATACTTACTATTTTTTTGTTTTCTGCTCTTTAGTTTGTGTTTACCTTGCCTACCGGTATGTATGTATGATGTATCTACCGGGAGTAACAGAAAGGGTATAACTGTATAAGGTACTCATGAAACTGAACAACTTTCCCCATGGAACATGGGACGACACATGAAAAAAAATTTAGACCTCTCAGAGTAAATCAATCAGCTGATCTGCGATTTTGTATGGGAGGTCCAAATATTTTTTTCATATATCGACCCATGTTTCATGGGGAAAGTTGTTCAGTTTCATGAGTACCTTATACAGTTATACCCTTTCTGTTACTCCCGGTAGATACATCATACATACATACCGGTAGGCAAGGTAAACACAAACTAAAGAGCAGAAAACAAAAAAATAGTAAGTATCAAAATTGTTTTATTGTAGTTTTTCAGTGTTAACCTGTGAAAGATTTTTAAAATTGGCGCCATTTCCGTGTCCAAAGACTCGCTGGCCAGACTCTACTAACAAGTTAGGACAGATTGTCAGATTTTTAAATATTTATTTATTTTCGCATTACCTCGCCAGGAATTAAGGCGTGATGTTTATTTGTATGTTTTTGTCTATAATTTCTTCGAAATTTCGCACATATTCTTTTGTGCCTAGCGTAAAACTCGTAGACAATTTAGTTGAAATGATCTCCTATTATTTTCTAAGTTTATTTTCTAAAACTGCGCTATTCTAAAATTGCTGTTTTTGACAGTCACATAGAATAGAGACTATTATGTTTTAGAGCAAAAACAAAGTATTTACCCGGGTAGTGTGTCCACAAACGTCGCACATGTAACGCTTCAGATAATCAGCGCCGGGGTGCTCGCTCTCGTAATGCTTCTTGGCCTGCACGTCGTTCGACAGGAACTCGTTGCACTGAAAATTAAATTAGATTAAATTAGCTAGGGTAGCTTACTAAGATTGTAGATTTTAGAATCTGGGGTTTTCCTGTCCAGGAGGTCCGACTAACAACTATAGGTATGTTTACACTTTTTTCAAATCTTGACCGGATTTGGTTTCACTTATTGGTCGTAGAGGCATAAAGCTACAAGCCGTGTGGTTAGCTTGACCAGCACCGAGGCAGTGCCTTTATTTTATTTTTTTATCTCGCCCGTGCCATACGTTTATACTAGGTACAAAAATTGTTATAAAAGAAATAGGTAAATTGTACCTTGCATATTTCTCTTTTTTACAACGACTAATCCATTTCTGTGTAATGACTAATGATAATGACTATCAATAAGTGACATTTTTATTTCTTATAATTATTTAAGTTTTAGCATATCGGTCCGGTGGTCTGATAAAATCACAATATGAACGGGACCTCAACGCTTACGATTAGCACAGTACAAGGTCGCAAAGTTCACGCATTAGAGAAGAAATCTGAATGGATTTGAGCTCAGTCGGTGCTCGAAACTTGACTGTCTGAGACTGACCCTTGTAAAGTGTAAAACGGTGGTTGCGGTATTGGTGAGGTGCATACTCAGCAGCACAACTTGCCATCATAACATATTTCACTTTCATCAAGATGGAGTTCCGCAAAGTAACGCCTAATACTATTCGTTGTTTCTTACTATCTCGCAGTTGGTGGAGGTGGGCAGGCCATTGTTGACGATATCCGAGGACCCGCAGCGCGCTTCGCGCAAGTGATGCGCCCGGGACGAGATAAACGCACTGCGCTCTTGTCCAGCAGTGGACATATGTTGCTAACAGTGCTTACTGTCTTAGGACTACTCATTGTCTATCGATAGTTCACGTTTCATTTAGTCGATAGTTACGATAAAACAAACCGTGAATCAATATGTGTTGCATTTTAGTATCAATAGAGTCGTTTCTCATGATTTAAAAGCGATCGATAGCACAATTTTATTACAGAACAATCGATAAAATCAATTCCATCGATAATATTACACTTTGCCTATATCATTGCTACATTTTGAACTATCGATACTATAGATAGCAGATTGGATACTACCTGGTTTACATAAGAAGGGGACCCGAAATAGCAATATTATTGTTTGCGTCTTTTTCATATTACACGACATTTGATGAGATGTCAACAATAATGTTGCCATTTCTTTCGTGAACCAGGTAGTATCGATAGTTATTATCTATTATTTACCGATAGTTGGACAAAACTACCTCGGTCGAGACACACGGCCAGCTCTGTTGTCCAGCAGTGGACAGTATACTCACGATCTCGCAGTTGGTGGCGGTGGGCAGGCCGTTGTTGACGATATCCGAGGACCCGCAGCGCGGTCTTCCTCATAGACAGCTCTGTTGTCCAGCAGTGGACAGTATACTCACGATCTCGCAGTTGGTGGCGGTGGGCAGGCCGTTGTTGACGATATCCGAGGACCCGCAGCGCGGTCGGCCCGCAGCGCGCTTCGCGGCCGTGATGCGCCCGGGACGAGACAAACGCACCGGTTTCGTTGACCTGGATGCGAAAGAAATATCACATTTTTCATACAGGGTAATAAGTTGCTGCAAATACGGGGTGTAAGGGACGGTGTAACGAAAACGTAGCAGGCGTGCTCAGACCATGAAACTAAACAACTTTCCCCATAGAACGTATGGTGATAATAAAAAAAATTTGACTTCCCATACAAATCAGTCAGGTGATCGTAAATTTTGTATGGGAGATCGGATTTTTTTCTCGTTTCCCACGCTATTAGTTGCACAGTAAAAGTTGTTCAGGTCCTCTTGACGCATAATGTCCAATGTCCGTTTCGTTCATAGTCTGATCATGCCTGCAAAGTTTTTGGTACATCGTCCCTTACACCCTGTATTTTAAGAGTGAACCAGTCCATGAAACTGAACAACGATCATTTTTCTAAATGAACATAGAACGTAATATAAATTTGCAATCCATACTAATATTAAAAATTCGTAAGTAACTCTTTCTGTGTGTCTCGCACACCGAGAACGGACATAGGCTATTTTTGCTAACACTCGAGGAACTTGAGTGCCTGATGTAGACCACCAGAAGCACAACATATAGGAGATATTGAAATGGCTCCAAAGCAAAAGTTGTTTATCTTGATGGAACACTTCTGCTGGCAATGCAAGAATTGTTTAAGAAATAAGATTTCGACAATAACTAATTAGCGTAATGGATATCCAAATCATACATTTTATGACGCTAGTGTGGAAAAAAGAGGTTTTCAAGAGTGTAAGGAACAAAACAAAACGAAGTTCGCGGGTACCAGCTAGTAAAAATAAGGTGACTTACACATTAGTAGAAGCGTGTTTGTTGGAGCTGCCGAGATGTGTCTTGAAGGCTGTGGCTGACAGGAACTGAATGTCACAGTCAGCGCAGTAGTGCGGGTCAGTGCGGTCCTTTTTCATCGCTTCGCTTGATGCTATTTCCTAAGAAAACATATCATCAATATATAAATCATTTATTAAATCAATACAAACTATAAAATTAAGTCGCGTTTGTCTATCTGTCTGTTTGTTGTGAAATTAACCAATCAATTGGCGCATCCACACTGCCCGAGGCTGCTCGCCTGCTCACTGCCTCGCGCGGCATAGACTCGTGCGCAATCGAGCCAAGTTCGCGACAATATGGACGTCTAATTAATTAATAGGCAAACTTCTGAGGCGCGTTGATTTTGACTCGGCCCGCGCGCATTTGCCAGAGCATGAGCATGCGTGGCTCGGGTGAGCCACTTAATTTTTTGGTCGCTTTCTGCGCGAGGCAATAAGAAGTCGAGCAGCCTCGCTTGGTGTGGACGCGCCTAATGGATTTTGATGCGGTTTTTTGTAATAAATAGATTGATTCAATATGAAAGTTTATATGTATAACACTCATCGGAAAATGATTATTTCCTACGGAAATATGAGTTCCAGTGTGCAATGTGTGGGGTCAGTAATAGACACTTCTGGACTGTAAGCAGAGCATATCTCTTGATATCTCTCTATATCTCTGGTGATAATACAGCCCACTATAGCACAGATGTCACAGATAATCGTAAACGGATGTATTATGATCTAATGTGTGAAGTCAATAATAGACACTTACATCTGGAGTGTGAGCATATTTCTTGTGGCAATACAGCCCACTGTCGCTTACGAAGCTGTGTCCACAGATGTCACAGATAATCGTCGATGCTTTACTATAATATATGGGTTCAATAATAGACACTTACATCTGGAGTGTGAGCATATTTCTTGTGGCAATACAGGCCGCTGTCGCTTACGAAGCTGTGTCCACAGATGTCACAGATAATGGTTACCCTAATAATTAGGACCTAGTCCAATGTGTGGGGTAATAAAAGACACTTACATCTGGAGTGTGAGCATATTTCTTGTGGCAATACAGGCCACTGTCGCTTACAAAGCTGTGTCCACAGATGTCACAGATAATCGTCGATGCTTTACTATAATGTATCAAGTCAATAATAGACACTTACGTCTGGAGTGTGAGCATATTTCTTGTGGCAATACAGCCCACTGTCACTCACGAAGCTGTGTCCGCAGATGTCACAGATAATCATTCGATGCTTTACTATAATGTGTGGGTTCATTATTAGACACTTACGTCTGGAGTGTGAGCATATTTCTTGTGGCAATACAGGCCACTGTCGCTTACGAAGCTGTGTCCACAGATGTCACAGATAATGGTTTCCTCTTATGATTAGGGCCTAATCTAATGTGTAGGTTCAATAATAGACACTTACGTCTGGAGTGTGCGCATATTTCTTGTGGCAATACAGCCCACTGTCGCTTACGAAGCTGTGTCCACAGATGTCACAGATAATTTTACCCTGATATAAAGTGTGGGATCATAAATTCTAGGTCAAACGATAGAAAACCCAATAATAGGCACTTACGTCTGGAGTGTGGGCATATTTCTTGTGGCAATACAGCCCACTGTCGCTTACGAAGCTGTGTCCACAGATGTCACAGATAATCGTTGACGGATGCTTGACTCTGATGTGCGTGAGGCGGGTCGATTGTTTCCTAAAATACAACATATTATGCTCAAGTAAATGGTTTTTCGATGATTTGTCATCAATCTATTGGGATTGTAATGCACTCACAGCGCTTATTATTCTCACAAGTGAAAATAAGAAATAGAAAAAATGTCATACATCGACCGGGAATCGAACCCGGGCCGCATGGGTAAACGCCCCACAGAATATTATAGCACTGTGAATGCATTACAATCCCAATAGATTGATTATGCAAGCTTCATCATATGGTTTGAATTCAACTCATACATACATACATACATACATCACGCCTTTATCCCTTGCGGGGTAGGCAGAGCGTCAACGAATTCAACTCATAATGTGGACTAACCATGTACCTAGTATGCTCTAAATACTTTCTACAGATGTCGCTGGATCGTCGCTTTGAGACGAGCATCAAGAGATAGAAAATTTGGCATTCATCAGCCGGTGCATCGATAGCTCAGTGGCAGAGCGTGGGGCGTTTACCCATGCGGCCCGGGTTCGATTCCCGATCGATGTATGACATTTTTTCTATTTCTTATTTTCACTTGTGATTTGTCATAACTCCATATCTTTCCCAAGGGTGTCGTAAGAGGCAACTAAGGGATAAAGTCATCCAGGGGTTCAATCCCTGGATGAATTTCGCAATCGCATTGCAATATCTTGCATTGCGCTTACCAACCCGCCTGCCAAGCGTGGTGAGTATTTCAAATACCCCCCTACTAGGGAAAGGCCCATGTTCAGCAGTGGACTTTATTGTGGCTGTTATAGTATAGTAGTAGTAGTAAATGATATACTTTTGCGTTCGAATCCGTAAATCATAAGCAAGTATTTTCCTTTCTAGATCTGTTATTCTGTGAACGGAAAGCTAAAGATAAACTAAAGCATTCATATATCACGCCTATATCCCTTGAGGAGTAGATTAGGCAGAGCGTAAACGTCGAAAAACGTAAAAAAAATGGCTATGTACACCACGTCTGACAAGTTTTAAGACATCATTCGGAAGACTGTGTATCACCGTATTATGAACTGTGAAAGCTACAAAATATGAGCAGTTTTTGTTTACACCTTAAATAATTTTAAATACACAAAAATATTTTTTCGAAGAAAAAAATGACCATTATAAATCATTTGTATCAATCCAACAAATCTATAATTATAATAAACGCATTTTTTCCACTCACCTAAATACCTTGTTGCAGAATTCACACGTAAATGTTACGTTTTTATGCCATTTGTAGTGGCATTGCGCTTGGTTTCTGAAAACAAAAAGAAAAATTCATTAAAAAGAAAATAGCAACATTCTGCGAGAGTGTTGTTATTTATCGAGTGGTAAACCGAGTCGCCCAGCGACCCCATGAATCTGATGTCAGAGTTTTTTAACCAACTACTACAAGTAGCAGGCCTCTGACATGGTTGTGTAACGACCGCCGTCTAAGTGACCATAGACAGCAACCGGGACCAACGGCTTAACGTGCCTTCAAAGCTTCGTAATCTATGAAAATTCAAATAAATTTTATTCTATTCTATTCCATTCTTATCATCTTGCTTTTCGGATCAGGTGGTACAACCTGCAATATTCTAACCAGGCTGGAAACAAATTCACATAGTGATAAATATAAAGAGTTAGTCAGTAAAGACATGTTCTTACAAAACTTACATATTGTAGCAGGTATAGTTACACAAAACTTACACGTTGTAGCAGGTATAGTTACACAAAACTTACACGTTGTAGCAGGTATAGTTACACAAAACTTACACGTTGTAGCAGGTATAGTTACACAAAACTTACACGTTGTAGCAGGTATAGTTACACAAAACTTACACGTTGTAGCAGGTATAGTTACACAAAACTTACACGTTGTAGCAGGTATAGTTACACAAAACTTACACGTTGTAGCAGGTATAGTTACACAAAACTTACACGTTGTAGCAGGTATAGTTACACAAAACTTACACGTTGTAGCAGGTATAGTTACACAAAACTTACACGTTGTAGCAGGTATAGTTACACAAAACTTACACGTTGTAGCAGGTATAGTTACACAAAACTTACAAATTGTAGCAGGTATAGTTGCACGCGGCGCAGTTAAACCGGAAGAGGTGGGTCAACCGCATATGTTTGTAAACTTGCCGATGTAGCAGGTATAGTTACACAAAACTTACAAATTGTAGCAGGTATAGTTGCACGCGGCGCAGTTGAACCGGAAGAGGTGGGTCAACCGCATATGTTTGTAAACTTGCCGATGTAGCAGGTATAGTTACACAAAACTTACACATTGTAGCAGGTATAGTTGCACGCGGCGCAGTTGAACCGGAAGAGATGGGTCAACCGCATGTGTTTGTACACTTGCCGCTTTGTCGTTTGTAGCAGTTATAGTTACACAAAACTTACATGTTGTAGCAGTTATAGTTACACAAAACTTACATGTTGTAGCAGTTATAGTTACACAAAACTTACATGTTGTAGCAGGTATTTTTTTGTTATGTTTTTTATTTATGTAGCCTGCGTAATGTCCCACTGTCCTACCTCTTTCGCGCCACTCGTCTCGATCTTGGGCCTTCAACTGCCAATTAGCAGGTATAGTTACACAAAACTTACACGTTGTAGCAGGTATAGTTGCACGCGGCGCAGTTGAACCGGAAGAGGTGTGTCAATCGCATATGCTTGTAAACTTGCCGCTTGTTATGGAACTACATCTTGCACGTAGTATCGATACTCTATCGATAGCGTATAAGCTCACGCTAGTCTATTGATAGTTCACAATCGAGCGGCAACACTAATTCGCAGTAAAACATATAAGTCAAATAGTTACACAAATCTTACATGTTGTAGCAGGTATTGTTACACAAAACTTACACATTGTAGCAGGTATAGTTACACAAAACTTACACATTGTAGCAGGTATAGTTACACAAAACTTACACATTGTAGCAGGTATAGTTACATGTTGTAGCAGGTATAGTTACACGTTGTAGCAGGTATAGTTACACGTTGTAGCAGGTATATTACACGTTGTAGCAGGTATAGTTACATGTTGTAGCAGGTATAGTTACAAGTTGTAGCAGGTATAGTTACAAGTTGTAGCAGGTATAGTTACAAGTTGTAGCAGGTATAGTTACAAGTTGTAGCAGGTATAGTTACATGTTGTAGCAGGTATAGTTACAAGTTGTAGCAGGTATAGTTACAAGTTGTAGCAGGTATAGTTACACAAAACTTACACGTTGTAGCAGGTATAGTTACATGTTGTAGCAGGTATAGTTACAAGTTGTAGCAGGTATAGTTACAAGTTGTAGCAGGTATAGTTACATGTTGTAGCAGGTATAGTTACAAGTTGTAGCAGGTATAGTTACAAGTTGTAGCAGGTATAGTTACATGTTGTAGCAGGTATATTACACGTTGTAGCAGGTATAGTTACACGTTGTAGCAGGTATAGTTACAAGTTGTAGCAGGTATAGTTACATGTTGTAGCAGGTATAGTTACATGTTGTAGCAGGTATAGTTACACGTTGTAGCAGGTATATTACACGTTGTAGCAGGTATAGTTACATGTTGTAGCAGGTATAGTTACATGTTGTAGCAGGTATAGTTACACGTTGTAGCAGGTATATTACACGTTGTAGCAGGTATAGTTACATGTTGTAGCAGGTATAGTTACAAGTTGTAGCAGGTATAGTTACAAGTTGTAGCAGGTATAGTTACATGTTGTAGCAGGTATAGTTACATGTTGTAGCAGGTATAGTTACAAGTTGTAGCAGATATAGTTACACAAAACTTACACGTTGTATCAGGTATAGTTACACAAAACCTACACTTTGTAGCAGGTATAGTTACACAAGACTCACATGTTGTATCAGGTATAGTTACACAAAACTTACACGTTGTAGCAGGTATAGTTACACAAAACTTACATGTTGTAGCAGGTATAGTTACACAAAACTTACTTATTGTAGCAGGTATAGTTACACAAAACTTACACGTTGTAGCAGGTATAGTTGCACAAAACTCACACGCTTTAGCAGGTTGTAGTAGTGGCCGCAGAGCCACTAGAAGCGTATTGCTTGTAATAGCAGTAATTTAGTATTAGGCAATCGAGTGTTCGAGCTCTAGATACGTAATTAATAAAATATTTTTTTTTTTAGTTCTAGTTTCACTTTCAAATAAGTCGTTTCATTTCCTTACTACTCCCTGACGCGCCTATCATATATTTGCAGGTATAGTTACACAAAACTTACACGTTGTAGCAGGTATAGTTGCACGCGGCGCAGTTGAACCGGAAGAGGTGCGTCAACCGCATGTGCTTGTACACTTGCCGCTATGTTGTTTGTAGCAGTTATAGTTACAAAAATCCTCGATAGTCCGGGGTCGCTCCAAAAAGCCTGTGAACGTCCCAGGAGACTTCTGAGCTTCTGGAAGGAGCTGGGTTGGCCAACATAGTCAACCGACCCACCCAACGCATAAAGGACCACCTTTGAGTCTAAATGGGGAAAAGGAAGTCCACAATACAATACATAAGACTTACACGTTGTAGCAGGTATAGTTGCACGCGGCGCAGTTGAACCGGAAGAGGTGGGTCAACCGCATGTGTTTGTAAACTTGCCGCGGGTGGTTGAACTGCATCTTGCACATGTCGCATTGCAGGTTACCTGACACGGCCTGAAATAGAAATGCATTTATATAAGGTCCTATCAAATTCACTGCAAATATTTTCAGGGTATATTCTACTCGTGAAACTGAACAACTTTTCGTCGTAGCATTTTTCCGAAAAAAGAAAATGTACCTCCCATACAAACTGACACATGTTTTGGACATTTTTGTATGGGAGGACCAAATTTTTTTTCATATTTCGGAAAAAAATTACTACACTAAAACGCTGCTCTGCTATTTTTAGGACTAGTCCATTGCATATTTGAAAAGAGCAAGTGGAGGGGAATATGCTCTACAATTCTCAGTGAAATAATTTGATACAATCATCTCACCTTCATATCTATGGACAAGAATTACGGAATTCAATTCCTATCTTTGGTTTGTAAGAAAATTCAAGATAGTAATTTTAGGGTTTTTTGTAAATTCTTATACATAGTTTTTTATACTCACCGGATCATGTTTCTTCATATGATTGCTGTACGTAACCGCTTCTCTGAACCCTTTGAAGCACAATTCACACTTGAACATCGCCTCCAAGTAGTTCCTAGTGCTTTTCCTGTCCTGCACTAGTTGGTACTGGTCTTCCTGGCTGACCGGAGTATACTCTAAGAAGTCTTTGGGGAATCTGAAAACTTTCTTCTCTGCGGTTTGCGTTTTGGCTTTGCGTTTGCCGCCTTTAGTTCCTCTCATCTTTAGCCATGGCGGTCTATCGAAGGACCCAGTAACAGTTTTCTCTATGTGCATGCTTGCGTAATGTTTTTTGGCTGTTGTTCTGGAATTAATAATATGTCAGCATGTAAAAAGCAAAGGCTAAAAACATGGTTTAAGAAATGACAATAAAATTATAGTGTCTTCTGTAATTTAAGTTCTTTTTTTTTATTCATATTTTGTACACCCAGTTATGTTACATTACAAAGTTATGAATTTGTATGTGACTCACTCTAGTCTATACTCTGTTATGTTGTCAAACTACTACTAAATCGTCATTTTATCCCTTTCTCTTGCATGCGTAAACACAGTAATAATAATAATTGTCATTTGTCCCTTTTACTCACATCATCATATGCATAAAAGCGTTTGAGATGGAGATGGCATTCTCTACTAGCTTGTTTGTTATAAGTTTTAAAAAGACTTCCCTTGTTGTTTAAAGTCGAGGCCTCTAAAGTCTCGACTCTCGACGTTTCGAAGCAATAAGTGCATCAACCTAGGGAGTCCGACAGGTCGCGCGCGCCCGGTAGTAGCGCCCGCCGGGAACACATGGAACACAGAGTCTCGAACTCTACAAGCGTTGACTTAAAACACCAAGGTAAGTTGTTTTAAAACGTTTAAAATGAGTTATCTTTGTTTCTTTAATAATTTATTTGCTTGTTATTGTGATCAGAGAATTAAAGAAAACAAGATAAACCGAAAATTTCTTACCTATCAAAAGAGACCTCGGGACACTTCTTGCAGAGGTATTTGTATAGATGTTTGTCAGTCATGTGTGTTTTCAATACAAACTCTGTCTTGTAGAATAGTTTGCATATACTGCATTGATGATTACCAGAGATGAGCTGGAAACATAAATAGATTAATGTAAGGGACTCTCAGTACTATTATTATTATTTCGTGAATAGGGGTTGGTCCTCAAGAGACCAACAGCCACTGCGACCTGTGAAGATCTATTGTAGCCAACCCTATACAACCTCATCTAGTCAGGCCAAATATTACTGTCCTCAACTAGATTGAGGCCATGAGCCCGGACAATGGGGACAACATGTGGCCACACATTGTCCGGCTTCTAATTTGCACAAGTGCATCACTCTGGCAGAGGCCTTAATTTTCCTCAGCATAGAACCTGCAAAATGAGACCTATGTCAGTCCTACCTGCAGTAGTATTTTTGAGGTTACAATGGTCTGTAAGAGCCATGATAACCAAATTATTGTTTCCAAAAAGGAGGGAATAGTGCTTCCCTTCCATTTTGCCCTTTCGGATATTAAAACTTTGTAAAGAGAAGGCCTTGGAAAATATGTTGCCTTCTCACTCGGTAGTCCCTTTGGTGGGACCGCAAAAGTCTGGGCCTCTTATTTGCTTGCTGCTCTCGGCAGCAAGTGTACTGCCCTGACTTCCTGACGCCTAGGACTGTCAGTCAGCCATCGGAAGTGACTGCCCCTATGCTCACTTTCAGACTTAGTGTCAGGTGATTGATGTTGGGGACGCGGGTTCCCCTCCACCTAATTATACCACGTCAGGCCCCTGTGTTCCTGACGCGGCAGCTAGGGAAAACGGTCGACCCCCACAGAGCCCCGCATGCGAGGGTAAGGCTAATGATTAAGCACCTGAGGTCACCTGGTATCAGGGCCTTGGTAGACTTAGCCGCAGCTGATAAGAGGTTTGCTGAAGGTTTTCCACTTATCAACCACATTGCCCAGGGTGTGCCGGGTCAGCATGCTGTGTTCCATAGGATTAGCAACTTATTAAGCAATGATTGTAACTTAACAATTTTCAATTTCAATTTTCAATATTTTTCAATAAATTATTGTTTTGCTAAAAAAAACTTGTGAAGAATCTGCTTCGAGACAGGCATCAAGAGGTTGAAAAATTCGTTGGGATATGCCAGGCGTCGGTAGCTCAGTTGGCAGAGCAGTGGGACGCTATAGTATTTTTTCACATAAAATACTTATCTCTCTCTATACCTTTGTGTAGGACAACAAGTCATCCAAGGATCTGATGAACCCTGGTGTCACTCTAAGCCCACTACAAGGCCAAAGCCTATCACATTCCAAATACAACATGAATAAACAAAAATAATATAAAATTAACATAAGAAATATTTTTGTTTTTTAAAATATTGTGCCTAAAATACACATATTTTTCTTTCTTTCTTTTCTGTGGGGATTGAACCCACGACCTACATCATCGGGACAGTTAAAACAAGGACTATGATAAAAAGTTGACTAATTACCTGACCGTGCATTCGAACATGGATGTCATAAAGTTGTTGATTTGTAAATGCCCTATTGCAGGTTTCACACTTGTATTTGCCTTTGCCGTAGATTTTGTACACTTCCAACACTGCCAGAGCTTCTTTTGTTGATATAGGAACCATTGTGCCATATTCTGGGTCCAAATCAGTGCCCTCTGCCTCTTTGCTATCATTTTCTTCAACTGCATAATCATAATGATTGCTTTCAAAATATTCCTCATTATTTAATTCATTTAGACTTCCATTGGGAATTTCAACTTCATATTCTTGAGGTTCTATTTCAACCTTTATAGATTTAGTAGTAGCAACCCTTTTATTTGGGCTATCATATTCTGCTATAGTGCTAATACAGAACACAGGAATTGATTTATCGATCGCAACTGCCCCTAGGGTGCCTCGATTGAAATTGTCTTTTTCCCATTTGTATTTTATAGTCTCGTAATAAGGTTTATTCAGATCTAAGTAGGATCTGGTTGGTGCAATTTTAAGGCTTTCGCGGTTTATTGCTTCCAATGTATATGAGGTAATCTAAAAAACAAAATTGGATTTTTATTGATTAAAGCTTATACAAGAGCAACAGTTTTTTATGTATGAACCAAGGCTTTTTTAGGCATTCAATCCAGAAATATTACATACACTAAGATTGAATTAATAAATTGGCAACTAACGAGGCTCTGAACAACAAATACATACACTATCAATGCATCAAATGATCCCTAATCCTACTACAATAAAATTTGAGCATCATCAAAATGGTTGTCATAGGCATTGCCATTATGCCCAAGTCTAAAGCATTGTCCATCATTCTTACCTGTTTATTTGTTCGAAGGAGCTCCTTGAAAGCAAAATTGCTTCTCTTGCATTTATCCCTGAAACGACGGAACCGTTTTACGTATGCTGTACACTCCACGCACAAGTATTGTGGCATACCAGTCGTCTCATCTTCCTGAAATGTTTCATAGAATATTAGCACAGTATCGCATATTAAACATAGCTTTATGATATCTGCACATAATTATGTCAAATTCTTATCCTAAAGAACCAAAAAACTGCTGGAATTTACTGTAAACACAGCAAGAAATTCACCTTTAGTCCGGACAGCAAATGGAACTCCTGTTTCAACGGTCCTCTGTCGATTTTGTATAAAACACATTCTGTGCTGAAGCACACAATACATGCCCTGATATTCCACATATCGGCCACTCCATTAATTTTACTCTATTTCTAGTAAAATACACGAACGAAATCCCAAAAAATACGATCGGACATTCGGACGATTCGGACAGCGACAGCGACCTCTTGTTTTGTTGTTTTAAAAATTCATCCATCAGGATAGGCAATGGTACTAGCCATACAGCAGCGACCTCTAACCATAAACAAAAAAATCTGACACTTTTTGTTTGTCGTAGCTTGGCAGAGGCAAAGGAGTCTCAATGCATTCCGCTAAGCATAGAGAAAAAGTTTTTTTTTTTTATAAGGCAGTGCAGCGTTGCGGCACTTTGCCTTTTGACGAAAAAAAAAAAAAAACAAAATGTAAGGTGTTGCCAGATAGCAAAAAACAATCCAGTTTCTGTAGCATTTTGTAGCCTATAAACTTAATCAAACAAAAATGACAAACATGGGATGAAAATAAAAATAAACCTATCACTCAAGTGTTGTATGTATGAGCTGTCAATGTGCTTATCATTTTAATTTCCACTTCAGTTGAGGGACTGTTTGAAATAACTAACCCGACCAGTTTTAGGTCAGGGCTCATCTTTCGTGTCGGGAACAATGGACTACACTGCACTAGACTAGAATATACTATTTTCTTTGTCGCATCGGCAGTCGATCCAGTGACATGGGAGGCACAGCCTCAAATTAAATGTGAAATGTCGGATTTGCTTGCGACGCAATACCTGCCTCAAAGAAATTGCTTCTTAGCATTAAGACCGCTTGTTTGTGCGTCTGATTTTGTATTTTGTCCTTCTTTGGTTGTATCCTTTCTGTGGCAGTAAAACATATTCTTAATATCTTTATATGATAAATTATTCCTATATGCAACATGTGTGGATTCTGTTGTCTATGTGATGCTCGCTCCTGGTCCGCTTTGGAGGAATAGGTATACGAAAGGTGTCTTTGGTTTCGCTCCCCGCCTTCCTGGCTTCTGCTTGCGGCTTTGCTTAATTGTTCGGAGAAATAGTTGCATCTTCTTTGGGCCGAACAGAGGTGACTCATCTTTCGGACGCCGTTAACGAATGGAAGACCATTACATCCAGTGAGTTACCCACATCTTTGCACTCACAGAGGCAATGGGACGAGCCGATCTGTAAGATGATTCAATCTGATCTTTTAAACACGTCTCCCAATACAGCCGACCGCGCACGTCTTCTAGCGGCCTTTGAAAGAGAGTCGAGCCTGTGGCTCAATGCCTTACCGTCAACAAATATTGGAACTCTCCTGGACAACACCACTCTATCCCTGGTTATCGGCCTCCGACTGGGTTTGCGGACCAACCAGCCCCACGACTGTGTTTGCGGTGCCGCCAGCGTGAACGAGCTTGGCCACCACGGCTTGTCATGTCGTAGAAGCGCTGGCCGCATCTCCCGACACGCCGCCCTAAATGATGTCATCCGTCGGGCTCTTGTCTCAGCGAACGTTCCGGCAAAGTTAGAACCATACGGTATCGTTCGTTCTGATGGCAAGAGACCCGATGGCGTGACACTCATTCCATGGCAGCGAGGGCGATGCTTAGTTTGGGATGTCACCTGTGTTGACACTTTGGCCCCTTCTCATGTACAGGCAACAAGCACTCAAACTCAATTACATTAGATCAGATTTCGGATGTGTACATATTCTCGCCTAAAGGCTTTGAAACCCTGGGCACTTGGGGCCCTGAAGCCAAAAAAGTAATTTCTGAGCTCTCAGTTCGTCTCCACAAGACATCCGCAGAGCTGGCAGCTTCCTTGCCCAGCGTATTAGCTTGGCTATACAAAGGGGGAATGCTGCCAGCATGTTGGGAACCATGTCTGGTGGCGACGCATTGGGTGGCTTATTTTAGTGTTAATTTGTAAATTTTGTAAATATCCAATTTGTAATTTTTTGTAAATAAAACATATAACATGCCCCAACCATTTACAAATGAAAAAAAATGGTTGCCTGTATAGTCGGTATACGGGCGAAATTTGAACGTGACAACGTCTTTTCCCTGGCGTTATTCTCGAATGCTGCGCGCGCAGCGCACCGATTATGTTTGAGTGGGAAAGAGACGGCATTCAGCGTGCCTATCTCTCGGTCATGATTCACTGTAACAGACGTGAGCGGGCGTTATATTTTTCCTTGCATGCCACCGAGCCACAACCTAATTTAAGACGTTGTCACGTCAAAAACTTGTACGGTATTGTTCAGCGCATAACATTTACAAGCATTTACAACGCCGTTTCCATATTTCCAAGGTAATATGAACTGGTACCAGATTTCTCCACAGTGGTGCTGCTGCGGCTTCGACCTCAATAATTTACATTCGATATTTTTTTTTTACCGCTAGCTTTGCTGCTTTCTAGACAAGCGATCTGGCAACTCACATTCCGACTGACCGTGTCACAAAAACAGCTGTGTTTGAGGACATCTAGACACACGGCAGTGTGTCCGCCAAGTTCGAGCAAAAAAAGCGACACACCGGCCGTGGGTTATATTACACGAACCATTTCGGGCCAAGTTCGACCCACCTATAACTCAAAATCTATTTTATCTACGCATATGAAATTTCTAGTATCTGTCGAGATCTACTTACTTATCTAAAATACAAAATTTCATTAATGTACCTATTGTAGGTCTTGAGATATTGACGTCAGAAAATCGCTATTTTTACTATACACTCACTGACTGACTCACTCATCAAAACCTAGACCACTTCCAATGGTCGTATTGACTTGAAATTTGGCATGGAGGTAGGTCTTTAGGTCAAGGTAAAGGAAAAATCTGAAAATGGCCAAGTGTGAGTCGGTTTTAAAAATAATGAAGGTGTAAATTCATACCCTAAGGAACTAAAACAAAAATTATCTATATCTTCCAATCGTCGTACCGACCTAAAATTCGTTACGAAGGTTTGTATTTAGTCAAAGTATAAATGAGATATTTCCTTACCTAACTTAATCATTAGAAAAAGAAAATAAACCTTACAAAAATAAATGAAATCCACCCAAAACATAAATGTGAAAGGCTGCCAAGTTCGATAATATTGGAATGCTTCGCCTAAAAGAAGTGAGATCTAAATAAGTACCAAGTTCCATACACAGACCTCAGTTAAAAATAGTTACAGGAATGCACACTTGATTTTTCGCAGTTTGGAAATAAGAATCTACTTTCCAAACTGCGGAAAATCAAGTGTGCATTCCTGTAACTATTTTAACTGAGGTCTGTGTATGGAACTTGGTACTTATTTAGATCTCACTTCTTTTATAGGCGAAGCATTCCAATATTATCGAACTTGGCAGCCTTTCACATTTATGTTTTGGGTGGGTTATTTTTACGAAAGCATTTTATTGCTTTGGAATAATACATTTAGTTATTACTTTAACGTTTACACGTCTTATCTGCCCGCGCAATAGTTTGATTCGGTGGAACTTGGATCGGAAGTAGTAGGAAGTGGTACCAAAGTGATATTGCGTGATTTGATTTTGTTGTTGTGTTTGTGATTTGTGAAATATGTCGGGGTCGGGGGAGAAACCCGTGTCGGAGGGCGACGCGGGCAGCTCGCAGGCGCTTCAGCCAGCTGATGATGAGAACGCCAAGTCTTGTTGGGTGTGCTTCGCGACGGAAGCCGACGATCGACTTGCGGCGTGGGTTCAGCCTTGCAAGTGCATAGGAACCACTAAATGGGTACGTAGACTGAATACGCTTGTTCCTGCACGCAGATTTTAGTTAGTTTTCCTTTTAGAATACTAGCACTATCATAATCTTACTGCCCTTAGCCCTTTTTGTTTGGGGTCAACACACCATGTTTTGTATTCGAAATAATGTCGCAATAGGAGTTAGCTTTGTTTCACAGAGGCCCCTGACCTGCAGAAGTCATCCTCCTTGGGAATTCTATTTTATTGACAATCCAAGCATATTTAAACCAAAAGATCATGGGCATGGATGTTCATCCATTGCTTGCCTCACCAGTTGCAGGCCTCACATCAAAGCCAAATTAAATAATTATAGAGTCTTATTTTTGCTTAACATTTTGTGTTTGAACATAATTTAATTTTGACAAAGTTCTGAAGTTATTGAATGTTATAGTTGGGTACATACAACAGACAAAAGTGAAGAAAAAGCATTTACCCCTCATGCATACAGAGCTTGGTTTATTTTCATCCCATGTTTACTAAGAAAACATGTTGTTTGTTTGGTTATTCTCATATTTTTCATTTGATAAAGTTTATCTAGCCTTGAGAAATCTTTAAACATTACAATGTTTCTTTTGCAAATTTGTGGAGGTGTGGTTGATTTATTATCTTTAGCAAACTAGATCTAGTTCATAAAGATAATTTTTTATAATGTAGGTGAATGTATCTATGCAGTGACTAGATTTTGTCCTAAATAATCTTTGAAATGATTCCAAAAAGAAATATAAATAAAACATATAGAATTGATTATTTTATTTATTTATTCAATTTTTCTATGGTTTACCTACTCAAATGAATAAATATATTTATTCATTTTACTGAATTTTTCAAATGAATAAATATATTTATTAAATTACCTTTTATTAAAATTCTGTATGTTTTAAAATGAGCTTATTTGAACTTTTAAACAGGGAGTAACAAAAAGGTACATCAAGCTGAAAGTAGGTCAAGGTACCCATTAAACTGAACAACTTTGTCCTGGAACATGGGTCGAAATACGTAAAAATTTTGAACCTTCTATACAAAATCACCAATCAGCAAATTCATTTACTATGGGATTTTCATATTTTGATTTAGGTATGTAGTTATGTTCCATGGGGAATATTATTCAGTTTTATGAGCACCTTGACCTCCTTTCGGCTTGATAAACCCCTTTTGTTACTCACTATTTGTTTAGGTAACTATAAATAAAACGAAAACAAAACTTTACAGTATCTTAAGTACTCATTAACAGGACATTACTTTCAATAACATATTTTTTGCCCTTGCTTGATGAATGATCTTGATAACATCAAACTTATCAGTTATCAGATCAATGCACGGTTTATGCCACTAAAGTAAACAATAGATTGAAGTCATCTTCAAGGTTATCTCAGCACAGCAGCATTTGTGTATCTTCTCATCAGTGCTTTGCAGCTGCTAGATAAATATTGGATTTGGATCAGATTATATTATTAAATAATATTTTATTTTTCCTAGGTACCTAATAAACTCCCAATGATTAAAAGGCTAACAAAACACATAGACAAACCAATTCCGAAAAAATCTTTTGCTTAAAATGGATAAGAAAAATAACACCTTTCATAAAATAAATGTTAATAAACACAAAAATACTTAGGTAATTTTTTAAGTAATTAAATTAATAGTCATAAAATGCACAGTGCGTCTCAACCTGAATTTCTGTATGATTTTAATATTTTGTGGCTGCTTGACCAAAATACAGGCTTAATGCAAAATGTAGAGTGATTAAATAATCAATCAATAACCTATATAGGAAACTTGTAAAAAACTTGTTTTTGCACCTTGACCTCCACACATTCTCAGCATTGTTACCTTGAACAGACTCACTGACTGATCAATTTTATATTTTGCCTGTTTGCCATATGGTGTCAGCTTAGAATAGCATTACCCCATATCTTTCCCATGGGTGTCGTATGAAGCGATGTGTAGGTATTGCAATTTTAGGAGGCAGTCTGACGAACTCACTAAGGTGATACACATTCTTCTGAATGACTCAATCTTTTGTCAAACATGGTGTAAATTGCGTTTTTTACGGTCATTTACGCACTGCCTACCTCGCAAGGGATATAGGCGCAATATTGTATGTATGTCTATCTTATCAGTCCAACATTGGACCCAAAGTGTCTCACTGGATTCATTCATCCAATCATGAGCATTAATTTACGATAGCAGTGTCGAGTACTACCTGATTCATAGGAGAAGGGTCCAGAAATGGCAAAATTATTGTTGACATCTTGCTCAAATGTCATGTAATATGAAAAAGGCGCAAACAATAATGTTGCCATTTCGGGTCCCTTTCTTCTATGTCATCATCTTCCTGCCCTTATCCCAATTACTTGGGGTCGGCGCAACACGTTTTGTTGAACTCAGAATCGTGTTGCAAAGGATTTGGCTTAATTTTACGACCAACCGCCTACCAGACGTCTACCCTCTTTGCCTCGGTTGCCTCTTACGACCCCCACGGGAAGAGAGGGGGTGGTGATATTCTACTCTGCCAGCACCACACGGCTCCCTTTCTTCTATGTATCAGGTTATAATGATCCATGCAAGTTAGTTCCAGTCAAGTCTATTTTATGGTTTTTTGTCTGTGTTTTTATGTGACTTGCTTGTATACCACTTACCTAGATACTAAATTAACTTAATAAAATTGTTTACTGTCTGTCCATTAGTTTAGTAATTTGAAGACCACATAAAAGGTGGTTTTACAACTTCCTCAAGCATGTCTGTAAGTAAGATCAAAGTAAAATTATTTGAGAAAAAATAATAGTAATTTGAAATATGATATAAACAAAGACACATTTAGTAGAATCGAGAACAGTTTCGAATTTAACCGTAACTTGAGACTGTCCTATATTAAATATTTGCACAGGTCAATTTACAATTAACACCCTACCTAACCACACGTGAATAACCGTATATTCATAGTAAATGTGTACTTAGACAATATTTATTTAGTTACATACATATGTGCCGCTACATGACCGATATTCGTATTATTTATACAAGGAAAAGTGTGAATTAGCGAAAAGTGAAATCGTGTCCTATTATCTTGAATGAGGATGAACTATAATCCTTTTTAAATAAAACGTCAAAACTTTGGGCCCAATTTTGATAGTAATTTAATTTATTATTATTTTATCATGCATGACGTAACTACTACATTCCTAATTCCTACCCTAAGTAATATTGGCTGCACTTTTAACTGCATGTAGGTAGGTAGGTACCTATACAACATAATCAGCAGTAGGTCTAGGTACATCAACCTAGTCATTTAACATTATGGTATCAAATTGTATTTGTTTTTCATACAGTTATTCCGAATAAAATAACCCGTGTAAGTTGAAATAACTCTTATAAGTTTATCTTTCAAATGGGAAGGTGAATGTGCTGCTGATAGTACGTTTGTTAGTTTGGTAAAATAACAAACTACTTGTATGGTAAACAAGGTAAGCACTTGTTTATAATAGTTTATCTACCGTAAAAAGCGTAATTAACAGTTACTTTACATTGTTTGATAGATCTACTGTTTATAAATAACAAACTGTTTTGAATTAGCGTAATTGCGCAGGGCATACCTACTTTAATTAGTATATTGTTATTATGACGTGCGATAAGATACTTTAAGAATCATCTAAGCTAATATTATTGCAAAAAATATCCCGTCTTCACAAAAGTATACGTATTGAAAAACATGGGGTTCTCCCTGTTTTTGGCGGTAAATGGGTACTATTTGCCGTACTCATTAGGTACAGTTGGCGGTTGCTATAGAAGTGTTATTGTACTTATTATTCACTAGGCACGCTTTCTTATTTCCTAAATGTTATGTATGGTTTCCATATGGTGGCGGCTAGGAATACTGCCACCCCTAGTCCACTCTAGGTGTTTCGTAAAAGGCGACGTAGAGATTTTGACCTTGGCTGAATATGTGTTTCCTATCGTCAACCTACGACTGGTGTCAGGCAGGCGGCCGGTCATAAAACATGGCTAAATAATTTTGCTACAAGATTTTGTATTCCAAAAAAACATGTTGCGCCGACCCCAACCGATTTGGTATAAGGGTAGGAAGATGATGAAGGTAGTCCATATGAAAATATGGGTGATGTTCTTGTATTCATTCCGTGGTGTAAATAATGACTACCTATGTAGGTAGGACCATCTAGGTAGGACCCAAGATTCTGACACGACCGTAATTTGAACTCACGTCTCTGGCAGTATCTTATCTCAATATTTTCGTGTATAGTGTTCCTTACATGTCGAGGATGATGGTTTCCGCTTGATCTGACTCCGTTGGGGTTGTTTAAATGCATGCATGCATTTAAATTTGTATTTTTTGGTGGTCGCTACGTGCGCACGATTCAAAGACCTTTTTGACAAGAGATAGTGATGCGACCGCGCGTTTCATGGTTGTCGATTCATTACGGTTCGCAGCAACTAGTGCTGCGCCGGAACATGCTCCCGGGCCTTGGAAGCTTCTGGTTCCAAGTTGGTGTCGTCATCCTCAGGATCCAGGAGAGGGCAGAGATACTTCACACCGCGTCGGTAGGTGCCAGTAGTTGTCTTGACTTCAGCCACTCTGGCAATGCCATCCCGTCCTGGGAAAAGTGCAGTTATGCGACCCAATCTCCAATGCATGGGTGCGGCATTATCATCCTTTAGAAGTACCAGGTCTCCTTCTCGTAACGGTTTACTTGGTACGCGCCACTTATGTTTTTGTTGCAGCTCGGCAATGTATTCCTTTCTCCAACGACTCCAAAAATGCTGTCGCAGTAACTCTAACCGCTGGAAACGGTCCAATCTGCTCATCTTTGTTTGTTCGAGGTTCTCGGAAGGCAGAGACGTTAGTGGGCGTCCAATGATAAAGTGCCCCGGGGTGAGAGCCTGATAATCGTTCGGGCTTGGGAAAGGGGCAGAGAGGTCGACTATTAAGAACAGCTTCGATCTGACTGAACAGAGTAGCCAACTCTTCGAAGGTTAAGTGAGTATTTCCTAAAATCCTATTCAAATGGAATTTGGCCGATTTAACCCCCGCTTCCCATAGACCTCCGAAGTGTGGAGCGTACGCCGGTTGAAATTTGAATACGATGCTTTCCTCGGTGGAAAAACTACTTATGTCATCAGCAACAGAACGCGATTGTAAAAAATCTGATAATTCTCTTGCAGCACCTACAAAGTTGCGACCGTTGTCACAAAATATCTCTTTGGGTTTGCCTCTACGAGAGATAAAACGTTTTAAAGCTAAAATAAAGGCATTTGTTGAAAGCTCGCTTACGGCCTCCAAGTGCAAGCATTTATATCTTAGGCAAACAAATATGCACAAATAGCATTTGCTAATTTTACATCCTCTGGTTTTCCTATCTGTTATCAGAAAGGGTCCAGCGAAGTCGCAGCCAGTGCTAGAAAAAGGAAAATCCGGTGTCACGCGTTGTTGGGGTAACAAGCCCATTAAAGGCGCACTTGTTCTACCGCTAGCTCTTCTACACACCACACACTGCCTATAGTAAGAACGCGTTAGCTTGGCAATAGCGTACATTGACACGACCGGTACCAAAAACAACATTTTTGGGCGATAATTATCGCTCTCCATACAAACTATCGCTAGAATTCACATCGCTAAAGTATCATAATACCGGCCAATTCCGGGTATTCCCCCGGCACAACCCGGCGTCATTCCACAACCATGTATATCCAAAATTTTCAAAAATGAGTGTACTTGTAGCCAATTCGTAAAGTTGTTATTTTTACTATTACTTGTATATGTCGATAATTTTTGCAAACTTTTGAAATGAGTTTAGTTCTATAACATACGTTTTAAAATATTGCCCAAATTTATTCTCTAATAAAGGTATAATACCGTAAAATAAAAAATATTCCGGGTTGCAATTATAATTTTAGCAAATAGGAAGCCAAAAAGCTTTACAAAATACATTTTTACCATAAATAAATATAAAGCAAATTTGTTGACACTAAAACAAAATTTTTTGAGTTACATTGTTTTGTAATGAGCCGGATGAGCCCCTAGCTGGCCAGAGGTGCGGTCCCGTAGGCTCGCATTTGTTTTCATTTTGATCGATCGTCGTCTCATTCCGTTCTGAAGTGCGTTTGCGTTCGTTCACGTTTGGAAGTCTTTCTTGCTGTTTTTCGGTGTTTTGGTTATTGATTGTTTGATAAGTTTATTTTTGTTACATTACTTAACTTGTTAGTCATCGGGGAAATTAAATCTGCCCGACTTCGCTGGCTTGGACATGTCTAGAGAATGGGGGAGGATCGTGAATACACTTATTGATTTAATAACTATGAACTATGTCACTAGATGAGTGATTTAATTTAATCTTTTTAGCACATCACTATTTAATTTTTCCAAAAAAGCGGCCACCCACCAAACGTCAAATCAGTGAATACAATTAGAAATTCGACTATAGTAAGTACTTGTTAGCCAGTCACGTTTTGTTATTTTTATTTGTTATGTTTTGTTGTGCGGAGTGTAGTGGCGATGGAGCCACCACCTAGTACTACGACTATACTACGACTGCTGTTAATAAACTTATGGTCAAAATATTTCATTCTTTTTATTTGGCATGTATTTAACACGGCGACAAATTGATACCATTCCGGGTCTTAAAAAAACTGAAAATGGGTAGTAAATAAACTACTTTGGCGACTAATTTGAGGTAGCATCTTAACTAGAAAGCGGCGGCTTTTTAATGAGTTTTGAGGTCTTATTTAAATTTTATCTGGCAGTGATTTTCTTTTGTGGCAATTGAATTTCTTCTAAGGCGACAAATTGTTGGCGGATAAAAAAGTTAAACGAGGCTTTCAAAAATTCTGAAATGGGGTGGTCTTTAAACTTGACCAAGGTTTGAAATAAATACAAACAAGATATTTAAAAAAATACTTTTGGTTACATTTGTAGGGATCTAAATAAACCAAATTGTGACATGCTAAAAACTATTCTTGGTCTATTTGTTTCTAGACTATATTATATTTTATTATTAACTTTCCCCCTCTTAAATGAACTTAAAATAAACCTATTTACTTTGAATAACGAGAGTTGCCTACGATACTCACGTAAGTGTTGTAGGTAACTCTAAGTACTCATACATAAGTATTGTTGCATACATAAGTATTGTTGTTGTTCAATCTAGGTAGATACTTCAGTAGGTAGGTTCATTTATTTCAGCTTTGAACTCATTTTTTATTAATTTAAACAGCGTGCAATAAAAGGCCTAAAATTTGATTCACTGTCTTTTTTTATTCACCTTACAGTAGCAGCCGTTTTTTAGTTTTTTTGATCCTAGCATTTTGTTGCTTGTATAGTTTAATAGTTGCTAAGATATTTAATCACTGCCAAGTTAGTTTGTTTGTGACTTAATAGAAAGTTGCCTAAAAAGTATTTCAGTTGCCGTGTTAAATATTTGCCTTTTTATTTCACTTTATCCTCGTAAGGCCCAGACATTTATGAGATTTGAAAACAGATATCCAAACTCATCATTCAAATAGCCGGGAATCAAACCCGGATCCGGAGCTGTACAGTGTACCTTAAAACATAATTACCTCATAGAATTAAAATAAAAAACATCAATCAGAATTACATTAAAAATAGTGTTATAACTGAAAATGTCTATTACCCCTGCAATAACCTTGAGTGATCTTACTATTGTACTACTGTACTCTAGCGATGTTCATATCGCATACATTTACTAAGAAAAACGATATATCGCTATCGCAAATATTGAGTACAGTGGTAGAAAAGGGCAACGCCCGGTATTGCCAAGCTAACGCGTTTTTACTATAGCTACTGTCCGAGCCAGATCTCGTCCAGCGATTGGCCAAACAGACTCCCTAATCGATGATAAGAGTAGCTGCGGTCCAGCATGAAGAAGTCTAAAATGTTCCTGTCGAAACAATAGCTTGGTAAGTTTGTGTTTAGCATGTAACAACATCGGGTGACGTTTCTCATACGTATAGCAAGGTGCATCTATTCTGCCTCCAACCCTTAAAACTTTCTTTTCATCAAGGTAAGGACTGAGGGATAGAATTGGATTATTGGAGCCAAGAGGTTTGTTTGACTCTAGAATATTTAATTCCTTGTTGAACGAATCAATCTGGGATAAGCGTACAAGCTTTTCGAAAGATAAAGATAACTCTTCCGGCTGCAATAACCCAGTTCGTTTATTAGCGGGATTTCTACAATTGTTCAGAAAACGAAGTACATATGCAAAAGAGCGTTGCAGTGTTCTGAGTTTAGAAAATCGATCGAAATCAATCACGCCTTGTCCTGAATTTTCACACAGAGTGACGTTTACTTTTATTTCTGGGATAGCTTTGTCAGTAGGTGACTTGTTTAAATTTGTGTCGGGCCATGAATGTTCAGGCTCACATAAAAATGATGGACCGTTCCACCATAATGTATTGTCTATAATTTTGGATGCGTCTACTCCACGTGATGATAAGTCCGCGGGATTCATATCCGTGGGAACGTGACGCCATTGAGATCCGTCAGTAACTTCCAAAATGTTGCCTACGCGGTTAGCAACAAATGTTTTTAACCTATCGTACCTCATTCCTAACCACGATAAAGCAATAGTAGAATCGGTCCAGAAGACCTTACGGGCGATCACACATCGCAAAGTGCGACACACGGCCCCCGCGAGCTGAGCTCCTAATAAGCAAGCACACAATTCTAACCGAGGTATGGTGGTGGGCTTTACCGAGGCGACCTTAGTTTTGGCGCAAAGAAGACGGCATGTGACGTCACCATTTTCATTAATGGATCTTAGGTAGACACAGGATGCATAAGCATTCTGCGATGCATCGCAAAAACAATGCATTTCTATTTTGGTTGGCGATTTGCACAGAACGTGCCTAGGTATTTGTAATGTTTGTAAATACTTCATATTATCTACGTAAGAGATCCAAGATCGGCAAATGTCATGGGGCACAGGTTCATCCCAGTCACATTTGTCGATCCACAATCTTTGAATTAAAATCTTAGGCCTGATAGTTAATAAACTCAATAAACCAAGTGGATCGAACACCTTGCATGAGTCCGAAAGTATCGATCGTTTTGTGATGCATTTACGATTTGTTTCGTAATTGTTTGGGAAGTTAATTAAATCATGGTTAGGATTCCATCCTACACCTAATGTATGAGATGAGGAACTTATCATGAGATTTTGTTGTGAATCAAGTGATTCTTTAAGAACTGATGGCGAGTTTGAACGATATTTTCGCAAATTAAAACAGCATGCTGATAAGGCACTCTCTATCTCTTTCTTTATATATGCTAAATCGTCCAAACTGTCGCTGCCAGTTAATAAATCATCAACTAGGAAATCATTTTGAATAATTTGTCTTATTTTTGGGTCCAAGCATTCTTGGCCAGCCTGCCACAAACAGCGTGTAGCAAGGAAACTGGAGCTTGAGAATCCGTATGTAACTGTGTTCAACCTAAGTGACCGTAGAGGATCAGTTTCGTTATCACGCCACAGTATCATTTGCAGATCACGATGACAGTCCTGAACCAACACCTGTCTATACATTTTCTCGATGTCGCCAGACAAAACATACGGGTATTGACGAAACCTTATCAATATATTGAATAAGGAGTCCTGTATGTGTGGCCCTACCATCTGGATATCGTTGATCGAATACCCAGACGAGGATTTGACGGAACCGTTTAAAACGACTCTGAGTTTGGTAGACTCGCTTGTTGGTTTCAGGACAGCATGATGAGTGACAAAAAATGATGTCCCTGGAATCAAAACGGCAGACTCAGATAGGTGACCGAGATCACCATATTCTTTAATGAATTCTGAATATTTCGATTTTAATTCGGGATTTTTCTTAAAACGCTTCTCTAACGCTAAAAACTGTCTCTTAGCTACTTTAAATGAATCACCTAAACAATCTGGTTCTGTATGAAGAGGCAACTTGACACAAAACCTGCCTTCCTTGTTACGGTATGTATTATTTTGGAAATGACTCTCACACTCTATCTCCTCTACAGTCTTTTGATTTTTTGGTTGGGGAATATTCTCTATTTCCCAAAATTTGTTTAAATTGTCATTTAACACCTCATTAGAAATAGTGCTGGAACAATTTTGCTCAACAGCCAAGTGATTGCATTGAATTGAGTTGCTGTAAGATGAACTATTTAGTAACATTTTCCTGCCACTATCCAGCCTAATTTAGTTTTGACCAGCATGGGTTGCTTGGGTCCAAGCTTAATTGGAGCCGACCCAAATTCTATTAGATTCCAAAAAACATCCACCCCTATCAAGATGTCAGCTGGAGCTGCAACATTGAAGTTTGGATCAGCGAGTTTCAAGTCAGTTGGTATCTTTAAATGTTCGACATCGAATGTCCTGTTTGGTACTGTGGAAACACATGGTACAACAAGACACTCTAATTCTGTTTCATATTTGTTGTTATGGGAAATTATTTTTAAATTACACCGTTGTGTTGCATGGGATGACTTAACATTGCCTATGCCTACAATTCCCACCCTTGTGGCCTGAGGAACCAGCTGCAATTTGTTTTTTAGATCTTCTGAAATTAAACATGACTGACTCCCGGCATCTAGAAGAGCACGGACGGTTGTATATTCATTTGAATTAGGATTGTAAACTTTAACTAATGCTGTTGATAACAGATTATTTTTGTTTGCATAGACGGTCATAGTGACAGAGCTGTCCTCCGCTTCAGATTCTTGAGCGAATTCTGTTTCATAAGTTGTGGTTGTGTTTACATTGGACGTATTTGCAGTAACTGGAGAGTCCTTATGCAATAGACGATTATGTCTGGATTGGCAATCAGAAATGGGACAAGTTCCTAATTTGCACTGACGAGACGTGTGCCCTGACCGTAAACAAACGAGACATAGCTTAAGACGCATTGCTTCAGCCGTCCTGTCCTCTACTGACTTTGCCAAAAAGGATGCACAATCGTACAGCCGATGACTCCCATTACAAAGCACGCATGCGAGAGAAGAGGCATTGGAAGCCATAACTGCAAAACATTTTGTGAGCGGTTTCTCAGGTGCAAAATATTTTGGTTGTGATTTCTCATTTGTGCTAATTGGATTGGAGTTATAAGAAAATTTTGCATTTTTGTTATTTGGTTGAGAAGAATATAAACTGTTGTTATTTTTTGGATTAACCTGGCGTTCAGTCTTGTTGTTCTGAAGTGATTCAAAAATATCAGCCCTACCCTTGAGAAACTTGAAGAAATCTTGTAATTTTGGGCTACCTTTTATACTACATTTATGTTCCTCCCACTTGAAACTGGTACTACTGTCAAGCTTTGCTGATATCAAATGGATGATCAAAGTGTCCCAAGATTCGGTTGGTTCACCCAGCGTTTTGAGAGCCCGTAAATGTTTAGAAACATGATCAATCAAGAATCGTAAACTCTTTGCTGAATTCCGTTGAACTGGTTGAATATTACATAATGAATTTAAATGATTTGTAATTAGTTGTTTTTCATTGTTATATCTCTCACAGAGAAGACGCCAAGCCTCACTATAATTAGCTGCACTAACTTCTAGGTTGCTGATGACACGAGAAGCCTCTCCCTCAAGGTAAGAGTTGAGATAGTGAAATTTATGAATTGGTTCGATATTTTCACTGTTGTGAATAATAGATGTAAAAGTGTCTCTGAACTCAAGCCATTTGTAGAAAGTTCCATCAAAGTTAGATATTTTCAGTATAGGTAATTTGAAACCAATCTGTTTGTTATGATTATTACAGCAAGATGATTTCTTATCAGAACATGAAGATTTTGTAGACCCTCCAGCCGATTGAAATTTATTTTCATTCTTTTTTGCTTCCTCGAAAGTATCTAAAATAGACATCGCCAACCCCATTTGAATAGCAATGTTATTCTCAATTTCTTCACGAATTTCAAGCTCTGATTCTAATGCATCTGAGTTTAAAAATTCAATTTGGGTCTGCATTTCGTCAAACTTAAATGACAACTCACGAAATTTTTCAAAACGTGTGGACACAGCATGGAAATCAGGCCGCGTGAGGCCATCCTTATCCATATACTCTGATAAGAAATTTTTGAACTTTGTGATTTGACCCTTGATGGAACTTCTCTTTGTCTGCAATTCTTCTAAACTGGCAGATTGAACATTTGAACCAGTACCAAAGTTTGGTACATGCAGGCTGTGTTTTCCCGAACCTTTAGACATGATTGTGAAAAGTTAAATACTTAGCTTGAGTTCAAGTTGTATAAAACAAAGTAAATAAAAATTAACGATACGTGTCTCCGGTCCGGCCTATGCTCCAATCCCAACACTTCTCTCACTTTAACAAGGTCACAGGGTGCGACGATCAGCTGATGCGGCGAAAAACAGTTGAGTGGTAATACTGAGCGGGGCGCTGTTGGCACCTAGATCTCAACTGGTAGACAATTGATTTGGTCATGCACCGAGTGATCGGTAGGTACACACGCTGGAATGCAAGAAGCAAGCGTTAATCAATCGCAATAAACAAGGATTATGTTTAGCTAATGTGATGCTAAAACAATGGAATTTACACAAAGTTGCAAACAAAGATAGGGTGACTTGCTTCTTCAGTGATAATGAATGTCGAATAAGCGTGCTTTTGCTCACGAAATAAGCCTTGAAATGTGTATTCAAGTGGACAAAATGCGAATTGGATGCAAAATAATTTGTTAGATTTGGCCTGGCTTTCTCGGCTTGTTATTTGACAAAATATCGAATAAATATGTGTTGATGCGCATAAAATGCGTAGCATTAACCAGGGGACTGCTCAATTAAAGCCCTTGGTGCGAAAATATAGCGTAAATCACGTGAAAATGACTGATGAATAATGATGACGTTGGCTATCTGTATGCAGACAAAGGAATGAACTGTATAGCGACTTTTTGGGTAAAAAGGGTATGGAATGGGGCACTTTCCTGTTCAAGCACTGGCTGCGGCGCTGCTCATAAGCTTTGGCTGACCGGCTGGCTTCAGAACTCAGGTTATCGCTTCCAATACTGCTGCAATTTACCACGAGGATGACTCGACAAAATGGCGTCGTTCCTTTGTTGAAATTGCGTTGTTGTTTTCGCAAACTCGTAGATATCACGTCGTGGTCAACATGTTCCTTACATGTCGAGGATGATGGTTTCCGCTTGATCTGACTCCGTTGGGGTTGTTTAAATGCATGCATGCATTTAAATTTGTATTTTTTGGTGGTCGCTACGTGCGCACGATTCAAAGACCTTTTTGACAAGAGATAGTGATGCGACCGCGCGTTTCATGGTTGTCGATTCATTACGGTTCGCAGCAACTAGTGCTGCGCCGGAACATATAGTTTAGCACTGTAAGTGCCAAAATTTTACTATAGTCGACAAGACCACTCGCTATATTCAATCCAACTCAAGAGAGAAAGGAAGCGCCATACGACAGTAATACAGCCGCGAATTGTCTTCCCAACTATAGTCAGCCTTTTTTTATCTCTATTTGATTGTATTTTATTTGTTGCAGGTCCACCAGAGCTGTCTCCAGCGGTGGGTCGACGAGAAGCAGCGCGGCAACATCACACGAAAGGTGCTCTGTCCCCAATGTAAGGCGGAGTACATCGTGGTGTTCCCCTCGATGGGCGCGTTCGTGGCCCTCCTGGACGCTATGGAGGAGATCACGCACAAGATCTGCCCTTTCATAGCCGGCGGGGTGCTGCTGGGCTCCATATACTGGATCGCCATCACTTATGGCGCCGTCACCGTTATGCAGGTTGGTTCAATATAGACGATATGCCATGCTACTAAACATGACATAAATGACATGGAACAGGCCACTAAACATGACATTATGACATTAAGCATGCTCCTAAATATGACATATTACATGAAACATGTCATTAACATGACATTATGAAGTGAAACATGACAAAAATAGTGACATATGACACAAATCATTCCACTTAACTTGACATATGTCACAAAACATGACATAAACATGATAAAATTTGCGACATATGACACAAAACATGTCTCTAGCACGACATTTTGACATAAAACATGACAAAAATCGCGATATTTATGACACAAAACATGCCAGTTAACACGACATGCAACTAACACCATATGTGGCACAAATCTTAAGATGTGACATACATATAATACAGTATCATGAGTGTCTGGTGCTCTGCCCCAATGCAAAGCGGAGTACATGGTGGTGTTCCCCTCGATGGGCGCGTTCGTGGCCCTCCTGGACGCTATGGAGGAGATCACGCACAAGATCTGCCCTTTCATAGCCGGCGGGGTGCTGCTGGGCTCCATATACTGGATCGCCATCACTTATGGCGCCGTCACCGTTATGCAGGTCGGTTCAATATAGACGATATGCCATGCTACTAAACATGACATAAATGACATGAAACAGACCACTTAACATGACATTATGACTAGACATGACATGACATAAAACATGCCCCTAACCTAAACACGACATATGACACGAGAAATGCCACCAAATACGACAAATGACATTAAACATGCCAAAAACACGACATATGACGTTAAACATGCTAAAACACGACATATGACACGAAACATACCCCTAACTGCGACATATGACATGAAACATGTCAGAAATCGAGACATGACACAAAACATGCTAGTTTACACGATATCTGACATGAAACACCACCTTAACACGACATATGATGTAAGTTTTGACATGCGACATACATACATAAATATATAATACAGTATCATGAGTGTCTGGTGCTCCGCCCCAATGCAAAGCGGAGTACATCGTGGTGTTCCCCTCGATGGGCGCGTTCGTGGCCCTCCTGGACGCTATGGAGGAGATCACGCACAAGATCTGCCCTTTCATAGCCGGCGGGGTGCTGCTGGGCTCTATATACAATACAATACAATACAAAATGCTTTATTTGCACAAAACACAAAAACGATATAACATACAGTATACACAAGAAAAAAATCAGTACAATATAGGCGGCCTTATTACTAGAGTAGCAATTTCTACCAGGCAACCTTTGGGTGATGGAAAGAATGTACGGTGAAGGATAGTGCATAGGTACATACATCTACATATACTAATAAACTACTTTACATACAAATACATACATTATATAAGATAAAATAAACTAATATATAATTATAAGATAAACTAATACATAAAGGTATATGGAATAAGGATATCAATAGGAACAAAAGAAAAACAATCAGAAGAACACAGATATATAACAAGTTACCAACCAGATATTCAAATCAGCTTACTTAAGATTAGGAGAGGTAAGAAAGTGTTTTTTAATTCTCTCCTTAAAAGATGCGAGTGACTGTGACCGTTGAATCGCCATCACTTATGGCGCCGTCACCGTTATGCAGGTTCGTTCAGTATAAGCGAAAGCGATGCCATTGAAAGGCTATAAATGACATGAATCACACTCCTAAATAAGGCATATGATATGACACGAAACATGTTTTTTAATATATTTACCCGACTGCCTCAAAAGGAGGGTTTTTTTTTCGAGAGTATGTATGTATGTATATGGACAAGAAAATGCTTTTTCACGGGCTATCTTGTTTATACTGTGTCTTAATATGACCACTAACTTAAGAGCAGAAATCTATTCAGGTAGGGCAGGAAATCTTCACAATGCAAAACTATTGTTTCCTATGTAATGTTTTAAACATTACCCTTTCGTCCGACAATTTCCAGTGCACTATTATTTTAATTAAAATTATGTCTAAAAGGAAATATACATCATGTCCCCAACCTGATGATCAGATAGACAGACATACCGTGATGGCAACTTTGATAAGTCTATACATAGAATGAATTAAATGACCTAGTCATCTTGTGGTACGACATAGTAGGGAAGTTGTGTGAATCATTCTTGTACGTTTAAAATGCTCGTGAGAAAGACTGGATTCTAACAAAAAAAATATGCCTCCAGGATGTCCTATAGGGTGCGCGTATCGCCCCGCGCCGTACTGTCAAACGTAAGCAGTTGTTCCAAGATAACTACGTTAAATGTATGAGAAGAAATATAGGCTCAATAATGTTGTCACTGGCGTTTTGCTACTGATGGATGGATGGATGGATGGACTTGCGTCCATACCCGCTAAGGCGCACTTAATAGATTGCTTATTATACTCTAAGGAAGGAGGTTTAAAGGGAAAGATAAAGACATAATCTTATTGAAGGATAACCGTGTCATTCACCCTGAGTTCATACGACTACCTGACTACCTGTGAAGGCTAGTGTTTATAAATTGAGGTAAAGTGTATTGAAGTTCAAATTAAGGTCAAACTTATGTTTGAATGTGCTACCTTTTTATGATTTGCGAAATCAATTATCGCTTTAAAAGTAACAGATTATTTTATTGTGTCGCAGCGACGACATTAATATCGATGCCCAAATAAATTTGGACCTCCCATACGAAGCTACCAGCCGACTAAGTGTATATGAATGGAAGGCGAGAGTCACATTTTTTTTCATGTTCGACGACCTTTGTTTCTTGGGTAAGGTTGTTCGTTCAGTAGGTATCAAAGGGCTGGTTAATTTTTTACACCTTATATTTGCTTAGTATATGTGATATGACTGTTGAATGTTTATGTTATTATCGTGACGTAGGTATAATAAAGAAAAATAGAGTTAATAGTCAGGCGTGTATTAGCAAACTGGTATTTTCTAATTGACGGGAATCCGAATGGGTTTCCTTAATAATAGTCTTATAAGAAAAAAGCATGGGACTGGAGTTTCCTTATTCATTTGGTAGCACTAGTCACTAGCACCCTTGGCTTTAACAAGTGTAGTGTGAAACCTTCATAAAGAATCCTGCTTTCTCTTCTCAATACTTCTTCATGTGGGACATGTATACCTCAATATCATTTCCTAAAATGTTTTCAAGAGTTAAGTAGATCCGTGTTCCTCCAAATGTGGGACACACATTTTCTCTTGTTTTGTGTTATGTAGCACACTTTAGTCGACGAACTGCTTTCGGTGTCAAAAAGTTTTATAATTTTATCAATACATGGTATAAAATGAAGTCGCTTTTTGCGATTCTCTGACTGTCTGTCGTGGAATTAGCTAACTACTTCTTAACTTCGCAACGGATTTTGATGCGTTTTTAGGGTTTCGTAGTCTACTAGAAACCCTTATCATTTCGTCAAGTCTGTCTGACTGTCTGTCTGTCTGTATGCCACGCCCTCATAACTTTGTCAGTTTCAGAGCTATCAACATCAAATTTGGTGTGAAGATTGATCGTGTTGACCCAAATTTAGAAATGTTGAGAAAAAAATATTTTAATTGTTTTTTGGACCTTCCCATACATGTGGAAGGGGGGCAAAAGAAATTTTTTTCTTCTGTAATATTGAGTATTGTTGAATAGGTTTTTTAAAACTAAGGGGAGGTTTCTTCGAACAAAGTCTCTAAAATGATTCTGTCTCGAGATATTTGCTTTTAAAAGGGGCGTTTTTGAGCCAAAATTGTTCCAGCTGTAACTTCTGAAGTATGCATGCCAAAAATTTGAAAATAAATAAATATGGAATATAGTTCTTAATATTATGAAGTTACCATGACAACTACTGTAACACTTAAGATTAAGAAAATATTATAGTAGTTTATGCAATTGCCTTATAATAAGAGGCTTTAGGATGTGAGTGTCTGTTTGATAATAGTTTGACACGAGCATTCTAAAGCCTAATTATATTGCAATTGCATACACTATTTTATCTACACTTTACAAGAAAAACTATGAAAAATAATTCATACCTCCGCACTTCACTATGGCGATTGCAAGCATATCTACTGAACCAACAACTGAACGACTTTTATACATAAGTAACTTTTGAACTAAACGTTAAAATGGAAGCTCATAAAAACGGAACAACTTTTAAAATTAAAAAGCATTAATCGGTAAATTTTAATTCGGAAAATGATTTGAAGCAAAGATTTAATAATAAATAAGTCCTCATAATTTCAAGTGTCGTCCCATTCTTTGATTGTGTCGTGACATTTGTTTTTTTTTTTATTATCTTACTGCTAAATGTCGATATCATAAAGTCAGCAAAAAGTACTTTATGACATCGACATTTTACTTTATGACATCGACATTTTTTTTTAAAGCCTGTATGGCTGTAAAGCAGTTGCTTATACATTTGCTTTCGAATTTGTAATAGGAACATTATGTATGAAGTGTAGATAAAAGTTTTTGTGTTTGCGGTTCGTAACCATACAGCTGCAAACAAACCAGCAACAAAATTAACTTTGTAACGCTGAAAGACCAGAAATTAAAACGTTGGCTACGAAACCCTACTTGTGAGAGTGTCTGACACGCTCTTGGCCGTTTTTTTGTAATAGATAAATTCAAGAGAAGTTTCCCGCGGAAAAATAAGTTGCAGCGGGTGAAACCGTAAACGGGCGGCTAGTTTTATTATAATATCGTTTCTCGGTAATTGTTCATCAGGATTTATTTTCTTTATCATTATCACTTAATCTTGTCTGCAATTGTGAAGAAAAGTCGGCTATCGACCGATTATGTAAATCTCTTGATTTTATGTTTTTATGAAGGATTATTAACACAATTTGCTCGAATCGAGTCCATCCATATAATCAATAATAGATATAAACTATCTGCTCCTAGTAATGCAGGATGATTATCATACATACATACATAAATCACTCCTTTATCCCTTGCGGGGTAGGCAGAGCGTCAATGGCTGTAAAAATACGGTCATTATCGCCACGTCTGACAAATATTTGAGGGCCGTTTTAGCTATTTTCGTGTATCAGTATAGTGACTGATTGTCAGCCTGTCGCCTAAAATTGCAATACACATGAAACCCTCGAGTCCCTTAGTCGCTTCATAAGACACCCACAGGAAAGTAATGGGGTGATGCCATTCTAAGCCGGCACCACATGGCACTTGATTGTCATCCTCTAGAAAATTTGGAGATTATGTTGGTTTATGTGTGGAGTATTCTAGCGAAGGTTTTTTTTTAAACTTTATTGCACATAGTACAAAGGGCGGGCCTCTACCGTTTGATTCTCTACCGGCCAACCAGAGGGTAAGAATATTCCCTAGTCGACAGATATTCAGCCGAGGTCAAAAACTACGTTGCCTTTTACGAAACACCCTGAGTGGACTAGGGGTGGCAGTATTCTTGGCCGCTACCACTCGGGCTCTTAGCCGCTACCATAAGGGCTTAGGATTAGGTACTATTAATTATTATAGGTATTAGGTAGATTAAGATACAAGCTAAATTACTTTTTTAATTGCATGATGAAAAAGTCTTCCTCTCTCCCAATATTGTTGTGCCCAACAGGGTCCATGTAATAAGTGCCTTACAAACTGTATTTTCTACCACCTATATGTAACACATGGTATGCAATAAACATTTGAGTATTGAGTATTGCTAGTTAAATTGTCATCTGAGTAACCTTTGGGTCAAGTCAACCTCACAGATCTACGCAGTGCTGCTTATTATCTCATCAATCACTAATTTAGCTGCAATTATACCCATTATGATTACAACACAATGGTTATACAACTGTGTTTTACCACAGAATATAATGATTATAATCGTTTTACTTGATTGATGGATGGGATTAGATCTTGCGGAGGTGGTTTATCCTAAAATAGTATTTTTCAAAAGAAATAACAGGACCATATGTTTTGATTGAAAAAACAATTTACCTCTTCTGGCGGCTATCTGGATGATTTTGGAAAAAAGGGGAATACATTTTTGTAGTTAATATATTTTGGTTAATAAAATTTACATTCAATTACAACTTTTATTTACAGCGACATCTGGATTTTACCGGAAATGTTTGAATTTCGTTTTTAGGTCTAGATTGACTCTCCTGGGTTTGTTAAGTAACTACTGATGTACATGGACTTAAAGATTCAATTTCTTTAGAATTTACAACTAAAGAATTTAATACCTTGTCTGGTAAATAGTTCATGCTTGTCCAATATTAAGGATGACTTCATACGCGACTTTGAAAATGCCGTGACTGATCGAATTCGACACATCTTTCAGTGAACACATTTTATCTTATTCAAGAGCATAAGTTACACTGTATTTTTTTAAATAATACCTGACGTTCTCCTTGAAGGAATCTCCCAGTCTAAGTGGCATTTGAGCCACAATATCGGTCATTCTCTTTTACTATCTAAGAACTCTATTGCAAAACAAAAACATCAAATGTACAGAACATATTGGGATTATCGCCAGCATATCAGCCTACCCATCCAATACGATTTTTTCTAAGCATTTGACATGACGCATGGTATGCAATAAAAAAATATTGAGTTGGTCTAGTAGGTTACTATTGGAGTCAAATTATTTTGAGAATTACGCTAAAATTGGAGGGTTCAAATTCACCTAACGTATTTTTTCGTTGGACGCCCTCCGGCCAAATGGACCGATGACCGATTACTTAAAAAGGCGTCTGATAACGACTGGATGGCAAAAACGGGAGATCGCGCCTTATGGCTTTCCCTAGGGGAGCTGATATAGATGTAGATAGATACCTATAGATTTTTTGTATTTTCTTTTACGTTGCTCCCTAGTATGTAAAGTTTCCTCACCCAATCAACACACATGTTAATTTCCAGGTGGTGGGACACCGGGAAGGTCTGGAGATGATGGAGTCGGCGGACCCTTTGGTGCTGCTGGTGCTGCTGCCCACCATCCCGGTGACGCTGATCAGCGCCAAGATGTACAACTGGGAGGACTCCGTGCTGCTCTTCCTCAGGAAGCACTGCGCTAAAGTGCCCGCGCTCGCCTACGTGCTGCCCTTCGGCAGGTGAGGACCAACGGGAGGGTATAGCACATATGGCATCCTGGTGAAGCAGATCAGCGCCAAGATGTACAACTGGGAGGACTCCGTGCTGCTGTTCCTCAGGAAGCACTGCGCTAAAGTGCCTGCGCTCGCCTACGTGCTGCCCTTCGGCAGGTGAGGACCAACGGGAGGGTTATAGCACATATGGCATCCCGGTGACGCTGATGAGCGCCAAGATGTACAACTGGGAGGACTCCGTGCTGCTGTTCCTCAGGAAGCACTGCGCTAAAGTGCCTGCGCTCGCCTACGTGCTGCCCTTCGGCAGGTGAGGACCAACGGGAGGGTTATAGCACATATGGCATCCCGGTGACGCTGATGAGCGCCAAGATGTACAACTGGGAGGACTCCGTGCTGCTGTTCCTCAGGAAGCACTGCGCTAAAGTGCCTGCGCTCGCCTACGTGCTGCCCTTCGGCAGGTGAGGACCAACGGGAGGGTTATAGCACATATGACATCCCGGTGACGGTGATCAGCACCAATATGTACAACTGGGAGGACTCCGTGCTGCTCTTCTTGAGGAAGCACTGCGCAAAGGTGCCCGCGCTCGCCTACGTACTGCCCTTCGGCAGGTGAGGACAGACACCAGAATATCGTCGCCAACAGGGATTCCACCCTTATGTCGTTGATATACTTCTCTTTCCCACTAAGCAATTTGCGGTTAATGAGCGGTTGACTTGCTTGTTGGTTGAGTCCGATCGTGTATGGAGTATTGCTGCCACCTTTACGATGGATCTGCCAAATACCAGCTGGCTGCCTTAGACGTATATCAGTGGACTGTTATTGCTGTTGAAAAGAAGTAAAGTGATGACACGTTAGTTAGTATAATACGTGCGAACACGGTTCATATTGCGAGCGAAGCGAGCTAGGGACCACACTTCACTATACGAAACACAAACTCAATACATACCTAATTGCGAACGAAGCGAGCTAGAGTAGCGGACTACATATTTGTGCTACACCAACACAATATACAATTGTAATAAACAATATACAAGACGCGAGCCAAAGGTCTACATTGTATGTGCTACACCTACACAATAGATATCGCAAGCGAAGCGAGCTAGAGTGCTACACTGCACTTACTACACCAAGTCGTTCTTTTTAGATTTCTAGATTTTGCAGACTCATTCAGTTCCGTCCGGCATGGTCCGGCGCAGTAATTATTTAAGTCATTCATTATGTTATTTTAGCAATATTTTGAATGTCCAGTACTAATGACATGATTTTGCAAGTCATCATTACTAATTAATTTTAATTACAGTGGTCGCGCAATCAGAATAAATATATACATAAATCACGTATCAACGAAAATTATGCGATAATTGCGTTAAAAATAAATAATTAATCTTTATTTTCCATCTATTTCAGTGTGGAAGGTGACCGAGGCGCGGTTGTGTCGGGGCAGTCAAACCAGCCCAACCAAAACAATCATCTGTCACCAACCAGGATATTCTGCTCGGCCCTACTTCTACCCACCATTTCCACCATCATAGGCAAAATCTTCTTCCGTTCCATACAAAACAACCTACATAGAACCATCCTTGGCGGCCTAACTTATATCACTATAAAAGGCGCGTTAAAAATCTATCACAAACAAATGCTCTACATCAGACACTCGAGTAGAAAAATCCTCGATTACACTGAATCAAATTTGAAACTATACAGAGGTACAGTCGCGTCTACAAATGCTACCACCACGACTAGGGATATGTTTAGTACAAGAGATGACTCTGAACAGGTGGTTTAAAAAGAATAGGGCAAATAAAGGACTAAGAAGTTACGCTTTTGCTAGTAAGCATTTTTAAACTAGGACGGTTTTAAGTTAGATGCTAGTACAAAGTTACTAGAGAATGTTATAAATTGTGATTTTTTTGACTTAGGTTTGACCTTTTTATAGACAATTTAACATTATTTTATATAGTAAATAAATCACAAAAAAATAAACAATCAGTCACTTTAGAAGAATAGTACAGAAATAGTGTTAGCAATGTTGCTAGATGTGATTTGTAATATTGTACTAGCGTCTTAATAAAATCCTTACTAGAAGTTGAATAAACAATGTAAAATGTCTTCAAAGTTTGTATTTTAATCTGTAAATTTTTGGCACTTTTAGTGTTATTCTATACGAGAAAATAAAGGAAGAAATTGGTAACTTCTCTATATTCTTGTAAAGATTGTAGTTTTACTGATTTCTTGTGCGTATGGTTAAATATAATCAAAGTATATATTTTACTTACGTAAACATTTTGTATCTTTTGTATGCTTAATTTTTTATTTTTTTATAATATGTTTCTTTGCATTTTTCCTGTGACGACATGACTACAGTAAAATTACTGTTTTTCTTAATTGATAGACACAATGTTAGAAGTACTAACTACGTTCCCTTCATGAAGTGAACTACCTAATAAAGTGAACAACTTATCAAATGACTCGATTGGCAGCTGACAAAAATTGGACGATTTGATTAATGTGTCTCGGGGAATGTTGTTCAGTTTCATGTCTAGGATCACTCTTTAAAAGGAATGCAGCAGTTTTCCTAAAATTCGATTTAAACTAATGTGGTCAGTTTTGTATTTTTAGAGTAGGTAATAGTCAAATAATGAAACAATTCTAATACGGGATAGACGCAGTACTTGAAAGGCCTAGTATGAGTAATTTTCGATGTAATTAAAATTTATGTAAAAAAATACTTCCAGTTACTTCATTTAATTCGTTTTCTTAGATAAAAATAGTAATTAATTAAAATTAGCAATTAAACAGGTGCATAAAATTTTAGGATTTTCTTTTCATTGATATGTTTATAAACTTTAGTTTTTTACGTGTGTGGATTTGTAATTCTAAATTGTGCCAAAAATAGTTTGGTTCAAATTATTTTAATCATAACGATTTTAGCTCTTGTTAATTTATAAACCTGGATTCAATTTTAAGCCCTCAACTATGTAATTATTATTTATCTAGAAATTATAAAATTATGTAAATAAATGCTCTATATTTTAAATAAACAATAATGTTGATAGAGGTGTGCCTTTTCAGAGTTGACTAGAAAATTAATAGATTGCAGTAATGCCGAGAAACGATAGAAAATATTCCTAAAATTAAATAATTATGTACTAAAAACACATAAGTAATACAAATTTGTTGGTAGCTTCTTCTTAACTACGAAATTGCACTTAAAAAATTTAGTGAGTTAAAACTAGTTGTCCAAAATATAGCTAAATGTTCGAGATTAAACATCTTGCCACGATTTTATTAAGAAGATTATATTATTTGTAAATTCTCTCACTTTATATTTTTCTATTGAATACTTTGCACCGACTTTGTATAAACTAATTCATCAATCACCTCATGTTCTTATAGCTGAGAGTTCAATGTTTTCTTTGCACAAACCATGCAGGCCTATGTTTTCGATAATTTACCTTTAATTTACTTTCATCGGAGCCTAGAATGATAATGTAAGGAACCCTTAATTCGTTTCTTATTTTCGACAGTTGTTTTTAACGAGTTTTAATATTTCTCTGATCGCATGCGACAAATTCAAATAAGTGACCTTAGAGAAATGATTGCCTCGCTGCTCTCGGTAGATCGAGTAATATCCACACACCGTCAAAAAACGTACCAAAAATTGTTTACTCCGTTTATTAGCAATATGTGCCTCAAAATATGAATTTTGGCAGATTGAGAACCTTGAGGAGCATTTTTAAAATATTTAATGTTTATCACGACTAACCTTGTTATTTAAAGTCGAGGCTTATAGAATCCCGACGTTTCGATGCATTACGAGCATCATCATCGGGAGTCCGACAGGTCGCTCGCGCGCGATAGCATTACCAGCGCCCGCCAACCATTTCTTTTTTTTAATAATTGGGTAACTGTCAGATGTATGAAGACACGCCGACTCCGGAAATATGTTTGATTGCCGCATTTTTACAAGTACGCCGAGGCAATCATTTATAAGTAATTTACTTGCGTTTTAAAAAAGCACTAAAATGTTTTTGACTAAACACCTTTTTTAAATGCAAGGATTCAATATAATTTAGCATCATATCATTAATTAATATCATATCACCTGTATATGAATTTCATAATTTTTTTAGACATCACGTTTAGATCATACGTTATTTTTAACACTGTACTATTGTAAAAATGTATAATTATTTTCTTTTTTATTGGATAATTTAAGTGTTTGGTCACTTGATTACTTTTTATCAGTCGAATGGCAAAGAAAAAAATAAAAAAAAAGTCGAATGGCTATTATTGAACGTTTTCAGTTGCAAGTTGAAATAGCAGCGTAATAATGTCAATACACGCGTAAAAAAAGACCACCTAATATTTAAATGGGTTAACCAGCCCATGAAACTGAACAACTTTTCCGTAAGGAACATAGGTCCGATAAAAAAATACCACCCATACAAATTAAATCGCTTAGCTAGTTAGTACGTTATTGTATGCGAGGTAACTTTTTGTTTTATATTACGACCTATATTTCTAAAGGGAAGATGTTCAGTTTCATAAACTGTTCCACCCCTTATCAAGTCTTCTTGACGGTTGGGACACCAAGTCGCCGAATGACCCGATGAACCTATTAGTTGTCCTGCGCTGACAGAGTCCATAATACCAAAAAAAATAATTGAGTCAAGTGATCAAACACGTTTAGTTTTGCTAGTCTTTTATACGCGCGTGAAATGTCAGGACGGGGGAGAGTAGGTAGGTACTCAGGATATCTTGTGTACATTTGAAACTAATACTTATAAATAAATAAATATTTTTATTGAGTCTCAGTTACGATGTTTTTAATTCTTCACCTACACCTTCACCCATAACCTGCAAGTTCGTCATAAGGCGCGTCCACACTGCGCGAGGCAATTGCCGAGACATACGCTCGGGCTCACCCAAGGTCATGCTCGGGCAAGCGCGCGTATGCAACCCAAACGTACGCGTCCAAATTTGGCCGAATTGGCTCGCTTGCCACACGAACGTATGCCTCACGAGCATTTGCCTCGCGCAGTGTGGACGCGCCTATATGCGTTCGATCGCAGCCGCACACGGCCGATGCGGCTAAGTCGTACATGCACTTTCTTACTACGTCTACAGCCGGTAACTAGTTTTGGTAACCCACAATCATGATGACGTAGACTTGTGTTAGGCACGTGGTTCACGAGTCTCGGAATGGAATACCAGGCGGAGTATCTTATTATACCATGCTTCGAGCAACGAAACGACGACGGGCCACGGAATGGGACGTAAAATCCGCGTACTCTATGGCCGCACATAACGACGCAAAATGACAGTAAAAGATTACTGTAGACTAGACTTAGGTGCCCATTGCTCACATGCAAAAACGCATTTACGCTATACTAACTCGTTATTGTGAATAGAGTACATAGGTACAACTAATATACTACTGAGTAGGTACTAGTAGTATATTTGACAGAACATTGTCTACTTCTTTTCAAGTGGACGTGGAGTTGACGAACGACCCGATAAACCCTGGTGTGAGCTATTTAATATCAACGTTCTATCAGCAGCACTTCAACTTTTAGGGCCGTCGCAGACAAACAGACGTTTCTCGCACGAACTTTACGAAAATAAACACGCCTAGCAACCATTATCCTCATCATTGGCGTCATACGTCTGTGACAGACGATTTATTCAGTGTCTGAGGCAAGAGTTTTCATGGCTGTATAAGCCGATACGGGAGCGGCATGACTTTCCACACGCTCTACAAATAAAGGTGGAACTGGAGACTGGCACATGCATGTTTAGATGTCGTTTTTGCCTTTTGTTTGCGAGACCAGCGAACCAGGCATCATCGTGAGCCTTACGCCCATCAATATCACGCTTTCTCCATTCATTCCTATTCTCCCAGCTTTGATGGTCGATGTCAAACGCACCCATAGGTATCCCGTTTGGCACAATCTTTGAATCGTAGCATCCATCCAGCCTAGCAACCAGCGACGAAGTTTTTCATTCTAGCCCCGAGTTCTAGCCAAAGCATTACAATAATTTAACCATAGAGTTCATTTTGGTAAGTAGGATAGCTTGAAAAAAATGCGCGTAAAATATCCGTTTGTCTGTGGCGACCTCCCTCATATGGTTTTTCACACTAACTATATGAAAAACCAACGTAAGTTGATCTGCCAGGTGCTAGATAGCAATCACTATTTAATTAAATCGCATATCATGAGGAAACTGCTAAATTGCTGATACTAATTCGTTATCAAAAGGCATCGACGACAAATGATATGTTGAATAATCTTATCTAAGTATAGAACAATTCAAAACTTATTGGAAATCGAGTAGAAGTGTCTTCAGCACAGTCAGTAGGAACTTTAATAAATTATATTTTTGCATATACATACATATATGACGCCCTTATATACCTTGCGGTGTAGGCAGAGCGTAGGTAAATGGCTGTAAAAACGGCCATTTATACTACCACGTCTGACAAAAGTTTAAGAGTCATTTAGACATTTTAATAGGTACAGTTGGGTAGATATCTAGCTAGTTCATATTTAAACTATACCTGATAAGTTTGTCCTGTATGAGTATGAGTGTAACATTAGTGACATACCTACGCAAATACAGATACAATTCTCAAAATTTGTTAAAATTGCTAGGCGAAAACAGCTTTACTATAGATAGCTTGTTTTAAAGGCATTAGCTCTCTTCCTGCCCCACAAAATTATACTATAACTTGCGCAGATAAAGAACGGATTCCGAATTGACAACATTATTGTTTGCCTTACTATCATATTACCTATATGACATACGTAAGGGATGTCAACAATAATGTTGTCAATTCGGGATCCATTCTTTATCTGCGCAAGTTATACTAATTGCCTTTGCCACTTCTATCACTTCAAACTTCCTCCACCCTATCTTATCAGGAAGATGAAATTATGGTAAAATAATAATAAGTGTTCCAGTAACACAATGCAAACGAGTGCTATACATTTTGCGTTCGTTATCGGTGCAAAAAGCCTGCCTCTGCAAACAAGCTTATCTTTTCATAACATCGACTGCCACTTGCCGGTTTTGCGTAACCAATTAATCAGGTAGTGAGTGTTGACCGATGGAATTGTGTTTTCAAGTTTGGAGGTCGAATAAGGACGAATTTTGTAAGAGAAGTCTGTGTTAACTTGGAGGGTTTGCATGGTGAGTAAAAATTAATTATTTTTGTTGAATGTGTTGATTTTAGTAATAGCAATTTTTTTGGGGGATATCAAGATCTTGTATCACATCATCATCATCATGACAGAATTTGTGTGAATAATTTATTAGCATTTAGGTAGGTACCGATTTTCTGAAATTTACTATTGAAAGCACTGGTATCACAAGGGTTTATGAGTAAAGTAGTGAGAATATTACAAGCAATAGTTTGATTACTGGGTGTGCCGTGTGGTGCCGGCTTTGAATAGCCTCACCCCAATCTTTCCCGCCCGTGTCGTAAAAGGCGACTGAGGAACTAGAGGGCTTCATGAGTATCACAATCTTAGGCGACAGGCTGACAACCTGTCAATATACTGATACACAATTTTCTGAAACGTTCCTCAAATATTTGGCGAAATATTTTGCGGCTGTTAAAAGCTGAGCCTGCCCCACAAAGGACTAAGGTGTGATATGTGCATGCATCTATGTTTTAGTGCAGTTCACAATAATATGTTCTTTTTTCCGGTTACTCAGCTTAACAGTGTGACCATTTTCTTATTTCTTGGGACAATTTTTCGTGGCCATACCCTCATAATCATAAGCGTAAATAACCAGTGTGTGTCAGCTTTGGTGTCAGTAGACCTTGTTCTTTTGGGACCAATAACTTTTTTTAAATTAAGGTGGCCTATAGAATGAAGTTCAATGTATCTAGACACACGGCAGTGTGTCCGCCAAGTTCGAGCAAAAAAAGCGACACACCGGCCGTGGGTTATATTACACGAACCATTTCGGGCCAAGTTCGACCCACCTATAACTCAAAATCTATTTTATCTACGCATATGAAATTTCTAGTATCTGTCGAGATCTACTTACTTATCTAAAATACAAAATTTCATTAATGTACCTATTGTAGGTCTTGAGATATTGACGTCAGAAAATCGCTATTTTTACTATACACTCACTGACTGACTGACTCACTCATCAAAAACCTAGACCACTTCCAATGGACGTATTGACTTGAAATTTGGCATGGAGGTAGGTCTTTAGGTCAAGGTAAAGGAAAAAATCTGAAAATGGCCAAGTGTGAGTCGGTTTTAAAAATAATGAAGGTGTAAATTCATATCCCTAAGGAACTAAAACAAAAAGTTTATCTATATCTTCCAATCGTCGTACCGACCTAAAATTCGTTACGAAGGTTTGTATTTAGTCAAAGTAAAGTATGAGATATTTCCTTACCTAACTTAATCATAAGAAAAAAAGAAAATAAACCTTACAAAAATAAATGAAATCCCACCCAAAACATAAATGTGAAAGGCTACCAAGTTCGATAATATTGGAATGCTTCGCCTATAAAGAAGTGAGATCTAAATAAGTACCAGTTCCATACCCAGACCTCAGTTAAAAATAGTTACAGGAATGCACACTTGATTTTCCGCAGTTTGGAAAGTAGATTCTTATTTCCAAACTGCGAAAAATCAAGTGTGCATTCCTGTAATTATTTTTAACTGAGGTCTGTGTATGGAACTTGGTACTTATTTAGATCTCACTTCTTTTATAGGCGAAGCATTCCAATATTATCGAACTTGGTAGCCTTTCACATTTATGTTTTGGGTGGGATATTTATTACATTTGGACCGTATGCTAAAGATTCTTTAGATCGATTACTGTTTTTTACGTAGGTACCTACTTAATTATCATTATCCAATCAGATTAAATAAGCAATTTCACTTTCAGGTGCGCCGACAATGTCTGCAAGATAATCACAATCTGAAATTAGGTACTATAGCAAATAAAATAATTATTTGCCTCTGAAATACAGTTTCAAACAGCGTGCTATCTGAAAGTTTCCTTTGCCATGTCAGAGGGTAACTACTGTTTGAAACTCTGACACAAGAGTTCATTGGATCTTACGTCGTCGATTTGAACCTACATAAAACAGAAAGACTGTGCCTTCTAAGCATAGAAAGAACTCGCTTCGAAACAGAGCCAAGAGAAAAACATGGCCAAATTTATAAAATCTATCTTCACGACGGAGAAGAAGAAACCTTCTTCAGAGGAAGATGCGAATTGTGACTTCACTCCCCCACTAGACCAGAGAAGAAAACTGTCTATTTCCAGATCTGGGAGGATGAAGCAAGCCAATAAGAAGAGATTTGAACTGTCTCCGGATTTGTATGGAGAGGAGGTGGGTTATATTTTGCACTTACTAGTTTATTTGTTACCTACAGGATACACAGGGTGACCCATGAATGACGCCCAAAGGGAAAATATGAATCGCTTATACTGAGAGAGAGGTATCCGCAACCGCAACAACTCCATCTATATTCCGCGATTTTTGGAGTTTCCGAGTTATTAAACTTTTAAACTTGTATAGAAAAACATTCTATTAGTTAGGCTATTCAAATATTCTAGAATGTATTTCTATGCAAATTTAAAAGTCAAATAACTCGACAAAAAGTCGCGGAACATACATACATGGGGGATGATTCCGAGATCTCTCAGTATAAGGGATTTATATTTTGTCTTTGGACGTCACTCCTTGGGCCATAGGGGAAAAGACTGTGATCCTCATGACAAGAAGTATACCGGAAGTAACAGAAAGTGTATAACAAGCCGAAAGGAAGTCAAGGTACCTACTCATGAAACTGAACAACTTTCCCCACTGAACATAGGCCGAAATATGAAAAAAAAAAATTTGGACCTCCCATACAAAATCGCTGATCAGTTAATAGATTTACTATGGGAGGTCCAATTTTTTAGGGTTTCGTAGTCTACTAGAAACCCTAATCATTTCGTCAAGTCTGTCTGTCTGTCTGTATGCCGCGCCCTCATAACTTCGACAGTTTTGGAGATATCGACATCAGGTGTGAAGATAGATGTGTTGACCCACATTTAGAAATGTTGCGAAAAAAATATTTTAATTGTTTTTTGCACCCCCTTTCCATACATGTGAAAGGGGGGCAATTTTTTTTTTCTCCTGTAATATTGAGTAGGGTATCGTTGGATAAGTCTTTTAAAACTAAGGGGATGTTTCTTTGAAACAAAGTCACTTAAATGTTTTTGTCTAGAGATATTTGCTTTTAAAAGTAGCGTTTTTGAGCCATGATTTGTTCCAGCTGTAACTTCTAAAGTATGAATGCTAAAAATTTGAAAAAAAATATGGAATATAGTCCTTAATATGAAATTACCATGAAAACTATAACGAATATCGTACCACTTAAGATTAAAGAAATCTTAAAGTTTTTCAATTTGCGGTTGGTAACCATATAGCTGCAAACAAACCAGCAACAAAATTAACTTTGTAACGCTGAAAGACCTGATATTTATATGTTGACTACGAAACTCTATTTGTGAGCGTGTCTGACACGCTCTTGGTCGCTTTTTTTTTCTTATTTCGACCCATGTTCCATGGGGAAAGTTGTTCAGTTTCATGAGTACCTTGTCCTCCTTTCGGCTTGTTATACCATTTCCGTTACTCCCGATATAAAGAGTAAAGTTTTGTTTATTAGAGTGCATTTAAACTTGGCTTTTGTACTGGGAAAGTTGGGATTTGAAAACTATGGTGAATATAGTCCTTGGGTGCCTGTCCTCCAATAACTATATTAGTAGTTTTACTTGAAAAAGAATTTTAACAACATTCCCTGTTATCGTGGAATCTTTTATTTGGGGTTATCCATTTGATACCCTAGATGGTCACGCTTATAGTCTGACAAGTTCGTACGCGACCCTCCCTAGGGGTGACAGACGTTGGGGGGAGAGATGTCAGCGGGTAGCGGGAGGTGTAGCGGGGAAGGGAGACGCGCGCATCCGCGCCGCACGTCATATTAAAATGACGTGCTTCCTCGCCCCCCACCCGTCTGTACCCCGCAGGAAGGTCGCGCACGAACTTGTCGGACTATAGTGGATACATTGGAAAAGTATGTCCTACCAGTCACGCTGAGCTAGCGTAGATTCATAGCCCAGGGTGACTGGTTGGATATACGTTTCCAAGAATTCACCCTAGGGTGTCCATAGGCGTCGTAGATTGGAATAACCCTATTATTTATACAGGGTGTTAGGGACGGTGTACCGAAAACTTTGCAGGCATGATCAGACCATCAAACTGAACAACTTTTACTATGGAGCCAATGGTGGGAAACGAAAAAAAATTTTTGACCTCCCATACAAAATTCACGATCAGCTGACTGATTTTGTATGGGAGATCGGAAAAATTTTTTCGTTTCCCACCATTGGCTCCATAGTAAAAATTGTTCAGTTTGATGGTCTGATCATGCCTGCAAAGTTTTCGTTACACCGTCCCTAACACCCCGTATTTGTAATGTATTGTACAATTTTATTTTCTCTTTCAGACTATCCAATACGAAAAGCCGAAAAACAAGGAGTACCATGTCAACAAAGTTATAGACATCGATCCAAACAGACAACCCAGCTTAGACCGTCAATCCAAAGAAGAGAAGATAGAAGAACATAAAAGAGAGTCGGCAAATAACAGAAGTGGAGAGAAATCTCCTGAAGAAGAGATTGAAAGTGCGTTTGAGATTATTGACAAGGTTTCGTAGCGACAGGAAAAAAGTAGGAGTATTTTTTTGTGAGTCTGTGTTTGAATGACTCTCAAACTTTTGGTAGACGTGGTGTGTGGCCGTTTTTACAGCCCACCCCGCGAGGGATATAGGCGTGATATATGTATGTATGTTTGTGTCTGTGAAAGTGATCTCTCAGAGAATTTGAGCATAGGTAAAGAAAATACGTATAAATGTTATTTTTATCGCTAGGCAATAGTATATCACTCACTGCACTAGTGCAATTTTTGCAGTAGGTAAATCGAAAGATAATCGGCAGATAGCTATTTTATCTATATTAATGTGTTTGTAGGTTATTTATTTAAATATACTCATTTATAACATGTAGGTATGAGTGAGGTACCAAATAGGCGTTAGTGCGGGTGCAAGCCCGCAAAACGTTACTATAGTTGAGACGGCCAAACTTTACTTTTGTTTTTATTTTGTGTATAGTTGAGACGACCACTCGATGCATTCGCCGCCGTCCGGCAGTTGTATGAAGCTTCCTTTCTCATTTGAGTTTACCTTTAAGGTTTAGGAAAGCAAGCGCCATGCAACTGTCATTCAGCGGCAAATGCAACGAGTGGCCGTCTCAACTAAACACAAAATTACTAAACAAAAGCCAAGTAGTAAGGAAATACAGGATGCAAGGGACATCTTTCCGAATACTGATAGGGTGTATTCAGACTACGTAACTGAACAACTTTCCATAAAAAAAACAAGAAGCGTAAAAAAAATTGCGTCCTAATAGTAAACGTATTAAGCTGGTCGTGATTTTGTAAGGCACTTAAATTTTTTGGTCATTTCCGGAAATATTTTCTGAGGGTAAGTTGCTCAGTTTTAACAATCTGACTGAATGCACCCTATCAGGTGTCCCTCAAGCTGTAATCCTCACTTTTGAAAACTTAACAAAAAGTAATTTTTGTTCAGCCAAAAAATAGTGCTGTAATAGTGATAATTAGTGACCCATGCGAAATAATTAGTGACTTTATGGTTCCGGAGATATAGCTATAGTTTGGTGAGGATTATAGATCGAGGCTCAATTTGTAATCCTCACCTCTCGTGTGAGTAAACGGTAATGAATTTTCAGTTGGTTTACATTCCAAAAAATAGTGACTAATTAGTGACTAACACAGACGAAAGGTGAGAGATATTCGCTTTGTAGTTCCGAAGTTATGAGTGCATCTTGGTGAGGATTATACCTAAAGCAATTTTGCTATAATCCTCACCTCATTTTCTGCTGAACGCTTTGGTATTTTAATTCAAATATAGTATCAGAAAATAGTGCTGAAATAGTGTTCTCAAAATGCATTGTTATTTATTTAATTAAAATAGTAAAAGCCATTTAAAAACCCGTAATAACTTTTTCATACAAAATGTTCAAGTACAGTCGCGAACACTACTCAGTATAATGGAGCCACGGAGGTAATATTTTGTATGTAATAAAACCTTCAGACTCCATGTCTGCCGCATGGATAGGGATGATGATGGGCAAAAATAACAACAGAGTGGGTGTCACAAGATGGTCGCCGTCATCGAGGCCGGTCTCGCCGAAGATGGAGAGATGACTTGGAAGTCTTTCTCCTCTCTAAAACTGGCAGCTGGAGGCCCAAGATCGAGACGGGTGACGCGAGAGGGGAGGCCTTTGCCCTGCAGTGGAACATTGAACAGGCTACGTAAAAAAAATCCTTCAGGAAGTGGTTTATTGGAATTTTTAATCCACGCACGGTGCTATTCACTAGCAATACATTGATTTAAGCGATTCCTACTGTAGTAAGTGGACTAACCAAAGTATTTAGTTGTAAAAACTACTACTAGATGTCGCTTAATTGTCGCGGCGAGACAAGCATCGAGAAATTCACCACGGCCCGCTAGGCGCCCGTAGCTCAGTTGGCAGAGCGGTGGGACGGTATGGTCCCGGGTTCAAGTCCCGGCCGTCGCTAGTAAATTTAGTAATTAATCGCTAGTAATTAGTTGCGCGAAAAAAACTATGTCTTTGTGAACCCCAAAGTTTAGTTTGTCATCAAATTATAAAATTTGACATATTGTTTGTTATTTTATAGTACTAAATATAGTCTGAACAGAATAACCAATAATTAACGAGAAAAACATAATATATTTTTTAAGAAAATATTACACATTTGACGGTTAGTACATATTATCGTGATTTGAAGCCCAAATTTAAGAATACCCTGAATATTTTTATTTACTAGCAATAAAAATATTTCTGTTTTGTTTTCTGCTTTTCACAAATGAAACTAACGAAAAATAATATTTTGTAAAAATATGTATTAAAACTTCTGGTCGCGTGGGGTCTTTAAAAGCCTTTTTACTAAAAGGACGCCCATATATTGTAAACGCGTGAACGGATATTGATGAAATATAATTTTATGCCAAGCTACATGCTATTCAGGAAGGTACACAAAGTTTCAAGCTACTCAGATAATCCGTTATATAAAAAAAAGGCATTTGTCTATTCGAAGGGCTTATAAAGACCCCACGCGACCAATCTAGGGTTAATATATGTATGATAAAAATTAAAGATACATTCCAATAAGACAAGTAATTTTTCTGCTAAACTAGTCTTATTCATTTCATGAAATACCTAAATGTTGCTAGGGAGGGACATATAAATAGTAGATTTTTTGGGGTCACTTTAGTGTAGGTAGGCATTATTTTAAATTATTTAACTACATCCAGTAATTAATTTTGTGTTACTACTATATTAAATCTATTTGGAAGCAATATAAACATAAACATACCCAAAATGCAGATATCGCTTTTGTTTGCGACTGTACCTGACTTTACAAATGTATGAGATATTTTAAATTGACTTTTTGACTTATTTAGGAATGCAAATCAATTAATTGCAGTGTAGTTTAGAATCACTATTTCAACACTATTTTCTGATACTACATTTGAATAAAAGACCCAAGCGTTCAGCAGAAAATGAGGTGAGGATTATAGCAAAATTGCTTTAGGTATAATCCTCACCAAGATGCACTCATAACTTCGGAACTACAAAGCGAATATCTCTCACCTTTCGTCTGTGTTAGTCACTATTTTTTGGAATGTAAACCAACTGAAAATTCATTACCGTTTGCTCACACGAGAGGTGATCCTCACCAAACTATAGCTATATCTCCGGAACCATAAAGTCACTAATTATTTCGCATGGGTCACTAATTATCACTATTTCAGCACTATTTTTTGGTTGAACAAAAATTACTTTTTATTAAGTTTTAAATAGTGAGGATTACAGCTTGAGGGACACCCCTATCAGTATTCGGAGACCTGCCCTTTACACTCTGTATATTTCTTGGAATTTTGTTGCTTTTAAATTAATTTGTAAGACTGATAATCAGCAATATTATTTCATTTCCTTTCAAATCGTGATGTAATCGACATAATTAAATATCTTTTATATCTAAATTGTGTACGTTATATCAGTGGGATAATAATCATGATTGCATTGTAAGTTATAAAATAATAGGTAAGCACTTATTGCCATTGCATAATTTAAAAAATAAAAAAATTAAGTAATATAAAAAAATGTCTTACCATTTATTTTCGTAATCTTATATTTACAACACATTATCCTTATATTTGTCGCTACACTTTCATCTTTTTCTTCTTGGGCTTGATAGGCAGTGGACCACCAATTTTGAACACCGTACTGAAAATTGAAAATAATAGACATTAATATAGGTATCAGTTGACATAAAAAAGTAGTTTTTAGGGTTTCGTAGTCCACTAGAAACTCTTATCATTTCGTCAAGTCTGTCCGTCTGTCTGTCTGTATGCCGCGCCCTCATAACTTCGTCAGTTTTGGAGCTATCGACATCAGATTTTGTGTGGAGATAGATCGTGTTGACTCAAATTTCGACACGTTCACAAAAAAAACAAAGGTTTTTGAGATACATACAAGTGAAAGGGGGGCAAAAAACATTTTTTCTTCTGTAATATTGAGTAGGGTATCGTTGAATAGGCCTTTTAAAACTAAGGGGAGGTTTCTTTCAAATAATGTCAGTAAAATTTTTCTGTCTCGAGATATTTGCTATTAAGAGGGGCGTTTTGGACCATAATACATAAACCATATTCTTCGACATAAGTTGACGAGCTTCTTGGGAGATAGATTCCCCTGTTAAAAGGCAAGAGGTAAACCTAACACTATGCATAGATAATTCTGATGAATCGGTTTTAATTTTAGAACAGTGAATGAGTGGATGTCTTGTGGTTATAGTTTAGTATATTATGAACAGTTCAGGTTTACTTGTAAAAACAGACACAATACTTACTGACAAGTTGTGCAAATCGGGCTGAACTTGCAGAACACTGAAACAGAAAAAAAAATATTACTTACTTTTTGTTTGATCCTGACCTTTTAGCACATGTCTCACATAGAATAGTTTATGTATTCAAGAGAGGAGTATGTATAAACGGAAAAAATGTATGTCGCAGTACGATGGCAAAGTTAGGAATTTGGCCAAAAGCCGGCATATGGCAAGATGGTAGACGTTGTGCGGCCATCGTTCTAGGATTTTGGCCAAGATTTTAGGATTTTAGCCAAGAGCCGGCAATCGCAAGGCACCACAATTCGTGACACAAAAATAAATTTTTGACCCTTCTTGTTCCCGCATCGCAATAAAAGCCTTAATACTAAGCAAATCCTAGGATTTTTCCCGAAATCTTAATTCTGCAATCGTACTGCGACATAATATTTAGTGGGTCCATAATGTACCTACCACTCAAACAAACGGAGCAGACGAATCCAATAGTAAGTAGCTCTCTATGGCAGAAACACGCCGCGCGATAGTCCACTCTTCCTCGACCGGGTAGTACCAGCTTGTGACGTTCCGAGCCTTCTGGGAGGAACACCCACTGGAAATAAAATCATTATCTTTAACAGCCGTGAAACGAGAAAAAAACTACAGCAATTTAAGAGGGCTTTCACGTTTTTCTCAGAAACAAAAATGTGCGCCACTCAAATTTGAACATAAACTTATACGCATTGAGTCGAATTTCCCGTGGTAGCGGACGCGCGACTCAAGCACGGAGTGTCATTTTGCGGAATTTAGAAGTGTTTTTGAATATTTTTAACAATAACATTTTAATGAATAAAAATTCATTTCTTTTGCAATTTAACTAAATACATTTTCTTCTAACACATATATTTTTTTCGAATTTATCCTGTTGGTAGTTTGAAAAACAGAAGCCATTAAAATAGAGAAATATTTTGCCAAAGAATCATGCCCACTCTAGTATGGATGTTTGTCCATTGCTTGCCTCACTACTTGCAGACCTCGCATCAAAGCCAAAGTTAAATAATTATAAAGTGTAATTATTGCTTAACATTTTGTAACTGAAAATAATTTAATGATGACAGGAGATCTGAAGTTATTGAATGTTAAAGTTGGGTATCGGAAGAGACAAAAGTTCTGAAGTTTGGCTGTATATTGAGTGTTTCGTTCTTAAATCGTTATCTTTAGCTATATCTAAGTAAACAGTGCAAAAAAGGTTCAAACACAGTAAAATCTTTGAGAAAAATACCTAACGGTAGAAAGACCTTTAACAGTTAAGTTAGTTTCCCTGTTTTGTACAACAATTGCCATAGCTATTCTTCATTAGAATGAGGGATATTACATATTGCTTTAATTTTCGTTTTGAGGCGAGACAATTTCTTAGACCAGAAATGGGCAATCTCCTTTCGAATGCGAAAACGTATTTTTTAGCTAGGTTGTGGAATTAAATTGAAAAATGTACAAAATAAAGTTTGTTCTCAAAGATATCTTCTATGCATATGTAAAATTGGTATTTTGTTACAGTGTACCATAGATCTAAAACTCAGGCCTAATTTGAGGTCTTCTCCTACATTTTCAGTAACTTGTTTTAGTTTTCGCTGTTTTACTATAAGTAATAAATTAAAATGTTAAAATGTTCATAATACATTTTTTAGATAAAGATGTGTTTGACTCGATGTATAAGATATTTTATTTTTTTACCGTACAGTTTAACTTAAAAACTGATTTTTATAACGCCTATTTTCGGTAATTTGCCAGAAAAAGTTAATAGCAGCCTTAAGGCTAAACGTCAGACTTTCCAAACAGGAAAATATCCCTGGCTGAACACACTGGTCATCTAGAAACCAATGTATGAGTTACCGACAATCAAAGATTATTTAAATAAATCTAATAAAATAGATAAGAATTGGTATCCATGAGTTATGTATGTCAAAATTGCTAAAATAGGTCAATTTTAGCAATTTCGGCATACATTACATAAAGCGCACTGTTTTCCCAAGGTTTTATTGATTGTAAAAAAGCCTTAAGGATGTATTAGCTGTTTTATCTTTAGTTTCCTTTAAAGTAATTTGAATTTTAACGAACATTACACGCTTTTCAGGAGCTTCCGGCCAGTTGCAGCTGATATAATATTATGTGTTCTATTGATAGAAAATACACAATATAATGTGATTTTAGTCGTGAAATATTAGAATCGTCTGATTTCTTCCCCGTCACCTGTGGGGTGAAACAAGGGTGCGTTCTAGCGCCCACACTGTTCGCCTTATACTTTGCGGTAGTAGTCAAGGAGGTCCTAAATACTGTCTCCGAAGGAGTCCGCATCCGCTTCCGCACTGATGGCAGTCTTTTCAATTTGGCTAGACTTAAGGCGCGCACCAAAGTCTCGCATGCACTTATTACTGAAATTATGTATGCCGATGACTTGTGCTTCCTTGCAGAATCCCCAGAAGGCCTGCAACAACTGATGACCGTTTTTCACCAAGCATGTTGCAAATTCGGCCTAAAGATCAGTGTCAAAAAGACGGAAGTGATGTCCCTGGATACACAAGGTCGTGAGACACTGACAATTAAGCTTAGTGAAGATATGTTGAAACAGGTTGACAAGTTCCGATATCTGGGGAACACTATAACAGCTAAGTGTGACCTTGATGCTGAGATCAATAGCAGAATCAGTGCTGCAGCTGCAGCATTTGGGAAGCTGCGTTCCAAGGTTTTCTGCTCGCACGACCTTAAACTAGCGACAAAAATATCTGTATATATGGCGATTGTGCTGCCAAACCTTCTGTACTCTTCCGACTTCTTACCTGGTGTGTGTATCGTCACCACATACGCACTTTGGATCGTTTCCACCTCAAATGCCTTCGCACCATCATGAAGATCAGATGGTCCGACCGAGTGCGAAACACCGAAGTTCTAAGACGAGCCAATGTTGGTGGCATTGAAGCCTACTTAATGCGTCGGCAGCTTCGGTGGTGCGGTCACGTATCCCGGATAGCGGATGAGCGAGTGGCGAAGCGCATCTTCTATTCTGAGCTAGAGGAGGGCAAGCGAAAGCATGGCGGTCAACTCCTCCGATTTAAAGATGTTCAGAAGAGACACATGAAAAGATGCAACATCGAACCCTCTCAATTTGAGGTTTTGGCAGCACAACGGCCAGAATGGCGCGGTCTTGTAAAGAGGCGAATCCGCGACTTCGAGAAGCAGCGTAAAGCAGACCTTGACGCTAAACGCGATGAACTGAAGGCCCGTCCTCCCGCCGCCATTAACTACAATTATATCAATGGCAAACTCACGTGCCCATACTGTGCACGGGAGTTTACTGCCAAAATAGGCTACAATAGCCACATGCGAGCGCATCAGCGCCGATTTGATCAGGAGTAGAAGTGGTCGCCATGGTCGAAACCGGCCGGAAAGATCATCATCATTAGAATCGTAAAATGTCTTTAACGCAAAAGGTCATAATCGCAAAATACTCACCAGTAAATACTGTAAAAGGCCTTCTAAAGACGGCACTTTCAGATACAATCCTCCAGTGATATCACATCCCTGCTGCAATAAGCTGAGGTCCCGATCTAGTGAACATACGTCGATGATTACTTGCTGTTTCTGAAATAAGGTAATGAAGAATTAGAAATGGGTTTGTTATTATGTGTAATACATTCTACGTTATTCTTCTTTGCAAGGGGTGAACCTGAACAACTTTCCGAAAAAGAACCCATCTTAATTCAAAAGTCGCATGGAGAGTTCTACAATTTCACAGGCCGGTTCACTTTTTAAAAGGAAAATAGTTTAATTCTTGATCGATTCTAAGTTCAGTGGGTCCACAAAATCATATCATAATATTCTAAACGTAGTTTGGTTATTATGACATTTCAGGCTGAACTATCAAAATTTCCATAAGATGATTGGTAGAATAAAGTATATAAATGAATTCTCCATATTTTTTTACCTGCGCTGTGAAGAATACATTCATGTAGTTAATATACTGTGCGGCGGTGTCTGCACTGCCTGTGACAATCAGTATACGGCTGCTGGTGTGTAGACCGGGGGATATTTGACGACGCAGCTGAAAAAACAACACCATTATATTTAGGAGCGTATTCATTGGAAACATTTCGGGACAAAGTCCCGCCAAATTGTATATCAACACGACAGTTTGACTTCTCTCTTTTATCAACGAGAGGGAAAGAGACTGACTGTCGCGCGTCAATAAAGTCTACTGTGTGCACGGGGTCTAATAGTGGTAATCAATTAGGAAGCTCACACTGAAAAGTAGGTGAAATGCTTGGAAGATTTGCTTCTTACAATGTAAAAACCGGTATTAGAGGGTTAAAAGGGATTTAAATACAGAAACAACTTGAGAACAGCAAAAATCCTCAAATAACATAGTTACAAAACAAAACTTAGAGAAATACTAAAACTTCACTCTATAAATATTTTTGAAATGAGTAAAAGTACAGAGTTAGAAAAATAATCTGTTAGTTAAGAGCCTTATTAGTTATTACACAAGCAATTTGCGAGCGGATTGGATGGTATGATGGTAGGGTATGGCAGAGCTGAACGGACCTCAGACGCCCAGTTGCAAACTGTTTGTGTGACAAGGCTTAAACAATTAAAGAATAACTTACCCTGGCGATAAAACACAGTGCCATAGCTACGGCCCCAGCTAGGAGTGACTCTCCAGGTTTTTCATCTTGAGGCTGGCTTTTGATCAGATTCACCAATCTGTGAATTATTATAATAGAGGATTGAATAAGATAGACCATATAGTATTTTAGATTTGCTGATTAATTCTCTTTACTTTCCAGTATAACCAGATGCACATAAGGATATATTACTAAAAACCCAATGTAAAAAAAGTAGGGCTGTATATTGTTTAAAACTTTCGCATTCACACAATAATTGACTAAAATATTAAAATGGGGTTCTCTTCCATGTAACTCGGCCAAAATACGGGGCAATTCAAATAAAATAATATATTGTGGTAAGAATCACATCTTAATATTTTAGTCAAAGTAAAAGGGGCTAGCTTCAATGGAGTATAAAAAATTAAGAAAGCTAGTGGTACCAACCTCATTTTGATAGTTTTCTCAACAAGTGTAAACAATTCATACTGCCCATCTATCTGTCTCACATCTAGTGGTTTGCCGGGCGAAGGGTAGAGATAGTCACTGCAAAAAGAAAATATAACAAAGAGTGTAAGCAATGTCTTCGCGATTTGATGGTAGACATTCAAATTATCAGAGTTAAGTATTTTATCAATTGATTCTAATGCAAAGTATAATCATAATCACAAAACATGAAATAACATTTTAATTCACTGGAAGAGTTTTTTTTAGTCCGAGATAGCAAGTGGAGCTGATCAACTCTTTGAGAGTTCTGCAGGTGTCCCGCCCTGAGGAAGAAGTATTGTTCACTACACCTATAAACTGCATATTATCTTCTTCAACATTCACATCAGACCACTGTTGGACATGGGTCTACCTCTATTTTTGGGGGGAATTTGTTGAACTTTCTTACTTACTTGCTTCTTCAGGGTAAGGTATTTATTGTATTTACAGGAAACACCTTTGTTAATTTTCATCCCTGAAATCATCCCTTTTTGAAACAAACAAACTATTCGAAGTGCTATCCTCTAGGTTCTTCTATGTAATATTCTAAGCCACAACTGAAAACTGCTCACCTCTTATGAAAATGGCAGCCAATCACTGCCAGTTGGTTCCTAGACTTCTGCATGAGATGGCAGTTGGCGAATGCTATGACTGCGTCCAGGACATGAGTGAGGACTTTGGGCTCCTCCGTGATGTATCGCTGGTTCGGGTTCGTGTCCACTATGATGGTGAGAAGGCTGCTGTCTGACGGTGCTGGAATTTTGAGAAATGGAAATAAAAATGAATTCGACACTAACCAAAATATTATAAATTATGCTGCATGTGATATATTTACATGATTTTTAGCCATCTCTTGTTAGATGAAGAGATTGTGTGGAAATTTATGTTACAAATGCAGTAGAATTATCATCTAACCTCAAAATATTTCCTAGTGAATTCCTCCCATAAAGACAACAGTTAATGGCTTATGGCTCATAAAAATGGTAAAAAGTAGTTTGTTAAGTGAACAAACGTTAGCAGAATTATAAATAGAAGCGAAATAACACCAGTTTTATGTAGAAAAACAGAGTATGTCTTACTTTCATCGTCTGCCATTTTCACGGCTAGAAAATCACTTCTATTTGGGCCCACTGCACAGTGCGTATAATGAGGCAAAATACGTCACATTAAATTCATGCAGAAATGCTAAATTTAACAATGGAATAGCATAAAACCGTCTGCAATAAATAATGCACAAAATCAAACAACAAACGCGAAATCAGCTCAGCAGAAATGTCATTGTGACATTTCTAGTGTTGCCTGCCGCAACAAACTACTGTAGCTCACAAATATCGATATTTCTGGAAATAAAAATATTAAAAATATTTTGATCAATAATTTGGATTTTCAAAATAACAATGTACAAAATACAGTGACAAAATATAGGTATTTGAGATACGTTTTTTTACTTCGGGTTTGATTTTCATAAGTAGCTTCTACTTTCCTGCCTTGTGAATACTTTCGACATGTTTTGTCGATCTTTAGCAACACTAGCCATTGCTGTCCCTGAAAAAGTTTCCAGTTTTCAGACATTGAACCTCCTTTCAGAGGTCGTTCATTGACACCTGCCTCTACGTGACATTTTTGTTGCTACATCTGTTTCCATAGAAACAGTCTTTGTCAGTCAAGTCAGCTCACGTCACGCCTTTCCAATCTAAACATGTGGTAAATGGATCTGTATCTGAGATTTCCTAAATTATACGAGAACCACAGAGGGATTGCACAACTACGTTACTTTTGAGATAGACTTAAAGTTTGCATGTAAGTTTATTTAGTAGGCTGCTCGCTTCGAATAGCCTTGACAGGTCGCTAGGTATCACCTCCTCCCATCCCATTTCTCTCAAGTACTTCACATTTTCAGATATCTGCTGGCATAAAATTGCTCTAAAATGCCTGAGTTAATCGAGCAGATGTACTGCTCTCAGCAGATCGTCATACCACCGAAGTTTCCGTACATTCTGAAGAGGTATTGCAAAGGTAAGCGCCTGGTGAACTATTTATAGCAAATGTATGCATGTTTGCTACTAAGTTTTTGTAAGGCGCTTTTAAGGACTGCAGTTCTTTCTTACCATAACTATACCATAACAGCCACAACAATCCACTGCTGGACATAGGCCTCCCCCTATCGGGAATATTGCCATACTCACCATGATTGGCAGGCGGATTGGCGAGCGCAGTGCATTGACAGGGAACGCTGCTGCCCATTCCCTGGATAAGTATCCCTTAGTAGCTTTTTACGACACCCACGGGTAGAATTGGGGTGATGCTCTATTCTGAGCTGGCATGACACGGCACAGTTCTTTCTAAGAGTAAAATAAATATGAGCAATTCTATATTCCAGCGGCAATCAAAACACAGCCTTATGACCTCCTACGCTGGTCATTCGAATACTTCAAAGCTCTGGCGGAGCGTCGGCCACCGCCCGTGAAGCTTCGTCTGGAGTACCCGGTCTACAGTACGGAAGGAGGTCTCACTAGGGGCTGTTTGAAGGTGTTGGCTAATCAGGTAGGGCCCTAACTCAAGCTCTTAAAGATTCACACCTCTTTAATCCGATTGAGAAAGGTAGCTTAGATCCAGTGAACGTGTTTCATCATTCTCGAATCACCCATCACATCATTCTTACCTAATTCATGACTTTTTAGATTTTGAATACTTTACTGTCGTGCACTCTGTCGTGATCATGATTGTAAGCATCTTTAAGGCTTTTTTAGGGTTTCATAGTCTACTAGAAACCCTTATAGTTTCGTCATGTCTGTCTGTCTGTCTGTCTGTCTGTCTGTCTGTATGCCGCGCCCTCATATTATCTTCGTCAGTTTTAGTGCTATCGACATGAAATTTATTGAGAAAATATAGATCGTGTTGACCCAAATATAGAAATGTTAAGAAAAAAACATTTTAAATGTTTTTTGGACCCCCTCCCAATGCCTCCCATACAAGTGAGAGGGGGGCAAAATATTTTTTTTTCTTCTCTAATATTCAGTAGGGTATCGTTGAATAGGTCTTTCAAAACTAAGGTGAGGTTTCTTTGAAACAAAGTCACTAAAAAATTTCTGTCACGAGATATCTGCTTTTAAAAAGGGCGTTTTTGACCCATAATTTGTTCCAGCTGTAACTTCTAAAGTATAAACGCTATAAATTTGAAATAAATATGAAATATAGCTTACAATCTGAAGTTACAATGGAAACTATAACGGATATTGTGCCCTTAAAGTTTTCAGAAAAAATTGAGTTTTTCTATTTGCGGTTGGTCATCATACTGCTGCTAACAAACCAGCAACAAAATTAAGTTTGTAATGCTTAAAAACCTGATAGTTAAACGTTGACTACGAAACCCTATTTGTGGGCGTGTCTGACACGCTCTTGGCCGGTTTTTTTAACTACTGTTTTTAGGGTTTCGGGAGACCCTACTTGAAATCTTTGACCACTACGTTTGGTTAGCGCTAACCATACCCACTGAAGGACCTGTACCTATAAAATACCGTATTTTCGATGACTATTTGGTGAAGTCCATTCGATTAAACATCGTCACACTCAAAACAGGTCACTGCCTAGGAATAGCCTTGTCAGAGCGAAGCTGTCTAAGCAATGTACCTACTTTAACTTCACTTTATCTTTGGATTTTACAGTTGGCTGGCCAAGTGATTCTGCCCCTGGATGCCGTGAGAGCAGCTTGGCGAGGCTTCTGCCTGGACCCAATGGAGCTGCGGCGCATCTTCTGTTTGTGTGAGGTATTCATGCGCACGGAGACCATCCCGTTCCTGCACTTCATCGCCGTGGCTGGAGGGATGTTGACTAAGGTATGCATATTTATCTAATAGAATTGAATTCAACATTTCGATAGCGCAGATTTCTCTAGAGGAGTAGGAGATTTTCCAAAGCATAGTAATTATTCAAGCCATTATGTGTCTTTGATGTTGAGGGATAAGAAGGCTTCATTATCATCCTCATAGTAATTTTCAATGATCATTGCCACTACCCAAGCAGTTCAGCTTTCTAAGTTCGGTAATCACACCAATCAAATTTATCCATGATGCTATCTTGCGTAAGGGCTCATTGATGAAAGTCCCTATAGCCATGGCTACCTTAAACAGTCAGACCTTCTGGACCTAAGCAATTCAAGCCAGTCGAAATACTTAAACAATAGGTAATGTTTCTCAAACATGCAGAGTTTGACCCACACCATGATCCTCCTTTGCGAGACCCTGACGAAGGAACCTGACGGTGGTTCAGCTGCGATCTGCGTGCACGATTTCATCAGCATGTATCGCTTCCTGGCTGTCATGGACGCCTCTAAGGACGTGCGCTACATCGATGGCTATAGGGAAGGTGGGTTGGAACCATCTTCTGACAAAAGAACTTGACAGCGGATCAGCGGCGATCTGTGTCCATGACTTCATCAGCATGTACCGCTTCCTGGCTGTCATGGACGCCTCCAAGGACGTGCGCTACATCGATGGCTATAGAGAAGGTGGGTTGGACTCATCTTCTGACCAAAGAACTTGACAGCGGATCAGCGGTGATCTATGTGCATGACTTCATCAGCATGTACCGCTTTCTGGCTGTCATGGACGCCTCTAAGGACGTGCGCTACATCGATGGCTATAGGGAAGGTGGGTTGGACTCATCTTCTGATTTAACCTGACGGCGGATTTGCATGCATGACTTCATCGTTATGTATCGCTTCCTGGCTGTCATGGACGCCTCTAAGGACGTGCGCTACATCGATGGCTATAAGGAAGGTGAGTTGGACTCATCTTCTGACCGAACCTGACGGTGGATCAGCGGTGATCTGTGTTTATGACTTCATCAGCATTTACCGCTTCCTGGCTGTCATGGACGCCTCTAAGCACGTGCGCTACATCGATGGCTATAGAGAAGGTGGGTAGTATATACTCATCTCCTGCCTAAAGAGGCTCAGACATCGAAGGTGGGTTAAACTCATTTTCTGACTGAAGAACTTGCTATGGCTGCTGAACCGATTCCATCAGCATGTACCGCTTCTTGGCTGTCATGGATGAATCTAAGGACGTGCGCTACATCGATGGCTATAGAGAAGGTAGGTTGTACTCATCTTCTGACTGAACCTGACGGTGGCTCAGCGGTGATCTGCGTGCACGATTTCATCAGCATGTATCGCTTTCTGGCTGTCATGGACGCCTCTAAAGACGTGCGCTACATCGATGGCTATAGGGAAGGCGGGTTGGAATCTTCTGACCAATGAACCTGACGGCGGTTCAGCGGTGATCTATGTGCATGACTTCATCAGCATGTATCGCTTCCTGGCTGTCATCATGGACGCCTCTAAGGACGTGCGCTACATCGATAGCTATAGGGAAGGTGGGTTGAAATCTTCTGACCAAAGAACTTGATTAGTGGTGATCTATGTGCATGACTTCATCAGCATGCACCGCTTCCTGGCTGTCATGGACGCCTCTAAGGACGTGCGCTACATCGATGGCTATAGGGAAGGTGGGTTGGACTCATCTTCTGATTTAACCTGACGGCGGATTTGCATGCATGACTTCATCAGCATGTACCGCTTCCTGACTGTCATGGACGCCTCTAAGGACGTGCACTACATACATGGAAGTAGGGAAGGTGGGTTGGACTTATCTTCTGACCAAAGAACCTGAGGCGGCTTAGCGGCCAGATATTTATGCTCATAGATATGTGTAGGTAAGCCCCTTTCGAAGGCAAGAGATGTTCGTGGCATGCTATGAGTTAGCTCCCTTTTGGGGACAAGAGATGTGTGTGGCATGTCCACATACCTATGTGAAAGCCCTTTTCGGGGACACTCCTATAATTCTCACAATAGACAGAAAGTCGGGCCAAATACGAAAACAGATAATGTCATTTCAATATTTGCACTGAAAATTTATATGAATATGATATGAATAATTATAAATTCATAATTTTCTACAGGCTTTGAACCACCTGTAGAAGAAGCATCCGTAGAGGAAGAGGAAGAAAGAATACCAACACCTGAAACGGTAAGTGTAATACCTAATAATGTATTAAATAATACTAAAACGTAGCATCGTTACGATAGATGACGATGTTCTCTAAAATTTACATTTTCCTTGCAAATGTAACCTACCTCTGGCATGTAGGTCGAAAACGAACGAACGACCTGATGAACCATGGAATCAGAAATTTTCAACCGCCTTTTATGTCACCTGTGATGTTTTTAAGTCGGGACGAGCCGCTAGGAGCAACTTCGTCGCAAACCGCCCTACAAAATATAGGTAGTCCATGGATCACACAACTACTGCATCCTTCAGCCTTGATTGCCATTATCCTCATTCCTGGGTCCGATTCCATCCCATCCTAACCCAATCTTCCACCACCAGGACTCCGAAGATGAGTACTGGCGCGCACCTAGGCATGAGCTCCACAATATCCTCCTCCTGGGAGACAGGATCCCCAAGACTCCCAAGCTCAGCTCCATGCACCAGCTCCCGATTGTCGGGGAGGTCGAAAGGTCTGCATCCACGCAGAAGATTATTGACAAGGAAAGGGACGAGTATATGAAGGATTGGTCAGGTCTCTGGAAACATTTTATACTTAATAGTTTCATAGCAGCATTCGCAAAGAAGCTTCTTTAGTCAATAAGCTAGATATTTAGCTAAAGACTAGTGACGTAGGTAGGTACACCTACGACCTTTAGATACAAGAACAAAACAAAACACAATACCTATCATCTACAAGAGTAAATGTAGCAAATTTTTCCCTGTAGATACTTAAAGTTCTTAAATATAAAGGCTGTGCTAGACAGATAGTAGCAGCAAGCTACTGTAGTACCTAGATGTTGATTTGAAACTACTATAGCTGTTTATAATTTAAATCTGATCTAAATTGTTTCAGTGAAACCCAGACAAGACGAAGAAGTTGATGTTAGTCTCAGTCTTAATATTTTGTAGTCTACGTCCTATTTGTAGGATTAGCTAGTACCTATTCTAAGAAAGTAAAATAAAAGTTGTGCTTATACTGTGAAGACTTTGGCCGGCGACTTTTCGGAAAAGTCCCATTCACACTCGCGAAAAAGAAAAAAAAGCGCGACAAAAAGTCGCATTTGTGTGACGTTATAGGTATATAGTTACGTTTTTGAAAACTAAAATATTCCATTTCTTACTTTGTATAGAAACAACTACGTCAACTGAGCGCCGAACTGATGGGATCATTGGACGAAATAAAAGAAGGTAAATTTTATATCTTTGACATTATGCACCTGTAAAAAATGTTTTTTAATAAGCTGTAAATACGCCGAACCACGAGGATTTGTAGCATAAATAGTATATCTAGTGGTAGAGTCATGCGCGCTATGCTAGCATAGCAGTGGTATAAAAATAGCAACGAACCTCCATGCATTTCCTGGAATGTCTGGAATATTATGTGCCAAAAGTCTGTGGCTACCTTCGATTGGCCAAACAACACCTATCATAACTTAAGCAATCTAGCTAATTAATAAATTTATTAACTAAAACACGTTACAACAGAAGAGGTAAAAGAAGAAGAGGACGAGAAAGAGAAGTTTGAAATCTATGTGTTTGATGAAGACGACAATCCCTTGCCGTTGGAGTTCTACGGTTCGAACTTGTTAGACTTTGTCACCAGCCATTTAGATAGACAGAATCACATTCATAATGGGTGTAAGAGACGGTGTACCGGAAACTTTACAGGCATGATCGGATCATGAAACCAAATAACTTTTTCTATGGAGATTATTAGCCCGGTCAATATCGACATCAAACATTGCAAACGCGCATGTAACTACGATTTTGTTATATGTTGTTAGGTCCCTTGAGAGTAGTTAACACCCAAGTTTGCAACACTGAAAACCCTGTGCTGCCAATGTCAACGTCAAATCAAAACTTGATCAGAAGTTTTTGCGCGTGTATCTCATGAACCGTGATAGCTAGAGAATTGAATTTTTTACAGGTGATGTATGTCTATTGCCGCTATAACAACAAATACTAAAAACCAGAATACAATAAATATTAAGAGGGGCTCCCATACAAGAAACGTGATTTTTTTGCTCGTTTTTGTGGATAATGTTTCGAAGGCTGTTTCTCGTGAACCGTGATAGTTAGATGGTTGAAATTTTCACAGATGATGTATGTCTATTGCCACTATTACAACAAATAGAAAAAAATGGTCAAGTGCGAGTCGGGCAACAGATATGATTATTCTGTCATTTTTATAAATGATGATACGGAATCCTTCGTGCGCGAGTACGACTCGCACTTGGCAAGTTTTTTTGTATTTATTGTTATAGCGGCAACAAACATACATCATCTGTGAAAATTCCAACCATCTATCTTTCACGGTTCATGAGAAACAGCCTCCGAAACATTATTAACAAAAACCAACAAAAAATCATGTTTCTTGTATGGGATATAGTCTTAATATTTATTGTATTCTGGTTTTTAGTACTATTTGTAATAGCGGCAACAGAAATACATCACCTGTGAAAATTTCAACTCTCTTGATATCACGGTTCATGAGATACACACGAAAAAACTATTGAACGGATTTTGATATGCATCATCTGCGAAAATTTCAACTCTGTAGCTATCACGATTCAAAGATACAGCCTGGTGACAGACAGACAGACAAACAGACAGCGAAGTCTTAGTAATAGGGTCCCGTTTTTTACCCTATTGGGTACAGAACCCTAAAAACTGTCAAACCCGAAGAACCCAAGTTCCTGCCGAACACACGCAACCCAATTTCCGACCGTGGGCAGGTGATCCTACGCTGCGTGAGTTCGCGCGTCTTGTGGCTTCTTTTGTGCTAGGAGGTTATTATTTACGAGGTTAATAAAAGTAGTACTTCTTTAATTACTATCTTTTCCTGCCGCAGCCCCTCACTACTCGCGAAGGCACCAGGCTTGCTAGGGCGCCTACACACAGCCTCAAGCCCCCAGGGGTCACAGGCACTCGTGCTAGCGAGACCACTCCACCCTTACCTAGCTACTAAGTTACACCTGCGGTTACCTTGGTTCCTTGAATGCCGGTGCCTCTTAGAACCCCAGGTAACACGACAAATTTAGTTATTTTTAATAAAGTTCTAACAAACGTACTTGTAAAATTCTTCGTTAATGTAGATTTAAAAAAAAAACTGAAATGTGGGCCAAAATTTCGCAGTTTATTGAGCACCGTGGAGGCAGCACAAGGTTTTCATTGTTGCAAACTTGGGTATTAACTACTCTCAAGGGACCTTACAACATATAAAAAAATCGTAGATACATGCGCGTTTGCAATGTTTATTTATTATTATGTCGATATTGGCCGGGCTATATTGCTAAACGAGATTTTTCTGGTCGCCCATACAAAATTCCCGAATAGTTTAGTGACTTTCTACGAAACTTGAAAAATCGGGTCGCAATACCTAGATAGTAAAGTTGTTCACAGTTTGTTAAGTATCCATTGTCTAATCATGCCTATAAATTTTTCGGTACACCGTTCTTACACCCGGTATAAACTATACTCTACAATTTTAATCATATTATCATCCATATAGGCACCTTTTGACCTTACACGTCATTTTGTATCTTTAGGTAAAGTAGGTAGATGTCTCGAAAGTGATGTAGATACGCCATAAGTGACGTTGGTTTTTAGTCATTATAGTATATCATATACTTAATCCAGTTTTGATTTTACACAAGATATATTTTTAGGCAAAAAGGGTAGAAAATTAGGCAGCGATTAATAAAGGTATATCGAAGTAAATACGCGTATCGAAAATTATGTAGATACATACCACGCCATAAGTTATAAAATTTGTATAGATAACTTTGTAGCCAGGGTTTCATTATAGAGGTAGATTTTAAAGTAGACAAAAAACATTGTAGATTGATTTCTGAAAAATATTTTCGTAGAATGCACATCACACGTAGGTTCTTGATTTTAAAAAGTCTGTTGTATAAGAAATAAAGAGGGATCAACCCAAAAAACAAGTAAGGATATCATTATAGGAGAACCGGAAATAGAAGTAGAAGAAGAAGAAAATGAAGAAGAGAATACTAACATTGACTCGAAATCAGTGGTTGTGGCAAAATCAGTGGTGGAAACCAAGTCTGTGGTCCAAACCAAGTCCGTTTCAGCAGTCAGCTCCACGATTAAATCCAAAGCTGTAATTTCGACTACGGATGCCAAGACAGCAGACATTGTGGAGGAGGAGGAACTCACTGAACAAGATAAGATTCGGCGGTTTGTCGAAAGCGTAAGATGGCTTTCCCATTTATTTATGGAGGCTTTGGACCGTACAATTTTATTCTATAAAATCTAGGTCAATTTTAGGAAAACTTATTGCTCGGCAACCCGTTAGTGGCCAAGGTAGGTACTGCTCAATTCGCAGGATAGGTAGGATAGAACCGCTTTGTCCGTGGTAGCCTCGTTGGTAGTGGCGTCGGCAGTACAGATACTGAAGGTCACAGGTTCAAATCCTGCCTTCGGTGGAGAATTTTGCAAGTTTTCCATAAATTGTATACCTAACATGGGAAGTTTTTTAAAATTTGGAATTCAATCTAGGGCAAGATATTGCACTTTTTTGAATTCCTTATCACATAGACCCATTGCATCATTTGCTTTAGTATTTTCTAGATTAACTTTATTTAGATTTGGACTACACTTTGGAAACACCAAATTTGTTACCTGTATTGTTGGATTGATCTAATTAAGGTATTTTTTTATGAAATTTAAATCGTTGTAGATAATGGTTGATTTCGGTTAATACAACGCGTAGGTATCTTACTTATTTCTTAGTCACAGTAGCCATATGTATCATCACTTCCATAAGTTCATTAGGTACCTAAGTAGATGTTATTTTACAGATACATATTCTCGAAATAGATATGTCCATATTTTGTTTCTACATTATGATCCTTAGAGTTTCCTAATTCCTTGACTTCCTTTTCCCTGATCTCTTTCCCAGTGCTACGAAGATAGAGAGGAGCGACGGGAAAATTTGCTGGTGACGTTTGACGAATTAGCTGTTCTTGTGGACAAGTGCCAGACCGCTAGCTATGACCTTGGTTAGAATTCATAAATCGTTACTTCTTTACGCGTAGAACTTAAAAATACCATCCACATCCCATGGTCCTACTGATAACTCTCTGTTGCGCGAATAGTGAATCAACGGGACAGTAGTAGAAATGCCACTACTTACAGAATGCAGACATACAGACAGACTATTTTACTTGGCCTCTATGTTACATTTTGCCTTTCTAAACTATGAGAAATGCCTAGGTACTGCACTTGTATCTTCTGCATCAACCGAAAAATGAAATAATCTACAACACAGTCACCTTATAAAGAAAAGGTGCTAAACCTTCCTTAGACTATGATTTTTACATTTGTCCCTAACTTTGATAAAGTTACCGGTAACTGGTAGAAGGCAAAATCGTCAAGCCCATTGATCTATCTTGCTGGTAAAGCTTCCTGTAGCATTTTTGGTAGATTTTCATATCCTAAAACCTCACTAATTATTCGATCCTCTCCAACGGAACCACAATCTCTTGGTTACTTCTGCAATATTATCATCATGACCTTCTACTTAAAATTTGTATTTTGTACAGGAATGGTGGCCGGTCGTCAGATGTCGATCACGAGTGGAGAGTTCATAGTGCAGACCATTGAGAAGGAGATTCTTGAATTCATCGATGAGCAGATCGCCGTGTTGCCAGACCCTGACCTCAAGAAGAAGAAGGTGAGTTGGCTTTATCACGCAATCACATGGCTGATAGGTTTCCCTGTGCCAAGTTGCTGTGGATGTATTTGCACTATTTTGCACAGAAACACATACAGATATCCGTGAATATCCTTCAAACAAGTGTTTGCGCCGGCCAGGAATTGAACTTGAGCTGGGTACGATGATTGAGGAGATCCTAGATCATACGAGCGGATCACCATGTTGCCAGACCCTGACCTCAAGAAGAAGGTGAGTTGGCTTCACCACACGATCACACTCATAAAGTCCACGATTCCCTGTATCAGACAGAAGTGGACAGACATACACAGGTCAGCCGAAATTGTCGTCCGAATCTCAGGTCCAAAAATCTGATTTTATTTATATTATAATCTGATTTAAAAAAAAAAACTAAAACCGGAATAGGTTATCTGTAAAATAAGATGTTCTATCACTGCGACAAATTTAGCATCAAACACTTCTATTGCACACTTGCTCTGCAGAAGCCAGTACAGGCTAACATATCAGAATCATTTCTCTTCTGAAATCACTCAACAGAGTATTTTGTCATTTGCAGGCCAAGCCTGACGAAGTGGCGATGATTCGTGAAATGCTCGACCAGTGGTTGAACGAGAACATGGAAGTCATCATACCGGAAGTCGAGGAGGTGGAGGAGGAGGAAGAACCGATTCCGGAAGTAAGTTTTAGATATCAACATTTACGATCCTTCAGACGCATAAGGTCCAGCTCGCAATACATCCCTGTGCCTATAAATAGTGCCATTCTTAAGTCCCCGTTTACTTATTCTTCTTCTTATTGTGACGGACTCCCATGGTCCCTGGTGTCAGTGTTTTTCAACCTCCGCCATTACTACTATTGGGTTTATTTCTATGTCAATTTCATGACTGCCATGTTAATACTCGTAAACACAATCACTTGCAGAGTACACAGAGTTTCTATGGGTCAAATGTCTTTTAAACATTTTCAGCAAGATTGATGAATATTATTTGTATAACTATGGACAGAAGGGCTTCAAAACTATACCATGGGAAAACACTAGAGTTTTTGGCTCGTTCATTGGCTCTTTAAGATATTCTCGATTTTTCAATTATTTCAGATAACATTAGTGTACGCGGTGCCTGGCATTGGTCCACCGGTGGACGACGACACGATTCAGGACGTCATCGACTATGCCATGGACGTCAGCAAGGTTCAGGCTGAGCTGTTTATGCCGAGGAACATACGACACTTCATGTGTCCCCCGCTGGAGAAGTGAGTACTCCATTCGGTTACATAATTAAGGTTAACATGTCATCGACTATGCTCTGGACGTCAGCAAGGTCCAGGCCGAGCTGTTTATGCCGAGGAACATACGACACTTCATTGTGTCCCCCGCTTGAGAAGTAAGTACTCCATTCGATTACATAATTTAGGTTAGGATGTCATCGCCTATGCCTCTTGGGCATCAGCAAAGTTCAGGCAGAGCTGTTTTTGCCGAGGAACATACGACACTTCATGTGTCCCCCGCTTGAGAAGTAAGTACTCCATTCGATTACATAATTTAGGTTAGGATGTCATCGCCTATGCCTCTTGGGCATCAGCAAAGTTCAGGCAGAGCTGTTTATGCCGAGGAACATACGACACTTCATGTGTCCCCCGCTTGAGAAGTAAGTACTCCATTCGATTACATAATTTAGGTTAGGATGTCATCGCCTATGCCTCTTGGGCGTCAGCAAAGTTCAGGCAGAGCTGTTTATGCCGAGGAACATACGACACTTCATGTGTCCCCCGCTTGAGAAGTAAGTACTCCATTCGATTACATAATTTAGGTTAGGATGTCATCGCCTATGCCTCTTGGGCGTCAGCAAAGTTCAGGCAGAGCTTTTTATGCCGAGGAACATACGACACTTCATGTGTCCCCCGCTTGAGAAGTAAGTGCTTCTAAAGAAAGGCCAACCAGACGAGATAAAGAATGTAAACAAACCTGAAAGAGACAACTGGCATTATACCATTATGACAGATAAGGACAGATCGTAATAGCTGTCACCAAGTCTAACTAAAATTGTTTATATTATTTATCTCGTTTCGATGGCCTTACTTTAAACGTTTTTCTTTCACTTTCATCAAGCTGGTTACATTTGTCATAGAATGTTGGACGGATAGACCAATCACTTTAAGAGGGCGTCTGGTAGCGACTGGGATTGAGCCTTAGATGGCGTACCCTGTGAGAGGCCTACGTCCTGCAGTGGACTGTTATTGTTCAGGTGGTTTAACCAGGTTCAACGTCAGAGCAAGCCGCCCAAAGTATGTCAATAGATGGCGTTAGTTACGTTATTTTACGTAGGTAACGTGGTATTACTATTTTTCACAATATAACAATGAATTTTCGAGTAAGCGGCAACCTTCGAAAATAGTTCACTGCTAGGAACAATCATTTAAATACAATTAGTATATTTTTTAAGTAATTCTGTTACATTTGCCGATACAAAGTTACATTTTGCGTTTCTGTATATAGACGAGACTTACTCACACACAGACAAGGCCAGTTTGAAAAAGGAAAGACCAATTTGACACTATGCTTTGAGTTTGACCTTAGCTTTGACAGCCGTTGTGGCTTGATAATGCTAACTAAGATTTGCAATTATATCTGAAGTAGGTTTCGATCCTGAGACTCAGAGCTCAATTTCAGAAAGTGTGATTTGTGAAATCGTTTACGGAAATCCGTAACACTCGTATCATATTTTCTACTACTCGAACTTGTTAATACCTTGGACGTGTTGGAATTGATTAGGATGTGTGAAATGGAAGAATATGGATGTGTCAGTAGTAGAACGTGTGATACGAGCACATTTAGAAGCAGACTTCCGCATGCGATAATTCAAAAATAGTACTCCTGGCTGGTCCTAGCAAAATATTTTTATTTATTGACGTATTTTTATTTATGATTTTTATTTTTATATGGTATGAAATTGTGTAGATGCATTTTTGATTACTGAAAACTACTTTTACATTAAATAACTGCCACCAACAGTTTTCACGAAAAATGTCGCCAAGATGAGCGCATTATGTCTAACCCTGCAAAAAAGTTATCAGGTCTCAAGTAGAACCAGGCTTTTGAATCTACACACCCTGGTTTTGGCGTCGGCGTATTTGTGATATCCAGCGTTACATAAGCGTTTTTTCTCGGCAAAACGCGAATGCCACGGTATTGCCGTGATTTTTAAAATTGACTACGCGGCTTAGTAGAAACTTCTCGGTACCTACTCTGAGTTCGACCTACAGAGAGTATTATATTTAGATTTTTATAGAAAACGCTATCCTATAAATATCACACTCTTCTAAAGTATACTGAAAACTAGAGTTTGAAAAAAGGTAGGTAATGTCGTCGCTCTTCACTTGGCTCGTCTTGGCGGGGCACCGCAGCGCTGTGCCTCCAGATAGGTTAGGTAAAAAAATTAACCCCCAAAAACATAAATTTAAAATGGAGGTCAAGTTCGAACGCCTAAAAGGAATGGAAATCTAAATTAAAGGCAAGTTTTATCATAATTACAACCATAATATATATTCACTCGATCTTGGCGGTCTTACTCGAGACACAGCTAATGAGCTACTTCTGATAAGAAGAGCAGATCTTACGGAGATAATTTTGTGCTTTTATCAGTTTCTATCACAAAATTTTAAAACCCGCCAATTCAAATGAATAATGTTATAGTTTTAATTATGATAAAATTTGGCTTTAATTTAGATTTTTTAATTTGGCCTCCATTTCACATTTATATGTTTTTGGTGGGATTTCGCCTCTTTTTGTTCGGAATGTTATAAAGTAACTACAAACTATTTTTATAATTTTGGTTTGAAATCAGATTTTCAAACGTAAGTTTTACATGGTGTCATTATGTGTGTAAACTGTGTAAAGTTTCATTCTGTACAGTAGATAAATAGATACCTATGTAGGTACAGGGTGCGGATGTGACTTGAGTAATTAAAAAAAGCATCGATTATTAACAAAAATCTAATTTTCATTGTTTCTTTTGCGCGGACTTCGGAAATTTTGAAAATGTAATCGATTTTCAAATAATCGATTAATTCTTATTTTATAAAATCGATATTTCTTTTTCAAATATTTATCTATTTTTTAAATAATCTTTATTTTTTTCACATCCTGATACAGGCGGGTAAAAAGAGTGCAGTGTGTAACACTGTGCTCGCGGCTTGTGTTTAGAACTTGGCTGGCGCACTGTCGTGCGCTTTAATAAACATGGATATTTTAATCGTTTTATGAAACCTAAACCATGTTTAGTCTAGGACTTCTAGGTGAGGAGAATATTAGTCTAGGTACCACTCATTTGTAACACTCGTAGAAATAAAAATACATTTTTCCTGCAAATTTTATTTACCTTATTATATTTTGTAGGCACCTATATAGTTAGGTATAAGTGTCGTACATCCGTATGTATATATATTTTATTACTACCACTTCCATTTCGGTTCTTAGTCCAGGTGTTCTAGGTAGGATTACCTACCGTTTTAGCGTTTATTTAAACAATTTTGTAGGTGCATTGCATCCATCTCTTCCCGTCGGTTGCCTCACTGCTGAGGATCATGACTCCGTACACTATCTTTCTTTGGTAATTTGTTCCCATTTAGCACGATCTTTTGCTTCATGTAGAGCCGTGTTGGTAGACATCTCCATTTGTTCGGAGACTTGATCTAGCTACCGTTCCGGTTCCGCGCATTGTCCTGTGGCCCTCTTTCCCTCAATTTTCCTCGTCAACAGCAGTTTTTCCAGATTGTCTAATTCTCTTCTGACAATATGTCCAAAGTACTGCAGTTTCCGGAGCGTGCATTTCGTGGTGTGGACAGCCGTGTGTTTTTTCCAGTCTCAACTCCTCTAATATGATTACGTTGGTTGGTCCATAAAGCCGCCCAGGGAATCCGGAGCATGCGACGCCAACACCACATCACGACGACGTCAATTCTCTTTTTATAAACAGCCTTGAGGGTCCAGGATTCTGAGCTACGGCTCAGTTACGGCTGAATATGGAAATTTATAGGTACTAAAGGAGGACTTTTGTTTGAAATTGGTTTAAAATTTAACTATATGTACGAAATAATAAATCGCTAGTTTTATTTATATTCTCTCTGCGAATTAATTAAGAAATACGATCAAAATCAAGATTTTGATATTTACATTTTTGAAACTTTTGATTTTGAGTTTTATTTGTGTCAGTCATTGAAAGCTTACGTCAAAATCAGGACTTTTCAATGAGTTTCATCTCGGGAGTTTCATACTGAGATAAGAGTTTTAAAACGTATTCTGAGGAGATTTTTATTCAATGTGCTCTAGGATTTCTATGGATCGCACTCACACATACGGAAATTGATCAAATATTTGCATAAAATATAAAGCTAAAAAAACCTCAGAAATAACTTAAATATCATATTTTTATCAGATTCTCTAAATTAAAATGGTCTAATTTGCGTTATACCACTATATTCCATGTATGAAATAGGGTAGTTTTTCTGTCTTTGCCGATAAAAAATTGTATGGAAATCTGCTCTGACGTTTATCCTTAAACCTTGTTGTTTTCTGGCGTCGTGCTGAAAAGGCTGTAACTTTTTGGGTTTATGAATGATATTGTTTTATTTTGGACTTGGTATTGTTGGTATCTATCTGTCCTCTCAGGACCTCAGATTTAGCCTTGATTTACTAGAGGCTATTTCTCCCTATCGTTATGCAAAAAACTGTTTATGCATATCTATTAATGAAAAGGCTATCTTTCATTCATCTTTAATTTACAGATTCGCGGAGAGTTCCTATGACGATGATAGCACAAATAATAAAAACAAATCGAAGAAGGAGGAAGTCACTTCTGGTGGAGGGATCATCACTGACTGAAGACGATCTAGGACTTTGAGGAACATAACTTTATTCACTTGAATTATGACAATTTGTGGCACGACATACAGGGAAGTAGAAAGTTACTTTGTTAAAGGGAGTGAAAACAGTTTTAATGGAAAACTTTCCTAATAATTTCCCTTTAACAAAATTGGAAAACTACTACGATCGCCTAAAGACCAGCTTCCTCTTCAAACTCCCGGCGTCTACAAAGTTAATTGCAGCTGTGGGAGTTCGTACATTGGTCAGACCAAAAGAACAATAGTTGACCGCATGAAGGAACATATCAGAGCTGTAAAAACAACGATGCCCAGAAGTCAGCCATAGCGGAACACCTAAACCAAGCGGAAACTAATCACTGGATTGAACTACATAACCCGCAAGTACTGTCAACGGAACGTCACTAAATACCTCGTTTAGTGCGAGAAGCCATCGAAATCACAAAATATAAAAACTTTAATCGTGAAGATGGTTTCAAGCTGTCCAGTGCGTGGAATCCAGTATTAAACGTATACAACCGCAAAAAACACTCGACTTCAAACTCGCGAAGTGATACTGTTAGTGTGGTGTGTCGTGATCGTGACAAAATAGTGAGTGACAATAGTAGTGATTCGAGTAACCGTGTAGAACGCAGTCGACGAATCCGAAAGAGGGTAGACAGATATGTTTGCCCTTAGAAAGATGACATCACTCGCTGAGCCAGTCTACTCGTGACCATGGGGCGTGCAACCGCCTCGAAATATCGAGGTAAACAAAAATATAATCACGGTAATAATCCCGTTTCAAACAATAATTTAAGTGTCTTTGATAACTTACTATATAGCATAGTTTATCTTAGCACGGTGCATTGCATACCTACTATTTAGTAAGTAGTAATAAAATCATGTACGTATCTAACTTTATCAATTGCCTCACTTACTTAGATTCAGAAATAAAACTATTGAATGTTACGCATAAATAGTAGTTTTAATACAGAACGTAAAAATAAGTACAAATATCCTTAGGCATGAAACATATAATATACACCTATTTTTTCCTATTCGACCTTTGTTCCTTGGAGAAAGTTCTTCAGTTTCATGGACTGGTTCATCACTTAAAATATATGTACCTAGTTCATTTTTTTTTTTAACTATGATGGGCTTACTCTTGACCCCAATCTTACCCTAGAGCAGAGATGGGATCTACGGTGGAGCGAGCTTGCCCAGAAGATGCCTATTCACTCTAGACTTAAAGAGATTCAGGTTATATGCACTAGGAAATACAGACGCAGGCAGGGAATTCCATTCTTTAGCCGTGCGCATAATGAAAGATGATTTGAAGCGCTTAGTGCGTAATGTGGGTATATCAACTAAGAACGGATGGTAGCCGGCCGTGCGTCTGGATGTCCGATGGAAGAAAGGAGACGGTGGTATGAGCTCATGCAGCTCACGCGCACACTCTCCGAAGTACAATCTGTAGAAGACCGATAGGCAAGCAACCTTGCGGCGGTGAGCCAGGCTGTGAAGCTTGGTCGCCACCAGTTTTTTATCGCCTATTAATCTCTTGGCTCTGCGTTCCACCGAATCCAGTGCAGCAAGTTGGTATTTAGCCGAGCCATCCCAAAGGTGACAGCAGTACTCCATGCAAGATCGGACTTGAGCTTTATAAAGAGTTAGAAGCGTTAGAAGAGTTTTACCTCTTATACACGTAATAAAAAGTATTCAAAAAGTAGAGTCGGAAAAACTTGCATATACCTAACTAAGCACAAAATTAAATTGATCAGATTAAATTCGATGTCAATGAAATACTAGGTAGGTACAAAACAGTAGCATGACATATGTTCATTAATAATTAATCATTTATCAATCAATTACATCATAGTTAGTTCAGAGAGACACCCACGCATTTATCTACAATCTACATGCTATGTCGTAAACTAGCATTAGGACCGCAGATTTACTTGTTTTTAATTGAGAAGTAGAAAATTTATGCTTTCGGGAAGTTGTGCAAAGAATAGGTGTTCAGTATTCATCAAACAGTATTTGCCTAATCTTTCCATGAAGGCATTTCTTCTTTGAGCTTGCAAATGGACGATAAAATAAGATCATATTTTGTATCACATTCAAATCTAAGAATGCATTTAGATTGACTTTAGTTTTTATTTCATCAAAATCAGTCCAATATTTCCAGAGATATTTAAAGCGTTGTAAAATCAAATACCTTACCTACGCTTAAAAAAAATTTACCTTGTGAAGCCATCCCGGAATCTTGTATGCAGAGCTTCGAATTTTCATAGTTTTCATTTGTTTGTTGATGACACGGGGCACGATTCATACTTTCGTCGCCAAAGAAAGATTTAAAGAGCGTAGTTGCTTTTATTTAGGTATATCTCTAGAAATTGTGGAACGATTTTTATGAATTAACAAAAACTCTAGTAACATGTACCTAATATGTAAAACTCCGATATCTTGAACCTTTGATCTCGTCCATTCTCATTTGCTGTTTAAAAAGAGTCTTAATTAGTATTGCTTCATCTTTTTCTTAGCCAATGCACAAAGTAAGTATTGGCTGCCAATGTAACAAACATAACTACCTTCATTTTTATCATTGTTGATGTTTTTTTAACCATACAAATAAACATTAGTTTAATTAATTGTTAAAACCTGCCCCATGGACAGATGTCAATGCGGTCTCGATACGTATTTGTCAAACTTGCGTGCCTCGCATACCTAGAGACGGTATTTGAATAGTTATAGTTGAGGGTAGTTTGGTATTTAATGTAATATACAGGGTGTTTTGCTGGCAAAATAGCTTCACAACACTATATGTGGGTATTGTATTTTGTCAAACCTGCGTGCCACGCATAGCTAGAGACGGTATTTGAATAATTTTACCAGTAGGGTAGGGTAGTTGAGGGTAGTTTGATATTTGTTACAATGTTTTATACAGAGTGCTTTGCTGGAAAAATAGCATCACCCTAATTTCTAAACGTTACATAGGTAGAGAACTACTATTTATACTATTTACCTAAATAGTTTTAGTTTGAAAGTTGTAATGATGCTATAGATAGGGTATTCTGGCTGTGTGGTGCCGGCTTACAATAGTATCTTCCCATTTTTTACGTAGGTACCGCAAAAGGGGGCGATATGTGATGAGATGATTTCAGCGCATGTGGGGTAGAGTTTCCTATGAATGCAAAACTTTGCTTTGCACTGCGCTCGCTAATCCACCTGCCAAACGTGGCAGGAAAAAGGGGCTTTGATCATGAGTGGATGGTTGTGGCTGTGCCTTCACAACTCCTGGGTTCTTCTAACGTTGGGTGATATTCTGCTAGCATCACACGACAGTAGTTAGTACAAAGTCAGCAGCAAATATCATAGTTTTACTTGTAACATCTTGTCCGTAGGTTGATGCTATTCTAACCCAGCATCACAAATACCCTGTATAAAATGAGCCAGAGCCATCTTCTAATCCGGCATCACCGTCTCCGTAACACCCTGTATTTCTGGGCCAGCAGCATCCATCATAGTTTGACTTGTCGGTAGCGCGCGGCGCGTGCTGAGATAACATCTTGTAAGTAGGGTAATGCTACTCGTAGCCGGCATCACACGGTGTCTTAACACTCTGTATTTCTGAGCCAGTAGCATCCATTAAGTTTGACTTGTCGGTAGCGCGCGGCGCGTGCTGAGATAACATCTTGTAAGTAGGGTAATGCTACTCGTAGCCGGCATCACACGGTGTCTTAACACTCTGTATTTCTGAGCCAGTAGCATCGATCATAGTTTGACTTGTCGTAGCGCGCGGCGCGTGCTGAGATAACATCTTGTTTTCAATGTAAGTAATTGGACAAGCGTTCTGGACGCTACTTTATTACGACGTAACGATTACAGCTTTAAAAACGTGTAGGTAGGTATTTTGGATTTAGAAATTATAATCTTGCGAAATTAGCTCTCGATTTCCAACTACATACGCTACGCCGGAAAAAAAATAAAACTTCTAACCCTGCGAGCGAAGGTTTTAGCATTGCATTTTTTCAAGTAGACAGGTTAGGTAATACTTACCTAGACATATCTCACCACTCGATTCGCCCCGTAGACCTATTAGCCCGGTCAATATCGACATCAAACATTGCAAACGCGCATGTAACTACGATTTTGTTATATATTGTTAGGTCCCTTGAGAGTAGTTAACACCCAAGTTTGCAACACTGACAACCCTGTGCTGCCAATGTCAACGTCAAATCAAAATTTGTTCAGAAGTTTTTGCGCTTGTATCTCATAAACCGTGATAGCTAGAGAGTTGAAATTTTTACAGGTGATGTATGTCTATTGCTGCTATAACAACAAATACTAAAAACCAGAATACAATAAATATTAAGGGGGGCTCCCATACAAGAAACGTGATTTTTTTTGCTCGTTTTTGTGGATAATGTTTCGAAGGCTGTTTCTCGTGAACCGTGATAGTTAGATGGTTGAAATTTTCACAGATGATGTATGTCTATAACCACTATTACAACAAATACCAAAAACTAGTCAAGTGCGAGTCGGGCAACAGATATGATATTTCTGTCAGTTTTATAAATGATGGTACGGAATCCTTTGTGCGCGAGTACGACTCGCACTTGGCCAGTTTTTTTGTATTTGTTGTTATAGCGGCAATAAACATACATCATCTGTGAAAATTTAAAAGATCTAACTGTCACGGTTCATGAGAAACAGCCTCCGAAACATTATTTACAAAAACCAACAAAAAAACACGTTTCTTGTATGGGAGCCCCCCTTACTATTTATTGTATTCTGATTTTTAGTATTTTTTGTAATAGCGGCAACAGAAATACATCACCTGTGAAAATTTCAACTCTCTTGCTATCACGGTTCATGAGATACACGCGAAAAAACTACTGAACGGATTTTGACATGCATAATCTGCGAAAATTTCAACTCTGTAGCTATCACGATTCATGAGATACGGCCTGGTGACAGACGGATGGACGAACAGACAGCGAAGTCTTAGTAATAGGGTCCCGTTTTTTACCCTATTGGGTACGGAACCCTAAAAACTGGCTTAGTGCAAGTCGGACAACATAATATGATTTTTTGAAAAAAAAACATGTAACAAGAGCTGTTACATCGGAAATTCTGTAATTTCACAGCTTTCTTAGCACTGCGGAAGAATTGCCCATCTTTGACTTGCTGTATCTTTGCAACCAAAAGACATAGTGTGCTCAGGTTTCCCTGAAATTGTAGCAAATTTAGTTATCTTTAATAAAGTTCTATGAAACGTACTTGAAAAAATCTTCGTTATGGTAGATTTTTATAAAAAACTGAAATATGGGCCAAAATTTCGCAGTTTATTGAGCACCGTGGAGGCAGCACAAGGTTTTCAGTGTTGCAAACTTGGGTATTTACTACTCTCAAGGGACCTTACAACATATAAAAAAATCGTAGTTACATGCGCGTTTGCAATGTTTATTTATTTTGATGTCGATATTGACGGGGCTATATACGGGTCTACGTATAATTTTCCCGCGTCCAAATAAGTTCGGTAGGTAGTTGCACATTAGACGGAAAGCCACCAAATATTTGTCAAACAACACTGTTTTTACCCGACTGCCTCAGAAGGAGGGTTATGTTTTTCGAGAGTATGTATGTGGACAAGAAAATTCTTTTTCACGGGCTACAGCCCAAACGGATAGTTGGATTTTAACATATGAGGTGTCGTTAGATTCGTCTTAGCAGCGCGAGTGACACTGGCTATATTAAAAAATTATAGATTCAAGATGGCGGATTTTTACAGCAAAATACTATTATAAAATTACCGCAGTCGGGTTTTAACACATCAACTCGTTTTTACTCTTTTTATATAGGTATTAAATAAAATTGATCCTACCTAACCCTCAATTTAATTCCATTTTTGTAAATCTAGGCTTCGGTCAAATTTTGCCACCTCTTCCTACATAGGTATATCAGAGTTAGACAGAGCGTAAATGGTTGTAAAAACGGCCATTTACACCGCCTCTGAAAAAGTTTGAGAGTCATTCAGAAAACTGCAAATCATCATAGTAACAGGTTGTCAGCCTGTCGCCTGAAATTGCAATACACATTAACTCTCAAATCCCTTCGTCGCGTCTTACGACACCCACGGGAAAAATATGGGGTGATGCTATTCTAAGCCGGCACCAGACGACACACCTCTATTTAACCAGTAGGTAATGCTACCTATGATACATTGTCGATGCGATGACACCAAACATAAATAAAAACTGAAACAATACAATCGGGATCCGATAAAGTACAGACTAAGGTACCGGAACCAAATAAGGCCCGGCTCGCAATAAGGCCCACTCAAAAAAAATTGCAGTTTGTGTAAACCATCTTCTTCAGTTCATGCACATGTAGAAATAGCAAATAATAATATAGAGAGCTGGCAACGTCGTTTGCGTTGGCGGGGGTCGCCAATATGTTAGCAGCCTCAAACATTTTGCTTGAATTTTCTAATTTTAATTAAATTAATCTTTCAATTTGATGCTTTTAAAACTGAAAAGAAACACTTGTTTTCGTCAATATTTTCTATGTTTATAAATGTTCACATAAAAATAAATAAATTAAAGAGTTAAAATTGCAAGCGGTTTTCTTATTAGCTCAACTGTGCATAAAAAAAACATATTGAAACAAATAATAGTGGGCCTTATTTGGTTCCGGTACCTTACCTACAGAAATAAAGGATGAGATAGTTATACTCTACAAGGTCTATTAACCTAAGTATACAAGTACGTAGTGATAATAAATAGGGTGTAAGGGACAGCTCTCAGAATACTGATAGGGTGCACTCAGATCACGAAACTGAAGAACTTCCCATAAGGAAATATTTCAGGAAACGTAAAAATCTTTTTGACCACGCATAGTAAAAGCTTAACGTGATTTTGTATGAGAGGCGAGAGGTCGAAAAAATTTTTACGTCTCCTGAAAATATATCTTACGGGAAATTGTTCAGTTTAATGGTCTAAATACACCTTATCAATATTCGGAGAGCTGTCCCTTACACCCCGTATAGGGTGTATGTAACAACAAACAACAAATAAAGAAGAAGGGAGGTCAAGGTACCTACTCATGAAACCGAATAACTTTGGATCAAATCTACGAAAAAAAGTATAACCTCCCATAGTAACTCAAATCAGCTGATCGGCAATTTTGTATGGGAGGGCCAATTTTTTTTTCACATTTTGACCCATGTTACATGGGGAAAGTTGTTCAGTTTCATGAGTACCTTGACCTCTTTTCGGCTTTATTTGTTGTTTTTTAACACCCAGTATACTGTAGGTACAGTATTCTATTCACGCTAAGCACAAGCAATTTGAATAATAGATCAACGTACCCGATTCTGAATAGCACCTCAACTTGTTCCAACAACCTGCTGTCAGGCATCAAAACAAGCCCATTATATTGATTTACACCGCCGCTTTATCAACGGACGTAAGACGGGAGCTTATTATAACATCCGAATTGTATTTCATCAGAGATGGCGCGATACAGCGTCGAACTTATGTCATCTGTCAAAATACATGTTAACAGTACCCAGAAACGAGATCGGCCCACGATAACTCCTCAGACTTGAATAATATTAAACGAGGATGCTACTGCCTGTCATTTTACGATTGTCTCTACACGGTTAATGATATGCCTCATTTGAATACGGGTGGTCTAAAAAACTAGCGGGTTGGAGGTAGTTTGAAAAACTCTCCATGTTTCGACTGCTGTCTGCAAACAATGCGACCGGTCGCAATTAATTTTGCCCCGCAAGTCGAGTCGGATTCGCAAAAAGTAATTAACAGAATGTTATCAGTATATTAAGTAAGTGAACTGGGTAGCAATTGAATAAGATTTTACGAGAACATTGTTTACAAGGCTTCGTGCTCGCAGCCAGCGACGCCGCATTAGCGCGCGTTCGAAAATCGAACTGGGAATAAGAAAAAAAGGCGGGAACGAAATAATTATTCACGTTCCGTTTCGTAATGGGCGTCGCGCTACCGTTTCGCTTTAATAGCTCGCTTGTTCTCAGAATTTAATTATGCTGGGAGCCGAGATTAGCCGGCGCGCGCTCCGTTTTGTTAATAACTGCAATAATGGATGACGTCGCGCACTTTGCTGCCTCTAATGTCATTTATTTATTTTACGAACTTTATTAAACGCAATAGATCACTTTTTTACAGCTCAAATTCCGAGCATAATCCTACATTGTATAATTTTGTCAGAAGAGAGCCCCCAACGCTGCGATTATGACGTATTGTCCCAAAGATATCGAATGCGTATTACAAAACTTTTGTTCGACATATCATATCAATTTGAAATGTACAAAATATCAATATTAATAATTCAATAACGAGCTCCCAAATACAAATTGTCTAACCGATAAGACATTGGTCCGACACAAACAAAACACAAAACGTTTGGGCCTTAATAAGAACCGGGGCCTAAAGATGAACACAAAAGAAGAAGATAACCGCCCTATTGTTTTTTATCATGTTGTCAATATCGCGCGGCCAAATTTTCAATATTGGAATGCCACGATTCGCCAATAAGAAACGGGGAAGAATTGATTTATTGTCCAATTAGCGTCGGTCAGGTGTGCCAACTGCCAAGATAGCATCAGGCTGGCCAACCTAACTCGGCAGCGCGACTATTTCTTTTGGCGCGTTCTGTTTTAAATGGCATATTGGAATCAAAAAAGAACGTTTACACCGTGCTGGCTGGTTTTCTGGAAGGCGGATTTGAAATTCTGATCGTTCGCGGCGAGGTCCGCCGAGTGGAAATCGATTTGAATTAATTGGGGAGCGGCTTTTTATCGGTTTGGAACTTTAATTTGATAGAAATTGTTCTTGGATCGTTAGCTTCTGTATAAAACATTAACGCGAAGTATTCCCCAGCTTGGTTCATACCTAAAACGAAAAACTTTTGTTTTATTTTTAGCTCACTCCTTTTTATAGGCTCATGCTTTCACAAAAGTTGCAGGCTCGAATATAAATCGATTTTCTCTCTCCTACAACGACAAGTAATTCTGTCGGCTACAACATATGACTTTAATCGTTTTTAATTTCACATCTCTAGCTTTATTTGCGGAGAAATCACATTAACGATCAATTAAAGACATAATGTCGCGTGGCGGGCGACATTGATTTCATTTAGCTTGTGTTAATAGCCGCCGATCGTCCGTGTCGTATTACGAAGGGGCTCACTGGGATCACATTCTTACTCTGCAGAAAAAACATCGCAACATCCATCGGTGGCCTGCAACCGCTTAAAATCACTGGCAAGTTTGTTCAGTCCGCAGTGAATGGTTCAAGCGTCGCTTTCACGCAGGAAGTTGATAGGGGCTGCGCCCTAAATGGCTCAGATTAATGGCAAGAGGGATTAGCCAGAAATAATGTGCCAAGGAAAGTATTGATGGCGATTTCGGTGTAATAGAGTTATCGGAATTCAATTGCTTTAACGTGATTTGGGCCGTTGTTGACGCAACGGGAGTTTATTTGGATTTGCTATCAAACTTTTAGGAATTGTGTAGTTTTGCGATTAGTAGATTAAATCATGTGGAAAGGGAATGAATCACTGGGTAAATGTAGCTTCTGTTTACTCATAGAAGTAATAAGATAACCTGCTTCAACTTAATCCCCAACATACAAAACCGAACCAGCGCAATTCCAATTTCAAACAGAGTCAAAAGATTACGATAAGCCTTCAATAACAATAAATAGGCTCGCGGCGGGCGACCGTCCGCGCCGAGCGCTGAAAAGCAAATGACAGTTCCGGCCGCGTCGCGTCACCGGCCGGAATCTATCGACTACCCGCATTCGCAGACAATTGCTCTGCGGAGCGGATCCCGGGATGAGAGCTGCGATAAAGCTATTGGATTAACTGTTACGATATTTGTTATTTGCTGGAGTTGGTGAATGTAATCGAAATTGTTGATTCCAATTCATGTGATTTATTTTGTCTTCACATGAGTTTGTTAACTATTCAACAAGTTTTCCTTCAATAACCTAATTTGGTAGAGGAGATTAAGCTGACTTAACTATATATACACTAACCTAGCAGCTCATGCCTGCCTGCTTGATCTCCTTTTGTACCATCCACTTAATAAAATTCTGCTACATTTGGTAGAGTCTAATGAAAAAAACCTAATTTGGTAGACTTTAATGGGAATGTCGTCTACATAAGTGAAGTTGATTTCCATAGACTTTTTTATAATTTTAGCTAGCCCAAATGAGTGAACGGCTTAATTAAGTAAGTCGACTAGAATATCTATAGGAAGAAGCAATAGTAATGTTAAAAAAGTACTTAACCAGATAGATAAATTGGCTGTAGGTTGAAGCCATTTTGGAGTCCTTTCTACATCAAACAATACAGTAGCGAGACGACTCTACACTTGGCAGCATATTGATTGAGACAGTCACACACGAGCAGAAAGCTGGCATGTCACTCATAAGCAAACATTAACCTCACTTCACGCTACAACAGTACAACTACACAACACGCTTCGGCAATGCGAAGCCTCTGTGTGCGAGAGAAGGACGGCAACATGCCACCCTAGACCCCGTTCCCCGCAATAAATGTGCGGGAAAGAAAGAGACGTAGTAATAGCCGGAAATTAGTACTCGTCTATCTTTCATTTTACACCCCAAATTTTCTTATTCCAATTTCCTTTTGGTACGACCGCTGGAGTTTCCGCCGGCAGAACTCCACAGAAGTCTACATTGAATACTGAGTCGTATTCACCGAGAATTTGGTGGATATTCGTGTGTAGGTTGACGGAAAATCGTGTCGTTTCGGTATTGGTCGCGTTTTAGAACACTCTGTCATTTGAAATGAGTCATTTTCTGATAAGAATGCCCTATTGGCTAGACGTGTGCGCGAGGCTTGCTCGATAATGCCATTTCCGAAAGATAGCGTATAACTTTCGGGCGCGGGTTTTTGCGAGAATTTTAATATAATAATAAACTGCTGAGGGGGGTGTGTAGATATGGAAATGAGCGTGTGCTGAGAGGAAATTTGAATTTATACATCAGCTAGTTTTATTCATGAGGGTGTGCGGCCGTTTATACAGATTATATGAACACAATTTACGAATATGGTGTATGAAATTTTATATTGGGGTGGCTTGGAGGCTTTTCGTGTCAAATAGGGACACAATGGCGTTTTATGGAAAAATGTGGCGGACGGTGAACGTGACAAGGGGATGGAGGGGATCAAATGATACTTTTTTTTATTTTATTGCAGACTCTATTGTTCTTTGTTGCGAAAGTTTTTTGATAGAATCTTCATCTAGACACACGGCAGTGTGTCCGCCAAGTTCGAGCGACACACCGGCCGTGGGTTATATTACACGAACCATTTCGGGCCAAGTTCGACCCACCTATAACTCAAAATCTATTTTATCTACGCATATGAAATTTCTAGTATCTGTTGAGATCTACTTACTCATCTAAAATACAAAATTTCATTAATGTACCTATTGTAGGTCTTGAGATATTGACGTCAGAAAATCGCTATTTTTACTATACACTCACTGACTGACTGACTCACTCACTCATCAAAAACCTAGACCACTTCCAGTGGTCGTATTGACTTGAAATTTGGCATAGGGGTAGGTCTTTAGGTCAAGGTAAAGGAAAAAATCTGAAAATGGCCAAGTGTGAGGCGGTTTTAAAAATAATGAAGGTGTAAATTCATACCCCTAAGGAACTAATACAAAAAATTATCTATATCTTCCAATGGTCGTACCGACCTAAAATTGCAACCGACCGAAAACCTTACAAAAATAAATGAAATCCCACCCAAAACATAAATGTGAAAGGCTGCCAAGTTCGACAATATTGGAATGCTTCGCCTATAAAGAAGTGAGATCTAAATAAGTACCAAGTTCCATACACAGACCTCAGTTAAAAATAGTTACAGGAATGCACACTTGATTTTCCGCAGTTTGGAAAGTAGATTCTGAATAAATATCATATTAATACCTAAAATTCTAATACTTACAAAAACGCAAACCTGTTTTTTCAGCAGTTCCCTTTCCTACTTTTTAATGATATAACTTGGCAAGTTTTAATAGAAAATTATATACTTGACTCATTGCGTTTTGTAGGTTTATAAATAACAAAGTGTGTGAAAACTTGCCAAGTTATATCATTAAAAAGTAGGAAAGGAAACTGCTGAAAAAACAGGTTTGCGTTTTTGTAAGTATTAGAATTTTAGGTATTAATATGATATTTATTCAGAATCTACTTTCCAAACTGCGGAAAATCAAGTGTGCATTCCTGTAACTATTTTTAACTGAGGTCTGTGTATGGAACTTGGTACTTATTTAGATCTCACTTCTTTTATAGGCGAAGCATTCCAATATTGTCGAACTTGGCAGCCTTTCACATTTATGTTTTGGGTGGGTTTTATTAACTTGAGAAGGTTTCAGATTCAGACATTTTGTGTCAATATAGACAGTCGCGTTTTAATAACAGTTCTGAGACGTCCACTGCTGGACATAGGTCTCCCCCAGGCGAAATAAACCTATATTTTGGGAAATCTGCATCTAAGGTCTACAAATGCCTCTAAGGTCGTAGTACTTACTACCAGCCATACTTATAATAGGTACCTACTAAGAATAGACTTATCTTGATGATTTTCGATATGTCAAATGTAATGCAAAAAAACTGCTTACCCTCCTACTATTATGACGTTGAGGTTTTCAGATTCAGACATAAATTCTGTACGACCATAGTCAGTTGGGATTTTTTTTCATCATCATCCAAACAGCCCCGCCTGATACGTCCACCGCTGGACATAAACCTCCTCCAGGCCCATCATAGACTGTGATTGTGGGCCAAATGAACCTCAGTTACGAAGGGCTACGAAAGGATTTAAGGTCTTAGGTCAACCAGCCAGACTTATGAGAGAATGTTAGAGAGACTTATCTTGATGATTTTCGGTAAGTCAAGTGTAATAAAAAAACGCTTTCTTTGGACAAAATCTGGATTCATCTTCCCATAAAAATCAATTGACTCTACGGCGTAGTCGACCTTACTACAAAAGCCTTTCTTTTTTTACGCTAAACTTTTTTTAAGCCTACAATTCCAAGAGTTAATAAACCGTAATAAGTCTATTATACAAATGTCGGCATGCACCATCACCTTTGCCCAAAGATGGGCCAAAACCGGCTATTTATTAAAGTTAACCTGCTGGTAGGGTCCGTTTCGGCATACATTGCTGCTATCTTAAGCTTATTGTAATGAAGTCTATGCAATAACCCAGCTATATATATCAAATCAGGGCGTGTCGTCAAGGTAGCCACGAAGTCTATACTGTACTTGCGTGGGAAGCTACTTTTTGCAAAATAACATAATGTGGCATCTTTCACTTCATTTAATTTTTAAGTGAAGTAATCGATTTGTGGTCAGTTGAAGATTTCGGATGTTTTTACGTGACTCCCACGTTTTTATTTGTGAGAAATGCATATTCTCATTCTTTCTGTAGGTAAGTGTAGGTAACTTTTGTACGGTCGGGGTCAAAAGAGCATTATACGCTTTTTCGAAAATATATTTTATTCAAAAGGTATAAACCGGGAGTAACAGATAGGGTATAACAAGCCGAAAGGAGGTCAAGGTACTCATAAAACTGAACAACTTTCCCCATGAAACATGGGTCGAAATATGAAAAAAAACATACCTCCCATACAAAATCGCCGATCAGCTGGCTGATTTACTATGAGAGGTCATTGTGAGAGGTCCCAATATGTTTTCATATTATTATATTTTTTCTTTTATAAATAGAGTTTAGCTAGCTGAATAGACAACAACAGTCTTGGGTTCCTAATTTCCTTCCTATGCTCTTTTGACCTGACCGTACCTATTTCGAACCACTTCCGAACCTTTAAAATGCTGCATCTTGTAAGCACCTACTGACGCTGTAAGCTAAGCTAAGTTGCCCCCCAATAAAGAGCAGCCCTTATCCAGCGGTGGACTTTTGTGGCTGTTGATGAGGATCTTAGGTGAATGTATTATGAGGGCTATGACCTCATTTTCCGTAGGTACCTAGAAGTGGCGAAGGGTGACATTTTAGCGAAGGTACCTAAGCCGGAGCAGAGAAATGCACAAAATTGTAGTAGATTGATGTGAGAGTATGGATTTGTAAATTTCTGAAGGGAAGCCGGTGGGAATCGGCATGTATGAACCCTTCGCCACTGGCTAGATACGTGGTAGGACGGTGCTTATCTGCGAACACTGTGTAAATTAAGCTACAGAAAGTCAATATTTGATATCATGTGCTTTCTAAAATAAAAATTACAATATCAACACTTTAGAATGAAAAAATAAATCATTAATATCCTATTCACAGCGAACGTACTCATATTGCCATTCAGATTTTTTCCAAAATTCCAACCATACCATCCACCCCCATTCAAAAAACCGATCGAAAGTCATAAATAATACAACTTTTGACAATACAAATTTTTATCGTCCAAAATCTTGCAAGCACAGGTGGAAAAAAGTTTCATTCAAAAACTTCATTCATTCATAAAAGGTTCATTCAATCGTTCAAAGAAAAAAAGTGACCACTCGATTCTTAGGAGTTAATCTATTACGTCTCTATCTATAGTAGGATAATATAACCCGTGGGATTTAAAAATGTGATGATGAATTTCGTTTTATTATTCTGCAGACCAGTAAGGTACCATGAAATCGGTTGTTCATAACTCATTTTTTATTTCATGTGAAAAAGCTTTGGCTTTAGCCGAAATCTATTAGATTGACCGTATCATTTAATTTTAGAACTTTTTACAATTGAGACATAAAAATGCTCAGTTTCTTTGTTGTAGTTATAAATCTGTTTTTGTGTTAAAATGTGTATCAAAATTTAATTGATCGCGAACAATCAAACGAAATGCTATTTTTGAAAAGGAAAAACACCGCATGCAGTATTTAAACCTGTGACTTTCGGCATCTGTAATGTCGCCGACGACGCCTCTACCAACTGGGCTACCGCCGCTCATTTCCTCTCGCAAGTTTTTGCATTTTTCAAAATCGTATAATTTAACACGGGAAACGTTTTAATATTTATTAAGAAAGTATTTAAACATAATGCTATCTGCTAAACTTAATATTATGCGTAGGAAATAATATTAAGTTTATAAAACGAACAAGATTTTTATCAAATCAATCATCTGAATGACTCTCAAACTTTTGTCAGATGTCGTGGTGTAAATGTCTGGTTTTACTGCCGTTTATTATTTGACCCTTAGTACCGGTATGCTATCAGTCCCGCTATGCTACCTTTTTCGAATACGTCAAAAATGTAAAATACAGCTAGAAAGAAAAGTGTTGATATGAGCGTCATATATGTATGTATGTAATGGACGAATGTCAAGAATTAACTACAATGTAAAGTATCATTAAGAGCCGTTAAGTACAAATGTAACTTAATTACAGTAATTATAATTATTGCTTGTAATTATCAAAAGCATTTCATAAAGATAGTAATTTAATTGTAATTATATCGAAGAAATTGGATCGTCGTAAGTATGATTTCTTGGAAGGTGCCCCGTGGTGCATTATGTATGAAAGAGATGTTCAATTCGTGTCAATTTAATTGGTACAATGACTGAGGTTTTAAAATTGTTTATGTAAGTAATTCAATAATTAATTCAGTTTATTTAAGAAACCGGTAAGCAGAACACAAAAAAACCTAGACCATTTTACTTGTTTTGTTTTATGTAGTCAGCTTTTACGCTAAACTAATAAAACGCCAGCCGATTTGTTATTTAACCTACCTTCAGCAACTGTTTCGTTTTTCTTTCGATTCTTCACACCAAAAGGTATTTGGTATTTCACTTGCCCAGGCGACGTAGAGAGACGTTGATTTTTTAAAGACAAGTAAACTTTACTCTGTGATATTTCTCAACTATTGTACAAGCAGATGTAAAACAAAAACCCGACTGTGATAATTCGAAAATTGTATTTTGCGATAGAAAACCGCCATCGAAATCTTGAATTTATGAATTTTAAATATAGCCAGTGTCACTCACTGTGCTGAGACGAATCTAACGAAATCTCACATGTCAAGATCCGCTGAGCCGATTAGGCTGTAGCCCGTAAAAACGGATTTCTGGATACACAGGTATATGCATACAAACATACTCTCGAAAACATAATCCACCTGAGGCAGTCGGTTAAAAATAATAAGCTTTCCACGCTGTGACACTTTTTCCCGGCGCAATTTCTTCTCCATTACCGCGCGCCAACCAAAATGGCTGCCTCTTTTTAATACCGCCAAGCTTGGACAGCTATTTTTATTAATTAGTTACAGCGAAATGCCTCGCCCCATATTTGGATTGGAGACAGCATTTTCTTAGATGGCGACTCGACAATTACTTACGAATGATTGTGTGTAACTGTGTTTCAAGAGAAGTGTACAGTTGTTATGGCACCGCATTTTTTGAGGTTTTTCATGTGTTGTCTTTTGGGTTTTTAGTTTTATTAATATTGCGTCCTCAAAAATATTGTCGTTGATGTTTTAGCGTATTTTGCTAAGTTTGAGCACACGCAAAGATCATTGCAGCATTATTCTGGTTGTCAGTAGGGTTCTCTTTGAAATATTCTTCCGTACTAAAATGACTAAAATTATATTCCTAAAGTTTGCGTTTAAGGATAAAGGTAGAGTAGGATTTATCGAGTGGTTAGTTGACTTTGTATCCCACACGACAAGGACAGAAAAAAATATGAAATATCTTTACGAAACGTTAAACTCAACCACGTGCTTCAGAGCCAAGTTCTGACAGTAGTTTCAGTCGTAATTTAGAATTTCGACACTTGCCTGCTTTTTTAACAAACCATACTGTCAAGACCGTTTACTTATGACAGGCGAAGTATAACGAGTACATGGGAACATCATACAGTTTCTTGTATGGGGAATGTCATACAGTTTTTTGTATGGGGGAATGTTAATCATGGCGCGGCACCAATCTGCTAATGGCTCTCGTTATATTGTACGAGACAGAGGTTTTTGTAGTTTTAGAGTTCCGTAGTGTTGACATGTGTGAGAAAAGTCTGAACAAATTATAACTAAGTACTTATACAGCATGCGCACCACGAATTCAAGAAGACTCAGAAGTGCCAGAAAATCTCTGGCACTAGGGTTCATCGGGTCGTTGGACGACTTCGTGTTCCACTCGAAGAAGAAGAAGAAGAAGAAGAAGAGTCAAATTCATAATCGCACGGATTTTATGAAAATAAATGAACAATTGTGATATACAGGGTATAAAGGACAGCTCTCCGAATAGGATGCACTCAGACCACGCAACTGAACAACTCCCCATAAGAAAATGTTTCAGGGACGTAAAAAAGTTTTTGACTTCCCGTAGTAAATGTAGTCAGCTGATCGTGATTTTGTCAAAAGAGGTCAAACTAATTTTTACGTCTCCTGAAAAATATCTTACGGGTAGTTGTTCGTTCATGGTCTAAATGCACCCTATCAGTATTCATTCGGAGAGCTGTCCCTTACACCCCGTATAGGTGTAAAAAGCAATATCGTCCGCCACTTGCTAGTGTTTGGCCAGGGAAAAGAGAGACGATCTAAATGGCGACGCTTGAAAATGGCCGGAGTCATCTTAAGATAGAGAGAATAGATTAGTGAAAGAAGGAGAAGGGCTTTTCTGACCATGAAAATTAAATCTTTTTCTGCAACGTTTAGCTTGTACCTAATTTACATATTTTATTGTAATAAAAAACAGTGTTACACTTATACACTAAAGTAGTGTCCTACAAAACTGCATACAGTTTGACGGTAGGATGAAGTGATACTCGCTACTTGAACATACGTAGGTATAAATAAATAATACGTATTATGTTATACTTAATTGTTATTGTTTGTCTGTGTGTGTCTATCCCATCTTTGTCGAAAAAAAAGAAAAAATGTATAACCAGCACATCTCTCTCTACTTTATCTTCAACAAATTATTTTTACAAATTAGGTAGTACTTAATGTATATCTTAATACTGCTATTACTACTTACTACTTATATCTATTAGTACGGAACCTTATGATTATGTCTTGAATTGACACTTTGCACTTTCCTAGTAGGTGGCAATGTTAATTGAATGAAAATACATAAGGTAAAGTACGGATAGATGCGCACCTTTTGGAAAATGCTCTATAACTCAATAATTAAGAACTTATTTACAAAATTATCTTTACAGATTAAAGGATTGATCTTTAATCTTTCATTAAAGCCGTAATTCATGAATTTAATTTTTATTGTTTTGTTGTAAATCCAGTTTTATTTGACCTCTTGAAAAAGGGATAGTCGCGCACCCGCACGGATAGTTGCGCAGCACTAAAAAATCATGGGGGGATACTTGCGCTTTGAAGATTACCTAGGTGACTTACTATGAAATTTGTACTTTATTTAAATCAAACCAATTTGAAATTAATTTGATTAAATACTTATTTTAAAAATCGAATAGGCCTCCGAACCTTAATATTATTACTATTTCTAAAGTTATTGAGTGCTAAGTCATTATTTCAGTAAAAAAATTGTATCAACGCGTAGGTAGCATAAAAATGTATGTTGAACAACGTCCATATCTAGACTGTAATTTAGAAGCATTTTATTCATCTGCAACATACTAAAATAAACAAAAATATCAATCTGCGCAACTATCCCCCAAAGCGCAACTATCCGTCCAAAAAACCTGCGCAAATATCCTTTTTGGTACGGATATTTGCGCATTTAATTAAAAAAATAATGATTTGATATTTTAGAATAATTAATAAATGGGCACATTCTTTATAAAGTAGTGCATACGAGGAAATAAAAATGTGAGCGATTCTACAATCGTGACAAAAGATACCCGAAAAACAAAATGTGCTAAAATAATTTCGACGCCCGGTTTGACCACGCTACCGAAGATTTTTGCTTAGACTGGCGTAAATTGTGCAATTACTTCAATAATTAACGTGGTACTTGGGCTTTCAGGAGGAAGACTACTATGTTTTAATGAGCAATAGTGCTGAAATTTACTAGAACATAGTGTTTTCGAAACCTGCGCAACTATCCCAACGGCGCATCTATCCGTACTTTACCCTAACGGCACCTAGTTCTTACTAAAATTGTTGAACATTTTCTACAATGATACTTGTTGTTTAGTTTTCGTATAAAATGGGCGCGCGGTGCTGGCAACACTGCTCTGTCATAGTGTCACGTCCTCTGCCGTCGCTCGCTAGCGTTGTTGAAGCGAATTTTAGTTTTAAGTGGTGTAAAATTAAGGTGTTTTGGCGGTTTTCTCGTGTGCTATTTGCCACAAGCCATGGCTTCCCTGTGCGGTGGGGAAGTGAACCAAGTGAATTTTGGTTTCGGCTTTTTGATTGAGGCCAACGTGGTCGCCGGTAACGTAACCTCACTTTGAGTCGTCGCTCGCGTCGTGGCTGCTGATAGCTACGTATTTTCATTATAAATGATTGGAGGCCAACGGGGCCGATTTCTCATTCGGAGAGAAGTCTTTTAGTTATTTTGTGTTAAAAAACATTATGTGATGTCGAACTGTGAACTATAGTGCAAATTGGAGGAAAGGAGTTCTAGAACGAGCGGATGTTCCAGTGCTGTGAGTTTAGGTTATTCCCTATTCCTGCGCTCCTAAAATATCCTGAATACCTGATTCCTGTCATACTTAAACTCACAAAGAAACGGCGTCATCGTTTGCTCGGTAAGCAATTCGTTGCTGGGCCCTGTTTAAGTAGATTTTGGAAACAAGAATTTCTCGGCCGGAAACTTTCCGGAACAAAATTCTCTCATTAAATTTATTTTATTTAGCTATAGTAAAGAGCACTACGAATCGTAGTCAAATGTTGTTCCGAGGCTGATCGACCATTTAGTTTTAGATTTTAAGATAACTTTAATTTGCTTCCACTGCGCTAAGATCAGCTTCGGAATCAAACATTTTTGGTAGCAGAGCGTGGTTGCTTTATTGCAACATAGTTAGCCGTAATTTAGTATTAAGCGTGTTTTTATATTACCCACATATTTTATTAATTTTGGAAAATATTGTTTCGGTTTTTTTGTGACTGTATTGTTTGCCTAGTGAACGGTATCTTATCGGTAAGGTCTAGGCCAGTCAACTAACATTTATTTTGTGGTATTTGTTTATTGGTTTTCGTTCTATTAAGTCGAGTGTGTAAAAGTTGGTACCATGGCTCCTCGATCGCCAGGTATAAGGCTGCTATAAAGACAGAATTAAGGTGGTTTACTACCACAGCGGCAATGATCGGCCGCGAGGACCGGGAGGACGCGCTCTTGAAAAGTGCACTACAGGCAGATGAACGGGTTCGGGTTGTGTCGGAACACCTCACAGAGTGCCTCATGCTCCTTGAGGAAGCTCCTAACCCTGAAGATAAGGAGCTGGTTGAGGGCGATGTAAGCCAGTGCTTGGAGCTGGCACAGGACATTGCGCAGGCAGCTGCGGACATATCTAGGCGACGTGACGGAAAGGAAAAGCCATTCCGTGGTAAAGTGGGACAAGGATTACAGGTGCCTCTTCCGCCTGTTACGGTTCCAGTCTTTGCAGGCGATTACGCCGACTGGCCGGCGTTTGAGGACCTGTATAGCAGTGTGGTCCACACACGGACGGACATAACGCCGGCGTACAAGATGGCTCAGCTGATGTCCAGGCTACATGGAGAGCCTCATGAATTGCTGACGCATTTGGCTGTCTCGGATAGCAATTATGAGGTGGCGTGGAAGATCCTTACCGACCGGTATCGAAACAAGCGCCTGATTGTAGACAGGCTGTTAGACCAGTGGCTGTCAATACCAACCATAACGCGAGGTACGGACCTCCGCGAGAAAATCTTCCACCCAGTCAGTGTCGCGGTCAGCGCACTAGAGCGACAGGGTTTGCCAGTGGCGGGCTACGGTTATATCTTGGTCCACACAGTGCTTCGCCGCCTGCCGAGCGAAATGGTCGCTCGATTCGAGCAGCTACATGGGGCAAGTCCTCGGACCACCTCCCGACCTACGAGGATCTGAAGTCGTTCCTCGAGGCCGAAAGCAGGCGAGTGGACGTCCAGGCTGGTGAAGCCCTCGCAAGGAGACCTCTGCCCCTCGCCACCCGGAACGGCCGGGTGCACCGGCGCGAGGAGGCAACAGTGGGCAACCCAGGCGGTACAACACCGCATTGGAATCAGGGTGTGCCTACTGCGGGAGACAGGCCACGGGGTGGCAGCGTGTCAGGAGTTTGCTGCGCAGCGGGTTCAGAGGAGACGGGGTGTGGCACAGCAGAGGCGTTGGTGTTTTCGGTGCCTGGGGCCGCATCAGGTGCGAGTGCCCTTCAAGCACCAACTGTAGATACTGCCAGGGTGCACACCATCCGCTGCTCTGCATGAATCGCTCCGGAGGCGCCGGGGGCAGCGCTGGATCGGATCAGCGAAGGGAGCCTGCCCACCAAGGGAGGGAGCAACGCTCCCCACCCCCTCCAAGGAGGAGCCCACCTCCGCATCGGTCACAGGGACAGGCAGGGGACGTCAACAGACGGAGCCCACTTACCCAGGACGTGGGGACGATCCCCACCACGGCAGCAGGTGCCGGATTGGGAAGAGCGGCACAGGAACGTGGCCAGGACACCCATCCCAGGTACGGGATTCAACGGGCGGGTGTCAGGGGAGCACTAGGCAGCCACCAGGGTACATGCAGTATTCTGCGGGCTTGAGCCACCTGGTTGGGTCTCAAGACCCACGCATGCCCCCGCCTATGCCTGAGTACCCGCGGCTACAGGCGCAACCTCGGTACGGACGTTTGCCGTCGGGGTACTATAGAACTCCAGCCATGGCCTTTATGGGCAGACCTCCCTACCAGCAGGAGTGGGACCCATACACAGGTTTGGGTAGTGAGGGGATACCCCCGCGGGACGCGGCCTCACCGCGTTTAGATTCCCGCTAGGTAATCGCCGCCTACTCATCAGCTTCGGCTCCCCGTCCAATCACGGTACTTTTGCCAACGGCTAAGATTTGGGTATGGGGATACGGTGGATGAAGTGGATGAAGTGGTTGGGAAACTCCCTCAGGTTAGGTTACCACCAACGGTACGAGGGTTAACCACAGGGTTGGAGTTAGCTGATCCTGATTTTGATACTCCTGGTACGGTGGACGTACTTCTCGGGTCAGACGTCCTCGGAGATTATGGTGCGGTAGGAAGAAGGTACTCCAGGAAACTGGTTTGGTGGCCGTAGATACCACAGGGGGGTATGTTGTTTTCGGCCCAGTTTGGAGACCTCAGGACCTACCAGAAGGGGATCCGGTCCTCTATGGTAGTGTGCTGTCAGAGGTGCTGCAGAGGTTTTGGGAGTCTGAAGAGCCGCCCACGGCGGACAGACGGAAGCCAGAGGATGACGAGTGCGAGTTGTTCTATCAATACAACACTGCGAGATGCCCGTCAGGCAGATTCGTGACCAGGCTACCTTTTCTCCCAAACCGCCCCGCTTTAGGTAGTTCGCGACAGCTCGCGGAACGGAGACTACTCGGAATGGAGCGGAAGATGAGGCGAGACCCAGCACTTCGGCAGAAGTATATAGAATTCATGCGGGAATATATTCAATTGGGCCACATGTCGGTGTCCAGCCTGGATTGGAGGTGTGTCGAGCATTATTACATTCCACACCTGGCTGTCTTGAAGTCACCTGAGGCGAAAATACGGGTGGTGTTTGACGGTTCTGCTCCTACCTCGAATGGTGTGTCTGTGAACCAATGTTTGCACGCGGGTCCTAAATTGAACCGGGACATTGTGGACATTCTCACAGACTTTCGGTTACACCAGGTAGCGTTCGTCGCAGACGTCAAAATGATGTTTCGCCAAACCATGATACATCCGGATGACCGTCGGTATCAGCTGATTTTGTGGCGTGAGCCCAGATGAGCCGATGGTTACATACGAACTTAACACGGTGACGTATGGACTTAAGCCAAGTCCGTATTTGGCAGTACGTACGCTGCGAGAGTTGGCCGCACAGGAAAGGGTAAGATACCCTCGAGCCGCAGCAGTACTGGATCGCGACGTCTACGTGGACGATATCTGCACGGGTGCTGATAGCGTGGAGCAGGCGCTAATTCTACGAGACGAGCTGATCGCGATCATGGGTTCAGGAGGTTACGAGTTGCGGAAATGGTTGTCCAGTTGCCCAGAGCTCCTGGCTGGTTTGCCAGGCGAGTTCCATCAGGACCCGCACCTCTTTGAGAACCCGGACAATCCAAATACGTTGGGCATCCTCGGGGTGCAATATAGGCCAACGCATGACGTATTCACGTACAAGATCGAGCCCGACCTTTTGGAGAAAACTTGGACTAAGCGGTCGGTACTGTCGACAATCGCTAGAACGTTCGATCCTAACGGATGGATCGCCCCGGTTACGTTCATGGCGAAGTGCTTTTACAAAGGTTGTGGCTAGCCAACTTAGGATGGGACGACCAACTCTCCGGAGAGTTGTTGAAGGATTGGCTCAAGTTTGTGACCACCTTACCAGGGATTGTGCACATCGCGATACCCCGCAAGTTAGTCCCATCGGTGGGATGTAAGGCTACCCTACATGGGTTTTGTGACGCCTCGGAGCGAGGGTACGCGGCAGCTGTATACCTTCGGACAGCAAGTTCAACGGGAACTGTGCACGTGCGTCTGGTTATGGCCAAAAGTAAGGTGGCACCAGTCAGAACTAGATGGACCATCCCCAAATTGGAATTGGCAGGGGCAGCTCTTCTAGCGCGCTTGCTAAATCATGTAACCTGCAATCTGCGTGGTACCATCAACTTGGATGAAACGGTGTACGCGTGGACTGACAGTCGGATAGTTCTGTGCTGGTTGCAGACGTCGGTACATACACTTGAGGTTTTCGTGGCAAATCGGGTGTCACAGATTACGGGGTCGGAAACTCCGTTAGTGTGGAGGCACGTACCGGGAGAATGGAACCCAGCGGACTGCGCTTCGCGCGGGTGCAGGGCACCTGATTTGGTGAGTCACCCACTGTGGTGGGGACCTCAATGGCTGACTGAGTCGCCGCAGGAATGGCCATTCAACGAGTGCAGGGCGCCGCTTGGGCCACCTGATCGAGGTTTGCGAGTGAACGTGGGGCAACTCGTACCGAAGCCTAACCCAGCTTTCTTGCTGGAACGGTATAGCTCCTCGACAAACTTCTTGGGGTGACAGGTTGGATCAAGCGGTTCGTGAACAACTGCAGGAAGCCTCAAGCAGAACGGAACTTTACACCTGTCCTCTCGCCTGCGGAGCGGAATGCGGCTCTATGCTCATTGGTTAGAGTCGTCCAGGCGGAACATTTTGAAGAGGAGGTCAGGCTGCTCAGGGATGGACGTGGAAAGCTGAAGGGAGGAATTGTGCGCCTCAACCCATTCCTGGATGAGCAAGGTATGCTCAGGGTTGGAGGCAGACTTCGGAACGCTAGCCTGCCCTTTTCGGCTCGGCATCCACTGTTACTTCCACAAGGGGACCCTTAGTTGAGCTCTTAGTCAGGGATCGTCATGAGAAAAACTCGCACGCGGGCTGTAATGCGCTATTGGCCATTCTACAGCGCGAGTTTTGGATCTTATCGGGACGACGAACGGTACGTAGCGTTGTGTTTAGGTGCTTGCCTTGTTACCGCTTGAAGGCAGCCACAATGCAGCCACAGATGGGAGATCTTCCACCGGACCGGGTGACGGAGGCCTGGACGTTTGCAGGTGTGGGAACGGATTTTGCAGGCCCTTTCATGGTAAAGGCATCACGCCTACGGAACGCAAAGTCTATCAAGGCGTACTTGTGCGTGTTCGTGTGCCTAGCCACCAAGGCCGTCCACTTGGAGCTCGTGGCCGACCTATCTACGGAGGCCTTTTGGCAGCGCTGGAGAGATTTACGTCGCGACGAGGGCGACCAGCGCTGATCAGGTCGGATTGTGGTACCAACTTTAAGGGTGCTGATCGGTGTATGAAGGAAATTGTAACGTTCTTAAGGGAGAACGAAGAAGCCATCAGCACGGGCCTCTCCCGTCAGGGCATTGCCTGGGTGTTCGATCCACCAGCGTGCCCTCACTGGGGTGGTATTTTTGAAGCGGTTGTAAAGTCCGCTAAGACGCATTTGTTGCGCGTTGTAGGGTTAACAATTTTGACTTTCGAGGAGCTGGCGACCGTGTTTTGTAAAATTGAGGCTGTACTCAATTCGCGTCCTTTGTGTCCGCTCAGCTCAGACCCAAATGATTTAGAGGTCCTGACGCCAGGGCATTTCTTAATTGGCCGCCCACTTAACGCCTTGCCGGAATATCCTATACGGAGGTGAATAGCAATCGTTTGTCGCGTTATCAGTTGTTGCAGCAAATGACTCAAAACTTTTGGAAGCGTTGGTCGCTTGAGTACTTGCACATTCTGCAGCAACGCCTTAAGTGGACGGACAGGACTGAACCCCCCTGCATTGGGGATCTCGTTCTGGTTAAGGATGCCAACCTACCGCCACTGCGTTGGCGCCGGGGGCGCATTCTCAACCTGTTTCCGGGTAGTGATGGCACTCCTCGAGTTGCAGAAGTTCAGGTGGGGGATTCAGTCCTTAAGCGAGCAGTAGCTACATTATCACGCCTGCCATGCATAGAGCGGACCGATGGGTCGGTCCGGGGCGGGTGAATGTTTAGTTTTCGTATAAAATGGGCGCGCGGTGCTGGCAACACTGCTCTGTCATAGTGTCACGTCCTCTGCCGTCGCTCGCTAGCGTTGTTGAAGCGAATTTTAGTTTTAAGTGGTGTAAAATTAAGGTGTTTTGGCGGTTTTCTCGTGTGCTATTTGCCACAAGCCATGGCTTCCTGTGCGGTGGGGAAGTGAACCAAGTGAATTTTGGTTTCGGCTTTTGATTGAGGCCAACGTGGTCGCCGGTAACGTAACCTCACTTTGAGTCGTCGCTCGCGTCGTGGCTGCTGATAGCTACGTATTTTCATTATAAATGATTGGAGGCCAACGGGGCCGATTTCTCATTCGGAGAGAAGTCTTTTAGTTATTTTGTGTTAAAAAACATTATGTGATGTCGAACTGTGAACTATAGTGCAAATTGGAGGAAAGGAGTTCTAGAACGAGCGGATGTTCCAGTGCTGTGAGTTTAGGTTATTCCCTATTCCTGCGCTCCTAAAATATCCTGAATACCTGATTCCTGTCATACTTAAACTCACAAAGAAACGGCGTCATCGTTTGCTCGGTAAGCAATTCGTTGCTGGGCCCTGTTTAAGTAGATTTTGGAAACAAGAATTTCTCGGCCGGAAACTTTCCGGAACAAAATTCTCTCATTAAATTTATTTTATTTAGCTATAGTAAAGAGCACTACGAATCGTAGTCAAATGTTGTTCCGAGGCTGATCGACCATTTAGTTTTAGATTTTAAGATAACTTTAATTTGCTTCCACTGCGCTAAGATCAGCTTCGGAATCAAACACTTGTGTCATTGTTTTTATCAGTTTATGGCTCTAGATTCTGTTTCTAGTAATTGTTTAAGTGTTTCTTGTTTTATTTAGAACGTTTAGTATATGTGTTTGTTTGTAAAGCGATCTCTGTTTAAAAAAAATATTACCTACGTAAATACCTAGTGTGGAACAGAAAACACACTGTTTGCAAACGTACCTATCGTTTATTTGTGCGTTAAGTATTTTTAGGGCAATACGAATATCAACCTTATTTCTTTACAAATACGGTTTATTCCAAACGGTTTGATTTGATAGACGCATCCACTAACGCTGCGCATCGCACAAACGGACGTTGCGTGTGTTTCTCTACATAAAGTGAGGTAGAAAGTTTTTTGTAATAAAGTTTCATCTGACTGTTCCTGCGTAACATAACCTAACCTTTTAGTTTAGTCAAAATGGCAAATTTCACAGTGAAACAAATATCATGCGGCAAAATGTCAAAGCAGAAAAATTACAAATTTTCGAACAGTCATTGATAAACGTTCCAGTGGAAATACCTACGTGTTTGTGAATAAACGAATATTATTGTACCTATGTAGTAATAAGTAAGTAAGATTAACAAATAACCAAGGAGAATCCGCGTGGCAAAGCGCTAGCTTGTTTTGATAAAGGAGATCTTCAAACTAATTTAATTAAGATGGAATATGTCTTCTCGGTATGTTTTCTATTATTTACTAATTAGATTAATTATTAATTACTTAGAAAGCCGGTATGTAATTTTACTGCCGTTGTTATTGTGTGTGTTTTGTTTGCGGTTTTAGAGAGAGTGGGTAGATATTATACCTAAAGTTATATTATACTTACTCGTAAGTAGGTACTTTTTAAAATTGTTTTGGTTTAAGTCTTTTTGAATTGATATTGTAAAGCTATTCAATAGAAAAGAGAAATTCTGCTAAATAAAAATCTATTTTGAGGTTATTGCTGACTAGACGCACTGGCAGACAGAAAGGCGCGACAATTTTACCATTCGAAATTCAAAAAATTGGTATTCGACTATTCGGCTCTTTATTCTGTGAAATGGCGCCCATTTCGGTAAAATGCAACATGCTGAGTCATTCTAACTTCTGTTCATTCAAGAAGATATCTACGAACAAAAATGGAGATTGTAGAGTCTTGATACTTTCGCAATTTGCAGTTTTTTTTACTATTAATTAGCACCATAAGTTTGGCATTTAGAAAATAACAGCAAATACTTACCTAGTTTGATTTTTATAAACCTAGCAAATTGTTAAATAACTAGATATGTATGTAGATCATTCATTATCATAAAACGAATCATGTGTCATTGTTCATAACGTAAAACATAACAGGATCTAGATCATAGACAATGTTATTATAAGCATAGGAATTGAAGAATTTTGTAATTTTCAGATGGGTAGCTATAGTATGAAAGTATCAACTCCAGTCATTCCACGTTCACAAACTTTGCAAAATTATTCGCGTATTCGGTAGCACAATAATTTTCCACGAAGCCCTTCTATTGCCATTTAGGAAACCGATGTTTTGATGACGACTGCCCACAGAGTTACTTATAAAACCATTCCGATTTTGAGTTATTACTTGTTGAACACATAATAAAATCTTTTATCTAATAGTATTTTCTGTAAAAGATTTGTCGTGACATGCAATAATTCAACAAAATCGTATTTCGCATTGAAATATTTATCAATGACCACCCAATTTTACACATTTATTTGATGTCTCACTACACTAATCAATTGACAATCGAATACCTTCAAAAGGCACTGGCACAAAATAATTGACCATCTGTAGAGCAAGGTTGAAAAAAGAAAGCGCGGCCATTTTCAGAATTCGAAATTCGAATTTCTCGACATGTCTCCTCATTGTTCGCGAGTGACATCGATTTTATTGAAACAATTGACGGGCTTTTGTTTGCAAATTATAAATAACAATTATCGATAATTGCCACCTTTATCGATATTTATCTCGGTCGAGCCATATGAATGATGCATTTATAAAGGATTGTTTTGAAATCTTACTCTGCATTGTGCTTTCTTTGACTCTACATTCCTAACTTCCTATCTTCTTTACCTAGAGCAAGCAGTTCATGTTTTCATAGGAGAACAATTAAAGTAGATTAGACCATTTTGGGTACTATTACACCCTTCGAGCATTTCCGTCCCGTTCAGGCCCCGGGGGAGACGGTATAGTTACTTTACTCTATACAAATATTTCTGTCATTTTTTGCGAGGGGAGAGGTAAAGCTGTCAAATGAAGCTAGTGTTGAAATCGACAATATCGATACTTGACCTTTCGATTATTTATAACAGTCTACTCAAAATTGTGTCATATTATTGAATTTTTAAAAGCAACTTAGTTTACAAGAATAGGATTTTTAGTAAATAGAAATATTGGCGCAATAACATCATTTTAAATATTGCATAAGGTACCCTAAATTAACCAAAATATTAATTTCTTACTCCAAAGACCAGATAATACAATTATGTAGGTACAATCAATGCAATACCTACTATTTACTGATAATTAAGTATCATAGGATATTATGTAAGGGAATTTACTAAAAAAACACCTATACAACAAATCATACATAATAACTTCGACTGTCCCGATGACGTAGTGGTTAGTACGCCTGTCTTCTACGCCGAGGCTCGTGGGTTCGATTTCCACCGGACACAATCAAATATTCGTGTTTTGTCTGAGCACTCTGCCTGATAAAGGATCACCGACTGGACCGAAACGGTCGTGAAATCGCGATGTAATAAGAAGTAGGTAAGTGCGAAATCCTTTTTATACCTATACATAATAATTAAAGTTAAAATGTCGCACTTGAGTTTAACCAATTTATAGCACACCAAGTCGTCCAACGACCTGATGAACCCTGGTAAACGTACCAGAGTTTGTCAACCACCTACTGCAAGCAACCGGGACGCGTCTTTCCATTTCCGGAAATGCCTCCTACTGAACACGGAAACGGAAAGACGCAACCGGGACCGACGGCTAAACGTGGCTCCAAAGCACGGAACCATCTTGCTTCTCGGACAATCAGGTGGTTCAGCCTGTGTGGTGTCCTGACCAGTCTAGGAACATATTCATAAAGAGATAAAGCGTTAATTAACTACTAGTATAGCTTATAGCTTTTAGACATAAGGAGAGAGGAGTCATTCCCAACACAAGTTTCATTACTTACCGGGGGGACTCAACCATGTTTGTTAACATATTTTGCAAATAAAGCTTTTTGTATTTTTTTTTTGTATTTGTATAGATAAATGTCAACTTTGTGAGTGAAAGGAATAGAACCCGGAACCTTCTGCGTCGCAGGCAGTCGGACTAGCCACTACGACACATTGGCTGACATCCGATGTCACCCGATCAGCTGAGACTGACATTAATTTTCAATGAAACTCGAACAAAATCAGGATTTTCCAAAATCCATAGTAAAAGTTGTACAATTTCATAATCTGATCATGCCTGCAAAGTTTTCGGTACAGACCGTCTTTACATAGTATAGGTTTGAAACTATGGCGATAGAAAAAGTATCGACGTTTTGTATTAGTTGGATCACTCACTGCACTAGCTTGGGTTCAGTGTGGCTCGATACTTCAAGTTAAAATTATCGTTTTTTCATTACATATCGACTGGAAATGAACATCATTGAATAAGTAGAACAATCCCAAACTAACATTCTAATCTTACTTAGCAAGCTATTAACTGTTAATAAAGTCATCAATAAACTAAGATCGTTAATTGTTACCCATTGTATGGTGGAATATTATAATTCTTTTTTTGAAAAATAAACGATACTATGATGAACACTATTGCTCGACACAAAATAATAACAAAAGGAACAAAATACAATTATTTTATTGTAGATCCACCTAAAAAAAACTCCAAATCAGTCATTTTGTACGACTTACTGGCAACACTTATGTACAATTTTCAATCGCTTATTTTAAATATTATTTAGTGATATTGTACTGGAAGAATGCTTTCAGATGAAAAGTGATATTGTTTTGTTGTAAATTGCTATTTTTACATATTTTTTTAGGCATTATTAGCTTTACAATTCGGCTTTTTATCGGAGCTCATTTGACATGCGCGACTGGACTCGTTCTAGGAAATAATCTGACAGCAACTGGTTTTTGTAATAAGAAAAGCCCCCGTGGGCAAAGGCCGTGACAGAGGGGAAGTGCTTCGTATGGCGTCTCCCCCGACGGGACGGACGGAAATGCTCGAAGATTACACCCTAGAAAGTATGAACCAAGGTAGTAAGTATTTTGTGGTATTTGTAGTGTTTAAGCGAATACTTACCAGCGACGAAGTTGCTACCTGGGATGTAGACGCTCCGATAGAGGAGGAATGGGGCAAAGTAAAGAAGCTACTTACAGAAGTTGCCGGTGCGGCTTTCGGTCATCAGAAAGCCAAAAACCAGGACTGGTTCGCTGAAAATCTCGAACACATTACACCTCTGCTCGAGTCCAAACGACAAGCTGCGCTAAAACATCGCCTTAACCCATCCGAAAAGACGCGTATCGACCTATCGAATGCAAAATCAGCTTTACAACGCACATCACGGTACTTCGCAAATGCATACTGGACCGAGCTTTGTCAAAGCATTCAATCATGCGCTGATATGGGAAACTTTGGTGGTGTTTACGCTGGGATTAAAAAGGCCCTTGGTCCTTTTCCTAAAAAAACAGCCCCCCTTAAAGAAGCGGACGGCACTGTTATTACAGATGCTCAACGTCAACTCGAACGATGGGTAGAATATTATGTTGGTCTCTACTCAGAACCAGTGAACATAATGCCAGAAGCTGCAGATTGCATGCCAAAACTAGCTACCTGGACTGAGTTAGATGATCTTCCTACCATAAGGGAGTACCACAAGGCTGTTAAGCAGCTTAAAATTGGAAAATCACCTGGAAACGATGGTACCCACGCCGAAATTATCAGGCTCAAGTGCATATTACCCATCCTGCACAATCTGTTGTGTAAATGTTGGGAAGCGGGATATATACCACAGGATATGCGCGATGCTAACATCATTACCCTATACAAAGGCAAAGGTGACCGCGGTGACTGTAACTGTTATCGTGGAATATCCCTTTTAAGTATAGTAGGTAAATTATTTGCTCGGTTAGTCTTAATAAGACTCCAGAAACTTGCTGATCGTGTATATCCCGAATCGCAATGTGGATTCCGCGCCCAACGTTCCACAACAGATATGATCTTTACACTTCGCCAACTGCAGGAAAAGTGTAGAGAGCAGAAAACACCTCTGTTTGTGGCGTTCGTCGACCTTAACAAAGCCTTCGATACCGTCAGCAGAGAAGGACTCTATACTGCACTTTTAAACATCGGGTGCCCTCCGAAACTACTAAGCCTCATTAAATCCTTCCACGAGGACATGAAAGGATCTGTTGTTTTTAACGGCAATACATCCGAGCCGTTCGAAATGCGTAGAGGTGTTCGCCAAGGCTGCGTGTTGGCTCCTACCCTGTTTGGTATTTTCTTCTCATTGCTTTTTAAAGTTGCTTTCGGCGATGACCAACAGGGTATACACCTGCACACTAGGGCTGACGGGAAGCTGTACAATATCTCGCTTCTTAAGTCAAAGCGTAACCGCGATGACTTATTCGTCGATAGCCTTTGTTCGCTGACGATGCAGCCTTCGTTGCTAATTCTCAAAGTGAGCTTCAAGACATTGTTGATAAGTTTTCCACGCGTGTTCTCTGTTCTCAATGTCCATTAATGCCAAAACAGTAGTGCTAGCTCAAGGTGGAGAAACACCACGTATTTTGCTCGGTGGCGTTCCTTGAACATAGTTGACAAGTTTTGCTACTTGGGGTCGACTGTGTCGAACAATCTCACCCTCGATGCTGAGATCAATACTCGTATCGGCAAAGCGGCGACCATGTTCGGCAGGCTCAGTACAAGAGTATGGAATAATAAACACCTGACCACAAAACCAAGATAATTGTTTACCAAACTTGCGTTCTAAGCATACTCTTGTATGGAGCTGAAACCTGACTTCGTACGCAAAACAAGAACGTCGACTCAACACATTTCATATGCGCTGCGTAAGAAACATCTTGCATATAACTTGGCAGGACAGAGTCACAAACGAGCGAGTTCTAGAAATTGCACAGCTGCCTAGCTTTACCGCTTTGCTTAAGCAAAGACGATTGCGGTGGCTAGGGCATGTGTACCGCATGGAACCTTCGCGTCTACCGCGGCGTGTCCTGCTTGGCGCCGTAGCTAACGCCAAAAGAGGAGTTGGAAGACCGATGCTACGTTTCAAAGATTGCGCCAAACGGGACATGGCTGCGTTTGACATCGACCATCAAAGCTGGGAGAAGCTTGCTGAGAATAGGGATGTATGGAGAAAGCGTGTGTTTGATGGGCGTAAAGCTCACGATGATGCCTGGTTCGCTGGTCTCGCAAACAAAAGGCAAAAACGACATCTAAACATGCATGTGCCAGTCTCTAATTCCACCTTCGTTTGTAGAGCGTGCGGAAAGTCATGCCGCTCCCGTATCGGCTTATACAGCCATGAAAAATCTTGCCTCAGACACTGAATAAATCGTCTGTCACAGACGTATGAGGCCAAATATTTATTATTATATTATTAAGCGAATACTTACCAGTCAGATTATAAGGAATATTTCGTCGCTTCTTTTTGAAAGATACAATATCTACCTACAATATACTTACTTACTTATTCGGTTTTCTTCTAAAACTTTCCTTTCGTTTTTAGGCCCTGCTATATTTCACTTTTTACGCTATTGCAATATTGATAAGTAAAACATTCCCATGATCATTTGCATTGCATTAATGATGTTTTCATTCGGGCTCGTTCCGAAATCTCGATGCGAACTTTTTTAACAGTAGTTCGGTGTATGTCGCAGGGAGATGCAAAAAATAGGGATAATGACATTAAATCCCTTGAAATTACAAAAAATTACATTTTTCTGATGTTTATAGTGATTTGACGCGCCTAAATATAAAATCGAGGGATTTGCCCAAATCTAAATTTTCAAAAATTCACAAAAAGATGGACGAGTTTTTTTTTTCCTAACTTGTCCCTACGATAACTACCTACTTAGGTCGCGATATCTACTTACACCTAGCTGAGTTTTGGGGAGCGGAAGGCTCACCCGGAAGTGTGTGTGTGTTGGTTGTTCAAACAACCAGCCCAATCGCGCCCCTGGGGCGCGGTTGGGCTTACGAGTTGTTCTGGGAAGAACGGATCGGACTATGTCTACCGGGTATATGCCGGTAGTTGGGTATATGCCGGTAGTTGAAAGATGGACGAGTGTTGAACGCGTGTTTAGCGTTTTTAGATATTTGTAAGAAGTTTTATTTTAAACCCGCGTTCAATAAGTACCTACTTGTTTATTTTTTTGTGGTAAGGCCATTTTGTTAGTTTTGGATAGATAATATGTTATTTGGCGATCAAATTCACAAAAAGATAGACGAGTGTTGAACGCGTGTTTAGCGTTTTTAGATATTTGTAAGAAGTTTTAACCCGGGTTTAATAAGTACTTGTTTATTTTTTTGTGGTAAGGCCCGTAATGTTTAATTTTGTTAGTTTTTGGGATTTGGCCAAGTCCCAAATTTTGCCATTTCCCTGCGACATGCAAATCCCCGAATTTGCATCTGCTCTGTGTCCTAATTTGGATGCGCCCGGTATCTCGAGACGCACGCACGGTAGCGCAGTAGCGAGAACGAACAAAATACAAAACAATAAATAAATAACGAGAACAATAAATATAATTAAAAACGACAAAAAGCGTCCGTCCGCATGACGCACTATTGCCAGCATAACAACTTATCCGTTTAAGGGATCTACTTATACTGGTTTCACTTATGAATTGTATGAAAATCCAATTTAAGTTGATCTCCTTAAAGGTACGTATATGTGCTGCTGGCTGAACGGGTGCGCGCTCGCGACGACTCTATATCAATGTACTGCGCATTTACAGTAAATCGAATTCCAACTTTAAATTTCTACCAATAAGAGCCGAATTTGTGAACGGTTAGCAGAAATGCGTTCAACATTTTGTCACCGGTCCGTCACGTTTCCGAACGAACTCTGCTCATTAGAGATTTTTATTTTTCTTTTTATTTTTAATCGCCGTAGGGTTGAGTATCCAGTGTCTTGTTTTTTACCGAAATTCAAAAATGGAATTTAAACGAGATGACATTTCTTTATTGCGTCCGTCAGTGGCAAGAAAAAGCTCTTATCAATTCCCAACCTTAAATAGGTCTTTAAAAGGTTGAAAATCGTTTGTTATTTGGCGTTCGTTTTGACAGATTCCCGTAGTTTGTCCGAAAGTCAGTCTATGAGGTCCTAATAAGGTCGCTAGTCTTGTCCGAAATTTATTGCGCCAATTAGTAGAGTCCATACGAAGGGGTTTATCAGGCGGTTCATCGCGTTCTATTTGGGAGGTAGTCGATAATGGTCGGATTTCGAGGAACGCTTCGAAGTTTAAAATTATTATTTTTTCTTATCGGCCGGTATTTTTCGGAAGCGAGAATGTAACAAGTTAATTGGGTATCGGCGACACGCGGCCTTATAACAGGCTTATAAGCACTTATAAGATCAGTTTATAAGATCATTAAGGCTTGGATTAATTAGGAAGCTGCGATCTCAACTGCGATTTGAGATAGTGGTACGTAATTACTACGAATTGGATATTAACGATATGGTTGATGTTATTATGAGTGAATTGTCAACCCTATTTATTTGATGTACAGGCTGATTTAATAATAGATTACAAAAGATCGTTAAGACAAGATAATTATCTATTATTTTTTGTTCACAAACGGAGGTATACCTGTGTATTTATTACTTGGATTGTTTCTATATGTTTAAAGACATGTAGAAGTTATTTAAATTAGATTTTTGATTAAAGACCTACACTGATTTAGTTTTATGATTAAGTTGTAGTTGAGAACCATTTTGCCATTTAAGTTTAATAATATCGATATTATACATAGGTAACTGCGTAATCAGTTAGTTAATTAAAATGGTTATGTTACGCTGATTTACCTACAATCAAACGTTATTACTAAATTATCAAAAGCGCATCGGATTGGTTTACGTAATTGAATCAATTGAAAACTCTTTCAGTTTTTTGTGGTAGGTATAATTAGTTGAGTATGTAGAGTAGACATAATGTAGATACGTGTCTGTAAGTAATTAAATTAACTTTACATCCTTTCTTCTTTCTTATTTTACTCGTTCGCTAAGCATTAGAAACTAACAAAGAACAATAAAAAAGACGTAAAATAAAGAATCAAACGGATTAAAGAAAATGTTTTTAGCAGATTTTCTGCAGTTTTTCTTAAATAGAAAAAAAAAATCTATTCAAATTAGGGTAATTTTTAGGTACATTATAAACACCCTGTAATAGTAAACAAAATCACCACCGTCTATAAGGCGTAGTCTCACTCGGAGCTACCTCATCAGATTTCCAAAAACCACTTTAAAAAAAGTTTAACACAATGGCAAGATGGCGGATTAGCTGAAACTCGCCTCAAGTTGAAACTGCTAAGGGTGGTTACTCACTTACAGGTTTAGGTGAACGAATTTGCTACAGTGAGTCAGTCGTTGTCTGTGTAAAACTCAGCGGCAACGAGTCAATAGGTACTCAATACTTCCTCAATATTATTTATTGCATTCCATGTGTTACATTAGATGTTCACTTAAATTAGGTACTTTATGACATGGACCCTGTTGAGCACAACAATATTTATATTCTAGGTACTAAATTTTCATTATAAATTGAATTTATCTCATCATCAATATATTGCACTACCACATTTTATAAGTTGCCAACCGTACGAGATTTCTCGTACAAATACGAGATTTATGGTCTCCCGTACGAGGTACGAGGACACTGTCTATCTCGTACAATTTTGTACGAGATTTTCACATGTTACATAATTTTAATTGCTGGCAATCATTTTTTGCTCCTCAAGTTATCATAGTCTAATGAAAAGTCATCGATTACGTATGAAAGAAATTCCCGAGCGAGTCCGAAACAGTTCCCGTTCGTTCGCTCGCTGGTTCATTCGTTTGTTTCTTGCACTAATTGGTCTCTGTCGTACATACTGAAATATCTATATTCTTTTCTTTCTTTACATGTAGATAGGAGTTTTGTACTTTTGTTTGTCTTTGCAGAAGTGAGCGTTGAGGGATGATTGTTTTCAAACAAACTTTATAAAAGAAAAACTTTACGTTATTATAACCTTTAAATGGTGTATGAACTTTAGTCTGAATTCACTGAAATCAGTATGAGTGATAGCAACGATGATGCTGATCGCTCGCCAACCCAAATTTTATTGGTTTTACCACACGTCGAAAGTTGTACGAGGTTCGAAACGTAAAATACGAGATTTTTAGGAGCCTGTGTACGAGAAAATAAATTTTTAGGTTGGCAACCCTGTATTATGACAAGTTATTATTACTTACAAAAAATATGAAGAAAATCTTTAACTATTTTATACATATACTATTTTATGCATTTCGATAACTAATTTAATTATTATATAATATGTTCATTAACTTAATTAAAATTTATCTATTAAATATTCTGTTACTCAGCAACTGGCAGGAGATCGCGCAGGACAGGGATCAGTGGAGAGAGCTCGTTTTGGAGTCCAAGATCCTCTTTGGGTCGCTGAGTCAGCGGAGTTAGTCAGTTAGCGTAAAAACTATCTTGGAATAGCATCACCCCAAGCCAATAACTGCCCGTGGGTGTCCGTAAAAAGCGACTGGGGGACAAATCCATCCAGGAAACGGGCAGCAGCGTTCCCTGTGAATCATACACCGTGCACTGCGCTCGCCAATCCGCCTGCCAAGCGTGGTGAGTATGGCAATACCCCAGAGAGAGGCCCATGTCCAGCAGTGGACTGTTGTGGCAGTAAAGGTAAAGGAAACAACCAGACTGAACCAGTGAATACTATTCTTTAGCCAAAAGGTTAGTGGAGCGATTTAAGAGAAGTATTTGTTTAACACGACGACAACAAAGGTAAATACTTTCAAGTGCTAAAGAAATTAAAACACTACCACTACACCATAGTGACAGGTTGTCAGCCTGTCAACTTTAAAAACACAACCTTAAAATTGCAATACACATAAAACTCTCGAGTCCCTTAGTCGCTTTTTACGACACCCACAGGAAAGAAATGGGGTGATGCTATTCTAAGCCGGCATCACACGGCATATAAAGCGTATTTATTTAACACGACGGGAACTGACGGGAACAGGTAAGATGATTCAAAACACTTTCAAGTGCTAAAGAAATTAAAACACTCTACGCTTAACTAAGTAGGCAATTAAAAAAAGGCTAGTATTTGTCTGCTATCTTAACTGTTGGTATCCAATCAGACGAGATAAAGAATGTAAACAAACCAGAAAGAGACAACTGACATCATACCATATGTATGACATATAAGGACAGATCGTAATAGCTGTCACCGAGTCTTATTAAAATTGTTTACATTATTTATCTCGTTTCGTTGGCCTTACTTTAAGTGACGATGCAGACGAAGTTGGAACATGCTTGCCTAGGTAGTAAGTAATTCACTCTTACCTTGAAACTTTAGTCCGCGCGCGATCTGATGGCATTCGAATGCAAAGCCATTATGACATGTGGCTGCCATCAAATCGCGCGTGGACACTAGATATTTTTAAAATATAAACTTGTCGCCGTGTGGTGTCGGCTTAGATTGCCGATTGGTTCGGGCATAGAAAAGCTTCACCCCATATATTATGACCTCTCAGACGTTGTATGAATGGCCGTTTTACAGGCCGTTTACGCTCTGCCTACCCCGCAAGGGATATAGGCATGCGTGATATACTCGTCTGTGTGTATAAATTTAAACAGACTTTGTAAAAGTAAAAGATTTTTTTGCGGCCAGTAACCGAAAGAAAAAAGTTAACATTGTCCCTACCTACCTAATTAGTAAGTAGCCTTTACAGAATTTAATTTTCATATGACTTCTTTCCTCATTAATAAAATATTTTCTTTTACCTTCAAAACAAATTGTATTTAATTGACTGTTAATTTATTTACACGAACTTCTGGTAATTGGACGAATTATAATTTCATTTTAAATGTTTTTTTTCTTGCTGTCGCTACTAGCATGTTGCACCCAAAGTTAGAATACAGGGAGATAATTAAAAAATCAAGAAGAATAATATTTCTACCATCAAAAGATCTAGATAGGTAGGTATACTTATGTCTCAAATGAGGAGGAATAACAATACACGTAGATAAATGTAAAAAAATAAAACCTTTTTTACCTCGGTTTTACTTTCATTTAGCTTGGAGATGAACTTTAGTTAGCTAATTAAATACTTTAAGCCTACTTACAAGCTATTTATGACCAATTATCCAATTCACGTAGCTTAATAAAAATAGTTTAAGTGTGTAGGTAAGTAGGTACCTTTTCTATTCGCTGTATCAAAGAAAGTTACATCTCCTTTTTCTATTCCGTCTGATAAAAACAGTGAGTAAAATTCATTAATAAAATAAACCGCTACATTCAGTTTCGCGCTAATTTCGTATTAAAAATCCATTTCGTAAATCTGTTAAATTTAATGCCCAGTTTTTATCTATCTCCGACATCTTTAACAACTACTTAACGGCCATATCAAAGATAGCGCCTTTTTAAACTTGCTAATCAATTTAAAATAAGAACGTCCAAATTAAAAAAAGAACTTCCGCCGCCCACAACATCGGGACGAGATACGGCATACATCTTTGTTTTTGTCACAACCGGTCTGTATGCAACCTTATCTAAGTCACCTCTCGCCATTTTCGAGAACATTTAATTGGGAATCAGCTTCCAACTTTACTGCGACACAGTTCCAAAAGCAGTTTTGATAAATCCGGTAGCTGGGAGTAATTTGTGAAATTATTTTCGAAGAATTGGAGTCAATTAAGGCACGTTATGTGGACAAGTTGGCTGTTCGGTCCATTGGACTGGACTGAACTTTTTAACCGCCTTGAAAAAGAGGGTTTCGCTACAATCCATATAATATGGTTAGGTACCTGCTTTGTATTAAAAATACAAATTACCTAACCAAATTATATGGATTGTATTCGTAATGTTTTGAAGAATTCTGAAGAAGTGTGCAAGAAATTAATGTAAGTTTTATCCTGTCATATCTCAAAAACATTTGAAACGTTTTCAATAAAAAATATTACCTCTACGACGTATTTTTTCGAGTTAGGAGTCGTAAATTATTAAATCAAAATCGGTTCTGTAGTTTTTAAGATACAGGTCAATCAGTGTTTCTTCATGTGAAGGTGGTTTAATTTTTCCAAAATGAAGCTTATTTTTTTAAGCTCTTTTAGCACTGATTTTAAGTGCCCGATTGGTTTTTAAGGAGTGAGATGTTAATTTGAATATTTGGATTACTCGGTAAATTATTTCAAAGACAGCGGTCTGTTTGTTGATTTAATATAGGACAGGTCCTAGGTACCTAGGTATATATGCTGTTTTAATGTCTCCTGTATCTCAAGTAGAGTTCGATAATTTCCAATTTCTTCGAGTGGAACACCAAGTCGTCCAACAACCCGATGAACCCTGGTGTCAGAGTTTTTCAACCGCCTACTACAAGTAGCAGGCCTCTGAAGTCTATGAAAAAATATGATCACTTGCAAGGCGTTCCAAGAAAGTATCGAATTTCCTTCACCTGTTTATTATGCATATAGGCAGGTATTTTCCGCAGCTATTGTCACGTAAAATGTCACGACGCATAATGTCAAACCAATTCTGAATTTGCAAAACACCTGCGAACAGATCTGTCGCGGAATTTCAGTCAAGCAAATTTACCCGCTGCAACTCATTTTTTCGCGGGAATTATCCGCGGCGGTATTATACACATAAACCTTCAAGGGAAGAATCACTCTATTTAATATTAAACGGCATAAAAATCAGTTGCGTGGTTTAGGAAGAGTTAGCGAATTCTATGACAGACAGAGTAACGCAAAAAGCGAATTCATTTTATACATGTTTTATACCTACTATTTATTGATTAGAAAAAGACTTTCAAAAGGTACTAAAATAATAAAAAAAAAGTTTCAAGAAGCAAAAGCCATCAAGCATTTAACTTTCTAAATGGTTAATATTATGGCAAATAAGATTATGATCGGGCAAAAACTCAACAATCTGCTGGAGTGGAAGTCGTTACACAACCATTTCGGACACTTATATAGTTGATATCACAGACAAATGAAACCTTTTTCGCGCAGCGCTACTAGACACGCCTTTTGTCAAAATTTCATACAAGACAAGCCTGTCATTTTTGAATGTTTTTGAACGAGTTTGTCATTTGAGGCAATATGAGGTGATAGCTCATTTAACCGTTCCGTACGCGTCATATTTTGAAATATTGTATGAAATTCTATGCCACTTAGGGTGCTATGCGTACGGTTCGGAACAGAGTGCGTTCACCCTAAAGTGTTGCCACAACCGTCTTTTCAAAATACACATATCCGTCGCCAAAACCTAAATTTGGAGTGTATGAGATTGAATAAAAAAAAGGGACTGAAAATGGCCCCTTCATCCCCGTGGTCCACCTCCTGGTCCACCTGGTGGACCACGGGTACGTTATTTTTTCCCTGTGGTCCAGGACAGGTGTCAGCTGTCACTCAAAAAAGTGGTTTATATCGGAAACTATGCATGCTAGACTATTAGTTTCTTTGGAAAAGTTGTAGGCTTTAACAAGATCTACATGACAAGTGTCAGCTGTCAAACTAAAAAGTCGTTTGTTCGGAAACTATGCGTGCTAGACTATTAGTTTCTTCGGAAAAGTTTTAGGCTATAGTAAGATCTACATGACAGGTGTCAGCTGTCATACTAAAAAGTCGTTTATATAAGAAACTATGCGTGCTAGACTATTAGTTTCTTTGGGAAAGTTGTAGGCCTTAACGAGATCTACATGACAGGTGTCAGCTGTCACACTAAAAAGTGGTTTAAATCAGAAACTATGCGTGCTAAACTATTAGTTTCTTTGGGAAAGTTGTAGGCCTTAACGAGATCTACATGACAGGTGTCAGCTGTCACACTAAAAAGTCGTTTAAATCAGAAACTATGCGTGCTAGACTATTAGTTTCTTTGGGAAAGTTGTAGGCCTTAACGAGATCTACATGACAGGTGTCAGCTGTCGCACTAAAAAGTGGTTTATATTGAAAACTATGCGTGCTAAACTATTAGTTTCTTTGGGAAAGTTGTAGGCCTTAACGAGATCTACATGACAGGTGTCAGCTGTCACACTAAAAAGTCGTTTAAATCAGAAACTATGCGTGCTAAACTTAAATCGTTTTTCATAGTTAATAGTAGTTTATGCAATTGCTTTATAATGAGAGGCTTTAGGATGTGAGTGTCTGTTTATCACACGAGGCGCAGCCTAGTGTGATAATAGTTTGACACGAGCATTCTAAAGCCTAATTATATGCAGTTGCATACACTATTTTATCTACACTTTACAAGAAAAACTATGAAAATAATTCAAACCTCCGCACTGTGGCGATTGCAAGCCTATCTACTGAACCACCAACTGATCGACTTTTGTACATAAGTAACTTTTTAACTAAACGTTAAAATGGAGGCTCATAAAAACTGAACAACTTTTAAAATTAAAAAGCATTTATCGGTAAATTTAAATTCGAAAAATGATTTGAAGCAAAGATTTAATAATAAATAAGTCCTCATTATTTCAAGTGTCGTCCCGCCCGGGTGAAATTTGTTTTATTTTTATTTAACTTACTGTTGGCCAGTGTTGGCTCAGGAAATAAAAAAGCGGAATATTCGTTTAGTTTTTTTTGAAATACTAGACATCACGTTCCATTACGATTCAAATTTTAGTATGGAAATTATATTTTAAGGCTGCATACTTCTTAATGCAGTTCATTACGTTGGTGCTTTCGATTCTGTAAAATACATAAAATGGTTTTATAATGGTAAAAGAACTGAGTAGCAAGCGAGGCTTAGAGATTTAATATGTTAATGTTTTTGATTGGATCAAGTTTATTGGGTGTTGCACTTGTTTTCCAAAAAGGATCGCAAATCAATCACACCAAGCCCTACAACTTACGTAAAGAATTATTATAATATTAGTGTAAACATTTATTCAAAGTTGCTTTCAGAAATAAGGTGAACCGGGTGAACCATTAGTAAAACCCCTGCCCTTGAGTCCACCTATAGCAGGTGGACTAGGGTGCACCATGGGGAAAAAAGAAATACCCGTGGTCCACGTAGGCATTTTCACCTTTTCTTGTGGATTTGTACTGATAGATGACTGAATGTCAGTGTTCTAGAAACTGACATCCTCTGATATTATAAAAGATTAAGTACGTGTCAGCTACAAAAAAATTCAATGAGTTGAATGAGACAACTTTTGTCTGTCGTGTTTATTTTTAGAATTAGGTACATAGATAGGTAGATAACAGCTACGTAAAAAAAAATATTCTCATTTTTTGTTTAAGTAGTTTTTTCACCAAATCACAACAAAGATCCAGATAATAAATAGGTATATTGCCGAGTAATGTTGGCGTTGAATAGCATCACCCCATCTATCTACCCTTGAGTGTTAAAAACCAATTAAGTCGTTCCAGAGAATGGGCAGCAAAATTCTCTGTGAATACATCACCTTGAACTGCGCTTGCCAATCCGCCTGCCAAGCGTAGTGAGTATGGCAAATACCCCCCTAATAAGGGAAGGCCTATGTCTAGCAGTGGACTGTTGCGGCTGTTATAGTACAGCATGTTTTATTGTATCATAAGTATTAGAGTAAGGGCGATTTACAAACAAAATGGTAAAATTACAAATAACACGTGGGAGTCAAAAAAGGACGTCAAGTTCGAGAAATATAAGCTGGTGGCAACACTGGGAATGGCAATTCGGTAAACCAAATTGGCAGGCTATATTGCTCAAAGGGCGTCTCTATCGGGGACCGCGAATGACGTTTTGGTTCTCTGTGGTTGATATGATCGGTGGTTTAAAAACTTTGATATCAGCAAGGTTCTTCAGGTAGTTCCAAGATAGGGTTTTTTAAGAAGGCTAAGGGATAGGGATTTTTCCAAAAAATTTGGCGAGGAACACACGCAACGTCGTTTGTTCGATTTTCCACCTTATTTTTATACGAATACGGTTTATGTCAAACGATTTGACAGACAACGCAGCGTTTTGCGATGCCGTTTGACACAAACCGTATTCATATGCAGGTAGGGTGGAGAATCGAATGAACGACGCACAAACCGACGTTGCGTGTGTTCCTCGCCAAAGGAGATCTCAAATAATTATTAAGTTGAATGAAGCAAAAGGTACCTACGCCAGCCATCAGGCATTAACTTTCGAAATGGCTAATATGGCAAATAAGGCTATGATCGGGCAAAAACTCGTCTCCAGTCGACTACTGCTTTTACCCGCCTCAGTGTAGAGTGTAGCCAATAAATTAAATACTTGTCGATAAATAACTGTACAGTGCTGGGCAAAATTCACACAGATAACCTAAAAATTCTAAACTTTCAAGATAAGAAGTAATCCTGATTTTTTAAAATGTTTTCGTGATCAAAAATTATTTCAAGCTAGGTAGTACTTCTTCTGTAGTGTCGTGTGGGTTGACAAACGACCCGATGGCCCATTATAAAATTTTACATCATTACTAAATGTAAGATGCAATTAAGGCCTGAAAATATTACTATGCACTTAGCATATAAGCTGAAACGATGAGTGCTGAAGTACTTATGGCGAAAGGTCCAGGTTGTTTCACTTTGGTTTCGGATCATCATATGGAAGTGTTCACCCGCTATCTATGGTTCACCTTTTCTTTGCTGGTCGCTTACTTTTCGTGTGGAAAACCGAATTGTCGTTGGGTATAGTAAATGCCCTGGTTCATGAGTCCTTCATCCAATCCAAAACTTTCTACTTTTTAAGTGTTGATTTTAACCGTTGTGCAAATATGATCAAGACTGAAGAAGAAAACGTTTTGCTCTCTTACTAGTCCACTTGTGCTTAAACCTTTACTTCACTAGTTGCATTGCAGTTGCAGAGGTACCGTCAGCTTTCCACGTAGCGCCCGCTACGCGCCTCTTATCTTATGTCAAATGAGGTACGGTCAGCAAAAACACCGCCTTAAAAGGGAAATACTAAATGTCAAGGGATGTCACGGCCATTAAATTATACTTTGAAGGGAATAATGTGGAAAGGAATGCTCTAAAGTGGCTACCTTAAGGGGTAAGAAACCGATACGTGATAAGTTCCAGGTAAACTTGACATTTCTGTAATTGTTCAGTACGTGCTGGTTTTTTAACCGACTTTAAAAATGAGGTATATACTCAGTTGGACCATATGTAACGTAGGGTTCGAGCAACACGGCTGCCATCGGAAAATCCGCGTTACTCTATGAACGTAGGTAGGTATGAAAAAAATCCTCAGATTTCCAACGTTTTTTGATAAGGTTCATAGTCTAATAAAACATGGTCTTTCCTTCCCAGAGAAACACAAGACAACGTCACTTAGTATTGCCACTTTATTTCAATAAATACGTTATGGGGTAAATTCAATCTCAGAAAAGTGACCTAAAATATTTCTTAATAATTTTATAATTTAGATTTACGTGTGTATTAACTTGAACTTTACAACAACACTTCAATTGTATTTATTAGTTAACAGTATCATAAATGATTTACAAAAAACATCATAAGAGTGGGTAGTTCTGGTAACCCACAAGCATGATGACGTAGACATGTGTTGGTCACGTGGTCCACAAGTCTCGGAACGGAATACCAGGCGGAGTATCTTATTATACCATGATAAGGTTGGTCCCTAAAAAAGTTTATGAGCAAGTTTGCAAAACACATGGAAATTGTTTGTACCTAGCTAGCAAGTAGGTACGTTTCCCCCCCGAATATCTCCAAAACTTCACAACCGATTACGATAGTTTAAATTAAGAGACGCCACTCCTTTTATAAATATCGGTTTAGCAATTTCATTCTGTTAGTGTTCCTTCACTGTGAAGTCGGTAACATTTTTATTAAAGTATGATTGTAGTTATTTTTGTTGCTCGTGCAGTTGCGATATCATGTTTTTGTCGTGGTATCCACAATATCCACAATTAAACTGTCTGAAATTGTAACCAGCATTAACTAGCTAACAATGGTAGTACGTTGTAGAATGTCTTGTACTTTTGTAGGTGTCAAACGAAATAGAATAAAACAGGGAAAAATAAGAGTAAATAGACTGGTAGTCACTAAGTGCCTCTTAACAGTTTCTGTTTTTGAATGATTTGAAGAAATAGGGATACCGGCATGAAGCTGATCGCCGTTTTTGTATGGGAAGTTCATTTTTTTTTCATACTTCTACCTATGTTCCAAGGGGAAAGTTGCTCAGCTTCATGAAAAGTGAGCACTTTGATCTCCCTTCGGCTTGTTATATCCTTTATGTTACTCCCTGTATAAATATCGTACTTTAGTATTTATTCTCTGGTATGGAATAGGTATTCGGACCTCCCATACCAAATTGCTGATCAGTTGATTTGAGTTACTATGTGAGGTCCAAATTTTTTTTTCATACTGCGGCATATTATGTTCCTTAAGGAAAGTTGTTCCTTATCCGTCCTATGTTTTTGCTATAAGTAACTTAATAGAATAAATTGAACCCTATACTTGAATATGACTTCGTCGGGACTTTGGAGTAGGTACCTACCTATTTTCCACCTATTTTCAGGATTGTATTGGAGGTAACAGAGCTCTTTCCTTTATTCATGAATATATTAAAAAAACTATATTTCTCTGCCGTGCTGTCGCTACCTCGCTAACTGTCCAGTAATTAGGTTCGATTCCCGGTAGTGGCACACCGGTGTCTTTTTATTAAAAACAATTTCCAACTAATAACATCGTCACAGACACCGATTAAAGTTCTCCGCCGATTGCAGATGCCATTTAAGGTGGGGTAATTTGAGTGGGGATGCCATTTCTACAAGCCCTAAATGGTGGGGTAATTTTGTGTGGGGATGCCATTTACCTATACAAGTTTTAAGTGTCTATTTCAAGATGGCGGATGGTAAAGTAAACGTTTTATTGAGAGAAATGTGGTTGATGTTGATGATATGTGGAAAGTCACGGGTTTTTCATTGTTTATTTGAGGTTATTTCATCAAATATTTCTTTACTCTTGGCTGGAAATTTTGTATAAATAGAATGTGAAAAGTTCCTGAGAAGATTTCATGTGCTGAATGAAATTCTCATTCATGAAATCCTTGAACTTTCCCCAAAGAGCAAATCGGAGTCGCAGTTCTAAAATTGTACATCTCCTGATTATGTTGCCGGACGAGCTATATGTTAATATTTTTTTAACCGGCTGCTTCAGAAGGAGGGTCATATTTTTCGGGAATATGCATGTATGTATGTAGACAAGAAATTGTTTTTACGGACTACAGGCCAAGCAGCTGGGGGCAGCAGCAATCTTGACATTCTAGACATATAAGGTGTCGTTAGATTTGTCTCAGCATCGCGAGTGACTCTGGCTGTATTAAAATTTAATAAATTCAAAATGACGGATATAAGCACAAAATATAACTTTGAAATTACCACAGTCGGGTTTTTGGTTTTTAATACTTCTGCTATTTGTATCTCGGTCTATTTTCTTCATAAAAGTGGTTTATCCTTTTAGCGTGCTCCAACAAGGCTCCACCTTAAAAATATTGCTGATATTTTTCACACCCTGTACAGATAACATCGAAACATCTTTATAATATCTGCAAGTCTCACGAAATACACCATACCGAAATAATTACTCGCACAACATTAAACAAACTGTAAATCGCGCCAACATTTCTTAGCAACGCCTACCAATAAATCGAATCGTGTATTTCGTATTGAAACTCACTCTGGTCGTATAAAGAGTTGTTCCACTGAGTACCCCATAATGGAACTGTTCCAAAAAGTACCTTTAACTTGTGCTTAATAACAAATTCACATCATATCATAATAATCTCGTGCAGGGGTAACGGTAACCCCCTGTTTTCTGTTTTCTAAATAATAAAACATAAAAAAATATTGTTTTTGAGTCGACAACATATATCTGAATTTAGCGGATTATAGAGAATTTTATAAAATTCTAACGATGCTGACAGGCAAAATATAGAATAGGCCCTGCCATTTTTGTCACCAACCTGTTGCCTAGGTACCACCTAGCATCTGATTAAGAACTTTTTAGTCCATGGTCCGTTTTCTTTTTTTATTAAGAATGGACTTTTACCCGTTTAGGGTAATTCTGCCAGTGTCAGTGTAATAGGATTCCAGCTGATTCCAGCGCTGCTGCGTCGGACGGTAGGAGGCTCCAGCAGCAAGATGATAGTGTCTTCTACAGGAACCAGCGACATCCTCTAAAGGCCTTAACGCATCCTTAACGAGATCAACATGACAGATGTCAGCTGTCATACTAAAAAGTCGTTTATATCGGAAACTATGCGAGCTAGACTATTGGTTTCTTTGGGAAAGTTGTGGGCCTTAACGAGATCTACATGAAAGGTGTCAGCTGTCATACTAAAAAGTCGTTTATATCGGAAACTATGCGTGCTAGACTATTGGTTTCTTTGGGAAAGTTGTAGGCCTTAACAAGATCCACATGACAGGTGTCAGCTGTCATACTAAATAGTCATTTATATCGGAAACTATGCGTGCTAGACTATTGGTTTCTTTAGGAAAGTTTTAGGCCTTAACGAGATCTACATGATAGGTGTCAGCTGCCATACTAAAAAGTCGTTTATATCGGAAACTATGCGAGCTAGACTATTAGTTTCTTTGAGAAAGTTGTAGGACTTAATGAGATCTACATGACAGGTGTCAGTTGTCATACTAAAAAGTCGTTTATATCGGAAACTATGCATGCTAGACTATTGGTTTCTTTAGGCAAGTTGTAGGCCTTAACGAGATCTACATGACAGGTGTCAGCTGTCATACTAAAAAGTTGTTTATATCGGAAACTATGCATGCTAGACAATTGGTTTCTTTGGGAAAGTTGTAGGCCTTAACGAGATCTACATGACAGGTGTCAGCTGTCATACTAAAAAGTCGTTTATATCGGAAACTATGCGTGCTAGACTATTAGTTTCTATGGGAAAGTTGTAAGCCTTAACGAGATCTACATGACAGATGTCAGCTGTCATACTAAAAAGTCATTTATATCGGAAACTATGCGTGCTAGACTATTGGCTTCTTTGGGAAAGTTGTAGGCCTTAGCGAGATCTACATGACAGGTGTCAGCTGTCATACTAAAAAGAATGGGCTGCAAAATTCTCTGTGAATACATCACCTTGAACTGCGCTCGGCAATCCGCCTGCCAAGCGTAGTGAGTATGGCAAATACCCCCCCTGGGAAGGCCTATGTCTTGAACTGTTGCGGCTGTCATAGTACAGCATGTTTTATTGCATCATATAAAGTAAGGGCGATTTACAAACAAAATGGTAAAATTACAAATAAGACGTGGGAGTCAAAGAAGGACATCAAGTTTGAGAAATATAAGATTCCATGTAGCGGCGCCGTATGTGTGCGTGAGTGAGTTTTTGAGCGTTTGTATGAAATTTCTTTACTGCTGAGATCAAAGAAGCGATATATTTACTGTGATCGAGATAGCGTGCTGTCGAGATAGGGTTACGTCGATTTCCCGCTATACACTCCTGCTTTGCCTTCAATAATTTAGAGAATTACGCAAGTACCTACATTTAGCACCTACATTACGACTTACGAGTTTCATTTCACACGAGCGAAGCCGGGCTTTCCTCTAGTCATATCGGGTCCAGATTATAACATCGAAGGTCGTTACATGGAATGTCGCAACATCGACAACATCATAATATATTGGCTTTCACGAACTGACGTAACCGCTTTTCAGCTTTTATCATTAAAATAGCTATATCTCAAAAACTGGTAATTTTTGCTCGCTGTTTATTATTTTGATGAGAGCATTACGTATTACGTTTCCCCAAAATTTCAGCCAATTTGACTAAACAGCCTCTGACTAACAAATCATGCGGGGTCCTTTGTGAGGGTGTGGTGGAGGAAAGAATCATCCACAATTACAGGGAGGGAGGAGTATTTGGCATCAGAGGCAATTTTTGAAGATTCAGTTTCTTAGAGCGCTGTAGAACACATGCTCAATGCTATAGAGGTAGTTGGACTACCCCTTATAAGGAGTCGGATCTTTCCCGCCATAGTGATGCCGATTGCCTCCGATGTCAAAACAAATAAACATAACTCAATAGTCACCTATTGGTATCCGTAGACGTGTGGTATCGGTAGCCGTGTGGTGCCAGCTTAGAATAGCATCACCATGGGGTGATTTCTACGAAGTAGAACCCGTAGGTGTCGTAAAAGGCGACTCAGGGATGAATCCAGGGAAAGGGCAGCAGCGTTCCCTGCAAACACAACTTGCAATGCGCTTGCCAATCCGGCTGCCAAGCGTGGTGGAAATCTAAGTTTTTAGGTTTTCACGGTTGTTCACAACACTTAAATTATTGTTTGAAACGGGATTATTACCGTGATTATATTTTTGTTTACCTCGATATTTCGAGGCGGTTGCACGCCCCATGGTCACGAGTAGACTGGCTTGGCGAGTGATGTCATCTTTCTAAGGGCAAACATATCTGTCTACCCTCTTTCGGATTCGTTGACTGCGTTCTACACTGCGTTCTACTCGTGACCATGGGGCGTGCAACCGCCTCGAAATATCGAGGTAAACAAAAATATAATCACGGTAATAATCCCGTTTCAAACAATAATTTAAGTGTGGTGGAAATCATCCCCAATTCGCTACTTGACAGGGTCAAAAATAAAATACAAAAGTTATAAGCTTAAGGCTTCTACAGCCCCCTCCTCTACCGGAAGGTTCGAAATTCAAATAATATTCGGAAGTCGCGTCCGTGCCGGGCAATGAGTATCTTTACAGAGGTGTTACCATACATTAAATGTTGGAATCAGTCAATGTTACAAAATAAATAGATACAGAGTAGCTGTTTACAGAGTCTTATTAATAGCACCTCGGTACGGTAATATATTTAATTATTATTTTATTATTAAATATTACCGTGTGTATAATTCAATTATTGTTACAACTATTTGGTTCATAATTTTGCGTTCCGATGTATGATATCAAAGAATTATTGACACTGGCAAAATTTGTCTTATCGGACAGAAGCCATTATGAAAGTTGGAAAATATTCTACAACAAAATTCTTGATAAAGTAATTTTATGCGTACAAATTGTTACAAATGAACAGTTTGGTGGGTCTGCCTCATTTTGCGTTTATCTTTGACCCATTCCACGTCAGTTTTGACTGCAGGGGAAACATATCAAAACAAATACCTTTTATCAACCTTTGATTCCTTGGAATGAATCCGGAAACAGTAAGTTTGTCGCAAGATTACTTTATAATGGTGTATATTTATCAAAAAGTTGCATCTGTGATGAGTTTAACATTGAATAGTGAGTAATAATCATATAAAGTTTAATAGTTTTCAATAACCATTGACGCAAAACATTTGTACAATATGGTAGCATGGTCATGATAACAGTGAAAAATAGAGGTAACTTCATATTTTTATTTCTTAGTATATTGGGATACACTTAGATGTTTGGGTTTCTGGAAGCGTTTCCCCATATTTTGTAGAACAAAATTTAATTTTTTTATGATAATAACGTGTTCTAGATTATGTAATATATAGAAAAAGCGTAGCTCGTTTTCACCTCACTTCATGGAAGTTGGCCCCTTAAAACTATTGTCTAAAAATACTACAGACTTCATTCATCGTCTGAAAAAATATTAAAGTTAGAATTATTAAACACCAAAATTATACAAAAGTTTTTGTTTTGACTCCATCCAAAATACTTATTGATTTATGACGTCATATTTCTATAATTTCAAACAAAATATCGTTTTCGATCGTCATTTAAAGTAGCTCATTTGATCTGTCAGTCAAGTAGCGTAGCGGATTGGGAGGTTTATTTATAGATATTCCATTCCTACTTATACTAATTTTTTTGGAGACTAAGGTTCTTAGAGCGCAGTAGAACACACATTCAACGCTATAGAGGTGGGACTACCCCTTATAAGGAGTCGGATCTCTCCCGCCATGGTGATGCCGATTGCCTCCGATGCCAAAACAAATAAACATAACTCATTGGTCACCGATCGGTATCAATTATTAAAATTGCCTGTGGAATCGATTAATTCTATGTAAGAGGGATTGTTCACTTAAGTTCTCGAAAAAGTATTGAGAATAATTTTGTTTTAACTTTCAATGTTATGGTGGTCTCGTGACTCTCGTATAATGCCGGCTTAGAATAGCATTACCCCATATCTACCCGTGGGTACCGGTAACTAGAAGGCGACTAAAGGCCCATCCAGGGAATGGGCAGCAGCGTTCTCTGTGAGCATAGTACGTTGCACTGCGCTCGCCAATCTGCCTGCCAAGCGTGGTATAACTGTGGCATTACCACCCAATTAGGGAAGGTTCATGTCTAGCAGTGGACTGTTGTGGCTGTAGTAGGACCATAACTACTGCGGTCGTCTAAATTACGTTTACAGAACATATATTATAGTAAGGCCAACCAGATGAGATAAAGAATGTAAACGAACCAGAAAGAGACAACAGATATAATACCATATGACAGATAAGGACAGATCTCGATAGCCGTCACCGAGTCTTATTATAATTGTATGTAAACCTACATCATTTACCAAGACAAACTTTGTCAGTTTACGGGCTTCAATTAAAATGTAATAGGTATGTAATGTTTTTTTATAATAAACGATTAATCTATCAATCTAGCTATCTCGTTTCATTTGCCTTACTTTACATTAATTCATTTAAGAATGAATTAAGATTATGAAAATCTACTAAAAGGATTGCAAGCAACAATGTTGTCTAATATCATCATTATCTTATCATTAAATCATTATACTCTTGTCTAGGTAATAGCTGGTAATAGATAACTGACCTTTTCTCTTCACAAACTAAGTATTGACAAGCGCTCAATACAGAGAGACGACTACAAAGAAATGTCACCATCGCGCGAATACAAACCGCCTCATCATCTTCCTGCCCTTATTCCAATTACTTGGGGTCGGCGCAACACGTTTCGTTGAATGAACACAAAATCGTGTTGCAAAAGGATTTGGCTGAATTTTAAGACCGGTCCTACCAGACGTCAACCCTCCTTGGGAATGCTTTTGTGGTGGATTAACCGCTACCATACGGTTGGCCTGGCTATTTGGGTCGGGTTTATCCCTCGGTCGCCTCTTACGACCCCCACGGGAAGAGAGGGTGTGTTGCTTTTCTACTCTGCCGTCACCACACGGCATAAACCGGCAAATAAGTGTCAATAGCGTTTGTTGCGAGCGGACGGCAAAATGAGGACTATTTTTAGTGTAAATAATTTTGTAGTGTGTTATATACTGTAAGTAATGTACAAGTATGTTTAACCCAGGTAGGTACCTTATTTCAAAAAATATACCTCTAGGTATAAAAGATCGGAAAAATGGGCGAGCGGACCCTCTCTACATTCTCTATTTTATGGTGTATTCTTGAAATTTGAATAATGCAATAATTTCTTTCAATTATTATCAAATCACGTTATAAATCAATTGTTTACCTACTCAATAGTACTACAATGTCAACTGCTGTAAGATTTATGACCAATAGGTATACAATAACGTAATTATTGAATTCCTTTTCACCATTAAGAGAACAAAACAATGGTTTGACCAAAAAAGGCTTGACGATGGACGATCTATGAATGATTTATTGTAATCGACACGCGATTTTTACCCGACTGCCTCAGGCAGGAGGGTTATGTTTTTCAAGAGAATATAATATGTATTATGTATGAATCCGCGGGCTACAGCCCAAACGGCTGGGCGGATTTTGACATGTGAGGTGTCGTTAGATTCGTCCCAGCAGCAGCGTGAGTAACACTGGCTATATTAAATACCTATTCATAAATGTAAGATGGCGGATTTTTATCGCGAAATAGAACTTTGAAATTACCGCAGTCGAGTTTTTGTTTTTTAATACACCTGCTTGTTTATTGTTCGGATCAAAAGCGGAATGTTCTTGCAATCTAGCGCATCGAACTTTACATAAAACCGTTAGTAAATGGTAAAAGTTACCTAAACAGGTAAATTTTAATTAATTGCAAATAAGTAATTGCATGTACTACGTAGGTAGCTAATGTAATGAATGAGTGAGACTAATGAGTAAATATTCATTACTTGCTTATAGGTACATGCAGAAAAATTATAGATACCTATAGAAATAAAATGATACAGGTACACGAGCGAAATTCATGTAAAGTCGTGTCAAATATTTGGCTTCCGTATTTTCTTGTCGTTGGACGGTGTCGATCTAAGAAAAAAACCTAATAGGGCGCTGCGGTCTTCTCAGCTTAGACCATTTTTTTAAGCACCTACCTTCTTGAACAAATGTGCAGTCTCCTTAAAAATTAGCAAGTGGAACCGATTAATCGTTTGGAAATAATAAAGTGAGCGGCGTTCGTTAATTGCTTGCGGCTGATAACTCACTTTGCAGCATCTTGTGTGATGATCACGCCTGTGTTCCTTGCAGGGTAGACTCAGAAGAGCGCTCGTATCGCGGCTGATAACTCACTTTGCAGCCTCTTGTGTGAAGATCACGCTTCTATCCCTTGCGGGGTAGACACAGAAGAGCGCGCGTAACGCGGCTGATAACTCACTTTGCAGCCTCTTGTGTGAAGATCACGCCTGTATTCCTTGCGGGGTAGACACAACTGAGCGCGCTCATAGCGAGCGGTTGATAACTCACTTTGCAGCCTCTTGTGTGATGATCACGCCTCTACCCCTTGCGAGGTAGACACAGAACAGCGCACTCATTGCGGCTGATAGAAAACTCACTTTGCAGCCTCTTGTGTGAAGAATCACGCCTGTATCCCTTGCGGGGTAAGCACAGCTGAGCGCGTATCGCGGCTGATAACTCACTTTACAGCCTCTTGTGTGAACATCACGCCTGTGTCCCTTGCAGGGTAGGCACAGCTGAGCGCGCTCATAGCGAGCGGCTGATAACTCACTTTGCAGCCTCTTTTGTGAAGATCACGCCTCTACCCCTTGCGAGGTAGACACAGAACAGTGCACTCATAGCGAGCGGTTGATTACTCACTTTGCAGCCTCTTGTGTGAAGATCACGCATCTGTCCCTTGCGGGGTAGACACAGCTGAGCGAGCATCGCAGCTGATAACTCACTTTGCAGCCTCTTGTGTGAAGATCACGCCTCTATCCCTTGCGGGGTAGGTATAGCTAAGCGCGTATTGCGGCTGATAACTCACTTTGCAGCCTCTTGTGTGAAGATCACGGCTGTGTCCCTTGCGGGGTAGACACAGAAGAGCGTATCGCGGCTGATATGATAACTCACTTTGCAGCCTCTTGTGTGAAGATCACGCCTCTATCTCTTTCGGGGTAGACACAGAAGAGCGCATTGCGGCTGATAACTCACTTTGCAGCATCTTGTGTGAAGATCACGCCTGTATCCCTAGCGGGGTAGGCACAGAAGAGCGCGCTCATAGCGAGCGAGCGGTTGATAACTCACTTTGCAGCCTCTTGTGTGAAGATCACGCCTGTGTTCCTTGCAGGGTAGGCACAGCTGAGCGCGCTCATAGCGAGCGGCTGATAACTCACTTTGCAGCCTCTTTTGTGAAGATCACGCCTCTACCCCTTGCGAGGTAGACACAGAACAGTGCACTCATAGCGAGCGGTTGATTACTCACTTTGCAGCCTCTTGTGTGAAGATCACGCATCTGTCCCTTGCGGGGTAGACACAGCTGAGCGAGCATCGCAGCTGATAACTCACTTTGCAGCCTCTTGTGTGAAGATCACGCCTCTATCCCTTGCGGGGTAGGTATAGCTAAGCGCGTATTGCGGCTGATAACTCACTTTGCAGCCTCTTGTGTGAAGATCACGCCTGTGTCCCTAGCGGGGTAGGCACAGCTGACCGCGCTCATAGCGAGCGGTGGATAACTCACTTTGCAGCCTCTAGATCACGCCTGTGTCCCTAGCGGGGTAGGCACAGCTGACCGCGCTCATAGCGAGCGGTGGATAACTCACTTTGCAGCCTCTAGATCACGCCTGTGTCCCTAGCGGGGTAGGCACAGCTGACCGCGCTCATAGCGAGCGGTGGATAACTCACTTTGCAGCCTCTAGATCACGCCTGTGTCCCTAGCGGGGTAGGCACAGCTGACCGCGCTCATAGCGAGCGGTGGATAACTCACTTTGCAGCCTCTAGATCACGCCTGTGTCCCTAGCGGGGTAGGCACAGAGCGCGCTCATAGCGAGCGGTGGATAACTCACTTTGCAGCCTCTAGATCACGCCTGTGTCCCTAGCGGGGTAGGCACAGAGCGCGCTCATAGCGAGCGGTGGATAACTCACTTTGCAGCCTCTAGATCACGCCTGTGTCCCTAGCGGGGTAGGCACAGCTGACCGCGCTCATAGCGAGCGGTGGATAACTCACTTTGCAGCCTCTAGATCACGCCTGTGTCCCTAGCGGGGTAGGCACAGAGCGCGCTCATAGCGAGCGGTGGATAACTCACTTTGCAGCCTCTAGATCACGCCTGTGTCCCTAGCGGGGTAGGCACAGAGCGCGCTCATAGCGAGCGGTGGATAACTCACTTTGCAGCCTCTAGATCACGCCTGTGTCCCTAGCGGGGTAGGCACAGAGCGCGCTCATAGCGAGCGGTGGATAACTCACTTTGCAGCCTCTAGATCACGCCTGTGTCCCTAGCGGGGTAGGCACAGCTGACCGCGCTCATAGCGAGCGGTGGATAACTCACTTTGCAGCCTCTAGATCACGCCTGTGTCCCTAGCGGGGTAGGCACAGCTGACCGCGCTCATAGCGAGCGGTGGATAACTCACTTTGCAGCCTCTAGATCACGCCTGTGTCCCTAGCGGGGTAGGCACAGAGCGCGCTCATAGCGAGCGGTGGATAACTCACTTTGCAGCCTCTAGATCACGCCTGTGTCCCTAGCGGGGTAGGCACAGCTGACCGCGCTCATAGCGAGCGGTGGATAACTCACTTTGCAGCCTCTAGATCACGCCTGTGTCCCTAGCGGGGTAGGCACAGCTGACCGCGCTCATAGCGAGCGGTGGATAACTCACTTTGCAGCCTCTAGATCACGCCTGTGTCCCTAGCGGGGTAGGCACAGCTGACCGCGCTCATAGCGAGCGGTGGATAACTCACTTTGCAGCCTCTAGATCACGCCTGTGTCCCTAGCGGGTAGGCACAGCTGACCGCGCTCATAGCGAGCGGTGGAGCACTCACTTTGCAGCCTCTAGATCACGCCTGTGTCCCTAGCGGGGGTGGCACAGCTGACCGCGCTCATAGCGAGCGGTGGATAACTCACTTTGCAGCCTCTAGATCACGCCTGTGTCCCTAGCGGGTAGGCACAGCTGACCGCGCTCATAGCGAGCGGTGGATAACTCACTTTGCAGCCTCTAGATCACGCCTGTGTCCCTAGCGGGGTAGGCACAGCTGACCGCGCTCATAGCGAGCGGTGGATAACTCACTTTGCAGCCTCTAGATCACGCCTGTGTCCCTGGCGGGGTAGGCACTGATGACCGCGCTCATAGCGAGCGGTGGATAACTCACTTTGCAGCCTCTAGATCACGCCTGTGTCCCTAGCGGGGTAGACACAGAGCGCGCTCATAGCGAGCGGTGGATAACTCACTTTGCAGCCTCTAGATCACGCCTGTGTCCCTAGCGGGGTAGGCACAGAGCGCGCTCATAGCGAGCGGTGGATAACTCACTTTGCAGCCTCTAGATCACGCCTGTGTCCCTAGCGGGGTAGACACAGAGCGCGCTCATAGCGAGCGGTGGATAACTCACTTTGCAGCCTCTAGATCACGCCTGTGTCCCTAGCGGGGTAGGCACAGAGCGCGCTCATAGCGAGCGGTGGATAACTCACTTTGCAGCCTCTAGATCACGCCTGTGTCCCTAGCGGGGTAGGCACAGCTGACCGCGCTCATAGCGAGCGGTGGATAACTCACTTTGCAGCCTCTAGATCACGCCTGTGTCCCTAGCGGGGTAGGCACAGCTGACCGCGCTCATAGCGAGCGGTGGATAACTCACTTTGCAGCCTCTAGATCACGCCTGTGTCCCTAGCGGGGTAGGCACAGAGCGCGCTCATAGCGAGCGGTGGATAACTCACTTTGCAGCCTCTAGATCACGCCTGTTTCCCTCGCGGGGTAGGCACATCTGACCGCGCTCATAGCGAGCGGTGGATAACTCACTTTGCAGCCTCTAGATCACGCCTGTGTCCCTAGCGGGGTAGGCACAGCTGACCGCGCTCATAGCGAGCGGTGGATAACTCACTTTGCAGCCTCTAGATCACGCCTGTGTCCCTAGCGGGGTAGGCACAGAGCGCGCTCATAGCGAGCGGTGGATAACTCACTTTGCAGCCTCTAGATCACGCCTGTGTCCCTAGCGGGGTAGGCACAGAGCGCGCTCATAGCGAGCGGTGGATAACTCACTTTGCAGCCTCTAGATCACGCCTGTGTCCCTAGCGGGGTAGGCACAGCTGACCGCGCTCATAGCGAGCGGTGGATAACTCACTTTGCAGCCTCTAGATCACGCCTGTGTCCCTGGCGGGGTAGGCACAGAGCGCGCTCATAGCGAGCGGTGGATAACTCACTTTGCAGCCTCTAGATCACGCCTGTGTCCCTAGCGGGGTAGGCACAGCTGACCGCGCTCATAGCGAGCGGTGGATAACTCACTTTGCAGCCTCTAGATCACGCCTGTGTCCCTAGCGGGGTAGGCACAGAGCGCGCTCATAGCGAGCGGTGGATAACTCACTTTGCAGCCTCTAGATCACGCCTGTGTCCCTAGCGGGGTAGGCACAGCTGACCGCGCTCATAGCGAGCGGTGGATAACTCACTTTGCAGCCTCTAGATCACGCCTGTGTCCCTAGCGGGGTAGGCACAGCTGACCGCGCTCATAGCGAGCGGTGGATAACTCACTTTGCAGCCTCTAGATCACGCCTGTGTCCCTAGCGGGGTAGGCACAGCTGACCGCGCTCATAGCGAGCGGTGGATAACTCACTTTGCAGCCTCTAGATCACGCCTGTGTCCCTAGCGGGGTAGGCACAGCTGACCGCGCTCATAGCGAGCGGTGGATAACTCACTTTGCAGCCTCTAGATCACGCCTGTGTCCCTAGCGGGGTAGGCACAGAGCGCGCTCATAGCGAGCGGTGGATAACTCACTTTGCAGCCTCTAGATCACGCCTGTGTCCCTAGCGGGGTAGGCACAGCTGACCGCGCTCATAGCGAGCGGTGGATAACTCACTTTGCAGCCTCTAGATCACGCCTGTGTCCCTAGCGGGGTAGACACAGAGCGCGCTCATAGCGAGCGGTGGATAACTCACTTTGCAGCCTCTAGATCACGCCTGTGTCCCTAGCGGGGTAGGCACAGCTGACCGCGCTCATAGCGAGCGGTGGATAACTCACTTTGCAGCCTCTAGATCACGCCTGTGTCCCTAGCGGGGTAGGCACAGAGCGCGCTCATAGCGAGCGGTGGATAACTCACTTTGCAGCCTCTAGATCACGCCTGTGTCCCTAGCGGGGTAGGCACAGAGCGCGCTCATAGCGAGCGGTGGATAACTCACTTTGCAGCCTCTAGATCACGCCTGTGTCCCTAGCGGGGTAGGCACAGAGCGCGCTCATAGCGAGCGGTGGATAACTCACTTTGCAGCCTCTAGATCACGCCTGTGTCCCTAGCGGGGTAGGCACAGAGCGCGCTCATAGCGAGCGGTGGATAACTCACTTTGCAGCCTCTAGATCACGCCTGTGTCCCTAGCGGGGTAGGCACAGAGCGCGCTCATAGCGAGCGGTGGATAACTCACTTTGCAGCCTCTAGATCACGCCTGTGTCCCTAGCGGGGTAGGCACAGCTGACCGCGCTCATAGCGAGCGGTGGATAACTCACTTTGCAGCCTCTAGATCACGCCTGTGTCCCTAGCGGGGTAGGCACAGCTGACCGCGCTCATAGCGAGCGGTGGATAACTCACTTTGCAGCCTCTAGATCACGCCTGTGTCCCTAGCGGGGTAGGCACAGAGCGCGCTCATAGCGAGCGGTGGATAACTCACTTTGCAGCCTCTAGATCACGCCTGTGTCCCTAGCGGGGTAGGCACAGAGCGCGCTCATAGCGAGCGGTGGATAACTCACTTTGCAGCCTCTAGATCACGCCGGGGTCCCTCGCGGGGTAGGCACAGCTGACCGCGCTCATAGCGAGCGGTGGATAACTCACTTTGCAGCCTCTAGATCACGCCTGTGTCCCTAGCGGGGTAGGCACAGAGCGCGCTCATAGCGAGCGGTGGATAACTCACTTTGCAGCCTCTAGATCACGCCTGTGTCCCTAGCGGGGTAGGCACAGCTGACCGCGCTCATAGCGAGCGGTGGATAACTCACTTTGCAGCCTCTAGATCACGCCTGTGTCCCTAGCGGGGTAGGCACAGCTGACCGCGCTCATAGCGAGCGGTGGATAACTCACTTTGCAGCCTCTAGATCACGCCTGTGTCCCTAGCGGGGTAGGCACAGCTGACCGCGCTCATAGCGAGCGGTGGATAACTCACTTTGCAGCCTCTAGATCACGCCTGTGTCCCTAGCGGGGTAGGCACAGAGCGCGCTCATAGCGAGCGGTGGATAACTCACTTTGCAGCCTCTAGATCACGCCTGTGTCCCTAGCGGGGTAGGCACAGCTGACCGCGCTCATAGCGAGCGGTGGATAACTCACTTTGCAGCCTCTAGATCACGCCTGTGTCCCTAGCGGGGTAGGCACAGAGCGCGCTCATAGCGAGCGGTGGATAACTCACTTTGCAGCCTCTAGATCACGCCTGTGTCCCTAGCGGGGTAGGCACAGCTGACCGCGCTCATAGCGAGCGGTGGATAACTCACTTTGCAGCCTCTAGATCACGCCTGTGTCCCTAGCGGGGTAGGCACAGAGCGCGCTCATAGCGAGCGGTGGATAACTCACTTTGCAGCCTCTAGATCACGCCTGTGTCCCTAGCGGGGTAGGCACAGCTGACCGCGCTCATAGCGAGCGGTGGATAACTCACTTTGCAGCCTCTAGATCACGCCTGTGTCCCTAGCGGGGTAGGCACAGAGCGCGCTCATAGCGAGCGGTGGATAACTCACTTTGCAGCCTCTAGATCACGCCTGTGTCCCTAGCGGGGTAGGCACAGCTGACCGCGCTCATAGCGAGCGGTGGATAACTCACTTTGCAGCCTCTAGATCACGCCTGTGTCCCTAGCGGGGTAGGCACAGAGCGCGCTCATAGCGAGCGGTGGATAACTCACTTTGCAGCCTCTAGATCACGCCTGTGTCCCTAGCGGGGTAGGCACAGCTGACCGCGCTCATAGCGAGCGGTGGATAACTCACTTTGCAGCCTCTAGATCACGCCTGTGTCCCTAGCGGGGTAGGCACAGAGCGCGCTCATAGCGAGCGGTGGATAACTCACTTTGCAGCCTCTAGATCACGCCTGTGTCCCTAGCGGGGTAGGCACAGCTGACCGCGCTCATAGCGAGCGGTGGATAACTCACTTTGCAGCCTCTAGATCACGCCTGTGTCCCTAGCGGGGTAGGCACAGAGCGCGCTCATAGCGAGCGGTGGATAACTCACTTTGCAGCCTCTAGATCACGCCTGTGTCCCTAGCGGGGTAGGCACAGCTGACCGCGCTCATAGCGAGCGGTGGATAACTCACTTTGCAGCCTCTAGATCACGCCTGTGTCCCTAGCGGGGTAGGCACAGCTGACCGCGCTCATAGCGAGCGGTGGATAACTCACTTTGCAGCCTCTAGATCACGCCTGTGTCCCTAGCGGGGTAGGCACAGCTGACCGCGCTCATAGCGAGCGGTGGATAACTCACTTTGCAGCCTCTAGATCACGCCTGTGTCCCTAGCGGGGTAGGCACAGCTGACCGCGCTCATAGCGAGCGGTGGATAACTCACTTTGCAGCCTCTAGATCACGCCTGTGTCCCTAGCGGGGTAGGCACAGAGCGCGCTCATAGCGAGCGGTGGATAACTCACTTTGCAGCCTCTAGATCACGCCTGTGTCCCTAGCGGGGTAGGCACAGAGCGCGCTCATAGCGAGCGGTGGATAACTCACTTTGCAGCCTCTAGATCACGCCTGTGTCCCTAGCGGGGTAGGCACAGCTGACCGCGCTCATAGCGAGCGGTGGATAACTCACTTTGCAGCCTCTAGATCACGCCTGTGTCCCTAGCGGGGTAGGCACAGAGCGCGCTCATAGCGAGCGGTGGATAACTCACTTTGCAGCCTCTAGATCACGCCTGTGTCCCTAGCGGGGTAGGCACAGAGCGCGCTCATAGCGAGCGGTGGATAACTCACTTTGCAGCCTCTAGATCACGCCTGTGTCCCTAGCGGGGTAGGCACAGCTGACCGCGCTCATAGCGAGCGGTGGATAACTCACTTTGCAGCCTCTAGATCACGCCTGTGTCCCTAGCGGGGTAGGCACAGAGCGCGCTCATAGCGAGCGGTGGATAACTCACTTTGCAGCCTCTAGATCACGCCTGTGTCCCTAGCGGGGTAGGCACAGCTGACCGCGCTCATAGCGAGCGGTGGATAACTCACTTTGCAGCCTCTAGATCACGCCTGTGTCCCTAGCGGGGTAGGCACAGCTGACCGCGCTCATAGCGAGCGGTGGATAACTCACTTTGCAGCCTCTAGATCACGCCTGTGTCCCTAGCGGGGTAGGCACAGCTGACCGCGCTCATAGCGAGCGGTGGATAACTCACTTTGCAGCCTCTAGATCACGCCTGTGTCCCTAGCGGGGTAGGCACAGCTGACCGCGCTCATAGCGAGCGGTGGATAACTCACTTTGCAGCCTCTAGATCACGCCTGTGTCCCTAGCGGGGTAGGCACAGAGCGCGCTCATAGCGAGCGGTGGATAACTCACTTTGCAGCCTCTAGATCACGCCTGTGTCCCTAGCGGGGTAGGCACAGAGCGCGCTCATAGCGAGCGGTGGATAACTCACTTTGCAGCCTCTAGATCACGCCTGTGTCCCTAGCGGGGTAGGCACAGCTGACCGCGCTCATAGCGAGCGGTGGATAACTCACTTTGCAGCCTCTAGATCACGCCTGTGTCCCTAGCGGGGTAGGCACAGCTGACCGCGCTCATAGCGAGCGGTGGATAACTCACTTTGCAGCCTCTAGATCACGCCTGTGTCCCTAGCGGGGTAGGCACAGCTGACCGCGCTCATAGCGAGCGGTGGATAACTCACTTTGCAGCCTCTAGATCACGCCTGTGTCCCTAGCGGGGTAGGCACAGAGCGCGCTCAGCGAGCGGTGGATAACTCACTTTGCAGCCTCTAGATCACGCCTGTGTCCCTAGCGGGGTAGGCACAGCTGACCGCGCTCATAGCGAGCGGTGGATAACTCACTTTGCAGCCTCTAGATCACGCCTGTGTCCCTAGCGGGGTAGGCACAGCTGACCGCGCTCATAGCGAGCGGTGGATAACTCACTTTGCAGCCTCTAGATCACGCCTGTGTCCCTAGCGGGGTAGGCACAGAGCGCGCTCATAGCGAGCGGTGGATAACTCACTTTGCAGCCTCTAGATCACGCCTGTGTCCCTAGCGGGGTAGGCACAGAGCGCGCTCATAGCGAGCGGTGGATAACTCACTTTGCAGCCTCTAGATCACGCCTGTGTCCCTAGCGGGGTAGGCACAGAGCGCGCTCATAGCGAGCGGTGGATAACTCACTTTGCAGCCTCTAGATCACGCCTGTGTCCCTAGCGGGGTAGGCACAGCTGACCGCGCTCATAGCGAGCGGTGGATAACTCACTTTGCAGCCTCTAGATCACGCCTGTGTCCCTAGCGGGGTAGGCACAGAGCGCGCTCATAGCGAGCGGTGGATAACTCACTTTGCAGCCTCTAGATCACGCCTGTGTCCCTAGCGGGTAGGCACAGCTGACCGCGCTCATAGCGAGCGGTGGATAACTCACTTTGCAGCCTCTAGATCACGCCTGTGTCCCTAGCGGGGTAGGCACAGCTGACCGCGCTCATAGCGAGCGGTGGATAACTCACTTTGCAGCCTCTAGATCACGCCTGTGTCCCTAGCGGGGTAGGCACAGAGCGCGCTCATAGCGAGCGGTGGATAACTCACTTTGCAGCCTCTAGATCACGCCTGTGTCCCTAGCGGGGTAGGCACAGAGCGCGCTCATAGCGAGCGGTGGATAACTCACTTTGCAGCCTTTAGATCACGCCTGTGTCCCTAGCGGGGTAGGCACAGAGCGCGCTCATAGCGAGCGGTGGATAACTCACTTTGCAGCCTCTAGATCACGCCTGTGTCCCTAGCGGGGTAGGCACAGAGCGCGCTCATAGCGAGCGGTGGATAACTCACTTTGCAGCCTCTAGATCACGCCTCTGTCCCTAGAGGGGTAGGCACAGCTGACCGCGCTCATAGCGAGCGGTGGATAACTCACTTTGCAGCCTCTAGATCACGCCTGTGTCCCTAGCGGGGTAGGCACAGAGCGCGCTCATAGCGAGCGGTGGATAACTCACTTTGCAGCCTCTAGATCACGCCTGTGTCCCTAGCGGGGTAGGCACAGCTGACCGCGCTCATAGCGAGCGGTGGATAACTCACTTTGCAGCCTCTAGATCACGCCTGTGTCCCTAGCGGGGTAGGCACAGAGCGCGCTCATAGCGAGCGGTGGATAACTCACTTTGCAGCCTCTAGATCACGCCTGTGTCCCTAGCGGGGTAGGCACAGAGCGCGCTCATAGCGAGCGGTGGATAACTCACTTTGCAGCCTCTAGATCACGCCTGTGTCCCTAGCGGGTAGGCACAGCTGACCGCGCTCATAGCGAGCGGTGGATAACTCACTTTGCAGCCTCTAGATCACGCCTGTGTCCCTAGCGGGGTAGGCACAGAGCGCGCTCATAGCGAGCGGTGGATAACTCACTTTGCAGCCTCTAGATCACGCCTGTGTCCCTAGCGGGGTAGGCACAGCTGACCGCGCTCATAGCGAGCGGTGGATAACTCACTTTGCAGCCTCTAGATCACGCCTGTGTCCCTAGCGGGTAGGCACAGCTGACCGCGCTCATAGCGAGCGGTGGATAACTCACTTTGCAGCCTCTAGATCACGCCTGTGTCCCTAGCGGGGTAGGCACAGAGCGCGCTCATAGCGAGCGGTGGATAACTCACTTTGCAGCCTCTAGATCACGCCTGTGTCCCTAGCGGGGTAGGCACAGCTGACCGCGCTCATAGCGAGCGGTGGATAACTCACTTTGCAGCCTCTAGATCACGCCTGTGTCCCTAGCGGGGTAGGCACAGCTGACCGCGCTCATAGCGAGCGGTGGATAACTCACTTTGCAGCCTCTAGATCACGCCTGTGTCCCTAGCGGGGTAGGCACAGCTGACCGCGCTCATAGCGAGCGGTGGATAACTCACTTTGCAGCCTCTAGATCACGCCTGTGTCCCTAGCGGGGTAGGCACAGAGCGCGCTCATAGCGAGCGGTGGATAACTCACTTTGCAGCCTCTAGATCACGCCTGTGTCCCTGGCGGGGTAGGCACAGCTGACCGCGCTCATAGCGAGCGGTGGATAACTCACTTTGCAGCCTCTAGATCACGCCTGTGTCCCTAGCGGGGTAGGCACAGCTGACCGCGCTCATAGCGAGCGGTGGATAACTCACTTTGCAGCCTCTAGATCACGCCTGTGTCCCTAGCGGGGTAGGCACAGAGCGCGCTCATAGCGAGCGGTGGATAACTCACTTTGCAGCCTCTAGATCACGCCTGTGTCCCTAGCGGGGTAGGCACAGCTGACCGCGCTCATAGCGAGCGGTGGATAACTCACTTTGCAGCCTCTAGATCACGCCTGTGTCCCTAGCGGGGTAGGCACAGCTGACCGCGCTCATAGCGAGCGGTGGATAACTCACTTTGCAGCCTCTAGATCACGCCTGTGTCCCTAGCGGGTAGGCACAGCTGACCGCGCTCATAGCGAGCGGTGGATAACTCACTTTGCAGCCTCTAGATCACGCCTGTGTCCCTAGCGGGGTAGGCACAGAGCGCGCTCATAGCGAGCGGTGGATAACTCACTTTGCAGCCTCTAGATCACGCCTGTGTCCCTGGCGGGGTAGGCACAGAGCGCGCTCATAGCGAGCGGTGGATAACTCACTTTGCAGCCTCTAGATCACGCCTGTGTCCCTAGCGGGGTAGGCACAGCTGACCGCGCTCATAGCGAGCGGTGGATAACTCACTTTGCAGCCTCTAGATCACGCCTGTGTCCCTAGCGGGGTAGGCACAGCTGACCGCGCTCATAGCGAGCGGTGGATAACTCACTTTGCAGCCTCTAGATCACGCCTGTGTCCCTAGCGGGGTAGGCACAGAGCGCGCTCATAGCGAGCGGTGGATAACTCACTTTGCAGCCTCTAGATCACGCCTGTGTCCCTAGCGGGGTAGGCACAGCTGACCGCGCTCATAGCGAGCGGTGGATAACTCACTTTGCAGCCTCTAGATCACGCCTGTGTCCCTAGCGGGGTAGGCACAGAGCGCGCTCATAGCGAGCGGTGGATAACTCACTTTGCAGCCTCTAGATCACGCCTGTGTCCCTAGCGGGGTAGGCACAGAGCGCGCTCATAGCGAGCGGTGGATAACTCACTTTGCAGCCTCTAGATCACGCCTGTGTCCCTAGCGGGGTAGGCACAGAGCGCGCTCATAGCGAGCGGTGGATAACTCACTTTGCAGCCTCTAGATCACGCCTGTGTCCCTAGCGGGGTAGGCACAGAGCGCGCTCATAGCGAGCGGTGGATAACTCACTTTGCAGCCTCTAGATCACGCCTGTGGCACTGGCGGGGTAGGCACAGCTGACCGCGCTCATAACGAGCGGTGGATAACTCACTTTGCAGCCTCTAGATCACGCCTGTGTCCCTAGCGGGGTAGGCACAGAGCGCGCTCATAGCGAGCGGTGGATAACTCACTTTGCAGCCTCTAGATCACGCCTGTGTCCCTAGCGGGGTAGGCACAGCTGACCGCGCTCATAGCGAGCGGTGGATAACTCACTTTGCAGCCTCTAGATCACGCCTGTGTCCCTAGCGGGGTAGGCACAGCTGACCGCGCTCATAGCGAGCGGTGGATAACTCACTTTGCAGCCTCTAGATCACGCCTGTGTCCCTAGCGGGGTAGGCACAGAGCGCGCTCATAGCGAGCGGTGGATAACTCACTTTGCAGCCTCTAGATCACGCCTGTGTCCCTAGCGGGTAGGCACAGCTGACCGCGCTCATAGCGAGCGGTGGATAACTCACTTTGCAGCCTCTAGATCACGCCTGTGTCCCTAGCGGGGTAGGCACAGAGCGCGCTCATAGCGAGCGGTGGATAACTCACTTTGCAGCCTCTAGATCACGCCTGTGTCCCTAGCGGGGTAGGCACAGAGCGCGCTCATAGCGAGCGGTGGATAACTCACTTTGCAGCCTCTAGATCACGCCTGTGTCCCTAGCGGGGTAGGCACAGCTGACCGCGCTCATAGCGAGCGGTGGATAACTCACTTTGCAGCCTCTAGATCACGCCTGTGTCCCTAGCGGGGTAGGCACAGCTGACCGCGCTCATAGCGAGCGGTGGATAACTCACTTTGCAGCCTCTAGATCACGCCTGTGTCCCTAGCGGGGTAGGCACAGCTGACCGCGCTCATAGCGAGCGGTGGATAACTCACTTTGCAGCCTCTAGATCACGCCTGTGTCCCTAGCGGGGTAGGCACAGCTGACCGCGCTCATAGCGAGCGGTGGATAACTCACTTTGCAGCCTCTAGATCACGCCTGTGTCCCTAGCGGGGTAGGCACAGAGCGCGCTCATAGCGAGCGGTGGATAACTCACTTTGCAGCCTCTAGATCACGCCTGTGTCCCTAGCGGGGTAGGCACAGCTGACCGCGCTCATAGCGAGCGGTGGATAACTCACTTTGCAGCCTCTAGATCACGCCTGTGTCCCTAGCGGGGTAGACACAGAGCGCGCTCATAGCGAGCGGTGGATAACTCACTTTGCAGCCTCTAGATCACGCCTGTGTCCCTAGCGGGGTAGGCACAGCTGACCGCGCTCATAGCGAGCGGTGGATAACTCACTTTGCAGCCTCTAGATCACGCCTGTGTCCCTAGCGGGGTAGGCACAGAGCGCGCTCATAGCGAGCGGTGGATAACTCACTTTGCAGCCTCTAGATCACGCCTGTGTCCCTAGCGGGGTAGGCACAGAGCGCGCTCATAGCGAGCGGTGGATAACTCACTTTGCAGCCTCTAGATCACGCCTGTGTCCCTAGCGGGGTAGGCACAGACCGCGCTCATAGCGAGCGGTGGATAACTCACTTTGCAGCCTCTAGATCACGCCTGTGTCCCTAGCGGGGTAGGCACAGCGCGCTCATAGCGAGCGGTGGATAACTCACTTTGCAGCCTCTAGATCACGCCTGTGTCCCTAGCGGGGTAGGCACAGAGCGCGCTCATAGCGAGCGGTGGATAACTCACTTTGCAGCCTCTAGATCACGCCTGTGTCCCTAGCGGGGTAGGCACAGCTGACCGCGCTCATAGCGAGCGGTGGATAACTCACTTTGCAGCCTCTAGATCACGCCTGTGTCCCTAGCGGGGTAGGCACAGCTGACCGCGCTCATAGCGAGCGGTGGATAACTCACTTTGCAGCCTCTAGATCACGCCTGTGTCCCTAGCGGGGTAGGCACAGAGCGCGCTCATAGCGAGCGGTGGATAACTCACTTTGCAGCCTCTAGATCACGCCTGTGTCCCTAGCGGGGTAGGCACAGAGCGCGCTCATAGCGAGCGGTGGATAACTCACTTTGCAGCCTCTAGATCACGCCTGTGTCCCTCGCTGGGTAGGCACAGCTGACCGCGCTCATAGCGAGCGGTGGATAACTCACTTTGCAGCCTCTAGATCACGCCTGTGTCCCTAGCGGGGTAGGCACAGAGCGCGCTCATAGCGAGCGGTGGATAACTCACTTTGCAGCCTCTAGATCACGCCTGTGTCCCTAGCGGGGTAGGCACAGCTGACCGCGCTCATAGCGAGCGGTGGATAACTCACTTTGCAGCCTCTAGATCACGCCTGTGTCCCTAGCGGGGTAGGCACAGCTGACCGCGCTCATAGCGAGCGGTGGATAACTCACTTTGCAGCCTCTAGATCACGCCTGTGTCCCTAGCGGGGTAGGCACAGCTGACCGCGCTCATAGCGAGCGGTGGATAACTCACTTTGCAGCCTCTAGATCACGCCTGTGTCCCTAGCGGGGTAGGCACAGAGCGCGCTCATAGCGAGCGGTGGATAACTCACTTTGCAGCCTCTAGATCACGCCTGTGTCCCTAGCGGGTAGGCACAGCTGACCGCGCTCATAGCGAGCGGTGGATAACTCACTTTGCAGCCTCTAGATCACGCCTGTGTCCCTAGCGGGGTAGGCACAGAGCGCGCTCATAGCGAGCGGTGGATAACTCACTTTGCAGCCTCTAGATCACGCCTGTGTCCCTAGCGGGGTAGGCACAGCTGACCGCGCTCATAGCGAGCGGTGGATAACTCACTTTGCAGCCTCTAGATCACGCCTGTGTCCCTAGCGGGGTAGGCACAGAGCGCGCTCATAGCGAGCGGTGGATAACTCACTTTGCAGCCTCTAGATCACGCCTGTGTCCCTAGCGGGGTAGGCACAGCTGACCGCGCTCATAGCGAGCGGTGGATAACTCACTTTGCAGCCTCTAGATCACGCCTGTGTCCCTAGCGGGTAGGCACAGAGCGCGCTCATAGCGAGCGGTGGATAACTCACTTTGCAGCCTCTAGATCACGCCTGTGTCCCTAGCGGGGTAGGCACAGCTGACCGCGCTCATAGCGAGCGGTGGATAACTCACTTTGCAGCCTCTAGATCACGCCTGTGTCCCTAGCGGGGTAGGCACAGAGCGCGCTCATAGCGAGCGGTGGATAACTCACTTTGCAGCCTCTAGATCACGCCTGTGTCCCTAGCGGGGTAGGCACAGCTGACCGCGCTCATAGCGAGCGGTGGATAACTCACTTTGCAGCCTCTAGATCACGCCTGTGTCCCTAGCGGGGTAGGCACAGAGCGCGCTCATAGCGAGCGGTGGATAACTCACTTTGCAGCCTCTAGATCACGCCTGTGTCCCTAGCGGGGTAGGCACAGCTGACCGCGCTCATAGCGAGCGGTGGATAACTCACTTTGCAGCCTCTAGATCACGCCTGTGTCCCTAGCGGGTAGGCACAGAGCGCGCTCATAGCGAGCGGTGGATAACTCACTTTGCAGCCTCTAGATCACGCCTGTGTCCCTAGCGGGGTAGGCACAGCTGACCGCGCTCATAGCGAGCGGTGGATAACTCACTTTGCAGCCTCTAGATCACGCCTGTGTCCCTAGCGGGGTAGGCACAGCTGACCGCGCTCATAGCGAGCGGTGGATAACTCACTTTGCAGCCTCTAGATCACGCCTGTGTCCCTAGCGGGGTAGGCACAGCTGACCGCGCTCATAGCGAGCGGTGGATAACTCACTTTGCAGCCTCTAGATCACGCCTGTGTCCCTAGCGGGGTAGGCACAGCTGACCGCGCTCATAGCGAGCGGTGGATAACTCACTTTGCAGCCTCTAGATCACGCCTGTGTCCCTAGCGGGGTAGGCACAGAGCGCGCTCATAGCGAGCGGTGGATAACTCACTTTGCAGCCTCTAGATCACGCCTGTGTCCCTAGCGGGGTAGGCACAGAGCGCGCTCATAGCGAGCGGTGGATAACTCACTTTGCAGCCTCTAGATCACGCCTGTGTCCCTAGCGGGGTAGGCACAGCTGACCGCGCTCATAGCGAGCGGTGGATAACTCACTTTGCAGCCTCTAGATCACGCCTGTGTCCCTAGCGGGTAGGCACAGAGCGCGCTCATAGCGAGCGGTGGATAACTCACTTTGCAGCCTCTAGATCACGCCTGTGTCCCTAGCGGGGTAGGCACAGAGCGCGCTCATAGCGAGCGGTGGATAACTCACTTTGCAGCCTCTAGATCACGCCTGTGTCCCTAGCGGGTAGGCACAGCTGACCGCGCTCATAGCGAGCGGTGGATAACTCACTTTGCAGCCTCTAGATCACGCCTGTGTCCCTAGCGGGGTAGGCACAGAGCGCGCTCATAGCGAGCGGTGGATAACTCACTTTGCAGCCTCTAGATCACGCCTGTGTCCCTAGCGGGGTAGGCACAGCTGACCGCGCTCATAGCGAGCGGTGGATAACTCACTTTGCAGCCTCTAGATCACGCCTGTGTCCCTAGCGGGGTAGGCACAGCTGACCGCGCTCATAGCGAGCGGTGGATAACTCACTTTGCAGCCTCTAGATCACGCCTGTGTCCCTAGCGGGGTAGGCACAGCTGACCGCGCTCATAGCGAGCGGTGGATAACTCACTTTGCAGCCTCTAGATCACGCCTGTGTCCCTAGCGGGGTAGGCACAGCTGACCGCGCTCATAGCGAGCGGTGGATAACTCACTTTGCAGCCTCTAGATCACGCCTGTGTCCCTAGCGGGGTAGGCACAGAGCGCGCTCATAGCGAGCGGTGGATAACTCACTTTGCAGCCTCTAGATCACGCCTGTGTCCCTAGCGGGGTAGGCACAGAGCGCGCTCATAGCGAGCGGTGGATAACTCACTTTGCAGCCTCTAGATCACGCCTGTGTCCCTAGCGGGGTAGGCACAGCTGACCGCGCTCATAGCGAGCGGTGGATAACTCACTTTGCAGCCTCTAGATCACGCCTGTGTCCCTAGCGGGGTAGGCACAGCTGACCGCGCTCATAGCGAGCGGTGGATAACTCACTTTGCAGCCTCTAGATCACGCCTGTGTCCCTAGCGGGGTAGGCACAGCTGACCGCGCTCATAGCGAGCGGTGGATAACTCACTTTGCAGCCTCTAGATCACGCCTGTGTCCCTAGCGGGGTAGGCACAGAGCGCGCTCATAGCGAGCGGTGGATAACTCACTTTGCAGCCTCTAGATCACGCCTGTGTCCCTAGCGGGGTAGGCACAGCTGACCGCGCTCATAGCGAGCGGTGGATAACTCACTTTGCAGCCTCTAGATCACGCCTGTGTCCCTAGCGGGGTAGGCACAGCTGACCGCGCTCATAGCGAGCGGTGGATAACTCACTTTGCAGCCTCTAGATCACGCCTGTGTCCCTAGCGGGTAGGCACAGAGCGCGCTCATAGCGAGCGGTGGATAACTCACTTTGCAGCCTCTAGATCACGCCTGTGTCCCTAGCGGGTAGGCACAGAGCGCGCTCATAGCGAGCGGTGGATAACTCACTTTGCAGCCTCTAGATCACGCCTGTGTCCCTAGCGGGGTAGGCACAGAGCGCGCTCATAGCGAGCGGTGGATAACTCACTTTGCAGCCTCTAGATCACGCCTGTGTCCCTAGCGGGGTAGGCACAGCTGACCGCGCTCATAGCGAGCGGTGGATAACTCACTTTGCAGCCTCTAGATCACGCCTGTGTCCCTAGCGGGGTAGGCACAGAGCGCGCTCATAGCGAGCGGTGGATAACTCACTTTGCAGCCTCTAGATCACGCCTGTGTCCCTAGCGGGGTAGGCACAGCTGACCGCGCTCATAGCGAGCGGTGGATAACTCACTTTGCAGCCTCTAGATCACGCCTGTGTCCCTAGCGGGGTAGGCACAGCTGACCGCGCTCATAGCGAGCGGTGGATAACTCACTTTGCAGCCTCTAGATCACGCCTGTGTCCCTAGCGGGGTAGGCACAGAGCGCGCTCATAGCGAGCGGTGGATAACTCACTTTGCAGCCTCTAGATCACGCCTGTGTCCCTAGCGGGGTAGGCACAGAGCGCGCTCATAGCGAGCGGTGGATAACTCACTTTGCAGCCTTTAGATCACGCCTGTGTCCCTAGCGGGGTAGGCACAGAGCGCGCTCATAGCGAGCGGTGGATAACTCACTTTGCAGCCTCTAGATCACGCCTGTGTCCCTAGCGGGGTAGGCACAGAGCGCGCTCATAGCGAGCGGTGGATAACTCACTTTGCAGCCTCTAGATCACGCCTGTGTCCCTAGCGGGTAGGCACAGCTGACCGCGCTCATAGCGAGCGGTGGATAACTCACTTTGCAGCCTCTAGATCACGCCTGTGTCCCTAGCGGGGTAGGCACAGAGCGCGCTCATAGCGAGCGGTGGATAACTCACTTTGCAGCCTCTAGATCACGCCTGTGTCCCTAGCGGGGTAGGCACAGCTGACCGCGCTCATAGCGAGCGGTGGATAACTCACTTTGCAGCCTCTAGATCACGCCTGTGTCCCTAGGGGTAGGCACAGAGCGCGCTCATAGCGAGCGGTGGATAACTCACTTTGCAGCCTCTAGATCACGCCTGTGTCCCTAGCGGGGTAGGCACAGAGCGCGCTCATAGCGAGCGGTGGATAACTCACTTTGCAGCCTCTAGATCACGCCTGTGTCCCTAGCGGGGTAGGCACAGCTGACCGCGCTCATAGCGAGCGGTGGATAACTCACTTTGCAGCCTCTAGATCACGCCTGTGTCCCTAGCGGGGTAGGCACAGAGCGCGCTCATAGCGAGCGGTGGATAACTCACTTTGCAGCCTCTAGATCACGCCTGTGTCCCTAGCGGGGTAGGCACAGCTGACCGCGCTCATAGCGAGCGGTGGATAACTCACTTTGCAGCCTCTAGATCACGCCTGTGTCCCTAGCGGGGTAGGCACAGCTGACCGCGCTCATAGCGAGCGGTGGATAACTCACTTTGCAGCCTCTAGATCACGCCTGTGTCCCTAGCGGGGTAGGCACAGAGCGCGCTCATAGCGAGCGGTGGATAACTCACTTTGCAGCCTCTAGATCACGCCTGTGTCCCTAGCGGGGTAGGCACAGCTGACCGCGCTCATAGCGAGCGGTGGATAACTCACTTTGCAGCCTCTAGATCACGCCTGTGTCCCTAGCGGGGTAGGCACAGCTGACCGCGCTCATAGCGAGCGGTGGATAACTCACTTTGCAGCCTCTAGATCACGCCTGTGTCCCTAGCGGGGTAGGCACAGCTGACCGCGCTCATAGCGAGCGGTGGATAACTCACTTTGCAGCCTCTAGATCACGCCTGTGTCCCTAGCGGGGTAGGCACAGAGCGCGCTCATAGCGAGCGGTGGATAACTCACTTTGCAGCCTCTAGATCACGCCTGTGTCCCTAGCGGGGTAGGCACAGCTGACCGCGCTCATAGCGAGCGGTGGATAACTCACTTTGCAGCCTCTAGATCACGCCTGTGTCCCTAGCGGGGTAGGCACAGCTGACCGCGCTCATAGCGAGCGGTGGATAACTCACTTTGCAGCCTCTAGATCACGCCTGTGTCCCTAGCGGGGTAGGCACAGAGCGCGCTCATAGCGAGCGGTGGATAACTCACTTTGCAGCCTCTAGATCACGCCTGTGTCCCTAGCGGGTATGAACAGCTGACCGCGCTCATAGCGAGCGGTGGATAACTCACTTTGCAGCCTCTAGATCACGCCTGTGTCCCTAGCGGGGTAGGCACAGCTGACCGCGCTCATAGCGAGCGGTGGATAACTCACTTTGCAGCCTCTAGATCACGCCTGTGTCCCTAGCGGGGTAGGCACAGCTGACCGCGCTCATAGCGAGCGGTGGATAACTCACTTTGCAGCCTCTAGATCACGCCTGTGTCCCTAGCGGGTAGGCACAGAGCGCGCTCATAGCGAGCGGTGGATAACTCACTTTGCAGCCTCTAGATCACGCCTGTGTCCCTAGCGGGGTAGGCACAGAGCGCGCTCATAGCGAGCGGTGGATAACTCACTTTGCAGCCTCTAGATCACGCCTGTGTCCCTAGCGGGGTAGGCACAGCTGACCGCGCTCATAGCGAGCGGTGGATAACTCACTTTGCAGCCTCTAGATCACGCCTGTGTCCCTAGCGGGGTAGGCACAGCTGACCGCGCTCATAGCGAGCGGTGGATAACTCACTTTGCAGCCTCTAGATCACGCCTGTGTCCCTAGCGGGGTAGGCACAGAGCGCGCTCATAGCGAGCGGTGGATAACTCACTTTGCAGCCTCTAGATCACGCCTGTGTCCCTAGCGGGTAGGCACAGCTGACCGCGCTCATAGCGAGCGGTGGATAACTCACTTTGCAGCCTCTAGATCACGCCTGTGTCCCTAGCGGGGTAGGCACAGAGCGCGCTCATAGCGAGCGGTGGATAACTCACTTTGCAGCCTCTAGATCACGCCTGTGTCCCTAGCGGGGTAGGCACAGAGCGCGCTCATAGCGAGCGGTGGATAACTCACTTTGCAGCCTCTAGATCACGCCTGTGTCCCTAGCGGGGTAGGCACAGCTGACCGCGCTCATAGCGAGCGGTGGATAACTCACTTTGCAGCCTCTAGATCACGCCTGTGTCCCTAGCGGGGTAGGCACAGAGCGCGCTCATAGCGAGCGGTGGATAACTCACTTTGCAGCCTCTAGATCACGCCTGTGTCCCTAGCGGGGTAGGCACAGCTGACCGCGCTCATAACGAGCGGTGGATAACTCACTTTGCAGCCTCTAGATCACGCCTGTGTCCCTAGCGGGGTAGGCACAGAGCGCGCTCATAGCGAGCGGTGGATAACTCACTTTGCAGCCTCTAGATCACGCCTGTGTCCCTAGCGGGGTAGGCACAGCTGACCGCGCTCATAGCGAGCGGTGGATAACTCACTTTGCAGCCTCTAGATCACGCCTGTGTCCCTAGCGGGGTAGGCACAGCTGACCGCGCTCATAGCGAGCGGTGGATAACTCACTTTGCAGCCTCTAGATCACGCCTGTGTCCCTAGCGGGGTAGGCACAGAGCGCGCTCATAGCGAGCGGTGGATAACTCACTTTGCAGCCTCTAGATCACGCCTGTGTCCCTAGCGGGGTAGGCACAGCTGACCGCGCTCATAGCGAGCGGTGGATAACTCACTTTGCAGCCTCTAGATCACGCCTGTGTCCCTAGCGGGGTAGGCACAGAGCGCGCTCATAGCGAGCGGTGGATAACTCACTTTGCAGCCTCTAGATCACGCCTGTGTCCCTAGCGGGGTAGGCACAGAGCGCGCTCATAGCGAGCGGTGGATAACTCACTTTGCAGCCTCTAGATCACGCCTGTGTCCCTAGCGGGGTAGGCACAGCTGACCGCGCTCATAGCGAGCGGTGGATAACTCACTTTGCAGCCTCTAGATCACGCCTGTGTCCCTAGCGGGGTAGGCACAGCTGACCGCGCTCATAGCGAGCGGTGGATAACTCACTTTGCAGCCTCTAGATCACGCCTGTGTCCCTAGCGGGGTAGGCACAGAGCGCGCTCATAGCGAGCGGTGGATAACTCACTTTGCAGCCTCTAGATCACGCCTGTGTCCCTAGCGGGGTAGGCACAGAGCGCGCTCATAGCGAGCGGTGGATAACTCACTTTGCAGCCTCTAGATCACGCCTGTGTCCCTAGCGGGTAGGCACAGAGCGCGCTCATAGCGAGCGGTGGATAACTCACTTTGCAGCCTCTAGATCACGCCTGTGTCCCTAGCGGGGTAGGCACAGCTGACCGCGCTCATAGCGAGCGGTGGATAACTCACTTTGCAGCCTCTAGATCACGCCTGTGTCCCTAGCGGGGTAGGCACAGCTGACCGCGCTCATAGCGAGCGGTGGATAACTCACTTTGCAGCCTCTAGATCACGCCTGTGTCCCTAGCGGGGTAGGCACAGAGCGCGCTCATAGCGAGCGGTGGATAACTCACTTTGCAGCCTCTAGATCACGCCTGTGTCCCTAGCGGGGTAGGCACAGCTGACCGCGCTCATAGCGAGCGGTGGATAACTCACTTTGCAGCCTCTAGATCACGCCTGTGTCCCTAGCGGGGTAGGCACAGAGCGCGCTCATAGCGAGCGGTGGATAACTCACTTTGCAGCCTCTAGATCACGCCTGTGTCCCTAGCGGGGTAGGCACAGCTGACCGCGCTCATAGCGAGCGGTGGATAACTCACTTTGCAGCCTCTAGATCACGCCTGTGTCCCTAGCGGGGTAGGCACAGCTGACCGCGCTCATAGCGAGCGGTGGATAACTCACTTTGCAGCCTCTAGATCACGCCTGTGTCCCTAGCGGGTAGGCACAGCTGACCGCGCTCATAGCGAGCGGTGGATAACTCACTTTGCAGCCTCTAGATCACGCCTGTGTGCCTCGCGGTGTCTGCTCTGATCGTGCTCATAGCGAGCGGTGGATAACTCACTTTGCAGCCTCTAGATCACGCCTGTGTCCCTAGCGGGGTAGGCACAGAGCGCGCTCATAGCGAGCGGTGGATAACTCACTTTGCAGCCTCTAGATCACGCCTGTGTTCCTTGCGGGGTAGGCACAGCTGACCGCGCTCATAGCGAGCGGTGGATAACTCACTTTGCAGCCTCTAGATCACGCCTGTGTCCCTAGCGGGGTAGGCACAGCTGACCGCGCTCATAGCGAGCGGTGGATAACTCACTTTGCAGCCTCTAGATCACGCCTGTGTCCCTAGCGGGGTAGGCACAGCTGACCGCGCTCATAGCGAGCGGTGGATAACTCACTTTGCAGCCTCTAGATCACGCCTGTGTCCCTAGCGGGGTAGGCACAGCTGACCGCGCTCATAGCGAGCGGTGGATAACTCACTTTGCAGCCTCTAGATCACGCCTGTGTCCCTAGCGGGGTAGGCACAGAGCGCGCTCATAGCGAGCGGTGGATAACTCACTTTGCAGCCTCTAGATCACGCCTGTGTCCCTAGCGGGGTAGGCACAGCTGACCGCGCTCATAGCGAGCGGTGGATAACTCACTTTGCAGCCTCTAGATCACGCCTGTGTCCCTAGCGGGTAGGCACAGAGCGCGCTCATAGCGAGCGGTGGATAACTCACTTTGCAGCCTCTAGATCACGCCTGTGTCCCTAGCGGGGTAGGCACAGAGCGCGCTCATAGCGAGCGGTGGATAACTCACTTTGCAGCCTCTAGATCACGCCTGTGTCCCTAGCGGGGTAGGCACAGAGCGCGCTCATAGCGAGCGGTGGATAACTCACTTTGCAGCCTCTAGATCACGCCTGTGTCCCTAGCGGGGTAGGCACAGAGCGCGCTCATAGCGAGCGGTGGATAACTCACTTTGCAGCCTCTAGATCACGCCTGTGTCCCTAGCGGGGTAGGCACAGAGCGCGCTCATAGCGAGCGGTGGATAACTCACTTTGCAGCCTCTAGATCACGCCTGTGTCCCTAGCGGGGTAGGCACAGCTGACCGCGCTCATAGCGAGCGGTGGATAACTCACTTTGCAGCCTCTAGATCACGCCTGTGTCCCTAGCGGGGTAGGCACAGAGCGCGCTCATAGCGAGCGGTGGATAACTCACTTTGCAGCCTCTAGATCACGCCTGTGTCCCTAGCGGGGTAGGCACAGCTGACCGCGCTCATAGCGAGCGGTGGATAACTCACTTTGCAGCCTCTAGATCACGCCTGTGTCCCTAGCGGGGTAGGCACAGCTGACCGCGCTCATAGCGAGCGGTGGATAACTCACTTTGCAGCCTCTAGATCACGCCTGTGTCCCTAGCGGGGTAGGCACAGAGCGCGCTCATAGCGAGCGGTGGATAACTCACTTTGCAGCCTCTAGATCACGCCTGTGTCCCTAGCGGGGTAGGCACAGCTGACCGCGCTCATAGCGAGCGGTGGATAACTCACTTTGCAGCCTCTAGATCACGCCTGTGTCCCTAGCGGGTAGGCACAGAGCGCGCTCATAGCGAGCGGTGGATAACTCACTTTGCAGCCTCTAGATCACGCCTGTGTCCCTAGCGGGGTAGGCACAGCTGACCGCGCTCATAGCGAGCGGTGGATAACTCACTTTGCAGCCTCTAGATCACGCCTGTGTCCCTAGCGGGTAGGCACAGCTGACCGCGCTCATAGCGAGCGGTGGATAACTCACTTTGCAGCCTCTAGATCACGCCTGTGTCCCTAGCGGGGTAGGCACAGCTGACCGCGCTCATAGCGAGCGGTGGATAACTCACTTTGCAGCCTCTAGATCACGCCTGTGTCCCTAGCGGGTAGGCACAGCTGACCGCGCTCATAGCGAGCGGTGGATAACTCACTTTGCAGCCTCTAGATCACGCCTGTGTCCCTAGCGGGGTAGGCACAGCTGACCGCGCTCATAGCGAGCGGTGGATAACTCACTTTGCAGCCTCTAGATCACGCCTGTGTCCCTAGCGGGGTAGGCACAGCTGACCGCGCTCATAGCGAGCGGTGGATAACTCACTTTGCAGCCTCTAGATCACGCCTGTGTCCCTAGCGGGGTAGGCACAGCTGAGCGCGCTCATAGCGAGCGGTGGATAACTCACTTTGCAGCCTCTAGATCACGCCTGTGTCCCTAGCGGGGTAGGCACAGAGCGCGCTCATAGCGAGCGGTGGATAACTCACTTTGCAGCCTCTAGATCACGCCTGTGTCCCTAGCGGGGTAGGCACAGAGCGCGCTCATAGCGAGCGGTGGATAACTCACTTTGCAGCCTCTAGATCACGCCTGTGTCCCTAGCGGGGTAGGCACAGAGCGCGCTCATAGCGAGCGGTGGATAACTCACTTTGCAGCCTCTAGATCACGCCTGTGTCCCTAGCGGGGTAGGCACAGCTGACCGCGCTCATAGCGAGCGGTGGATAACTCACTTTGCAGCCTCTAGATCACGCCTGTGTCCCTAGCGGGGTAGGCACAGCTGACCGCGCTCATAGCGAGCGGTGGATAACTCACTTTGCAGCCTCTAGATCACGCCTGTGTCCCTAGCGGGGTAGGCACAGAGCGCGCTCATAGCGAGCGGTGGATAACTCACTTTGCAGCCTCTAGATCACGCCTGTGTCCCTAGCGGGGTAGGCACAGAGCGCGCTCATAGCGAGCGGTGGATAACTCACTTTGCAGCCTCTAGATCACGCCTGTGTCCCTAGCGGGGTAGGCACAGAGCGCGCTCATAGCGAGCGGTGGATAACTCACTTTGCAGCCTCTAGATCACGCCTGTGTCCCTAGCGGGTAGGCCCAGAGCGCGCTCATAGCGAGCGGTGGATAACTCACTTTGCAGCCTCTAGATCACGCCTGTGTCCCTAGCGGGGTAGGCACAGAGCGCGCTCATAGCGAGCGGTGGATAACTCACTTTGCAGCCTCTAGATCACGCCTGTGTCCCTAGCGGGTAGGCACAGCTGACCGCGCTCATAGCGAGCGGTGGATAACTCACTTTGCAGCCTCTAGATCACGCCTGTGTCCCTAGCGGGTAGGCACAGAGCGCGCTCATAGCGAGCGGTGGATAACTCACTTTGCAGCCTCTAGATCACGCCTGTGTCCCTAGCGGGGTAGGCACAGCTGACCGCGCTCATAGCGAGCGGTGGATAACTCACTTTGCAGCCTCTAGATCACGCCTGTGTCCCTAGCGGGGTAGGCACAGAGCGCGCTCATAGCGAGCGGTGGATAACTCACTTTGCAGCCTCTAGATCACGCCTGTGTCCCTAGCGGGGTAGGCACAGAGCGCGCTCATAGCGAGCGGTGGATAACTCACTTTGCAGCCTCTAGATCACGCCTGTGTCCCTAGCGGGGTAGGCACAGAGCGCGCTCATAGCGAGCGGTGGATAACTCACTTTGCAGCCTCTAGATCACGCCTGTGTCCCTAGCGGGGTAGGCACAGAGCGCGCTCATAGCGAGCGGTGGATAACTCACTTTGCAGCCTCTAGATCACGCCTGTGTCCCTAGCGGGGTAGGCACAGCTGACCGCGCTCATAGCGAGCGGTGGATAACTCACTTTGCAGCCTCTAGATCACGCCTGTGTCCCTAGCGGGGTAGGCACAGCTGACCGCGCTCATAGCGAGCGGTGGATAACTCACTTTGCAGCCTCTAGATCACGCCTGTGTCCCTAGCGGGGTAGGCACAGCTGACCGCGCTCATAGCGAGCGGTGGATAACTCACTTTGCAGCCTCTAGATCACGCCTGTGTCCCTAGCGGGGTAGGCACAGAGCGCGCTCATAGCGAGCGGTGGATAACTCACTTTGCAGCCTCTAGATCACGCCTGTGTCCCTAGCGGGGTAGGCACAGAGCGCGCTCATAGCGAGCGGTGGATAACTCACTTTGCAGCCTCTAGATCACGCCTGTGTCCCTAGCGGGGTAGGCACAGAGCGCTCATAGCGAGCGGTGGATAACTCACTTTGCAGCCTCTAGATCACGCCTGTGTCCCTAGCGGGTAGGCACTGACCGCGCTCATAGCGAGCGGTGGATAACTCACTTTGCAGCCTCTAGATCACGCCTGTGTCCCTAGCGGGTAGGCACAGCTGACCGCGCTCATAGCGAGCGGTGGATAACTCACTTTGCAGCCTCTAGATCACGCCTGTGTCCCTAGCGGGGTAGGCACAGAGCGCGCTCATAGCGAGCGGTGGATAACTCACTTTGCAGCCTCTAGATCACGCCTGTGTCCCTAGCGGGGTAGGCACAGCTGAGCGCGCTCATAGCGAGCGGTGGATAACTCACTTTGCAGCCTCTAGATCACGCCTGTGTCCCTAGCGGGGTAGGCACAGAGCGCGCTCATAGCGAGCGGTGGATAACTCACTTTGCAGCCTCTAGATCACGCCTGTGTCCCTAGCGGGGTAGGCACAGAGCGCGCTCATAGCGAGCGGTGGATAACTCACTTTGCAGCCTCTAGATCACGCCTGTGTCCCTAGCGGGGTAGGCACAGAGCGCGCTCATAGCGAGCGGTGGATAACTCACTTTGCAGCCTCTAGATCACGCCTGTGTCCCTAGCGGGGTAGGCACAGCTGACCGCGCTCATAGCGAGCGGTGGATAACTCACTTTGCAGCCTCTAGATCACGCCTGTGTCCCTAGCGGGGTAGACACAGAGCGCGCTCATAGCGAGCGGTGGATAACTCACTTTGCAGCCTCTAGATCACGCCTGTGTCCCTAGCGGGTAGGCACAGCTGACCGCGCTCATAGCGAGCGGTGGATAACTCACTTTGCAGCCTCTAGATCACGCCTGTGTCCCTAGCGGGGTAGGCACAGCTGACCGCGCTCATAGCGAGCGGTGGATAACTCACTTTGCAGCCTCTAGATCACGCCTGTGTCCCTAGCGGGGTAGGCACAGAGCGCGCTCATAGCGAGCGGTGGATAACTCACTTTGCAGCCTCTAGATCACGCCTGTGTCCCTAGCCGGTAAGGCACAGAGCGCGCTCATAGCGAGCGGTGGATAACTCACTTTGCAGCCTCTAGATCACGCCTGTGTCCCTAGCGGGGTAGGCACAGAGCGCGCTCATAGCGAGCGGTGGATAACTCACTTTGCAGCCTCTAGATCACGCCTGTGTCCCTAGCGGGGTAGGCACAGCTGACCGCGCTCATAGCGAGCGGTGGATAACTCACTTTGCAGCCTCTAGATCACGCCTGTGTCCCTAGCGGGGTAGGCACAGCTGACCGCGCTCATAGCGAGCGGTGGATAACTCACTTTGCAGCCTCTAGATCACGCCTGTGTCCCTAGCGGGGTAGGCACAGAGCGCGCTCATAGCGAGCGGTGGATAACTCACTTTGCAGCCTCTAGATCACGCCTGAGTCCCTAGCGGGTAGGCACAGCTGACCGCGCTCATAGCGAGCGGTGGATAACTCACTTTGCAGCCTCTAGATCACGCCTGTGTCCCTAGCGGGGTAGGCACAGCTGACCGCGCTCATAGCGAGCGGTGGATAACTCACTTTGCAGCCTCTAGATCACGCCTGTGTCCCTAGCGGGGTAGGCACAGCTGACCGCGCTCATAGCGAGCGGTGGATAACTCACTTTGCAGCCTCTAGATCACGCCTGTGTCCCTAGCGGGGTAGGCACAGCTGACCGCGCTCATAGCGAGCGGTGGATAACTCACTTTGCAGCCTCTAGATCACGCCTGTGTCCCTAGCGGGGTAGGCACAGAGCGCGCTCATAGCGAGCGGTGGATAACTCACTTTGCAGCCTCTAGATCACGCCTGTGTCCCTAGCGGGGTAGGCACAGAGCGCGCTCATAGCGAGCGGTGGATAACTCACTTTGCAGCCTCTAGATCACGCCTGTGTCCCTAGCGGGGTAGGCACAGAGCGCGCTCATAGCGAGCGGTGGATAACTCACTTTGCAGCCTCTAGATCACGCCTGTGTCCCTAGCGGGGTAGGCACAGAGCGCGCTCATAGCGAGCGGTGGATAACTCACTTTGCAGCCTCTAGATCACGCCTGTGTCCCTAGCGGGTAGGCACAGCTGACCGCGCTCATAGCGAGCGGTGGATAACTCACTTTGCAGCCTCTAGATCACGCCTGTGTCCCTAGCGGGGTAGGCACAGAGCGCGCTCATAGCGAGCGGTGGATAACTCACTTTGCAGCCTCTAGATCACGCCTGTGTCCCTAGCGGGGTAGGCACAGCTGACCGCGCTCATAGCGAGCGGTGGATAACTCACTTTGCAGCCTCTAGATCACGCCTGTGTCCCTAGCGGGGTAGGCACAGAGCGCGCTCATAGCGAGCGGTGGATAACTCACTTTGCAGCCTCTAGATCACGCCTGTGTCCCTAGCGGGGTAGGCACAGAGCGCGCTCATAGCGAGCGGTGGATAACTCACTTTGCAGCCTCTAGATCACGCCTGTGTCCCTAGCGGGGTAGGCACAGAGCGCGCTCATAGCGAGCGGTGGATAACTCACTTTGCAGCCTCTAGATCACGCCTGTGTCCCTAGCGGGTAGACACAGCTGACCGCGCTCATAGCGAGCGGTGGATAACTCACTTTGCAGCCTCTAGATCACGCCTGTGTCCCTAGCGGGGTAGGCACAGAGCGCGCTCATAGCGAGCGGTGGATAACTCACTTTGCAGCCTCTAGATCACGCCTGTGTCCCTAGCGGGGTAGGCACAGCTGACCGCGCTCATAGCGAGCGGTGGATAACTCACTTTGCAGCCTCTAGATCACGCCTGTGTCCCTAGCGGGGTAGGCACAGAGCGCGCTCATAGCGAGCGGTGGATAACTCACTTTGCAGCCTCTAGATCACGCCTGTGTCCCTAGCGGGGTAGGCACAGAGCGCGCTCATAGCGAGCGGTGGATAACTCACTTTGCAGCCTCTAGATCACGCCTGTGTCCCTAGCGGGGTAGGCACAGCTGACCGCGCTCATAGCGAGCGGTGGATAACTCACTTTGCAGCCTCTAGATCACGCCTGTGTCCCTAGCGGGGTAGGCACAGAGCGCGCTCATAGCGAGCGGTGGATAACTCACTTTGCAGCCTCTAGATCACGCCTGTGTCCCTAGCGGGGTAGGCACAGCTGACCGCGCTCATAGCGAGCGGTGGATAACTCACTTTGCAGCCTCTAGATCACGCCTGTGTCCCTAGCGGGGTAGGCACAGCTGACCGCGCTCATAGCGAGCGGTGGATAACTCACTTTGCAGCCTCTAGATCACGCCTGTGTCCCTAGCGGGGTAGGCACAGAGCGCGCTCATAGCGAGCGGTGGATAACTCACTTTGCAGCCTCTAGATCACGCCTGTGTCCCTAGCGGGGTAGGCACAGAGCGCGCTCATAGCGAGCGGTGGATAACTCACTTTGCAGCCTCTAGATCACGCCTGTGTCCCTAGCGGGGTAGGCACAGAGCGCGCTCATAGCGAGCGGTGGATAACTCACTTTGCAGCCTCTAGATCACGCCTGTGTCCCTAGCGGGGTAGGCACAGCTGACCGCGCTCATAGCGAGCGGTGGATAACTCACTTTGCAGCCTCTTGATCACGCCTGTGTCCCTAGCGGGGTAGGCACAGAGCGCGCTCATAGCGAGCGGTGGATAACTCACTTTGCAGCCTCTAGATCACGCCTGTGTCCCTAGCGGGGTAGGCACAGAGCGCGCTCATAGCGAGCGGTGGATAACTCACTTTGCAGCCTCTAGATCACGCCTGTGTCCCTAGCGGGGTAGGTACAGCTGACCGCGCTCATAGCGAGCGGTGGATAACTCACTTTGCAGCCTCTAGATCACGCCTGTGTCCCTAGCGGGGTAGGCACAGAGCGCGCTCATAGCGAGCGGTGGATAACTCACTTTGCAGCCTCTAGATCACGCCTGTGTCCCTAGCGGGTAGGCAGAGAGCGCGCTCATAGCGAGCGGTGGATAACTCACTTTGCAGCCTCTAGATCACGCCTGTGTCCCTAGCGGGGTAGGCACAGAGCGCGCTCATAGCGAGCGGTGGATAACTCACTTTGCAGCCTCTAGATCACGCCTGTGTCCCTAGCGGGGTAGGCACAGAGCGCGCTCATAGCGAGCGGTGGATAACTCACTTTGCAGCCTCTAGATCACGCCTGTGTCCCTTGCGGGGTAGGCACAGCTGACCGCGCTCATAGCGAGCGGTGGATAACTCACTTTGCAGCCTCTAGATCACGCCTGTGTCCCTAGCGGGGTAGGCACAGAGCGCGCTCATAGCGAGCGGTGGATAACTCACTTTGCAGCCTCTAGATCACGCCTGTGTCCCTAGCGGGGTAGGCACAGAGCGCGCTCATAGCGAGCGGTGGATAACTCACTTTGCAGCCTCTAGATCACGCCTGTGTCCCTAGCGGGTAGGCACAGAGCGCGCTCATAGCGAGCGGTGGATAACTCACTTTGCAGCCTCTAGATCACGCCTGTGTCCCTAGCGGGGTAGGCACAGAGCGCGCTCATAGCGAGCGGTGGATAACTCACTTTGCAGTCTCTTGTGTGAAGATCACGCCTGTGTTCCTTGCAGGGTAGACACAGCTGAGCGCGCATCGCGGCTGATAACTCACTTTGCAGCCTCTTGTGTGAAGATCACGCCTGTGTTCCTAGCGGGGTAGGCACAGCTGAGCGCGCATCGCGGCTGGTAACTCACTTTGCAGCCTTTTGTGTGAAGATCACGCTTGTATCCCTTAAGGGGTAGGCACAGAAGAGCGCAAGTATCGCGGCTGATAACTCACTTTGCAGCCTCTTGTGTGAAGATCACGCCTGTGTCCCTAGCGAGGTAGGCACAGCTGACCGCGCTCATAGCGAGCGGTTGATAACTCACTTTGCAGCCTCTTGTGTGAAGATCACGCTTGTATCCTTAGCGGGGTAGACACTGAAGAGCGCGTATCACGGCTGATAACTCACTTTGCAGCCTCTTGTGTGAACATCACGCCTGTATCCCTTGCGGGGTAGATACAGAAGAGTGCGTATCGAGGCTGATAACTCACTTTGCAGCCTCTTGTGTGAAGATCACGCCTCTATCCCTTGCGGGGTAGGCACAGCTGACCGCGCTCATAGCGAGCGGTTGATAACTCACTTTGCAGCCTCTTGTGTGAAGATCACGCCTGTTTTCCTTGCAGGGTAGTCACAGCTGAGCGCGCATTGCGGCTGATAACTCACTTTGCAGCCTCTTGTGTGAACATCACGCCTCTATCCCTTGCAGGGTAGACACAGCTGACCGCGCTCATAGCGAGCGGTTGATAACTCACTTTGCGGCTCTACCCCACAGCCTAACGCCACTTGTAAATCTGCAGTTAAGCTGCATCGTCGCATCATGTTCCTATCGTACCTCTCCTAGTCACAAGCTCCACAGAGTAGACGTAAGACGTGAGACGTAAGATGGCATCTTTCAAACAAGTGAACGTCGGAGATGTGAAACGTGCGACATCGCGACGCTCGAAATCGTTTTCATATAAAACGTATGAAACTGAAGGAAAAAAGCTACACATGTGAAACACTCGTCCCATCGGCAACGGCTGACGATCGCTTGTATGACAGGTGTCATGTTGCGCGTCGCATCGCGCTTCTATTCTGTGGAGATCGCTCCTTAGGTATTTAAATGAAGAAGTAGCCATGATTGAGTCATTATGTAAAATTGATTCCCTCGCGTTATTGCTGTAACCAAGCTGTAACCCTGGGGTTTCAATTTGGCGGCGGAATGAAGAGATGTCCAACACCGGAAAGGCGTAAAACAATTTTCATGGCCTCTTAGCAGTAACTAACCGAGTTCTGCCCCGTTCAGGGCTGCCACATTACCCAACATCGCCGTTTCACAAAATAACTATTTAGGACTTTTGCAATTGTCACATAGCCAGAGTTGCTTCAGTTCGACATCTTCGTGCACGACCTTCCTGACGTGCTTCCTCGCTCCCCCAACTGTTACATACATTCTAATATGATGCCCTTCCCCACTACACCTCCCGCTACCTGCTGACATCTTGGATGCCTCGTCCCCCTACCGTCTGTCACCCCTAGGGAAGGTCGCGCGTGAACTTTTTGGACTACCTATAGATTCAACACGAGGACGAAATATTACTGTCAGTTAAATCAGACACCAGAACGCAATATGATTCAGAGCATATATAACTTTATTGCCATTAAGAGGGTGGTACTACAAAGGTGCTTCTTATTTTAGCATATCAGAGAGTAAAAGTAGAAAATTTCCGAAGGTGATATGTTTTCGAATATCGCCGGCCCTGCAGAAGTGCTCGATTTGCGCAGCTAAGTGCCGTAGCCTGTGGGCTAATTAAACCATCAGCCGCTCACAGACAGATGATCTTTCATATTTTGTCTCATATTACCATAAATAAGCCTCACACTAATGTTTAAGGATATCGTCATCCCGGCCTGCTACTTGCAGTACCTAGGCGGTTGAAAATCTCTGACACCAGGGTTCATCGGGTCGCTGAACGACTTAGTGTCCCACACGAAGAGAGAGTCAACCCTGCAGAAGTGTTCGATTGGCTGCGCAGCCAAGTGCCGTAGCCTGTGGGCTAATTAAACCATCAGCCGCTCCCAGACAGAAGATCTTTCATATTTTGTCTCATATTACCTTAGACAAGCTGTTGACGATAGAATACTTGGAGCTAGCACCAGCCAGGGGTATGTCTATGACATGCTGTTGAATGAGAATTACTACGTCATTGCCTTTTTTTGTCTTCTACGTTGCCAGCCCTGAGAAGTGCTCGTTGGGGCTGACTACACAGGTAAGAAGTAAATGTGAGACAACGCGACGCTCGAAACCGTTTCCATAAAATATGTATGAAACAGATGAGATGAAACACCCATGAGACACGTATCTCACCATCAACGATGGCGTCACAGTTACGTCTCACGTCTCATGTAGATATGTAGATAGCAACTTAGGATGTTGCCAGCCCTGCAGAAGTGTTATACCATCAGCCGCTCACAGACAGATGATCTTTCATATTTCGTCTCATATTACCTCATACAAGCCTCATACTAATGTTTAAGGATATCGTCATCCCGGCCTGCTACTTGCAGTACCTAGGCGGTTGAAAATCTCTGACACCAGGCTTCATCGTGTCGCTGAACGACTTGGTGTCCCACATGAAGAGAGAGTCAGCCCTGCAGAAGTGTTCGATTGGCTGCGCAGCTAAGTGCCGTAGCCTGTGGGCTAATTAAACCATCAGCCGCTCGCAGACAGATGATCTTTCATATTTTGTCTCATATTACCTTATTCAAGCCTCATACTAATGTTTAAGGATGTCGCCAGCCCTGCAGAAGTGTTCGATTGGCTGCGCAGCTAAGTGCCGTAGCCTGTGGGCTAATTAAACGATCAGCGTTCACAGACAGATGATCTTTCATATTTTGTCTCATATTACCAATGTTTAAGGATGTCGCCAGCCCTGCAGAAGTGTTCGATTGGCTGCGCAGCTAAGTGCCGTAGCCTGTGGGCTAATTAAACCATCGGCCGCTCTCAGACGGATGATCTTTCATATTTTGTCTCAGCCGTCCAGCCGGCGGCGGCCCTGCCCTCGGCGATGTCGGTTTCAGTTATCGTCGTCCGTGCAGATTTATTGATAAGGCGGGTCTTGCACTTGACGTTGCTGCGTATTTCTAGAGCATCCGTAGCGCATTCGTCTGTGAGATGCTAGGAAATTTCAATTTCTCTATACAGGAGCAGCGCAAAGACTTGCATTAATATTGCCATCGGTCTCTGTTACGCTTATTATGGTAATTATGCTACCTATTATACTACCTATCTGTTTTGCACAAAAGGACTATATAGTGTGTGATTGCGTAAGATGTGTCAACTTGGAGGTCAAGTAATGCTGGTTTTTCAACTATTCCTTCTAAGACCAGTATATCGTGGTTCACTTCACCCTGGTCATCATAGGCGTCCATACAGAGTTACGACTCTGGGCTTAATCGAAGAATTGAGTCTTCGATTGGGAGTGGGCGGGTATTGACGGTAAATCGGAGGAATCTGTTTTGCAAGGAGTCGATTGGTTTTAAGTATTTGGAATTGAAAAAGTGACAAAAAGTCTTTTTAAATTACATTATTTGAAATTGGATGGCATATAAATTTTGTTCTTCAGTGAGACACAAAGTCGTCCAACGACCCGATGAGCCCTGGTGTCAACCGCCTTCTGCAAGTAGCAGGCCCCTGACGTGTGTACTGAAATTTCCTGATATGATATAATAACTAATCTTATAGAAACTAAAGTCTTGCTAGTACAATCTGCAAGAATAGAAAAAAAATAGCCTTCTCCAGGGTTTAGTCTTGTCAAGGATCCTCTCTTTGCAATCGATAGACGGGACGGCCCTACTGAAGAAATGAATTTTCACTTTTGTGTGATATTTTCACTTAGTCTGCCACATTTATTTGCACTTCGCAATCATATAGATAGTAGGATCGTCTGACAAATGTAGTGACGAGGGGATTAGTAGTGCTCGCTGGCTCATTACCGGACCGCACCCAGTTACAACTGAGTTTTAAATTGAACCTTCATTGCCCCTACCCCCTACCATAGGATTACGTCAGTACCCATGGGCGTTTCTTTGGAGAAACTAAACCGCATGATGGCGTTGTACATCGCCTCAAACTAAGAAGGAATAAGTGTCAAAATTAGACAGCTAATCCCTCAAAGTCTATCGAGGCGTACAATACTAATTGGTGGATTAGTTTCTCCAAAAAACGCCCATTCAGATTGCAATACAAAACTTCAAAAGCAAAACCCTGAAAAACCTCGGTCTGAAACACAGCTTGGCCGAAAAGCCTGGGTTGAGCTGGGAAGATGATATTTTCATTTAGCAACTTCAAGATTCAAACATACGTCGTTTGACAAATGTAGTGACGAGGGGATTACTTGGTGCGCGCCGGCTCATTACCGGACCGCACCCAGTTACAACTGAGTTTTAATTGAACCTTCATTGCCTCTACCATAGGATTTCGTCAGTACCTAGTCAGATTGCAATACAACAATAAGAGAAACCCTGAAAAACCTCGGTCTGAAACATTGCTTGACCGAAAATCGAGTGTCTGGAAAGATGATACTTTCATTTCGCTACTTCAAGTCTCAATAATACGTCGTCTGACAAATGTAGTGACGAGGGGATTAGTTGGTGCTCGCCGACTCATTACCGCACCCAGTTACAACTGAGTTTCAATTGAACCTGCATGGCTCCTACCACAGGAATACCCCAATCTTCGAACGAAATTCAAATTCTGGACCGAAGATGCGTAGTGTCTGAAAGATCGATTAGGTGACTGACCCCTATGACCTGTCTGAATTATCGCTAGATCGAAGAAACTTAAAAAGCTGTGAGAGCGAGACAGACTGTAAGTGTTCTGTTTGAATGCACTCTCTGTATGTCGTAGATAATCAGTGAATTTCCTTATAGTATCCATATCCCGCTTACCTATTTGATGACAATCTAGGTTGCGTATTTTTAAATATAGGTAAGAGAGCCGCATCTTAAAACAGGGCCAGCCAAGCTCTTCTAGTTGGAAATCAACTATCGGAAGATTTCGTGTGTTCCCTATGGCCCCGGTGAGCATGTCCCCCGTCATGAGGACAACCAGATGTCATCATTGATTTTACTTCCCGTTGTCCCCGTTATGAGGATAGAGCCTACGGGGAAATCGCGCGTACGCGTCATTTTCGCCTTCAGTGCAAGGTTTGGTAGGGTGGAGCTAGGCATGGCATGGTATGATATTACCACCTCGCTTCAACTTCAACGGTATAGATTTTGTTTAATTTATTAAAATCTCGTTATCACTCGGACATTGGGTACACACGGAAAATTCCTAAGTGAGAATCCAGTGAGTATCCTTGGTACGGCCAATCATTCGATAAATTAATCGTCGGAGGCGGGTGTGGGATGATTTAGGATTTAATTTCGCCGACCACAACCCAGCGTGCCTCACTTGATAACTCAATCTGAATAATTACCGGCTTGCCGACTCGCAAACACGTATGGGATAACGTATTATACTGAGCAAATAAAATACCTTATCGATGTGCAGATACATAGGTAGCTATACGACCTGCTAAGGTAAAGAAATGGTCCTGAAACGGAAACATGTTTGTCTCTCTTCAAACAAAACATTAATAAAAATGTTGCCATTTTGAAATGCTTTCTTTATTTTTGCGCGTTAGCCACTTACTTATTAAAGGATGTATTAACAAAAGTGCAAACAGATGCACGTATTATTAACCCAAATGTTGTCTGCGTACCTACTTAGTTCAGTCAAACCTTTGCCAGCATAAACAGACAAAAGCATAGGTAGGTGAAAGCAGCCTGAGACAGCATGACAAATTGTGACTACTACTACAGCCACACGAGTCCACTGCTGGACATTGGTCTCCATCACGCTTGGCAGGCGAATTGGCGACCGCAATGCAAGATGTTTAATTAATATTCCATTGCTGCTATTCTTTGAATGAATGAATACCCCTTAGTCGGTTTTTACGACACCTACGGGTAGAATTAGAGGGATTCTAAGCCGGCAACACACAGCACACGGAAAATAGTGATACAAAGATATTATTTTAAGAAGACTTGAGATAAACCAAAATTTATAGTATATTTGCATTTTTCAAGCATTCTACAAAATGTTACAACTGAAAGGAGTGCTAAATAACAATTTTATGCGCCATCCCCGGTAGACCATTAAATTCATAATTATTACTGTTCTACATACTTTAGGGCAATTAAAATAGAAATTAGTAGTTATTTATAACGACAGATTACAAAGTCACAGTGAATGTATGACTTGCTTGCGCTCAACAGTAAGGAAACCTCATATATAGGGTGAAATTTTACTACTGACCGATAGCGAAAACTCAGAACCGGCTGGTGATATGATAAGGAACATCTTAGGTCGAAATGTCAAAAATATTTTTTGGATCTCTCATAGTAACCCAAATCAGCTGATCGGCAATTTTGTATGAGAGGTCCAAAAATGTTTTTTGATATTCGACCTATGTTCCTTGGGGAAAGTTGTTCCTTATCACCAGCCGGTTTTGAGATTTCCCTATCGGTTACTAGTAAAATATAAACGCTCGAAGAAACAGATGCTTAAGTATTTGAAGGAAACTGGCCCAGTCTCACTTGACTTGACTTGAAATGTTCCCCAAATGCTATTGGGTAGGGAATAAGGCGCTTTCTGAGCAATAAATAAGTAGTAAGTAGCCTTTGTTACGCACAGGTATAATGCAGTTTATAAACGGTAAAGGATTGTTTTTTCATTTCAATTTTATATTATCAAAACCAAAAATGACGACCCAAGCTATTCAACAGAAACGGGTGGAGCTTCTTTACTGTGACATCTATTTATACTGTGACAATTTTATGTATATTTTCCACATAATCTTTGGCGCTTCCGTTTGGCCGATACGATCGTCTAACTAGGTGGGCTTTCGGTCAAAAAATCTAAAATGGCGGACTTCGGAATTCCAACAATTTAAATTAGTTCGAAAGGGTTACCAAGGTATGCGATGTTTAACGGATAAGTTGATAATTTGAGTTGTTATAATTCTTGTGGAACTAAATTGTTGATTGTGAAGGTCATTCGGTTTAGTTACATTAAATTGTTTGAAAACACGAACATACTTTACTAATAGCCCCAACAAAATGTTTCCTTACATAAACAAAAGAACTTTATTCAGAAATACAAGAACTTTATAGCCGAGAATTGAACCTGGCACTTTGCTGTAATTTGGCGGGAAAGACGTCGGTGGCAGTTTCTTCCCATTGTTCAAAAACCTATCAGCTGTTTTTATGAAGGTAGAGCCAAAGTGCCTTTTGTAGTTTCAGTAAAAGTTAACGAAGCGGATGATTTAAATAAATTAAGGCTAATATAAGCACTTACCTAGGGTAACCTGTCCATCATTGAGCCAGTGGTACACAATGAGACTTGAAAATATTTCTGAAACGCAACGTCGCCTGATTGTGCAAAAACAGGTACAAACGTGTCTTTACATTACCTCCCGCCACCCCAGTTCCCAGGAGAGTAGCACGTGTGATACACTTTTAGTGTTACTTTATTGGGTTTTCCCCCAAAAAAGTGATACAAGAAGATTATGTTCAGCACTTTTTAAAATTTTTGTAGTAACATATAAGCATATTGTTAATATTTCGAGACACTAAGCGTATATTTCGCAGTCTAATTACGTTTATAATACTTTGCTTGGTAATATTTTTGTCCTGAAAATTTTATGATTTTGTCAAAATGACTGCCTTGTTCAACAATGAGCCAAATCTATGTGGTACACTATGAGCCTAATATTATTGTACGATAAAATATTTTTTGTCAAAAAATGACAATATGACTATAAATTATTGTAAACAAAAAGCAGATTATAAACTGAGATGCACAGGTAAAAAAATAAAGCTTACGTTTTAAAAGTTTTGAACTTAAAATTGTTTCACAAAATAATTTGTGACAGTTCAACAAAAAAATATTATTAACAAAATGTTACCGCTTTAAATACTTGTATTAAATATGCTTTCTATTTTATTTCATAATTTAACCCTAATTTTAAAAGTAGATCTTTTAGTTAATCTGATGCTAACCGTGACTCATAGTGTAATTTTGACTGACTCATTGAGAACCATACCTTGTACTCAATGAGCCAATTCCCATTTTTTCGAAAAACCTTTTTCCTAAAAAAACTTTTGTAGTTATTCGAAATCTGTCTAAGGACAAATGATAACTAATAAAATTGTCTATCTAATAGCAAAATTTCATAACTATAGGATGAAAAATAAAAAAGTTACGAGACTCTGAAAAAAAGGTGGCTCATTGTTGGACAGGTCACTCTACTTGTTTTAAAGTGACATTCTTACGGTGTCAATTACAAAAAAATAATAGCGCCCAACCACTGTGGCAACAGCAAATTATTTACAATTAACTGTGTCCCTGTTCTGCCACGTCGGGTAATAACTATAAAACGTGGAAAGAAGTCCGACCCGTCCTATAAACCAATCAACATCGTTGACGGATTACCAATTCATATTATACAACCTGACCAGTATAAAAGGACCCACAGTAGGGGCGCAAAAACATACAACTCTGCACCAAACAAGGGAGGTAGACGGGCCACTCGAACATGGCCGATTTAACACATAAGTTACTCGACCAGCAGTCATTCATTACGAATGAACTGACCAATTACAATAAATAACAGGTCGCGTATAGTAATAAAGCAGCCATTTTGGTAAATAAATAAATAAGACAGCGGCTCTCAGACTGTTTTGCGTAGCCACTGTCCAGTATTGCACCCTGTGACATACCTTACCTACCTGACAGATGTCAGAACTTTAGTTTTTGTTCTAGTTTTCATTTCAAAACATTTAGGTCCGAAGAATTACATGTTTGTCTGTGTAACTGTGGGTTTTCGTACTAATCAACCTGATATCCAGTTAGAAAAGGCAATACCTAAAATGTCAATTTTTATTTTCTTTTATCGTCTGTCAATTATGTTATGTGCATGATGTGCGTCTGTCAGTAACAACAAGACACTGCAGGACATATTCAAAGATTGGCACCAGAAGGCACGGATTTTACAACTTCCGGTCAATTACGTGTTTTGATTCTTCTGATTCTAGCTCAGCAGAACCTTTCCAATCTGCTGTCAAACGTTTTCTCTTGATGTCATGTAACGAAGGTAACTGCCATAACGATAATTCCAACTACACCTGACCATAGTGAAAGATGCGGCATTCACAGAAAACGATTCCAAACTCTAACAGAAGCAATCCTAGCATTTTTTTAGATATAGGACCTTGCTACATTACTTACATTCTGAAATAAGCAACAGTCAGGAAATATAAAGATATGGTATCAATTCAAGAAGCAGTTTCTGCAGCCGCCTTAAGATTGAGAACCACAGACACAAATGAGCAATTAATGTGACAGCGAGCGTGCGTTCCTCACCACGCAGCATACAAATCTGGGCATTAAGGTACCCGTTCCGTTTCAAGCTACTTTTTGCTGACCGTACCAATTAGCTTGCAGGAAGCACCTTAATAGTCGTATTATTTTCTTTCTGTAATGGCGATGGTGGATACTAGTCGAATAAAGGATGTCTTTATAGCGTTTATAGAGCAACTTTTTGTAGTTTCAAAGCAAAATGGCTGCTGAAATGGGTCTAACAACAGAGTCGTATTCATTGAAAATGGAATTTATAGCTTTTCTTGTGCGCTAGGACAAACCTAAGGAGTTTGAACGTTTGGCTCATGCAGACATCATTTCGAAAGCTTGATATGATAGATCATCTATATTGACCAGGATGAATCGCTAGAAGATAGATATCATACTCTCTTTCGTAGATGATGTACGCATTTGTATGACTTTTGCGTACTGTTGGGGCGTCTTTTAAACTTGAGCTGGCGTTGGAGTAATAATTATATTTTTGGGTTACCTTCTTTTTTTCATGAGTCGTCATTCCATTTTGGATTTGTGCTTGTTGTTCCAGTTTCTCGTGTAACTTCGAAGTTTTTGTATCAAGTAGCTGCAAAATCCTCAGTAGCACTCTTCGTCATCTTCGAGTGGGATACTGAGTCATCCAACGACTCGATGAACCCTGGTGTCGATAGATTCGAGATTGTGACAGTTAACCAGCTCGCGCGCGGTTAAGAAGTATCCATCCTGGTCAATGGCACCACATGTTTACCTGTGTATGTTTGGCTGAACGTTGTGATGCTGTCTATCTATCTGGCTTTTGACTACACTCTCATGTGACTCTGGCGATATAAAGTAATGACCGTTTTTTTATTTAATTTTAACACAATTGGCTTTTGGTTGAAGTAACTCTTCTACTTTCAGATTTTTCTGGTTTTCAGATTGGCACTATTTAGAGTCATGTGAAAATTAATCATGATCTAAAACACGTTTTATTGCGGTCTTTTTTTTTTTATTGCGGTGTATTCAGTGGATGTGGCAAGGCAGTACCTATAGTGAATTTCTAGAAATTAATGAGATGATGATCAAATATTGTTATTACCTTCATAACATGAATATGCTTTCCTTTCTTATACACTAGGCTATTTATTTATTCATGTTCTTTTTCCTTTCAATAACAGCTAATATAATGATACAATAATCAATTTGATTTTATTAAAATATCTTTGCATGAGTAGGTACCTTAATTCAATCGTCAATTCTTTAAACGTATACAGATATAATAAGACAATAATTATAACTAATAGGTAGGTATGCGAAGATGTTTAATTGATGATGTTATTGTTCGTTATTGAAAGGGATCAATTAAGCAGGTAATAAATGTAATATAATAACAATAAATATTAAGAATATCTAGAAACTCATCTAGAAGTACATATTGACTGAATACTAAGCAGTTGAATGTGTTTTCAAAGAGTGTTTTTCGTTATAGTATGTCTATGTACCTAAGTGTGTTTTTCGAGTACCTATTGGTACTTATGTTTCACTTACGGATTTGTTTTTTTATATTTTTTACTTATTTTCATGTAGATAGGATTGTAGGTAGGTAGAGCACAGGTCGTTTGAATTGGCCATATTTGATAGCTGTCTAACCCATACTAGAATACATGTAAACAAAAAATAATATACCTTATGTAATATGTCTTAGAATTAAAATGATTTTGAATTTGGAAAATATGGCCTAATCGAACGGCCGTACTGTAGGTAAATTAAGAGAGTTATATTAAGAATCAAACTGCATTTTTGTACTAATAATGAATTATAATGTGACCATGATCAATAATTTACAGAATTCATTCCTTCGGGAAAACAATGGGAAATATTCCTATAGCAGTAGGTAAGTATACATCATGAAGGTAGTGTTTATAAGAAAAATAAATAAGTTTTTGATTGCCAATGTGATGATTTAGTTTTTGTTTTATTCATAGCAACTTTTATTTATGACACTATGAAATTGTGGTGAGTATGGCAATACTTTTCCATCGAGGTGCTTGTCTGACAGGTCAAATTAGCTACAAATTAATGAAGATAATGAAATGTGACGTCATGTTGCAATATTTTTAACGTTATATTTCAATATTTTGACGTCATGTTTCAGTGTTTTAGATAGCAACTAACTTTTATTATTATTTTTCGGTTTTAACTGTATTATTTTAGGACTATAGTTTAAAAAAAGCATTATATTTTTAAATTTTACTAACGACTCTGTCAAATACCTAATAGGGGTAGGGGGAGGCCAGTCCAGCAGTGGACGGTTGTGGCTTGAACTGAACTGGCTTGTGTGAAATGTACTGTCAAATTAAATCAACACATTGACAAATAAATAATAAACAGATAACAAAAAAGGGTATGAAGAGCCGGAAAAGGTCAAGTTACTCATGAAACTTATCAACTTTCGCAGAAGTATCCCAAAAAAATTACCAATCCCATACAAAATCGCCGATCAGCTGATTGATTTAGTGTAGGAGGCGCATTATTTTAAAAGTTATTCAGTTACGTAAGTAACCTGACCTTGTTATACCTTTTTTGTTACTCCCTGTATCGATAAAACACAAAATCTATTTTTTACGTTATCTACTACCTACTTAGTCAGTAGTCATTAAAAAATCTAATGCTTCAAAGAAGATAATAATGATAGGTACACTTAATCTTACGTATACAATAATTTAAGTTTAGAGATAACTATGTACAATGTAGAGTTTGAATAAACCCAATAGGTACCTTTTTGTAATGAAATGAGGAACTCTCCACGGCCATGCTATTGAAAAGAAAATATAGATGGCGCTCTGGTCGCTCATGTGGACCTAAAGTTCGGCCATTGAAATAGGCCATATTTGACAGCTGTCAAACCCATACTAAAAGGTATGTCAATGGCCTATTTAGACGACCGTACTGTAACGAAGTGGCGCGCCAACTAACTTTTTTGTTTCAATTAGGTGCAAGGCCCTGAACAGTTCCTCATTAAGATATTAAATATGTAATCAACTGCCTTTGATTTTAATGAGCTTCTTTTTGAAAACAGACAAACAAAATAATTTGTCATAAAAAATGCGACATAAAAATTGGTGACGGAAATAGTCTAGGAAAAGTTTGGGTACCACCGTTCTGTTGATTTGGACCGGATACAAAATGATTTTAAGTTTTAACTACATAATGTAACTGAAAAAACAATATTTTAAATAGATTTAATTTAGTATTCATTTAATAATTGCACATGAATTAAGTCTATGTCTATTTACAATGTCTCTATCGTAGTTTTTATTTAATTAATTATTTAGGCTGCTAAATAAAAGTATCATTTTCTATTGTATATTTTTCTTACAATGCTACTTTAGAAGTTACTTGTAAGTAATTTGAACAAAACAACCTTGCTATTTTATGTCACTATCACTACTTAAATAAGATTAAATTATTGCCTTAAATGTTCTTTGCACCTTACACTTTGTCTTTTTAACCGACGAAAAACCAAAGAGGAGGAGGTTCTCAAATCGTCGTGAAATTTTTGCGTATCCAAACACGAGAAGTATTCCGCCCTTGGCCACCAATAATAGTTTTCTTCTTAAATATTTTGAAATTGGAACACTTGCACGACTCCACCCTTGGCCATAAATGTTTCATTCACAATGTCACAGACTAACTTTTATTTTTAATTATTTTGAATTTCGAACTCTGTTACGAAGATGGCGGCGGGCCGGACTCGCGCTCCGCCGGCTCCAACCGTCAATGCGGCTGCAAGGAGTTGAGTATGTTCATGTTTATCGCGTGCTGGTGGCTGGGCGGGCCTCCGAGGAAGCTCAGTTGAGGTCTCGTGGCCGCCGCCATTGCTGCAAAGAGGGGGGGGCCTCCTCCGCCGCCGAAGAAGGCCAGGGAAGGCGGGAGGAGTGGACGTGCTGATAATCGGAGCTTCTCGATCTCGGCCTCTTGCAGCCGCTTCGCCTTTGCTCGTCGATTTTGGAACCAGATTTTTACCTGGAAAGAAGTTTCTATTTAGATCATGACGATGATTAATTTTTTTGGGAACCTACTATGATTTGGGGGGCCATGATATTTGACTATTTGAAGTGCATTACAATAAATAAGAACTTTCCTGAGTCTCAGTCAGCCTTAAAGAAGAAGAGAACTCTGCTCTCTCGGCAATGCTCAGGTACTGCTTATCTCTGAACTTCTTCTCCAGCGCCAGGAGTTGCTGCGTGAAGGGCGTTAGAATGAATAAGAGCCATACCTGTGTCTCAGTCAGCCTTAAAGAAGAAGAGAACTCTGCTCTCTCAGCAATGCTCAGGTACTGCTTATCTCTGAACTTCTTCTCCAGAGCCAGGAGTTGCTGCGTGGTGAAGGGCGTCCGAGGTTTCCGGTTGGGCTTGTGCTTCCGGAGCTGGCAGCGGACCACTGGTGGGCCTGATGGTGGACCGGCTGTGGACAAAAGAAAAAGCAGTTAAGGACTGGGAGAAGTCAGTAATAGTGGGATTACAAATTCTATGCATAGCCAATAGCGAAACATGAAAATTGTCCGAGTTACGCTTAAGTTACGCTGAATCAAATTCTGAACAAAATTTTTGCATAGTTGTCCCCTTTAATGATTTTGGGAAAAAATGGCATAAGGCCTTTGGACAGCAGTAGCATTCCCTGCGCATTTGATTTCTCTTGTACTCAGAAAACTTCCGTCAAGAGTTAAAAGCAGTAAGTAGTAGGTACAGGCTTATGAACTGTTGTGCACATCTGTGTTTCTGCTGTTACACCCGAAATCGTGTAGGTACGGGTTATAAATACTCTCAACTACATCCTAGTGTAGAATATACGAGTAAGTATTTTCAGCTAATCAGCCGTGACTAACTGGCTCGACCACCCAACGCTAATTTTCCCGCTCGTTCGCCAAACAGTGTGGAAAAGTGACTTTGAGGGCGTGCGCTGCGTGACGCGTAGTGACTCGTGCAAAGTTCACTCACTTCATCTGAACCGCTGCGAGAAAAGTGAATTTCGCACGGACCGGTACGCGCGTACAACCGCGCGACGCAGCGCATGCCCTGAAACTTCCAGGAATTTGCCAGAGTATGACCAAACGATCCGTTTTGGGGTATTAAGTAGGTTATTGGCGAAGAGAATTGGTAGGAATGTGCAATTTTAGAGTTGTAGAGCACGCTACAGTAATGTTAGGGGTTGCTGACCGCTTCTGCTGCTTTTCAGTAAGTAGTCACTTTTCTTTTCAGTGTTTAAATATCATATCATCAAAAAATATCATTTTTTTTTGCTCCCTTATGTGTAAAACAAATCTACCCAATGTGAAACAGATTATTATTTTAAGTATTTACCTACTTTTATGCCAGCTTACAAATAAAATTTAAATACGGCAGAACCTAATTTATTATATTATAGGTATCTATGATGATCTAATATGTAATCTGTTTTTAATTAAGTGGTTTACATTAATATTAAATATTCATTAACTCATTGTTGTAACATAAATTACAACTATTCCATAATACCCTTTGAATAACCAGACGTGTAAACAATAGCCAAGTGTGACAAAGTTCAAAAACGTAATTATAAATTAAATCAATCGATTTAGTGGGCGGAAGTGCCCGATGACCTATCGCCGCGTATTATGCAGTCGACTGATTTTCATTATTAGGGCTTTGGTACTGTTAATTGAAAATGCATTTCCTGTATTTTGTGCATCTATTTGGGTATTATTACCTACTGTTATTAGCACCAAATAGTAACAGAGTAGAATAGCACCACCCCCTCTCTTCCCGTGGGGGTCGTAAGAGGCGACCGAGGGATGAACCCTACCCAAACAGCCAGGGCCAACCGTATGGTGGCGGTTAATCCACCACAAAAGCATTCCCAAAGAGGGTTGATGTCTGGTAGGCGGCCGGTCGTAAAATTCAGCCGAATCCTTTGCAACACGATTTTGTGTTCAACGAAACGTGTTGCGCCGACCCCAAGTAATTGGGATAAGGGCAGGAAGATGATGATTAGCACAAAAATAATGGTTAGATAATCGCACAAAAAGAAAAGGCACAACACACACACTCACATCACACCTGACTGCCATGCGGGGTAGGTAAAATAGGCCGTGAAAATACGGTTGTTTTATCATATCACCCGTTCTACAAATATTTGAGGGCCGAATCAGACAACAAATTCAATAATTTGAAAACCTAGCATCCAAGCCTAGCATATTACGTCTGCAATTTGTCAAAAGGTTAAAAGAGCAGTCGGAAAATTAAGAAGGCAGTTCGAAGAGTGAAGAAAGTAGTCGGTTATTTATAGAACTACCTACAGGTAGAGTTACTTTTTACCCATCTACCTCAGGATCGTTATGTTTTTCGAGAGTTTGTATGTATCCAAAAATTCGTATTCACGGACTACAGCCCAAACGGCTGGGTAGATCTTGCCATGTAAGGTGTCGTTAGATTCGTCTCAGTACTTTCAGCAGCGTGAGTGACACCGGCTATACACGGAGTAACGAAAACTTTGCAGGCGTGCTCAGACCATGAAACTGAACAACTTTTACTATCGAGCCAATGGTGGGTAACGATAAAAAAATTCTGACCTCCCATACAAAGTCTGTCAGCTGATCGTGAATTTTGTATGGGGGGTCGGTTTTTTTTTCGTTTTCCACCATTGTCTCCCAGGGGCGTGCAGTCCATAAAGGCATAAAAGCACTGCCTACCCTGCCATTTTCACCCGCTCGCTAATAAGAATTCAATTTATTTAAGAACAATAATGTAACGTAAAATGGAACGCAATAAATGCCGTCTTACTTTTGCGCCTTTATTTCGCGCTACTAATCCCCGCTTAACTCTCAAGTACGATATGTCATTCAAAATAAGTGGACTCGATCGCTGCCTCATGAACTCGCCCGATACCTCTAGTATGAATGTGTGAAATTAGCGTAAATACACTGTAAGTGTGAGCTCTCCGCACTCACACAAAGCTGAAAAATGTTAAGTAGTGTGCGTGAAAAGGCAGCACCTGTACCACAGAATATAATATATTTGTAGCATTTTCGGCAACATTCCATTTGCATACGCTAAACAAAACGCAAAACAAAGCAACTAAACGCAATTAAAAAGTAAAATGACCATAGACAACCGCTCGCTACGTGCATGGGGGGTTTTGGCGCGTATAATCCGACCGATTTGTTGATACCTTTGTTTCAAACATTTATTAAGGAAATGAGATTCATTCAGGATTGAAAGTATTTTATTATGATTTAGGTTAGAAAATGCAAAATATTGTTTGTTTACATAATATTGTTTTCGTTGTTGTTTTATGCTGAAAAAAGTAGCAATTATAGATATTTTATAACGTATTATTAAATGTGCTTGACTAATAACGGTGTGATATTTGTTAAAAACAAGTTGTCTGAAAACAACTGATGTAGTAATGAAATGACTATGTTTACAAAAAGTTGAGACACCCGTTTCTGTAACTTTTAAAGTAAATTTTTAATGTGTAAGTGTGATGCGATGATGATAGAGGCAGATTGTACAATTTGGATGGAAAAAGCGCTCAGAAAAGGTAACACGACTTTAATTCATTCAACTTCTTACGACAGATGCGGCTGACTGGTATTGTTAGTGTGCATAGTTTATTTATTTTGTTGCAATGCACCGCACCGCACATAGTCGCAATTTGATGCGGCGACGACATGTGCCATAATGAAATCCAGTTTTTGCATGGGATGGTTTCTTATGAATCCGGTAAAACGTGCAGTGGAAAAAGATGCGGTGCGTATAAGATCCGCCTCGGTTCATATCTACTGCCTACCCAGAGATGAAACCCTGTGCACGCCACTGGTCTCCATAGTAAAAGTTGTTCAGTTTGATGGTATGATCATGCCTGCAAAGTTTTCGTTACACCGTCCCTAACACCCGTATTAAAAATTCGTAAATTCAAGATGGCTGATTTTTACGTAAAATACAATTGAAAATTACCGCAGTCGGGTTTTTGTTTTTAATACATCTACTTGTTACTAGGGGAAAACATTTCCACGTGTAGCAACAGACAAAACAGATAGGCTTATTTTATTTTTATTAAATCTACGATTGTGTGTAAATGAAGTTTAATAAATTAGCAAAATAAATTCAAAGGACGGTTGCGTAATTTTTTAAACGTTGGTAGGTAGGTAAGCAGACAGAGCGCAGACGTACAATATACGAGGTGTAGGTTAGAATAGACAGCTCTTCGAATACTGATACAGTGCACTCAGACCATAAAACTGAACAATTTTTCATAAGAAAATAATTATATCAGGAGACGTAAAAAAGTTTTTGACATTCCTACGTAGTAAATGCAATCAGCTGATCGAGATTTTGTACCTATATGAGGAATTTTTTTTTTACGTGTCCTGAATTATTTTCTTAAGGGCAGTTGTTTAGTTTCATGGTATGAACTCTGAATGCACCCTACCAGTATTCGGAGAGCTGTCCCCCACATAAAACAAGTTTTCTTTATTTCTTTAGTTCAAGTAGGTATTGTATTCATCTGATAGTTCTTGAGAACTTTATTACAACAGTCTCGCCTTACCTAAAAAAAAAAAAATGTGACGACGACGATAGTTGGACGATGGATCGTTTTGAAAAAAGAGAGTGCGCTTTCTTTGGTTCGTCTTGGCGGAATCAAGATCGTGCCCCCAGATATAAACCTCTTCAAAATTAGACAAGGATTCTTAACATGACTACCTACATAAATAGTGCCTTGTGGTGCCTGCCGGCTTAGAATAGCATCACCCCATATCTTTTCCGTGAATGTCGTAAGAAGCGACTAAGGGATTTGAGAGTTGATGTGTATTGCAATTTTAAGCGACAGGCTGACATCCTATCACACAGTCTTCTGAATGACTCTTAAACTTTTGTCAGATGTGTTGTAAATGTCCGTGTATTACAGCCGCTTAGGTACGCTCTGCCTACCCCGCAAGGGATAAAGGCGTGATGATATACCTGTGTACTTACTATTAAAACATAAGCAAAGCAGATTACACGAAACAACTTCAGCATAATCGCATCACCAGAGCAAAGAACATTGAAAAACCGGCGGACACTAACGAGCGAATCTATATCCGTTGCGGATTACAAACAAACCAATTATATCTGGACGTTGACAACTAAATCGCATTAAGTGGGCCGTTTTGGCGCTTAATTGGCCGCCATTTCGCGTTGAGGCGGCCGTCATCGCTGCACAAAATGGCGGTGCGCGGGAAAATGAATAGGGGTGCAGGGGTGGAGTCAGGGGCCTTTGTTTGTGTTTAATTAGGATCCACAGGACACAATTTGTATATGCAGGTAATTTAAAATTTTAGCTCTACCTACATTTAATTTGTTTGTACCTAAGTTATTTATGGAGGATACACTACAATACCTGATGGTGTTTTAATTTTGACGAAATTTGACAAGAAAAAGTAACTTCCCTGTCGTCCATTTAGGTATTGCTGCAGGTGCTGAAGAAGTGCTAGCCAGCTATGTTTCTATGCCAATTTGTTGCAGGTTAAAATTTAAATAAATAACAAAGAAGCTAGCGTAGGTAGGTACCTACCTATAGCCTGATTTATAGAAGAAAGAGAACCGAAACGGCAACATTATTGTTTGCGTCTTTTTCATAATTACATGACATTCGAGCAAGATGTCAACAATAATGTTGCCATTTCGGGTTGCCTTCTTCTATGAATCAGGTACCTAGTACAGTACGCTGAGATACTGGTCAGTGCGATAGGATGCGTATACTTCAGGATAGTAAGTAGTCCGTAGTAGTCACGTATAGTAGATCCCACCCAAAACATAAATGTGAAAGGCTGCCAAGTTCGATAATATTGGAATGCTTCGCCTATAAAAGAAGTGAGATCTAAATAACTACCAAGTTCCATACACAGACCTCAGTTAAAAATAGTTACAGGAATGCACACTTGATTTTCCGCAGTTTGGAAAGTAGATTCTGAATAAATATCATATTAAATACCTAAAATTCTAATACTTACAAAAACGCAAACCTGTTTTTTCAGCAGTTTGCTTATAACATTTTTTATTTTATTTTTTTTGTACTTTTTAATGATATAACTTGGCAAGTTTTCACACACTTTGTTATAAACCAACTAAACGCAATGAGTCTAGTATATAATTTTCTATTAAAACTTGCCAAATTATATCATTACTGATAAGCTTGCCAAGTCAGGGCGGTATAATGTACGTAGCCGGATATATTCAATTTTTACTTAACATAACATAACATAACAGCTACAACAGTCCACTGCTGGACATGGGCCTCCCCTTATCGGGGGGTATTGCCATACTCACCACGCTTGGCAGGCGGATTGGCGAGGATTCCCTGGATGAGTATCCCTTAGTCGCTTTTTACGACACCCACGGGTAGAATTGGGGTGATGCTATTCTAAGCCGGCATCACACGGCATAGCAATTACAGCAATTTTTACTTTACTTTGACTAAATTACAAACCTTCGTAACGAATTTTAGGTCGGTACGACCATTGGAAGATAGATATAGATAAATTTTTTGTTTTAGTTCCTTAGGGGTATGAATTTACACCTTCATTATTTTTAAAACCGACTCACACTTGGCCATTTTCAGATTTTTCCCTTTACCTTGACCTAAAGACCTACCTCCATGCCAAATTTCAAGTCAATACGACCATTGGAAGTGGTCTAGGTTTTTGATGAGTGAGTGAGTGAGTGAGTGAGTCAGTCAGTCAGTGAGTGTATAGTAAAAATAGCGATTTTCTAACGTCAATATCTCAAGACCTACAATAGGTACATTAATGAAATTTTGTATTTTAGATAAGTAAGTAGATCTCGACAGATACTACAAATTTCATATGCGTAGATAAAATAGATTTTGAGTTATAGGTAGGTCGAACTTGGCCCGAAATGGTTCGTGTAATATAACCCACGGCCGGTGTGTCGGTTCTTTGCTCGAACTTGGCGGACACACTGCCGTGTGTCTAGATACGTAGTCCGCCAACTCGTTCGCTTCGCTTATTTGCTTACTCGCAAAGCATCCACATAATCTATCCCTGCAGACGGCCCATTGCCAAGATGGATATTACATCTTCATTAGCGTAAGCAGTGCATTGATGTGTCGCAGTCGGGTAAGGTGGGTTGTGCATTCAACGCGCTGTTTTATCGGCCGATAGTGTGGCTCGCCTTATTGGTGCGGCTGAAGGTCGCCGAGAATGCCGAGTATTGTCTTCGGGTTGAATGGTCTGTGGAATGTCACATTTTGGTCTGTGAAATATCAGAGGCACTCGATCAAGGTGGTTAAGAAAATCGTTGCCACGAAAGTCATATTTCTTGGATTTTTGTAGCAACTCTGGCTATAACAAGTGACAATCGCGAAAATCCTAAATAGGGTCGAGTGATCCTCCTGTAAACTCTTTATATTGTGCTTTACAATTCTTTACCCACATAATCTTATCCCTGCAGACGGCCCATTGCCGAGACGGATATTACATCTTCATTAGCGTAAGCAGTGCATTGATGTGTCGCAGTCGGGTAAGGTGGGTTGTGCATTCAACGCGCTGTTTTATCGGCCGATAGTGTGGCCGGCGTTATTGGTGCGGCTGAAGGTCGCCGAGAATGCTGAGTATTGTCTTCAGTGCCCGGTAATACGAAACTACAGGCTACAATTCTGCAGGCGAAATTCGATATACATATACATTGCATAGCCGGTTTAATTATGGGATAATAATGGCTAACCGTCTACGCAATGTACATCGAATTTCGCCTGTAGAATTGTAGCCTGTAGCTTCGTTGCATAGGCCACAGCTTGAATGGTCTCTGGAATTTCACATTTCGGTCTAAAATCTCAGAGGTAACTAAGAAGATGTTTTTTTTTGTACTTATCGGATTTTTCTGTGTTGATTTTCTTAAAATTTTGACATTAGCAGGCAACCCTAGCTATGTAACAAATGACAATCGCGAAAATCTAAAATAGGGTCTAGTGATCCTTATGTAAACTCTCTATTTTGTGCTTTACAAATCTGCACCTACAGAATGTTATCCCTGCAGACGGCCCATTGCCGAGACGGATATTACATCTTCATTAGCGTAAGCAGTGCATTGATGTGTCGCAGTCGGGTAAGGTGGGTTGTGCATTCAACGCGCTGTTTTATCGGCCGATAGTGTGGCTCGCCTTATTGGTGCGGCTGAAGGTCGCCGAGAATGCTGAGTATTGTCTTCGGGTTGAATGGTCTGTGGAATTTCACATTTCGGTCTGAAATCTCAGAAGTAACTAAGAAGATGGTTGCCACGAACGCCATGTTTCTTAGTTTTTTGTAGGTACATACTTAGGTATCAAATTTTGGTGTTTCTTATACTTTGATGTGATCCCTGCAGACGGCCCATTGGCGAGATGCATATTATATCTTCATTAGCGTAAGCAGTGCATTGATGTGTCGCAGTCGGGTAAGGTGGGTTGTGCATTCAACGCGCTGTTTTATCGGCCGATAGTGTGGCCGGCCTTATTGGTGCGGCTGAAGGTCGCCGAGAATGCTGAGTATTGTCTTCAGTGCCCGGTAATACGAAACTACAGGCTACAATTCTGCAGGCGAAATTCGATATACATATACATTGCATAGCCGGTTTAATTATGGGATAATAATGGCTAACCGTCTACGCAATGTACATCGAATTTCGCCTGTAGAATTGTAGCCTGTAGCTTCGTTGCATAGGCCACAGCTTGAATGGTCTCTGGAATTTCACATTTCGGTCTAAAATCTCAGAGGTAACTAAGAAGATGTTTTTTTTTGTACTTATCGGATTTTTCTGTGTTGATTTTCTTAAAATTTTGACATTAGCAGGCAACCCTAGCTATGTAACAAATGACAATCGCGAAAATCTAAAATAGGGTCTAGTGATCCTTATGTAAACTCTCTATTTTGTGCTTTACAAATCTGCACCTACAGAATGTTATCCCTGCAGACGGCCCATTGCCGAGACGGATATTACATCTTCATTAGCGTAAGCAGTGCATTGATGTGTCTTGGGCGGGTAAGGTGGGCTGTTTTATCGGCCGATAGTGTGGCTCGCCTTATTGGTGCGGCTGAAGGTCGCCGAGAATGCCGAGTATTGTCTTCGGGTTGAATGGTCTGTGGAATGTCACATTTTGGTCTGTGAAATATCAGAGGCACTCGATCAAGGTGGTTAAGAAAATCGTTGCCACGAAAGTCATATTTCTTGGATTTTTGTAGCAACTCTGGCTATAACAAGTGACAATCGCGAAAATCCTAAATAGGGTCGAGTGATCCTCCTGTAAACTCTTTATATTGTGCTTTACAATTCTTTACCCACATAATCTTATCCCTGCAGACGGCCCATTGCCGAGACGGATATTACATCTTCATTAGCGTAAGCAATGCATTGATGTGTCGCAGTCGGGTAAGGTGGGTTGTGCATTCAACGCGCTGTTTTATCGGCCGATAGTGTGGCTCGCCTTATTGGTGCGGCTGAAGGTCGCCGAGAATGCTGAGTATTGTCTTCGGGTTGAATGGTCTGTGGAATTCGGAGTACATATTTTCAGATGGAATGAATAGTGAAACACGATCTAATTAAAACGGTCTCCAAATATTCGTCAGACGTACCTACATTTTTATGACCGTTGACCGCGAAAAGTATTATTGTTACGTTTGATTTGTAGCTAATATGCGTTAACAAGCCTACGGCCTACGTCAATTTTTTTCTGGATATTAGGAATTGGGTCCCAACATGCTTGAGGTAGCGTAAGAAAAAATTTCATGAACTATTTAATCAGTTTTTAGGGTTCCGTACCTCAAAAGGTAAAAAACAGAACGCTTATAAGATCACTTTGTTGTCCATCCGTCCGTCTGTCTGTCATTCTGTCAAGACCCTTTATCTCAGGAACGCGTAAAGAAATCGAATAGAAATTGAAACCGTATACTCAGGTCTATGGTAGCTAGTAGTTCTGAAAAAATAAAGCACCTAACTTCAAGTTAAAAAAGATATAGCCGTATATGCAGTAAAAACGCGTTACCCTCTTACTCAAGGGAATCAGAATTCAGAAAAGTACGATCGGTAAGCCAACTTGCTCGTTTCGCAAACCGGCGCGATTCGCCAACTCGCTTTGTGCCTACTTGCGTGTTATGCCTACTTCAGCGTTTCGAAATCTGCGTGATTATCAAACTGTCATGGTTTTTATGGGGGCCGAAAAAAACATAGGTATTATATGAAATATAGGTTTACCAACCAGAATAACCTATAAATCATAGTACGGAACCGTGTCGGTGGGCGAGTCCAACTCGCACTTGCCTCGCGCCGGTCTTTTTTGTTTGAAGCCATAAGCAATGTTACTGTTGACTTTAAGTATACCTACCTAAAATGCTAAAGAGGATAAGAGACAGTTTGATCATTTACAAAATCATTTCATTTTATAAAATATTGTCGTCTCGGCCATTGGCCTCATTTCTTGTGTATCTTCGTAATTCCAAGTTTTTGAATTGGTCGTTGAATTTGTATGAAAAAAGTCGATAAAAATCACTCAACCGTCTTCAAATACATTTCATAATTTGAGAATTTGTTCTCGTGAAGTGTTATTACAGGAATCCGACTAATTAGAAGTCGAAACACGTCTGCTCGTCTTCGGAACGCGCGTTCTCGTGGCTACCCTCAATTATAAACAATGTACGTATAAGTGATTGTTGCGAAGAAAATGTTCCAGTGGTTCCAGTAGCATTTTCCGCTAAATATCATTATGGATGCTTGGCCGGTCAGTAGTCATAGGGTTGCTACGTTGCTACAGTCTGGGTGGCCATTTTGATAATTGGCTAAACCTCAGTAGAGGGCAGTAAAGATGTCAAAAGACGATGATAGCCAATGCCTTTGTTTGTGCTAAAGGAAATTAGCATGGATTTGAGAGTTTTCAAAATGAGGTTTTGAAAATGGCCATCTACGAATAAAATCCTAAAGCCGAACAGACACATCATCCAGTTTTTCCAAATCTGACTATTTACCTAGGACTTTTGGAAAAGACCCAAAAAGACCCGAAGACAAAATTTGCCTTCTTCTCCTTCAAAACCATAGAGAAAATAAATCAGTTACGTCGTCACTGGTTTGTTTCAAAACAGACTTTAGTGGGCAGAAGAAAAGAGTTATAGGGAATTTAGTGTCATTGTTTCACTGAAAACTTTATAAGGGCGCTATTGCACTTATGCAATGATTTTGATTGGTCTATCCCCGGAATTCGGCCATGAGCGTCAATTAAACAGAATTCTAAATTGTTCAAAATATCCTATGTACCTAATGTGTTAAGTTTTGCTGGTTGCCAACCCTAATCAGCTAATTGCACGGATAGTTTTTCAGTAATAACTATGTGGAAATCAAGCGAATTACCAAATAATAAATATTGATAGGGTTTCTATTTAATTCGATAGAATCTGTAGAATTTGTTGGTACTCGATGCACGCAAAATGGTAAAATCAGGAAAATATTTTTGGAATGTTGCAATGTAGCATACGAGATACGTAGTTATTCCTACGATCTTTTTTTTTATAGTTAGGCAAGAACAACACAAATCGCTCGTTTAGGGAAACTGGCTGGAATTGAATCCTCATTTTGTGCATTGTGCATAGAGTAAATAACAAACAGATGTATTTAAAAACAAAAACCTGACTGCGGTAATTTCAAAGTTACTTATAATAATCCGCTATTTAAGATTTATGAAATTTTTATATTGCCAGTATTACTCGCGCTGCTGAGACAAATCTGACGACACCTCAACACCAGGTTCGCCCAGCCGTTTGGGCCGTAGCTCGTGAAAAACAATTTCTTGTTCACATACACACTCTCGAAAAATATCCCTCCGTCTGAGGCAGCCGGGTAATAAGAAATAAATAATGCATTGAAATAATCTAAATATTGCTTGAAATGCGAAAAAAATATATTTAAATAGACACTATAGGTACTTATAGCAATTTTTGAGCAGGCCTGCTCGTAAACTTTCGTATTATTGGCTTGATGACAGCCTTAATAGGTACTTTTGGGGTTCCGTTGGTCAATCCTACAGCTAAAGGGTCCTTTACTAAAAAGATTTCGTTCTACATTCCCTTCTTCTTCTTCTTTTCGGGTCAATGGCAATAAAAAAACCCAGGTTACAGCTTTTGTGCCCAAAAAGTGGCCACGTCAATAGCATTTTGGTTGGCCTTGAGGAGGTCTTCCTGTGTGCAAGCAGCAGGACAGGTAGGGCATGACATGAGATGTGGCATAGACTGTACGGCGCCACACTCGCACCTATCATCCTGAGGGAAGCCCCACCTTCTTCTGAGCTCCTTACATCTGCCGACACCTGACCGAAGTCTATTTAGCGCTTTCCAGGTGGACCAGGGAAGGTTGTGACCTGGCAGCAACTTTTCGTCTATGGGACAGTAACTATCTTTGGGAGGGTGCTTTTTAGACCACAGCTTTATTCTAGCCTTAGATGGGTCTGAATCAAGAGGCTCAGTGTGATGCATAAAGCTGCGGCGACTTTTCAGGCGGGGAGGAGGTGGCCTATGCCCATGTAGTGAATGCCTGTTGTCTTTTTCAGCTTTTTGCTTTTCTATCGAACAGGCAACTTCTCGGCGGACGCTTGGTGGTGCTATGCCAGCCAGGGAGTACAAGTGAGCCAGCGGAGTCGGTTTCAAAGTGCCCGTGATTATCCGACAAGTTTCGTTGAGGGCGACGTCCACATCCTTCGCGTGCGCTGAACGCGCCCAAACCGGGCAAGCGTACTCGCCCACGGAGTAGCAAAGCCCTTTAAAAAAGGTAGGTACCAAGATAAACTAAACTACGTAACGTTACCAGGTAATAACATTAAATGTCATTTCACATTATGGTTCCAACATTGGTAGGTACTCCATTGCTCATTTCATTACTAACACGCACGACTAACACCATAGATGATATTAATCAGGTACTGGCTGGTGTAGAAAACAAACCTATCAGTAAAATAGCTGCAGAACCTCAACCATAAAACTCGAAATTTAAAAATAGAACTGCAAGCAAAAACCAACATCGTTTGAACTACAACACTGGCCACTAATTACGGAAAGCCACCATAAAACGCTCCCATACACGGAGGCAATGGAATTATATCCATGCAGCCCATCATAATTATAATTTACCACCAGTTTATTGTTTGTTGATCACCAGTCAGCAATACGTGCCTTTTAACGGCCAATCTACAACGAATATAATTAAGACATAAAATGGGGTTTAACTACCAGAAATTGAGACCGATATTTCTTTAGGCGTTGTTTTATTGTTTTTTTAAGATCGCGATATAACATACTGCTTGGTAATTGTGAAATTTTATAATGGCGCTATTAAATTTCTGTTTATAAAGAAGCTAAATAAACAAAGCTTTAGAATGGGGCCCTGGGAAGATTAATTCCGATTAAATTAATATTTTCAGTGGCGTGGCAATAAAACAGAGAGACCCATAAGAGAGACGTTGGATGGCGTTGGTTTGTGACAGCAGTATCTAAAAACTATCCCTGTTTCATAAATTGTACTCTTCTTTATAATTATGGCTTTTGCCAGCAAGAAAATCAGCCAGTGTCTAGAAGCAAATTTCTTGCTTTGTGGCGTTAATCATTGTGATTTCGCCAGTGTCAAGTTGGTTTTGTTTAGTTTCAAATAGTTTCAGTACTCGTACTTGTTACAAAGAAAGTTGTTACACAATTCAAATTGGTTCATCGGTTTGTGGATCCGTTGCCCGTGGATCCTACTATATTTATTACTATAACATTATATCAGCTTTTAGTAGGTCTCCCCCAGGATAGGTACGATATCCCGTTTTCTTCGCTACGAATCGCCCTTTTCCAGTAATCGGCCCACTCTAGAAACAATCAACATAAAACAAAAATGGCAACACTGTGGCAGCCATCTTGACCTATCGCCCGAATCGGACTAAACGCTCGAGGCCAACAATTTCACAATTTGTCCGCGCGCGCTTTTTGCGCGTCTGTAATTGGCGGTCACCTGCCTGCCGGCCGCGCAGCCGCAGAACGAACGCGCCATATACGGCAACATGGCTGCCGTTGGTGGACGAGGGTTGGCAGTCGTGGTAAAGTGAAATTTTATTGATAACGGACATTACAGGTCATATAAGAGCCATCGGGCTTTTTCTTCTTTCAGCAGAACTACTTAGATGACTTTTCCATTAACATTCTGTTGGGTCTTGGCAAATTAGTCATCTTCTTCATCGCGTCGATAGTAACGGTTTAAATACTTTTTACACGGAAATGCCTCTAGGATTTGCTTCTTGCAGGTCTTGAAGCGTACATATGAGTTTGGGAAATTGGGGCAGGAGAGTAAATGTTTTATAGTTTGGACAGTTTCATAGTCGCAATTGCCATTCACCGAGAAAGCCCACTTGAATTTGTTATCGGAAAATTAGTAAGACAAATGAAAAGCAGCAATTTACTCGGGATAGGACTATCCCTGAGCATATATTGGTCACATGAGGCCAATAACCAATCCAAGATTTTTTTGCTGTTGGTTTTCAAACCTTTCTTGGCGTGACCCCTCCTAATCAACGAACGACTCGATGAGTCAGAGCTTGTTTACAGTTTCGTCAGAGTTTATATCCAGGGCTTTCAGTGGATAAGCCTCTGATGGGCATGGTTGTGTAGCGCCCGCTTTTTTTACGGAGACCCTGAGGTAGTAACTATTAGGTAATCTGTGCCCTGAGAATTGAACCAAGAGATATCTGGAACCTGAACCCTGAGTCCTAATTCAGACCTGTAGAATATACAAAGGTAGTTGAAAACTGACAAAAAAGTCGTTTACTTTCCGTAATACATTGGCAAGAGTGGCGTTGGGCGCTCTCCGACTATTTAATTATTATTTATTTATTAATATGGACTTCTACCCATGCAGGGTAATTCTGCCAGTGTCAGTATAATAAAAGCTCTCCGACTATAGTTTGACAACTTCGTGCACGACCTTCCTGCGGGGTACAGACAGTCGGGGAGCGAGGAAGCACGTCATTTTAATATGACGTGTAGCGCGGATGCGCGCGTCACCCTTCCCCGCTACACCTCCCGCTACCCGCTGACATCTCGCCCCCCAACGTCTGTCACCCCTAGGGAAGGTCGCGCACGAACTAGCCGGACTATAAATAGATGGACTACTAGCGATTGGATGACGGCGTTTGAAGCTTGTGTTTTGTTTATGATGTAGGTACCTACTCAAGGTAGGAATGGCCTACCTAGGTCCAGCAGTGGACTACTATAGGTGATTTTAAGTGATGTGTGATGTTATTAGGCACCACCGACCACGATAGAACAGAATCAGAGCTTTCGACAGCCCTAACATAACCAGCTACTGCCACACATCCAGCTTTTTAGGTCTATCTGACAAATGTGTAATTATTAGTGTTTTATTTGGCTTTTATTTATCAAGTCCAGCTATGGCGACGTTTCGCATACCGTTTGTGGTGTTTTCTGAACAATAATTGTTGAAATTATAAAACGAAATGCTTAGGATCGTCTTGACAACAATTAAGAATATTATGATGGGAAGGAATGTTACCCAGACAGCTTATCCTAAGGTTTTATCAGTCATTAAAACATCTGCTGTAAATTGATTGAAATTATTGTTAGCATTTTGTCTTCAGTAAGATTTTTAAGCCGAGTGGTGCCGGCTTAGAATAGCAACACCCCATATCTTTCCCGTGGGTGTCGTAAGGAGTAACTAAGGGATTTGAGAGTTCATGTGTAGGTACTGTAATTTTAGGCGATAGTCTGACTACCTGTCATTACACAGCTATGGTATTACACACTCTTCCGAATAACTCTCAAACTTTTGTCAGAAGTGGTGTAAATGGTCGTTTTTACAGCTGTTTACCTTTTGCCTACTTTCGGAGTACCCCAAGAGTCATGTACCTACCTCATCATTGGCCTCATACGTCTGTGACAGACGATTTAATCAGTGTCTGAGGCAAGATTTTTCATGGCTGTATAAGCCGATACGGGAGCGGCATGACTTTCTGCACGCTCTACAAACGAAGGTGGAATTGGAGACTGACACATGCATGTTTAGATGTCGTTTTTGCCTTTTGTTTGCGAGACCAGCGAACCAGGCATCATCGTGAGATTTACGCCCATCAAACACACGCTTTCTCCATACATCCCTATTCAAACCCTACCTACCTATAGGCATAAGAATTAGGTATGTATACAAACGAAAAAAAAAAAAACATTTTATTTACATAGGTTCTAGAACTGCATTGCATCATGATCGTGAGATATATCAATCAATACATTTTCTAGTTTTAAATAGCCCAATCAAACTAAATTCAGCGAGGCAATTTGCCTAGAATCTGTACACTAATGGACACTCGAAATATTCCAATCGAAGCCAAAACTCATAAAATCCGAACCAAAGTTTAGCAACTCGAAGTATTTATTTGCAGAAAAACTAATTTCACAGGAAAGATATTATGAGAAAATCTATCTTAAGTCGAATGGTTCCGCAGAACTAGCGTCACTTGACGAAAAAGTCATGTTTTTATAAATGAAAATAAGAAATTGAAAATTTCGCATGCATTGATCGGTGCATCGATAGCTCAGTGGCAGAGCGGTGGTCGCGTTGCAGCCCGGGTTTAACCCCAGGTCGATGAGAGTTTTTCCCAATAAAAGTCATGTCTTCATAAAAAAATACAACATATTTTAAAGCGAAATAAAAAACAGCAAACGCATTAAAGTATTTGATGCAATTAGAGTTATGGTACCCTTATTTTCCAAGCGTCGCGGCGTCGCGGCGGCGTCGTTGTCGCTGTCAAATGACTGGTTTGTATGGGGATACCAGAAAGACCGGGCGTCAGCGTCAACGACGCAGCCGCGTCGCCGTCACGTTGACAGCGCGCTGAGAAGCTCAGGGTTTGTATGGGATGCGGTCGGGTTTTTCTACGAGACCGCAACGACAACGACGCCGTCAAATTTGACGGCGTCGTTGACGCGCGTCGTTACAGCGACGCTTAGTTTATAGGCCTACCATTATGGATGAAAAAGTTCAAAAACGGCCACTTCTGGTACTAAATGATATATTATATTTGTAAACAAGTTATAGTCAACTTAAATTACCGCGAGTTTGCAGGGTCTACTTGAACTTAAAGACACCTCAAACCTATGTATTTTACTTATCTATCAAAAACTTTGACAAATCACATTGTCATAACCATAACTACTGTTCAGATTGTATTGTTTGCATGGAAATATGTGTTTTTTTTTGTAAAGTGGCGCTAGTTGTGCGGCACAACTCGCCTTAATAATCATCCAGCTAGACATACTTGGTGTCCATTACTAATGTGTGCGCTAGGTGGAAATTCTGCCATAAAAGTGCGCTAATTACAGATATCTGCCCGCTACGGTTTGGGAATCTGTGGCACTTAGTGCTCAGCAGTTTGAGAATCTCTGGCACTTGGCGCGAAATGGATCCGTGAGAAGAACCGCTTGCGTTTCGTTTCACGTTTCACCCGGAGAAAATTAATAATCGCAAACGGAAATATAAAAATAATGGTTGGCAAGTAGGTACCTACGTAGGTACTTGCTGATACTTATTTAATTGAATTACTTAGTACCTAGATACCTCTAAGATCGATTTATTCTATTGCACCCGCAACCTCCGGCATTTTTTGGTACACGTTGTATAGATACTTAGGTTATTTTTTTTCTTTTGGCTTCACGGAAGACCAGCGTTGCAAGTAAGCCACTACTTGCATGCAACATAGGTAAGCTGAGTGAAGACCTTTTTAATTTTAAGTCACCTTAAATTAGATGTGTATAAGGTCCTATTAAATTTACTGCAAATATTTTACGGGCAGATCAAATAAAATATAGCGTGTACTAGGCAAATTTTTAAAGAAATCTACATGCTAGTTTTCGAGAAAAAAGGGCACCCTGTTTGTCCTAGAAACACACCACTAACGCTACTTCGATGAATTTAATTTACGCGCCAAAAAAGGTGCTGTGAATGCTTGGTTATTTTATTAGTTTGAAAATGAAAAATAAAATCTAGTGTGTCGATTTTTTTTAAATGCCTTAGATGTTTTTCTTATACATATTTACTCATGCCCTTAAAATATTTGCAGTGAATTTAATAGGACCTTGTATGTTCCTGTACCGTTAGTTTCTATGTTACCTATGTTGTGACTTAAAAAACGTATTTTCTTTCTTTCTTTCTTAATTTCATACCTACATCTTACATTGCGCCCCAGTAGGAGGTTTCCTTCCCCATTATCTACTTCGAGACGGCAAATTAATTCACTCAATTCAACATTCCAGCTACTTATCCACTAATGCCAGTCTGGGAGGTAACAAAAAAGGATCTATGGGCAATGCCTCTGCGCATGACGATTATAGACTAGGAGCTGCCCATCAGTATAGTGTGTGCCAATTTGAGTGTCTCTACTGCCTTTTGTCGGAGAGAAATAAAATTATGATCCCTCTTGAAATAGGTTGGGAAATTTCTTAATGATTGTGCTGTCGAGGTGTCGGAACGCCTTGCACTTGCATTTCTAAAACTACACTACTACTATTTTTACTCTCTTCAAAATTTATGGTGGGGACTGTGTTTTGTTTCCAGATGCATTGCATATTCAGCTAACGAGTTTTTTGCATGGTGTCGTTACGAAAAAGATTTTCTTCTTCTTTTGTTCAGATGACTCAAGTCGTATAATAAAAAAATGTCAAAAGAGAAAAAGGTCAAAACGCAAATATTGCGGTCATAAAATGCAACTTTACAAGCATAGGTAGATACCGTCTGTTGATCTAGGATCAGCAATTTTAGAAAAATTTCATTCGATAGCGTGGCACTTGGATTGTTTTGATCGTTTCTTATTCCGTTAACAGTTCGAAGGACCTACAAAATATGACAGAGACAATAGAATGGCTGAAAAATAACAAGATAGAGGTCCAAAAATTAGAATACCTATTAATAACCAATAAGAAATAAAAAGAGAATAAACTACAGTCAATCATGAATTGTGCATTCAGCTCCTTCACTATGATTGATGTTTTCCTTTACCAATTCGTAGTATTTCAGAACGCCATGGATTCTCAGACCGCCATTAATACAAACTGCCTAGTTCTATCAGTTTTTCTAGACCAGACTCAATCGTCTATTAGCTAGAATAAACTTTTAGATATCTAGAGAATGAGTGAAAATTGCCTTTTATAGAAGTACCCATTCGATTTACCAATGAGGTACTAAAGCACATTACAAATAAGGGTTTTCTTACCAGTTGTTTTGTTTACAACCGATGTGGCGTGGTAGTGTGACTGCCTGCGCCGCAGAAGATTCCCGGTTCGATTCTGGGTGGGTCACTCACAAAGTTGATACTTATTTGTCACTTTGTGAATTTTGTTCTTTGTCTAATTTTGACACTGCAGGTTGAACCACCTGATTGTCCAAAAAGCAAGTATGATTACGTGCTTCGAAGGGCACGTTAAACAGTTGATTCCGGGTGCTGTCTACGATTACTCAGATGGAGGCCGTTACTTAACCATGTCTGAGGCCTGCTAGCTGACAGCAGGGTTCATCGGGTCGTTTGAGGACTCGGAGTCCCACTCGAAAAGAAAGACCTGTTGTTTTAACTTTTACATTTCTTTTCTGTTTCTTTTTATATTATATTGGTGTTGATTCTGGTGATCACATTTCATACATAGGTAAATAAATACTCAGCATACTGTGACATACATTCTACATAAATCACGCCTTTATCCCTTGCGGGGTAGGCAGAGCGTCCACGGCCGTAAAATACTGACCGCTGAAATACCGCAGAATGCCATAAATAGTGCAGTTTTTGAGAAACTTAGTTACTTAGCCCTTAAAGTAAGTAGGTATGTACCTAAGCTACAGTCATTAACCTAACAGTATGTACTAACATCATAAAATATTACGTAGGTAATTAATTACGACATAATGTGGGTAATTGTTATTATGCTTAATTATTATAATTCATATCAACTAATTACTACGTACCTAGCATTTTTTGCAATTCCATTCTGGCAGAACTAATATAATTACTGATCCATATTTACTTTAAAAAATATAGACTAGAAAACATAATTCAAATACTAATTAAAAATTTAATTGACAATAGCGAGGACTTAAAAATAACTTCAGTTTTATAGACCGGGAGCTGGCTACCAAAAATGAAAGTTAACCTGCCTACGTCCAGCAGTGGACTACTTTAGGCTGATATGGTAGGTGTAGGTACAAAATATTACATTGATTATATGCATTAATTTATAACAGAATCATGCTTGCAACCAACTTTTTGATCGTTAGGGGAAAACCGTATAAAATTATTTTATACGGTTTTCCCCTAACGATCAAAAAGTTCTAAATTGTATGAGGTACAAAAAAGTATAAAGTACAAAGTACAAAGTACAAAGTACAAGGTACAAAGCACCGCATGAGGTACAAAAAAGTATAAAAATATCTTAATTTAATACTAACGCCATATTCGTAATTTAGACGCTCCAAAATCAATTAAAGCTTTTGAATAACAATTTCTTAATTAACTTATCACAATTTTAAATCAGTACAAGCCAAATCGATTATAGCCGCGCGAAGTTGAATTTTTAATTTTGATTGTTTTATAATTTAATCGAAGAAAATCATACGAGTATTAGGGACGTTGCACACTTAGCGCCATAACGCGCTCGCGCCTTGTATCAGAACTATCTATGATATACAGGTGAAAAAAAAAATACTGCAAATATTATAAGGGGTGAACCAGCCCATGGAACTGAACAACTTTCCCCAAGGAAGGTAGGTCGAAATATGAAAAAAGTGTTGGACCTCCCATACCAAATGCATCGGTCGGCTCGGCAGGTACATTTTGTATGTGAGGCCCAAATTTTTTTGTCCTAGACACAATATCCACAGAGGAGACAGAGGAGAAGTGAAACGTAAGTACCTAAAACGAAATCTGTCAGACAAGTGACCGTCAGCCTTTATCGATGCGACACGAGTCTCACGTGTTGTGTTTGTGTAGCTTTGTCTTCTGCAAAAAAAAATATGGAGACGGTTTCAAGCGTATCCACTCGAGAACCCGCGTACTTCACCGTCCATCGGTACTACAGACACGTGACCAGCTCATTACTATTTTTATTCAGTCTATTTATTTTTATTATATTACCTATACTTTTACTATAATTATTCTACAAACATACATGCCTATAGCTGTAAAAAACGGCTGTAAAAAACGGCCATTTACTTGCACCATATCTGACAAAAGTTTGAGAGTCATTCAGGACTTCAGGAGACTGTGTATCTAGCCTGTTGCCATAAATTTTAATACACATCAACTCTCAAAATTCTCAAATGCCTTAGTCGCTTCTTAAGACACCCACGGGAAATATAGGGTTACATTTAATTAAGTACAAATCTCTTGAGGGTGTGAGCTACTCATAACACTGAACAACTTTTGTTTAAATCTTTTCTTCGAAATATGAAAAATATATTTGGACCTGCCATACAAAAATGCTGAAAAAGTGTGTCATTTAGTATGGGAGGTTCAAAATTTTTTTTCTTATTTCGAAGAAAAGTTTCTAACAAAAGTTGTTCATTTGTGTGAGTTGATTACAGCCTCAAGAGATTTGTACTTAATTAAATGTAACCATATATACATATGGGGTGATGCTATTCTAATTCCAATTTGCTACAGTCTATTTATTTTTATTAATACTTTTACTACAATAAAATTCTTTTAGTTTATGTTAACTGTTACTAGTGCATACAGGCGTGATATATGTTATTAAAATAATATGCAGTATGAACACGAACAATTTTATTTTATTTTAGCGTGACGGCCATAAGTATTATTTCATATGAGTCAAGTAATATCGTAAGTTAAGCATGCTTTTCATTTGATTGGTGTTTCCGAGTCAAATAATTGGTCACAAATCAATAATTTGACATGGAACGATTATTAATTTAATGATTGATTAAATTGTGTATAAGTAGGTACCTACCTCCTAACCTAGGTACCTGTCCGGCACATTTCTTGTGTCAATAGTACCGATTTTTTCCGAAATTACACATTTAAAAAAATACTTACTTAAGTGAAAGTAAGTATAAGAATATCAAAATACTTAGTAAAATCTGACACAGGAGCGTAATATAAGTAATTCTGAACCACTTTTAACGCAAGAAATATTAAATTCATGGCAAGCAACCGACTTCTTAATTACCTTGAGTTCCTCTGAGATTACAGTTTATTCTGGTAAACGTCGGTATGCGTCAAAATCGCCGCCATCTATGGCTGAGTGAGCCATCTATAAAGGACAATTAATAATAAGTTACTCTATGTATAAAGGCGCCCCGCGAGTTGTTTCTCTAATTTCTGCTTATAGCTGTCACGTCATTATTTGTGTCAGTTTTTACTTCTTCTTCTTCATCGGGTCGATAGTAACAATTTAAATAACTTTTGACCAGTGCTTGGCCACTGTAATGCCTCTAGTATTTGCTTCTTGCAGGTCTTGAAGCGTGCATGAGTTTGGGCAATTGGGGCAGGAGAGTAAGTGTCCCATAGTTTGGACAGTAGATACCACAGTCGCAACTGTCATTCACCCAGTTTTTACTATGAGAGGTCAATGCAATGGTAATATTTTTTAAATATCCGTAACTGCGCAGTCATTTTTATTTTTAATATTATTACTTCATGTTCATATTTATCATGGCATTTTTAAATTAGCTAACAGTGTAGTCTAATATGTGTATCTGTCAGCAGATCATTAAAATGATTCCAAATGTCACATAACACTCGTAGTTTTTGCTACACCTACTATTAAGTTAAATGTCATTTTTCTTGTCACAAACGTGGGTGCTGGGGTGGAATTCATGTCAAACAGAAATGATCATTTGTCACTTTTTAGCGACGTTCTATTGACACCACGCTACGTTAAAATAAAATAAATAAAAAGATATAATGAAATACTCAGTTCGCCCTGCGATTCCACTCACTGCTGTGAAATTAATATGTAAAATAAATTGAAGTGAAGTTACTTACAATATTGCATCATCAATAGTATGAAAATAAGTTGCTTTTTGCTTTTCTTTGCCTGTATGTCTGTCTGTCATGGAATTCGCTTACTCCTAAACCACGCAACGGATTTTGACGCGATTTTTGTAACAAATAGAGTGATTTAAGATGGATTCCCGCGGGAAAATGAGTTACAATGGGTGAAACCGCTAAAGAGCCGCTAGTAATTTATAAAATCACGTCTGTTATGAAGACTATGTAGGCGAAAAACAAACAAATTTTTCATATTAAGTATTTTAACTTTAAAAAATAGCTAGCAGCAAAGCGATTATCGCACACTTAATCTGTACGCGCCCTAATAATTTATTTGTCACTACGGAAGTGAAGGGTTAATAAGTTTAATAAGTCCTTTGTATTCAAATCAATTTCACTGGATATCCGTGTGTTTACACGAAATTATTATCCAAACTCATTGTCGCCGGCGATCAACATAATTTATGTACCTACCTATGCAAATTATCAAGTAGTAATTTTATCAGTTGCCGTATGGTGCCGGCTTAGAATAGGATCACCCCATGATGGGTGTCGCAACAGGCGACTAAGGGATTTGAGAGTTGACTTGTGTATTGCAATTTTCGACAGATTGACAACCTGTAACTAGTGATAGGTACACAGTCTCCTGAATGACTCATGGTTTTGTCAGACGTAGCGTAAATGGCTGTTTTTACATCCGTTTAAGTTCTGCCTACCTCGCAAGGGATATAGGCTCGATGTACCTCTATGTATGTAATTTCACCAGTAAATACACGTAGGTTTAAGAGACGAACTTACACTGGTTTTTTATTCAAATACTATGGAAAACTAATATAAGTTGGTCCCTTAAATTGGTATGTGGATTTGATGACGATAGTACCAAAAAATATCGATTATTTTCATCTTTCGTCTTTCGACTTGTTTACGTGTCAGTTAAAGTTCTTTAGTTAGCCTATTGTGGTATCTGATGAGATAGGTATTTCTGCAGCCGGCTCTTGCATTATATTACAAGTATGTAAGGTCTAAATAAAGACCGAGCGCGTCGTAGTGCGCCATCAACGTGACAGCGTCGTTCATACTATGGAGGGCGCACCGCCCGGTCTTTTCGGCATCCCCATACCATACAAACTAGTCATACAATGAACGACGCTGTCACGTTGACGGCGCACTATGACGCCGCCGCGCTCAGTCTTTATTTTGACCTTAAAGGTTCAAACATCTACTGATTTGCAATTGTTTTGCCTTAAATAATTATAAAGAAGTAAGTACTGCAGGAAAAACGTAGAAAATTGCTCGGTCTGCCGGATTTTTTATGGGAGGTGCAATTTAAGCTTTGAACTTTGGTTTGACCTGTTTTGTCACGCTAATTTTTAATAATGTACTTTAACTTTGCTCACAAATTGATTTAAAAAAAAAGTATGCGTTCCTCACTGCACCCAGTTTTTGTTTGCACTCCGTGTCAGCAGCGTTTCTCAAACATCATCAATTCACGACCACGTTGACAGCTGTCATTAATCAACTCGGTAATCAGTTGATCTGCCGGTGTTAACTAACCTTGCTTGAGATTAGTAATTAGCGGTGTATTTGCATTAAATACATCGTCTTGTGCGTTGATGTAAGGAATTATGTTGAGAATTTGAAAGATTAAGGCGAGGATCCACGCAGAAAAATTCGATTTCAGGGGAAGGGTTGAGGGGGGGTGAGATGCGGGTAGCGGGTGGCGCGGGAGGTCATCGGGAGGCTGGTTTCACCGCGTGGACCGCTCAATCTCTTGGAAAAAATTGGTTTGTTGAATTAAAATTAGACCTATTAGTATTAGCGCTCAGGAATTAAAACATGAATTCGTACTACAAAAAACTAAATGAAAATTGTAGTAAATGTGCGACATAAAAAGTGAAACAAAGTATTTATTTTTTCGTTTTGTGATTTTTTCGATCAAAAATGTGAATCAAACCTAAAAAAAGAAACAATAAGAATTGAATATTTTTTACTTAAAAACTGAATCGAACGTAACCTAACGCTTTTCTGCAGTTTCTCTCAAATCCGGCCTTAATTTGTTAATATAGGGTGTATTTTTATTAGTGGCGGATCCGTTAAGGGTGTGTTCTGTCAATGAAACTGAACAACTTTCCCCAAGGAACATAGGTCGAAATACGAAAAAAAAATTTGGTCTTCCCATACTAAGTGTGTGTGTTGGCCGGCCGGGTCAATTTGTATGGGAGGGCCAATTTTTTTTTTTTCATATTTCGACCTATGTTCCTTGGGGAAAGTTGTTCAGTTTCATTGACAGAACACACCCTTAACGGATCCGCCACTAATAAAAATACACCCTATATATTGAAGAGTCTTGTAAAATATGGTACGGTTAATTAAAAAACGTACCTATATCCACTGCATATCTTCAAAAAATATACGAGGTGTAAGGACAGCTCTCCAAATAATGACTAGGGTGCATTCAGACTATGGAACTGAATAACTTCCCATAATAAAATATTATAGATACGTAAAGAAAATGTTATTGACCATTATCATCCCATACATACAAAATCAAATCACTATCAAAATATGGTAGGTGTTATACCACAAAGTAAGTATTGGCTAGTTATACCATACAAACATACATCATACATATTTCAAACTACAAAACACATGAACTCTCAAATCCCTTAGTCGCTTTTTACGACAATCACGGTAAAGATATGGGATATCTATTATGGTAGCTACAAAAACTAATTGAGAATTAGTAAACCACTTATTAAACTACTGCAACTAATATTTAAATTAATTCATTCTAGTGGTAGCGGCTTAGAATTCTGCCACCCCTATTCTACTCAGGGTGTTTTGTAAAAGGCGACGTAGAATTTTTGACTTTGGCTACAATATCTGCCGACCATGGTTAACCGTATGGTGGCGGTAATACTACCTATGATAGCATTTCTAATAATGGTTGACGTCAGGCAGGCGGCCGGTCATAAAGTTAAGCCAAATCTTTTTGCAACATGATTTTGTGTTAAAAAAAAACCAAGTAATTGGGATAAGGGTAGGAAGACTGTCCAAAAGACGCATGTTCTTCATCAATTCATGATACATGTACTTCATAAATTCATGGTCACACTTGCATACAGAGTGTCTCTGAATGCTGAAATAGTGCATTCGGATCATGAAACTGAACAACTTCCCATAAGAAAATACTTATTTCAGGAGACTTAAAAAATAGGACTTGACATGGTAAATTCTGATCGTGGTTTTGTATGGGAGGTCAAAAATTATTTTACGTATCCTGAAACATTCTTTGCTGGATTCAGTTTCATGGCCTTAATACACCCTATAGATATTCGGAGAGCTGTACCTTTACACCCTGTATAAGAAAGTAAGTACCAATGTGCGTAAGCATCTACCAACTAAAACTAATTGGGAATTGTTAATGCTACTTATTGACCTACTAAACCTGTAGTTCATTTAAATAATTGTTGTAAATCTAGGCAATTTAATTATTTTTAGCCAAAAAGACGTAATATGGGTTACACGTGTACATAGGTAATTTCATGGTCACCCAAAACAAAAGGCATGAAATTGCTAAATACATTAATACAGTGTGTTTCAAGTATTCATGGCTGCGATTCGAGACAAACAATTATTATCTTAACTGAACATAAAATAGCTATCTGTATCATATTTGACGCAAAATGCGCGGTAAGTAAGTATCTGTCAAAACAAGGCTACTATTAAAAAAAAACGACTAAATTACTATGTGTGTGCGAGTATAAAATATAGAAGATACTATGGAAATTATTAAACATAACGGGACTAAGATATCTCCTCTCTTTTTCAACACTAGCGTAAGCGTAAGTGACAGCGCTATTTTTAGTTAGGTTAAGCGAATTGTTTTCTCGAATCGCGGCCAATGGATGCACAAACTTCCGGGGAGTGTTTTAGACGAAAAATTAAACTAAACAAGTTTACATAGGATGTAACGAAACCGGTCGCGCTTTAATAGCATTTTAATTATAAATAGTGGAACTAGTGTAAAAAGTGTTTTATTTACTAACATACTATGGAGTTCCATCAAGAAATCACAACACAAAATGTATATCATTTAAACAAGTTTTAGTAGATACATTACTTACCCATATATTATGCATGTTATTTTCTTAGAAAAAATACTTCAAATAATTCGAGCCCGTATTTTATAAATCTTGAGAGCGATTGTCTAGCCAATACTTACTTTGTGATGGTGTATTGACACATTTCAGCAATGCAAACGGCATCTCAAAATCGCTCTCAAGATTGATCTTAAAGTTGAGAGCGGTTTACACTTTTCACATATAGTGCGTCATTTACTTTTCTTCATTTGTAACAAGCTGATGTATTAAAAATCATAAACCCGACAGCGGTAATTTTAAATTTGTATTTCTCAATAAAAATCCGTCAACTAGAATTTATGCATCTTTAATGTACCCAGTGTCACTCATGCTGCTATGACAAATCTAAAGACACCTCACATGTCCAGATCCGCCCAGCCATTTGGGCTGTAGCCCGTGAAAACAATGTTATGGATATATACAAATATAAATAAATAAATACATACTCTCGAAAAACATAACCCTCCTGAGGCAGTCGGTTAAAATAAAGTTATTTAGTTGCACTAGAACTCGCCTTGTAAGTTTCTACAGTCGTCAAATAAATACACTGTATATAATTTAAATAATGGCCGTGCAATGAGTTGAGTCATTCATGATGAAGATGACGAACATTGGTTCTTAAAGCTGTTTGTACTCAATTGCTAAAAATCTTTTTAAATATATTAAAACTAGGAAAATTAAATAGGAAGTAGATGCATCCATGTGATTCTGACTTAGAACAGAAAGTACCTACTATAGCTCCTCCAAATCTTCCCTTAAGTACGATTAACGTCCCGGTGTCAGAGTCTATATATGACTACGCGTAGTGCTGCCTAGATATCGGACATCGGTGCGTAAATTTTGACCGCCGTCTAATGATCAGTGACAGCATCTGGAATCTACGGTTTAACCATAGTTTATTGAGAGCAAACTGAATCACGCCTAAAGCCGAATAGGAGGTTTAAATCTACACTAGGTGTTGTCGACTTAATGCGCTCTCGAAACTTTCGACAATAAAGTTATAAACGCATGTTTACTGAATATAAACCTAAGAAAATCAACAACAGAGAAATACCTATTTATATGAGACAAACTCTTGTAACTCAACTTCTATACTCTTAAATAAACAAAATAAATCCTCATATAAACTAGGATGGGATTTCAGTTAGGTACAATTTGGTGCCTTGACCAGGATTTCGAAAGTGTTAAGTTTTGAAAAAGTAAACAGACACACTTACTGTTTGGAGATCCACCTCTAAACATTGGATTTGGCGCCATCCACGGGAAAGCTCCGAAGGGCCAAGTCGGCGGCGGCGCGTGCCCTTGATAAAGCCTCGGCAGCATCGGCTGCGGGACCACGACACCGCTTCTGCTTTCCATCTCTTCTCCATCATGCACATTCTCTCTATCTTCCCGTTCATCCCCCGCATTGGATTCAACATCCTCAATATCGACGTCTGATTCGTCGGTTTCGATTGCAGCATCAGTGCTTTCCGCGTCATTGCTGTTATCTGGACTCGGGTCCTTCGGGGTCGTCCTGGATCCCAACAGGGAGTCTACGCTGAAGGATATGCGGCCCTTCCCGCCGCTGTCGGCCGCGTCGGCCCGCTCGCAGTCGAGCGAGGTCTTCATTTCATTTGCTCAGCATCGCAGCGCGGCAAACGGCGGCGGCTGCTCCCGACGGACAGTATTTCACGACGCCATTTTCTTTTCAGGCCGTTCGAAGTTTGAATGCATTCGCGTTGCTTTCTTTGCAATTCAGCCAGTGTCGAGTGCTTGTTGTATTCCAATAAGAATATTGTCTCTTCAATGCACAGATTGATTCGTTGTTTTAAGAGTGTTAATTTTCCAGTTTCATATTAATTGAGCGGTATAGGATGTGTTGCACGTAATATCTGAATCCAAATAGCTTGAGAAAACAATTTGCAGACGTCCGTTAAGTTTGAAAAACTAGTTTACATCTATTTACACAATTACTTACTAATTGAATTAGGCACAGCGCGAAAAAAGCAGTGATTCAGAAATGAGTCAATTCGCCACTCAAAGTCACTAGTACAATTAGCACTATTTGGGAATTTTCGGAAGTCGAAACAGATTTTGAGCGCGTGGGTTCCGTGCGTACGGCGTACGAAATCCGCGTCCGCGATTCGCGTGGCAGCGCGGTGAAAATCGCGCTTGTATTGGAGCGAAAACCGCTCGCGAGAACCGCCTCTACCTCGCCTCTATTCTGACAGAGACGCAGCTACCGACCGAGGAATTTTAACAAGCGGCACGGAGAGAGCAGGACGGCGATACACGCTAACATGTGTACAGACGCGAGATTGGGTAGGCGGGGACCGTCGCGCTCAAATTAATGGTCTCTGTGGAATACGCCTTATAAAAGTCCCCCTCGCATCTCATTCTGCGCTTTATACCGACGCTTCAGAGTTGGTTTTTGGTTCATGTTGTGAATAATAAAAGCACGTATCGTCTCGGAGAGTGTTAGATTGCAGCAGCTATTGTGTTGAATGAAAAAGGAGTAAATAGAGCCACTGTAGGCGGAGGGGACTTTACGATTTAATTATTCGCGAATGCGGAGGCATTTTGTAGCGAGCTAATGCCTCTTTGTCTCATTAATATCTCGGCCGACGGCCATATTTGATTTGTTTATGACACGGGGCTCACCTACACAGCCTTAGTGTGTCTAGACTAGACTGTACGTGATTGAGCCATTGTATAGGCCTGATTTGACAGTTGACAGTAAGTAGTGCATACCCAAGTTGGATGGTCCGTTGCCAAAATATTAACTGTGTAGGTATTTTATAGGTGTAAGTTTTCTACACGGTGACAGATATATTACTTTTGAATGACAGCCTAATAATAGCCCTAAAGCGCAAAATGTAACGAAGAACAAGCTTTGCAAATGTCCGTTACAATTGACACCAATTTGGCACCACGATGAAGACGTATAATTGGCGCGATATCAGATGGCAGCTACATACTTATATAGTCTTCGTTCTCGAATGCCATCAAATCGCACACGGTCTCAGGAAAACCCGTAATTCGCGACTTGACTGACAGGTCAAATGAGGTACTTTTTAAGGCGACCAAAAACTAAATTTTGTGTGAATTTAGTGAGATGGAGTCAAAACAATAACTTTTTGTGTTTAATAATTCTAACTTTAAATATTTTGAAAACCGATGAATGAAGTTGGTAGTATTTTTGGGCAATATTTTTGAGCATGCATTTTTTTTACCGCCTTGTCAGGTAGCAAATTGACTAGGACGAGATTTATGGGAGACCTTCGACAACCTACAACTTTGTAGTAATTTGTGTAGAAGGCATCTCAGCGCTACAAACTAGCTAATGCAGCTAAGCAAATGTGCGTTAGAATCGACGCCATTCCTGTACGTTCCGGCCGTGTAGTCCGTACGTCCGTAGTCCGTAGTCTGTCGCAATTCTGAAGGCGGCGTGAAATTAATTCGGGGCCACAATGAAGACGTAGATAGCCCGTAGTTGACTGGACGTAGACGTAGCACGTAGTTTTATAGTACCTACCTACGTGTAGGGTAGATACTGTCTGAGCTGTGTTGTGGATATGGTCAGTTTGTAAGCCCAATTTGTGACCTGGCTTTGTATCTCAGCACTTGAAGTTACTGAGTTAAGGGTTCAGCATACAATTGTTAGGACAATACGGTACACATTGATAATGATAAACATTGGAAGAAACGAAATTCGATACCTACGAGAGAATATGAAGGGAATGCATTCATCATCATCACCTTCCTGCCCTTACCTATCCCTATACTAGGGGTCGGCGCAACACGTTTTGTTTGAATAAAAATAATTCATTATTATTCACAAAAGAAAAAAGTGTCGTTCGTAGCAATCACGTAGCAAATAGCTACGACTCCTAATTAGAAGACGATTAAATTATTGTTTTGTAATAATTTCTATTACATGTGATCTAATTCCAGATAATAATTAACTACCTACCTAGTCACTGATTGATAAACAAAACATAATCGTTTTTAATTTCCTTTCATAACCAAACAAACATAAACCCTAGACTACACTACCAGTATTTCAATTAACGCTGGGTGTAATCTCTCTGTGCGATTAAATTACGTTAATTGGCTTGAGGGATGTGCACTCCCCTTTATGTATATTATTTGAGCTCTTAATACAAAGATATAGAGGTCGTTTTCGATTAGCAACGTTATTGAATCTTTATTAATATTTGCGAATTGACACCGATTGAGAGGGCTTCATGCAATATTCGACTGTGTCGGAAAAGGGATTAAGTCGAAATTGGGTTGGAAATGGATTTTGATTCCCCCCTATAAATGTACAAAAAGATGTAAGATAGGACGTAATACGATTAACCGAGTGTTAAGTGACACAACGCTAACGGTCCGTTAAAAAGACTGCGTTTGTAATCTGCTTGTGATTTTTTTGTAATCTGCTAGTTATGTCGTTATAATGATTTTGTTGATTGATTAATATTGTTAATTCTGTGTTTTTTCTTATTTGGTTATAAATATTTCGTGTCAATAATATTTTTGGAATTTCTCACATAAATACGGAATATTACATAAGTATCGTCCCGTGTTAAAATAGCATCACCCCATATCTTTCCCGTGGGCGTCGTAAGAAGCGACTAAGTGATTTGAAAGTGGATGTGCAATTTTAGGCGACACGCTGTCAACCTGCCACTGTGGTGATACACAGTGCCCTGAATGACTCTTAAACTTTTGTCAGACGTGGTATCAATGGCTGTTTACGCTCTGCCTACCCCGCAAGGGATAAAAGCGTGATGTATGTATGTATTATACACAAATTGAGAATTGTTCCAAATTTCTTTAAATTACGCTTCGTGAATAATATTTGCTTATATAAAGCAATGTTGTCAATCCAAACCAATTATTTTGTCAGCGAAAAGGCCAAAGGCATATTGTCCTAACAAGCTTAATCGTACTAAAAGATTTACTTTTACAAAGCAAAGTCAACTTTTATTTCAGACATTAAAAAACAAAAGCTTTCTTCGCTAAATTGGCTGAAAAAAATACAAAAAACGTAATATTGAAGCATTTGCAATTTCTTTCATTAATTTCGTAGTCAGCCTTAATTAAAATCCGTGGCGGTGTACTTAAAATATAAATTGTGGTGTAAAAAGAGTGGTGAATCCTCGTTTTGCAATAAAATTGAGATACGCCCTTTTGCGCTGAGGGTGAGTAGGGTAGATAGGGCAGTGATTGTCCTTTTCTGCCTCTTATTAAACTGAGGGACGAGATTTGTAGCATTATTCCTGTTTGATGGGCTTAGCTTTGAAGAAAAGATGCTTAGTATTATAGCTAGCATCATCCTTGTTGCTTTGCGGTTAGTAGGTAAGAGTGTTGTTAGAACATAAAATCATGTAGAAAAAGGATTTGGCTATGTTTTATGATTGGCCGCCTGCCTGACATCAATCCTCTTTGGGAATACCATTGTAGTTGATATCACAGCTGCCACCATGCGGTTGACTATATAGTCGACCGACAGATATTCAGCTGAGGTCAAAAACTCTACGTCGCATTTTACGAAACACCATGAGTGGACTACCAGTGGTAGTAACCGCCACCACACACTTACCCACCTACCAACTTTACCTTACCTTTACAGCCACAACAGTCCACTGCTGGACATGGGCCTCCCCTGTATTAAGGGGTATTGCCATACTCACATTACAACTCGCAAGATGTTTAATTCACAGGGAACGCTGCTGCCCATGTCATCCCTTGGTCGCTTGTTACGACACCCACGGGTAGAATTGGGGTGATGCTATTCTAAGCCGGCATCACACGGCAACATCTACCAACATGGCCTACAATTAAAATGTGCTTAAAAATAATAGGATCTCGTCAGTGCTATCTACCCTAACCTCAAGAGGTCTCATAAGAAAAGGGCTTAACTGAAATTTATACTGAAATAATACGCGAAAGGGCGATCCTTTTAAATAACGACTTTCATATTCCCGAGTGGCGCGGACAATTTAGCGGAGATGAGAGATTTTTTTAGGGTTCCGTAGCAGAATCACGTCATTATCAAGAAACTAAAAATATATAAATCACTAACGCCTGAAACATGGTTTGTCATTTCTTTGATATGGTATCAAAATTGTAGAGCAGTAGGTATCTATGAAAAATAAAATACCAAACTATCTGAGACTGAATTGAACTTGCCTTCTAACCCATGTTGAGGGGTGTAGTCTTAACCATACCATACCTACCACGATTGTCCAGCTCAATGCAAGAATGATGATGATGATGATGATGAAACTCACATACAAATAAAAGCTGCTGCCCATATTCCTTGGATTAATTATCTATCTGGGCTGATGCTATTCTAAATAAAGTTACCTGTTTTTTTTTTATCAAAGAATAGGTAAGCATAACATGCTCGCCCAGATAATGCCTATTCACTCTCGCCTTGAAAAGGCCCAGGTTGTACCGTTCCGGAAACAGATCCGCAGATAGGCTTGTCTATAAATACAGGCACTGAATATACAGAATCCGCCATTATCCTCATGAAAAATGTTCTTCACCAATATTTTTTTATTAAAAAGTGTAGTGAGTGGGGTGGACGCCATTACTCGCGCGAAATGAGTTTTCAGTTCGAGTTTATACAGGGCGGTTTCAAAAGCAAGCGTTTTCAGGTGTTTATTTTTCGTGTGGTGCCGGGTTAGAAGAGCATCACCCCATATCTTTCCCGTAATTGTCGTAAAAAGTGAGTTAATGTATATTGCAATTTTAGGTGACAAGCTGACAACAGTCTCCTGAATGACTTTCAAGCTTTTGTCAGACGTGGTGTAGGTAAATGGCCATTCTTTACAGCTGATTACGCTCTGCTTACCCCGCAAGGGGTGATGCTATTTTAAGCCGGCATATCCTGTATAAGTGATACTTAGTAATAAAACCCTGTTTTCCCGGAGCCGCGGTCCTCATAAAAACGTTTAAACATTTCCTCTTAATATTCGGCAATTGCCCCTCGCGCTATCTCGACGATATATCAATAACTTTTTACTTGCGCTTCATTATATTTGGAGACGAAAAATGAACTTTGTAATTTGGGATTTTTGTTACTTAGATCATTCTCCCTGATTCATGTTGAAAAAGAAAGTTGAGTAAATACGATAATTGAGGAAAAAAGATATTTGAATGAAGAGTTTTTAAGAACAGAATACTAATGACAGCAACCAACAATGTAAGCGACATGGAAACAACGTCAACTGAAATGTCGTGAGGGCTAAAAATAAACGGCATCTTGTTAAGGACGAGTCGTGTGTGTAAGCCCCAAAACAAACAGTCCTAAAACAACCAAACACCGAGCTCCCACTTAAGCACCGCACTTAACAAAACCACTCTAAACGGACACGCGTGCCCTTAACCACAAAAAACTAAAAAAGTCTCACAAGAGATCAATTTATACTGGCCGGTTTAGAAAACAAATATTGTTTGAACAAAGAACGTGTAACAATTTTTGAATAAAGAATAGGCGTTCGATTTTCAAATAAACGGGGCGCCACCGGGCTAAGCAGATTATGGCGTTTTAAACGCCAGTTTGACTGTTTACGTTTCAAAAATGGAACGGTGTGATCTTTTCGCATTAACACCTTTTACTTTTGTGCTTTTAAGGAGCTTCGTGTGTGGTCCGAAGTGCGCTACAAATGTTTTTTGGAGTGTTTTTCCATTACTAAGTAACTATAGCCAAAAGGGTTGACAAGCTTGTGAAATTGTTAGTCTTAAGATGGTATATTTTTTGTGAGACTTCATAAATAAACATTTCAACAATGGCGGACAAGACAATATCCAAAAAACACGTTCTCGACTCAATTTTCAACGCGTGCTCGGATACTCGCGAAAGGACTTTTTGTTCCTACACCTTTTGATATCTGTCACAAAAAGGTCAAAAGCGAAAAAACGGCAATAAACTACGTTATAAAAATGATTTTCTCAAAATATTAAATTTTCGACTTTTGACGTTATTCTAAAGAGCAGTGAATAAAATTTCGCTTGCTTTTGAGTCACGTTTAAACTATCAAAACTGACGTCTTATTCTTCGGATATACATCTAGATAACATTAGTGGCTTCTAAATGGTTGTCCCATATCATTCACCGTACAAAAGCTACCTGAATGGAGGGTAGTTCTTTGAATGGGTGACGTTTTTCCATGAGATGGTTCATCGTTGATAAATACGCGACTAATCAAATTATGTATGGTATTAAAGTGCAATAAAATCACTGTTGGACATCTGCTCTTGAGTTTTGATATCAAAAGGTTTAATAAAAAAAAAATGGAGATAAAATTGTGATGAAAGGATATAAGAAGAATGTTAATCTTTTTGTCGAGCTTTTGTATTTTACGGTCTAGTCGTTTTATGAGATTTTAACTGCTGTTCACAATTTGTTTGAATTAAGTACTAAGTTGTTATGCTAATTAAAACTAAAACTGATGGATTTTTTAGTATTGTCATCTATTACTCATCAATCATCATCATCTCTAGGCATATCTACGTAACGTAGGTATGTGTTCATCAATACTTATTATAAAATGAAGTCGCTTTTGCGTTTCTTAGTCTCTGTTGTGGAATTCGCTAACTCGTTCTAAACCACGCAACGGATTTTTATGCGATTTTTGTAGTAGGTAGTATACCTAATCCAAGGGGAAGATTTTATATGTATGTATTACACATGCCGGGAAAATTCTTTTTTCCCGCGGGAAAACGAGTTGCAGCTGGTGAAACAGCTAACAGGCCGCTAGTTTTTTTTATAATTACGAGTTATGACCTTTTTACAGAACGCCAGCCAAAAAAAAAACATTATTGTATGAGAGGCCCAACTTTTTCTCATATTTGGGCCTATGCTCCTATAAAAAAGTTGTTCAGATTCATAGACTAGTAGACCTTAAAATATTGGAGTTATTTTTCGTGGAATTTGCAATAGTGGCCTCAAAATTAATAAGCGACCTGTTCTCTTTGTTTTAAAATTGTATAGTAAAGAGTCTGATTTTCCTTACATTATCTATTATCTCTCACCCAATACACTGATATCAAAACTTAGCACATACACCCGATCGGCACATTAAGCTGTATAGGGTAAACGTCCCCGTTTTCACCTCATTACGCCCGAGTTAAGGACCCTATTATGTACTTTATGTATTCCTAAATTACCCATCACTTAATAGGGTAGCGAGCACGGGGAGTGGTACCCTATACGACCATTTTATCGAGACCTCCCGGTCCCCGCGCGCTTGAGTAAATTTCTTAGAACTTTAGGAGTTTGTTAGGGGTTTGATAGTTCAAGTTATGTTGGTTTCAGTAATTACGCAGGGGGTGTTTTAAAGTGCCAGTATGATTACTTGTTGTTGAAGTTTAATGGCGTTCTTGTTCAATAGTTGGCTGAACGGAGTTGTATTATGAAGTTCGTGAGCAGTTTCGGAAATTGGGTGTTATGTAGTTTGGGGAGTTGGAGCGTGTATTTGATATTAGTTGGTTTGCTACATTATGATGACTAGGTACCTACTCATATTAACATTTAAGGGATCCACTTATACTGGTTTGTCTCAGTATTTGTATCAAAAATCTGTATAAGTAGGTCCCTCAAATATTGATACTTGGTACTTAAATAGGATATCGAGGAACTTACAAAAGTAAACTCAATGGATTCTCATAGGCAGAAATAAATTTGATTTTTATAATGCTACCTATCCTAAAACTCAAAAACTTGTGTAACAAAATGAAAAATCTATTCAATCTATTAAACCACACAAATTACAGCTTAAACGACTTCTAAAGCCAACGAATCAAATGATAAATTCGAAATTCAAACCGCATTCTTTAGAATGACTTAGCGAAAATTGCCGCTAAAAAAATAAAATAAATAGGGTGTTCCTTATTCGAGGGTATCGCGAGACCCCAGATGTCCAAACTTGGGGAAAGAATAGTCGATGCTCGGTTATTGTGCTTTGTGTCCTGACTTGTGACAAACGCTCTGCTATTGTCAGGACGCGTTATTGAGAGTGCTTAATATACTGCTGCTGTAGGGTGGCCATGGGTTTTGGTAGGTAGATGTGGATACAAGAAAATATTGATCATTAAGATTATTATCAAACTTTGGTCGAGGGGTTGGTTAAGTTTAAGAGTACTAGGGTACTAGGAATACGTAATCAAAACGCTTTATCATCATCATCATCTTCCTGAACTTATCAAAATTTCTTGGGGTCGGCGCAACACGTTTTCTTGAACACAAAATCATGTTGCAAATACTTTTATTTTCAAATCGTTTCCCTAATCATTCCAGGATAATACCTATTATGTGTACTTGATTTATGACACTTATTTTTAGATTATTTAGTACACCAAAAACGACGCACGAGATGATCAAAATATGTGCGATGGCTGGTAGTGATAAAATAACATATTTAGTTGATTTTTGACTTTATCCCGAAACAACGGCCTATTTTGGTTACCCTACTCCAAAAACGGCACACTATTAGATGGTCGGGAATGTGCGTGCCATCTACCCGCCGTAATGACCGGCTGATAGCCGTTTAAAAACGAATTTGCTCACTTCTGCTACATTAAACAATCATTCATTCACTCGCTCATTGGCTCTCTCGTTCACTCTCTATAATGGGAGTATTTTATGTGAGACTATGATTATTCTATGACAACGAGTTTTTTTTGTGTTCTGTATACTTTTAAGCACTTAAAATAATTAATACAGTATATCCGATATAATTAATATTAGGTAGAATTTTATGCTCTTTATCAAAAAAAATGTATACCTACGCAACTAATCATTTCACCTACGATATTTATGAAATAACACAATAATAATTGAACATTAATTAATACGCAGTGTTTCAGGAAATAATTAACTTGTTTTTATTATATTTGTGATAAGAAATAATTGCTTATCCGAAGTTAATTGAGGAAAAATAAAATAAAATTTTCTATTATAATTTTATTACTAATTGGTACCTATATTATAGTAATATTATCCTGTTTTGGTCAACCAGCATTTTATATTAGTCCAATTAAATAGGTAAAGATTAATTTTATTACAGTTATAGGTATGACTTTGTAAACGATAATTTTGTACAGAAAAACAGGAAGTGGTTTTTATTTTTATTTATTGCGTAGATTACAGAATTGGTAACTACACAATAAACCTGATACTGATTTGTTATTATGTAAGTGGGTAAGAATATATTTCGAAGCAACTCTACCAAAAATCAAGAGACCAAAATAAGTAACCATACAAGTTTGTTAGTAAATAGCATATCGAAAGACCCTTTTCAATGACTCTTGACAATAGTGTAACAGAGTTAAAAGTAAATTAACCAATGATAAATGTGAGTTAGTGAATCGAGTAGGCCCCGCGCCCCACCCTGATAATGAAGCATCCACTTAAACAATTTTATTCAATAAATTCACAGCAAGCTGTAATTGTCGAATCATTCTGTGTGCATTTGTCCTTTGAAGGGATGGGATTTGTGTGAAATGAGTAAACTCGATTCAGATGGGCCATCAACTTGTGCTCTTGTGCTCTTATGTCTTGTCAGTAGCAAATAGAAAATCAAATAAACACAAATTGAAAGTTCTAAGAAATTACAATGCTTTACAATTTACATGCTCTGTATCTAAGTTTACACCTTTGGTCTATCATCTTCCCGAAGATTTTCCCTCTTTTGTATATAACGTTCCCGCAACACCTGCGTCAATACTTTTTGTTTATCATTTTCTTTAGCCAACTGATACTTTCCATCCTTCTCCAGCCATATCTCAAACTCTTTCACCTTTGCGTCGCTAGTCGTACTGACTCAAAAGAAGAAGAACTCCGTTGGTTGAATCCAATAAGTCGATTAAGGAGTCAAGTCCCATCATAAGTCCCATCCTTACTCCTTTATTGATGTGCGTTAGTTTATAGAACTAAATACACAATCACAGCGGGCCGCATGAGGGTGCTAAAGTGGCTATTATGGCCGATCTAAAGCTCCCGACACCCGGACGGTGTTGCCAGGAGGTGAGGTGAAACGCTGTTAATAATTTTATTTCTATTTTGCTCTTGATATTTCAATGCCTTCACATGTGAGAATTGTAAACAGTCACAACATTATCAAATTCTGTATTAAGTGTTGAATTTTAAAAATAACTCTTGAACACAAAAAAAAGTTTATAAATCTGGAACGATTCCTTAACAATTCGCCTTGACATATTTAGGCACTAGCAAAACTCATCATTTTAAAATCATCATAAAAAAATGTTGCAACCGTTGCAGGTCCAAAACAATAGGTGTAAATAGAAATACTTATTTTCATAAGAAAAATAGACAACAAGGTAAGCCAGTTTAATATTTTAACGACGAATTTGAGAATAGCTGGCAATACCAAATCGACTGTATCTACTTACATAACCAGGTGCTTTTGGGTTTTTTATTGAGTTTGTTTTGGTAGACGGTACGTGTGATGTGTATGGAATTGTATGGGAAAGTAATACCGGGTACTTTCGTGGTAGAGTCAGTGTTGTTTGATTGAAATAAAACGTTTGATTGTAAACCTTAATGTTATTTGAAGGTTTAATATGAGTAGATAGATAATAAAGTGTATGTACCTATATGTTTTATTACATTTGCGGAAATGTAGGTGAATCAGCTCACACAGGTAACGACGATTTTAGGGCTCTACATCTACAATCACCGATATTGGATACAGAAATCTATAACATGATCAGGGATAATTTCACATGTTTAGGCAGCTTTTATTGATCTTTAATTTATCTCGGGTCTTCATCGCTTTGGCTATACTCAATATGTAAAGTCGTTGAACACAGTCATTGGAAATACAGATACCAAAAGTCGCAGGTTCAAATCTTGCCAGCGCTTAAAATTTTGGATGTAGTAAGGTACTCAGTAACAACCCGACCAATAAAATCAGACGCGTTTCTTCTACAAAATTTGGCATAAAAGTTTGCAAAAAAAGATCTCATTGACCCCAAGACACAACCCCCAACTAACAAACTGATTAGATGTGTAAAAATTCAATCAGTCACATCTCTTTATGACTAGCATATGTAAATCCATGCCAAACCACGTCGGGCATATTTTAATAAACGCCATTATATCACCCCATGCGATATGGGAGTATTGGGGTGGGGTGGCGTTTAGTCGGTATTAAATTCGATATTTTTCCATATCATTGTGCGGGATGTTTTTCGAGGGAGAGGAGGATTGTGTTATGCAGAAATAAAAAGCGGAGATAAATAATAAAATATATGGAAATACACCAAATAGTTCAGGATAAAACTGAAATTAAATTGGTAGGTGCATGAAATACCCGAGGTCCAAAAGTGCTAGGTAACTGCCTTAAGAACTAAGTATCATGTTAGGTTTAACTACAAGCACTCCCTTCTTTTAGTTGGGTCTGTCGATTCTTTAGTGGAATTTGTCACCCGAATCTAAACTATACTATTCTCATAAATGAAAATCAGACATTGAAAAAATTGTCATGCATCGACCGTCGCTTGGAGTCGAAACTCGAGTATCAAGCGAATATAAATTTGGCAGGCATCTACCGGTGCATTGATAGCTCACTGGCAGAGTGGTGGGGCGTTGACCCATACGGCTCGGGTTAGAGCCCCGGTCGATGAATCACCATTTTTTCAATTTCTTATTTTCATTTATGAGCAACTAGCTGCCCGTCAGCGGTTTCACCCGCTGCAACCTATTATTCCGCGGGAAAAAAGCATTATTCGCCAAGAGATGTCGCTGTTAGTTTTCGGCGAAAACGTTTAAAACGCGAATCGGCTCAGTCACGCCACCTACTTCAAAAATATTGGAAAATGCGTGATCCCGTGGGAATGAGACATTTTTCCGTGGTGTAAAGTATCCTATGTGTTATTCCAGATGCCCTTTTATATTTCTGCAAAGTTTCATGTCAATCTAATCAGCCGTTTTTGCGTGATGTCGTAACAAACACACACACAAACATCCGCCTTTATAATATTAGTAGGAAGTAGGATAGTAGGATCATATTATGTAATCAAGCAGCATACTTCGCTATAATTACTAGCAACTTTCTTTCTTCATTCTTGTTTTAACCCGTCCTTATGGCTAAGCAGTGAGTTAGCCGGGTTACCCCGGTAATCTCGGAATCATGGGATTCATTACGGCATTTGTCATAAACCCTATAACGTCGTCGTTATGACGTCACAACGGTTTCCAACACGATTTAATTTCCGCTTTTGCTTCTTGGGGGAGGTTAGATTTACTGATCATACTTATTTTTTGCTTTATCTGCGTAGATAAGGAGTTTTTTATTGGGTGAGGGTCGTTCGTCGACTTGGTGTCCCATGCTAGAAGAAGACGTTCTGGTGAGCTAAAATCGAAATTCCGACTTTATTTAACACCTTTTAGAGCTACTATTAAAAAATTGGTCTCCTACTTACTTGCCATACAAATGCGCCATTTTTTCATCCTTTTCAGAATAGAAATGAAGTTTAAATCTGATTATGTGTATCATTCGAGTTCATTCATTCATTGTAATACTTTTCACACGAACATTACAATAGACCACTCCTACGAACCCTCAATAAGATTTTAAGTAACTCATACTACTAATGGATATAAAATTCGTGTAAAATTATGAATGACACTCAAGTTTTTGCCGATAATATAACATTTCAACCCTTTCAACAGTGAATGAAAGTTGCAATATCATTCGTTCATTGCGAATGAAAGCGGCTAAATACACAAAGCGAATGAGATTTTAAAGAATCACAGACTGGCCGACGCCTTCACTGCATCAAAAAAATATAGTCTTACCGCCTTTGTAATAGAGTTGAAATATGAGTGAATGGACGAATGAATGCAAGCACACAACCCATTCATTCACAAACTGTGAAATTCGAAATTCGAAATGTAATTAATCTTTAATTGTATCATTAGCCAGCACATTCGGATTTGCTCGGGCAGTATGGAGTCACTTCATTTTCTATCTCTTTAAGTCTCATTTGTTTGATAAATGATGGATAGAGAGAGAATGATAAATGAATGTATTCGAATCGGGTGATGAAAGGAACGGGCCATGTGTTGACTAAAACTTTTAAAATACTTCGAAATCACTTACTTTATTTTCCATCATCATTCATTGACGCTTGTATGAAAATATTCGGAGCGAAAACTCTACAAAACTTTTCGATGTACGACAAAAGATGTCGCTGTACGGGAACTAAACTATCTTGGAATGTAAGATGTTTGGATTCCATACAATTTGAAGTGTCATTCATAATATTATTGATGATTGTCGAGATCGGTAATAGATTACAGGTCCTAAAATGGTAGGATGGTAGTTTTTGTCGATGCGAATGGAAGTTAATTGTGTACCAGTATGGAAGCCATATGGATACAATTTAATATTAATGTACTACCTTACGTAGTTTACACCTAGTTTACATTTGGGTTTTGCCATGTAAAAAGCGAATATTGAAAAAATTTCATACAAAGATAGACATCCTTATAGATAGATGGAGAGATGTAAAATTATTGCTTACCTACATATTTAAAAGAAAACTGTTTAGAAAAGTAATTTTGGTTTTCAGTTACTGCCAGCACTTCATTTTAGGTATACCTAGCCTATCTATTTTAGTTTTTCATACAGTTATTTATTAATAATAACCAGTATCTAGAGTTGATCCTTAGTATGAGTAACCAAACCTTAGGTACACTCATAAAAAAGATAGACTACGGTAGGTAGAGTTCCATTCCAATGAATGTCGAAATTTACGAGCACGCTTAATATAATCCAATATCCGATTTAAGCCATAAAAATATTGAAGTATTACCTCATGAGGAACTAGGAAGAACATCCACAGTCCCAATATTAATCCCACAGAGAAAGGAAACTTTTCTGTAGAGGGAAGATGATGAGTGACAAGACTCATGCCATGAACAAAACGTCGCAATTCCACGTGACGCTGGCTGAATAGCTGGTCTACAAATGCCATAAGTCGAAGTTTTACCTAGTCTAAACCTACTTACAAAATTGCATAAGTTTGAATCTATTTCTATTTCAGCCTATGCTTTCTCTGAGAATCCCACCCTATTGAGATAAGCAAATAAATCCCAAAGAATCCTATTAAAAATTACCCAACACTAAATGACATTAAATGTATTAAAAAAGCTCTCATGAATGGGTGACACTTGAATAGTGGATCATTAAAATCAAATCCGGTAACAAATGTTACCGAGAGTGGTAATAAAATGTTTTGTTACCGGAATTTTTGTTACCAGAATTTCACTTTTTCAAATCCGGGAGTTATTTGTAATAAATTACAGAATAATTCGAGAGTGTAACAAATAAATCGTTAATAAGGTGTCGTTAAAGTTTATCATTTAGTAACTAACTCCAGTTATGGGTATTGTTGGTTTTTTTCTCGAGTAAACATCTGTTGCTTGTTGCGTATATGGAAAAAATTCAGACAAATCAAATATAATGTTATAGGCTTGGACACATGCTAAAAAATAAAGAAGTATTATAGGATGCATCTGCCTGCAGTTAGCAAAGCAGTTGGGATAAAAATTATAGTTTGGTTTTTATTCTTTCGTACGCAAGAATCTAACAGCTCTGTAATAAAATTGTTTTTATTATTATTTGACCCAACTTCCGATATTAGTTAATTACCTAGATACGTACCTGAAATATATTTTTTGTATGCAAGTACTAACGTTCTATGGTATAATAAGATACTCCGCCTGGTATTTCTTTCCGAGACTCGTGAACCACGTGACCAACACATGTTTACGTCATCATGCTTGTGGGTTACCAGAATTACCCACTCTTATGATGTTTTTTGTAAATCATTTATGATACTGTTAACTAATAAATACAATTGAAGTGTTGTTGTAAAGTTAAAGTTAATACATACACAGGTAAATCTAAATTATAAAATTATTAAGAAATATTTTATCCCATTGTTCTGAGATTGAATTTACCCCATAACGTATTTTATTGAAATGAAGTGGCAATACTAAGTGACGTTGACTTGTGTTTCTCTGGGAAGGAAAGACCATGTTTTATTAGACTATGTAACGTTCGATGCCGTACCACTACCACTTCTATTCTAGTCACGGATGGACATGGGTTTCCCTCCCATATTGCCCTCTAAGTACCTGTCTTCAAATAATACGAAAGATCTGGCCTAGATCTAGATAAGATAACATCATTACTTTTGGGTTGCCTGGACTTATCCGTTCAAAGATACCTATGAATAAAATCCATACCGCAACTTTTTCAAAATTGATTCTAGTTTAAATATCAAAGCAGAAAAGCATAGAATAAAATAATCACAGCGTATCGGTGCCAGCCCAGGGTATGTAAAGATATGTGTTTGCTTTGCGTATACTATGTTTAGTGACAATATTTATAGTTTAAGAGCATCTATTATGCTACTGTGGAGTGTTTCCCCTTACAATGAATGTCTATTAGAAGCGTTAAGCAACCTTTTCTTTATCAGTTAAATATTAAGTTTGTTACGGTCATTTATTTAGTTCCACAGGGTAAAATTGAGTTTGTGTCTGGTTTGTGTGTACCTAAGCTTTTAAAAAGATAAAAACATGCCACAAAACGTTTCCATAATACTTATCTACTAGTGTGAGTTTCGTAGTTACAGTGTAAGACGGTAAGCCAATCTTTGTAGTATGGCTGGGCTGGTAAAAAATGGATGTAGCTTACTGAGGCTCGTATATTTTGGTTACGAACAAAACATGAAACGGATCCTGTCAAAATAGTGTGGAGGTAAAATCGTTATAAGTGCTTTAGTTTACGAGTTCGTCGTCACTTCATACGTAATGGCTAAAACAGGTACCGTTGGATTCGTTATGATCTCTGGATGACGGTTTAGCCTGTTTTAACTCCAAAAAATGGTACAGTAGGTATTTATGACGTCATAAAGATGGCGGCTACTTACTTTAGTTAATTGCATATTTTTAGAGTTCCAAATTACCAATTTGAATTTAAATGGTCTCATTTTGTAGTATTTTTTATCCTCAACATATGTTTCATAGACAACATTCATGTAACTTTAGTGTAAATGCATTAAAAATAAGATTTTCTTAGAAAAATACTATTTTTAAAATTCCTCTCAAATCTTTAGTTGATTACTGCGGCCATAATTAAAGCTAAATATAAATGAAATTTAGTTAATAATTTTCCAAATTTTCTAAGCTTTCAAACAATACCTAACTTATTTACTTACAATTACAAATATAGGAATTACAGAGTAAATTGTTCGCTAGGCCGTGCGAGGTGAATGAACTGTGACCGCGCGCGAAAACGCGGTTCTCGCCTGTTTCGCCGACAACGCGCTCCGCATCGCACGCATTTTTCGTTTTGATTTAGGATTCAAATGAAAAGAATTAAAATGTAGATTAATTAGACGCACATTGACTTATGATATTTCATAAAATATGTGTTTCGGAAAAAAAGTATTTTCATTATCCAGTGAATAACTTCGTTAATATGAGGATTTTGTAAATTTTGCTTTCTGTAAATCATGTTGGAGTGTTCATCAGGATACCAATAAACCTTAAATTTCGTAAATCGAGTAAGAAACAAGAGAGCTACGGCTGGAAACGGCGTCGGGAGCATCTAGAGTGCTAAAACGGTCAACCGATATGGTACGTAGAGTGTTTAAGAGTAAACTACAATCATAATAGGTATTTAGATAAAAAATATTAAAATATGCATATTTTTTGTTCATCATCATCATCATCATCATCATTGGCCTCATACGTCTGTGCCAGACGATTTATTCAGTGTCTGAGGCAAGATTTTTCATCATGGCTGTATAAGCCGATACGGGAGCGGCATGGCTTTTTGCACGCTCTCCACAGACACTGCATTGCCTGGGAAAACGCAGGACTGCCCAGGACCTGCGCCACCCTCTCTGCCTTCCTGGCTGACTCCACAGGAACGACGGGTCGATACGTGCGGAGCCAGGTCAGCTGCAGGAGTCTGCCGCACGATTTATTATCAGTCAGTCGCGCCTGACAGAGACCCCGTACCGGGTTTGTGTGTGGAGTTTTCCATCTCCAGGACTCTGATTCGCTTAGGTCAGATTTTTCCCTCGGTCGCCTCTTACGTACATATTTACGTTGTTTAAAAATATTTATAGACGTTTTAATAGCTTTGGTTCTAAAAAAAGAGAAAATTTAGCTTTGATATTAATCAGATTCATTCGCACAGTTATAATCTATTAATCTAAACCAACAAGGCACAAGCTTTCCATTCTAGCACTTCAATGGACACTCCGAGTTGACATTACAGTCCGAAATAACTTTTTGCGGTTACCAACCCAGCGTGGTGACTGGGCAAACACCTTTCAAAGAATAGCGCCAAAGGTAGACGGCCCCTAGTTCCCAGCCACCCTAACACCCAAGTCCTTGGTAGGGGGCCTTGGTCGTGGTTGGGCAAAGGACGCTGAGTATCCCCAAACTACGTAAGATGGCTACCAAAAATAACTGACCCAGGCTACGTACAATTTGCGTACATGACAAGAAGAAAGCCTCCAAGTAGGTATAGGAGCTTGGAAGTTTCTAGTGAACAGAGAAAGAGATCTGTAACGTTTCGACTAGGGGCAAAATGCTGCTTAACTTCCTCAGCAGACAAAAGCTGTCCTTTGTGAACACCTTTTTGTTAAAAAGCCACAAGGACGCGAACCTGGCTGAAAGAGCTCTGTCGGAAGAACGAAGTAGGATTTTATCATGACGGATAAAAGACATAATATTATCCAGAAATATCTCAGTGATCATCATCACTGAGATATGACATCCACTGCTGAACATAGGCCTCCCCTAACTATTTCCACCTTGTCCTATTAAAAGCGGCCTGCATCCAGCATTTCCCCGCGGACTTGACCCGATCGTCTGTTCATCTCGCGGGGGGCCGTCCTACGCTGTACCTACCGGTACGTGGTCTCCACTCGAGAACTCTCTTCTTCCACCGATTATCAGTCCTTCGAGCAATATGGCCTGCCCATTGCTACTTCAGCTTACGGTTTCTTTTGGCTTCGTCGGGTTCGTCTACGGATCTCCTCGTTTCTGGTTCGATCACGTAGAGAAACACCGAGCATAGCTCTCTCCATAGCTCGCTAAATGACTCCTAGTCTATTTAGGAGGCCGACAGTTGGAGACCACGTCTTGGCACCGTAGGTTATCATTGGCATAGCACACTGTTCAAACCTAAGGTTAAAACACTTTCGTTTAGATACACTGAGGAATTTTGGAAGTAAAGACGCTGTGTAAATTTCCGAATTTTGCCGAGTGGCCTCTTTCTCAAAGTTAGATCTTCCTAGTTGGACTTTTTGTCCTAGATAGACGGGTTTTTCTGGTTTGCCGATGGTATTGTCATTATGGCCAAATCACTGCAGGATCTGCAAAAAATGCTACTTAGTTTGAATGCGGCCTCGAGGCGTATTGGACTCGGATAATCTTTCGTATGTTCATTTCACACGTTATACCTGAATCAGTATCGTCAAAGGGAACCAGACCTCGAAGTTGTTAGAAAGAGACAACTTCGAAGCTGTAATCACCGGAAAAGTGCAGTTGGGCTGGAAAGTTGCGTTATATTCCGAAGTCAGGCCAGAGATATGAAAAGTTACATGCTAAGGATCCCGCGGATACTGTAGGGCAGGAACGACATTATCTGCTAAAAGACCAGACTTACAGACATAGTCTGGAAATGTAGCAAGCTGAAGTGGCAGTGGCTGGCCACATGTAGCGTAGAACCGATGGACGGTGGAGTAAACGGAAGAAGAAGAACCATACTACCGCACTGTTGGTAATCAAGGGAATATGCCTAACTGGTACATATTGATCCATGCCGGAGCAAAGTTGAACGTACTCCGTTATTTGAAGACTTTGATGATAGCATACCAATTTAACCTAGGTATCGTGAAAAGCGAATCCAAGGAATAGATAGATAGCAGCGTTCCCTGTAAATGCAACATCTTGTACTGCGCTCGCCTGTCCGCGTGAAGGGTATGGCAATACTCCTCCAATAGGGTGAGACCTATATCGAGCAGTGGACTTTTGCTGTTGAAGTTAAGCATAGATGCAATGAGATTTTTACATATGCATGTTGTCATGTAGGTACACCGTAATGTACCTTATATTTTTTTGTGGACAGTACACTTGAAACTATCACCTTATAAGTTTGGTCTGAGAAGCAAAAAATAATATTAATAATATGCAATAATTTTAATTTAAATAAAAACTCTCCACACCTTCGAATTAAGTTTGCACGGCCAGTGCAGCGCAGTGCTGAGCGTGGTACCTGTTTTACGGTAACTGTTATAACTTTCGTTATAATTACTAAAAACGTATGTTTTATGCATTTATGAATAGCTAATTAAATTTTCTATAGTTTGGCGTTGGCAATTTTGTGGATGTAAAAGAAAAAAAAAATAATTATAATCAATTATATGTGTGAGATATCGAAAAAAAAAACATATTCATGAAAATATTTTTTTAAGTTTACAAGATATGAAAATCACGTGTATGAGCGAAATATAAAGCATTGTAATACCTTTAAAATGATACCTCATATGTTCAAGTCGGTTAGATAGAACTCGAGATATTTGCATAAAAGTGAAGGGCATAGCCGCCATCTTTGTGACGTCATAGATATCAGCTGTACCATTTTTCGAAGTTAAAACAGGCTGATCAGTCATCAGAAGATTATGACAAATCCAACGGTACCTGTTTTAGCCATTACGTATGAAGTGACGACGACTTTTCTCAAAATGGGTCCCCGCCGCCAGTCTAAAAGCATAGTTGCATAAACTTTTCAAATTAGTATTACGCCCTCTGGTTTGACATCACTATATCAACTCTGGAATGTCAATAGAAAAATTTCCACTGACGCATGGCTATAATTGTCCTTCTGAAACATTTTGCTTGCTCTTTGTGAATCTGTGTTCATGGTTCTTATATTATTTTTTACTCAAAATACAAACCAGTAGTAATGTATTTCACCTCCAGCTGGTTGTACAAAGTATACCTACAATTGCATCCTAAACGGCATCAACAAAATATCGCATAGCTCTGACTTTGAGTCATTTTTAACCAAATACAAAAAATAGGCACAGTCGATATAGTGGTGCCATTAAATCCCAGGTTTCCTGCTAATTTTACCCAATTTCAAAACTATACCGTATGTTGCCTACATCTGGCTGGTAACAATTTAGTTCTTCTACGAATTTTTGCCATTTTTAAGCGGATTGGGGTCGGGTTGCATAAAATTTTAAGTCATATTTTTATTAGGCATAAGATCAATAGTCATAATGAATTCAAGTCATAACTTCAATACGCATAACCGTTTTGGCATAAATTACAGAGTCATAATGTCAATAAGCATAAAGATAAATAGGCATATTATTCATTGCCATCATTTTAAAAACGCATAATGATTATGCCGCATAATATTCAAAACCATTTTACGAAAAACAGGCATACTGCAGTGTGCAGGCAAGCATGCATGTCAAGCATACATGTCAACCTAACACAACCTAACCTACCGAACAGGCATGCAGGAGCACGAGCGAGCAGGCATGCATGACGGAAGCAAGTGCTGAACCTAACCTAACCGATTTTGGGTGCCCCGAACTCTCGTGCTCGCTTCGCTCGCACCCGCCCCTGATTATGTACGCGTTACGCGTCAAATTTACAGCAAGAGTAAATGAACATTATTCATAAAAATGTGTTTGAACCTAATGTCTTCCATAAAAATATTATGCTCATTGATCATTATGACAGATAACAATTATGCGACTCAAAATTAGTCTAAAATAAAATATGTCAAGCGAATATTATGACTATAAATGCGTATGACATATAAAATTTATGCCGAACAATTAGTATGACAAAGAAATTTATGCGAACCGTGTTATGCCAAACTATATTAGGAACTTCAACAATATGCAAAACGACGGTATCCCTTTTTAAGCTCTACAGTTGCCTACCTCTGAATGGTAGCGATTGGTTGTTGTACAAGTACTTACCTAGTGGTAGCAATGTAATTGACCCGTGATGGCACCAACAAAATATCGCTGTACTCTAAGATTGGGTAATTTTTAAGCAATCGCAAGAAAGGGCACAGGGGTTCAATAATAGTTCCCCTACAAATTTTAGCCATTTTGAAGCACTACAGTATGTTGACTACCTCTGGCTGGTAACAATTGGTTGTACAAGTATCTTGTGGAGGCGATGCCTATAAGATTTCAAGATTTCAAAAACAAAACCCTCCGAGTAGCGTTACTGCGGTAGTCGCCTTCATAACTCACCGATTTCAACCCACGCCTATAATTGTCCTTCTGAATCATTTTGCTTGCTCTTTGTGAACGTGTGTCCGTGATTTTTATATTGTTTTTTAGTCATAATAAACTGTTGCCTATGTTTACCACCTCTGGCTGGTAGCAATTGGTTGTACAAGTACCTTGTGGAGGCGACGCAATTGCCCCCGGGCTGCGTTATGGCTGCTCGGTGCGGTGGTCGCCTTAATAACTCACCGATTTCGACCCACGCCTTATTCTTACCGGCCAGTACTTTCTATAGCGTGTGTAAGTGTCAATGAATCAGTATACGAAAAAATGAAATAAAATAATCATGGTTCCATCTTTGAAATATTTTCTCTAAGATCTGTTGGCAAGTAATTTTTGATAACCCTTGCGGCCTGGCGGGTAAACTACACAATCAAACATTTAAAATGTATTCGAATCTTGTAATTTGGGGCTGCAAATTACGAATTTGACATAAACGAAGAGGGTTTAGTTTCGGATGTCTGATCGACTCGCAGAGTTTCGAACAAAATACTTATTTCAAGCCACAACAACAATGTGATAGATTCTATGTAACTCTATCTCTAACTATGCATTTAGAAGTTTTTAAGTTCATGTTATTTTTTTAAGATGCTACAAAATGTGGAAGAGATACGATTAAGAAGTATACGAATTTTAAGGGCAGTGTTCGATATGAGCCTACCGCAATAAATACCAACAGTAAAATAAAATTGTACTCACTTACTAAGTAGATGAATAAACAGCATTGCCCACTTTTTTTATTTCTTACACATTTTGTCAAATAGGTAGGTAAGTATGTTCTTGGCTCGGTTCTTGGCCACATTATTTAGTTTTTATATCAAAGTTTAAAATAGTTCGAATTTCAAACCACCGCCTTCTTGGTGTTACATGGACCATTGAGCCGGCGGCATGGCCGAAAACATCTTTTCGAATTCCGATAATTGCCACAGCAATAAATTAAAAATATGACAGCTGATGCCTAAAAAACAATCGCCTAATTATTAAAATGTGCCCCAACTAATTACCCATCATTGTATCTTGACACTTCTCAACAAATTTCCATACGTGTAAAAAATGGCGGCAAAAAATTCGAAACGGAAAAATGGTGATCCTTTCGTCCGGCCATGTTTTATTCATGTAACCCATTAAAACTCACTGTTTTGTCTTATTAGGTGTTTGTGTTTAAAACATTTTGAGACTTTGTTGCACTAAATTGCTTATTGGCCGTTACGAAATAAAACTTTTTTGCAGAGTTTGCAAGTAGCAAATTTTTGAAAGGTAGTTTCATTCATTAAATTTTATGTGTTTTCATTGTGTAAAAAGAACGGTTTTTGTCACACAAAAATAAGACGAGAATTTTTCAATAGGTAATTAGGTAGGTCTGCAAAATGGTTTTATTTTCAATATAAAGTAAAATAATAATGTTCCCATAATTATCAGTAATTAGTAGATATGTTTGTCAACACCTCACACTCAAAACAGTTGTGGCGCCATCGAAATGATATTCTGGCATCATAATAATTTTTTATACAGAGTTGACAGATTTGGTAAGGCGCGTTGGGGTAAGTTCGGACGAGGTGTAAGATCGTACAAGTTGAATTTTCGGCGAATTAAGCAATATTTTTTAAATCTGGTAACATTGTGCACGATGCAATTTTATTGTCCACCGATTGTCAGCTTTTGCTTGTCAATCTGACGTAAAATATGTGTGTTACGCGCCAAAAAACAACCCAAGGTAAATTTCCATAATTTTTCGTCCGTCCGATCTTTCCCTAAAATTTTTAATTGCGTATTTTGGCTTAAATATAGCTTTATTTGTTTATTTTAAACACTTATTCCAGGTTTTTTATTGTGATAAACATATTACTATTATTAAAATTGCCCTGGGTTTGCTACTTGCTGAGATCCGGTGTTCCCCCTTGATGAGTAAAGATCGGATAAAATTATCCGATCTTACCCTATAACAAAAATGGAAGTGGTTGTCAAACTTTTACGCGTCAAAATTATTTTTTATTTATTTTATAAATTTTGGTTCTAAATTTAGTAAAAATAGCTAGGTACTTTGTACAGCTCCGTTAGAAAAAGAAGGAGGATAATAGCCCAGTTAGGAGTGTACCCCCTCCACTCTGCTGTAGCCGCTGCGCCGTCGTCCACTAGTACCCCCTCCACTCTGCTGTAGCCGCTGCGCCGTCGTCCACTAGTACCCCCTCCACTCTGCTGTAGCCGCTGCACCGTTGTCCACTAGTACCCCCTCCACTCTGCTGTAGCCGCTGCGCCGTCGTCCACCCTACGCGTACCCTTAATCCAATATGCTTTAGTCGCTGTGTTTGTTTCTTATTTATTTATATTGTTTGCAATGTGGTCTTCGCCTTCTCCAGTAAGTCTTCGTGGTTCTTTCAGTTTAGTAGACCCTCGTGCCTGTTACAACGTTTCCCACAAAGAAAAATCCATCCGATCTTCCCCGACACTACATAAAATAGTTTGAGAAGCACAGAATTTCAAAATTTTTGCCTGTGGGGTAAGACCGGATGCCTATAGTAAAAAAAATGAATAATCATTTGGAACATCTATGCCTCTTAAATAATTAGATATTTTATTGCCATACATGTTAGAAGGGAAAAGATCGTATATATTCCTGTTATAGAATTTATTCTCCGTGCATTATAAGTGGTTTTAAAAGTATATCCGAACTTACCCCTTGACAAGTAAATTGTCATCATTGTCTCAAAAAAGTATAACTTGACTTTGCGCACGTGCAAAACACAAACGTTTGAGCTTAAAAACAAAAGCGACATATAAAGTTAAGCTCCGTTTTATTGTCATTTGTTTACTCTTTATTTCATTGATTACGCTGTTATAGATGTCGAGTAATTCAAGTTTTTGGAAGACTCTTCTAACTAGTCAAAAATCCGTCCGATGTTACCCCAACGCACCTTATTTCATGACTTAAATCTGGCTGGTGACACTGGCAACTATTGCACGTGGAAGCTAAAAAACAAATGTAAGTAATAGTCACTTCAGTAGGCTTAGCTTATTATATAGCCAGGGTTACTGATGTCGAAAATCTCAAAGTATACAGGTAAGAATATCAAAACAGCAAAATCAGATTCAAGAACGTCATATGATTCTGAGCCAATTTTAATCCAAGAAATATGACGTGCGTGGCAACCACCTTCTTAGTTACCTTGAATTCCCCTGAGATTCCGGTTATTTCCAGTTAAAGTCAGTAAGCTTCAAAATCGTAATTTTGTACTGAATGAGCCATCTGTACCTACCTATGGGCGGGCGCCCCATGCGACGTTGCGCTTATGTAATACCTACCGCTACTCAGATCGCCGTCAATCTGAATAGCGGTAGCAATTTCTTTGGTCATTCCAGAATTGATCTGTTTTTAACCTACCACTAGTCAGATCCTTATAAGATACGAATCAGGATATTAACGAGTTTATTAATATTTTATGATTAAAAACATAGAGTTAACATGAATTTAGAACGATTGTGAAGATGTCAAGAACACTTTTCCTGTTAATGTTAGGTACCGAATGTTAACTTCATAAGCACTTGTGATTACTTTTACACAATACATACATACATCACGCCTTTATCCCTTGCGGGGTAGGCAGAGCGTAAACAGCTGTAATACAACGGCCATTTACACCACGTCTGACAAATAAAAAGTTTGAGAGTTGTTAAGAAGGTTGTGTACCACCGTAGCGACGACAGGTTGTCAGCCTGTCGCCTAAAATTGCAATATACATCAACTCTCAAATCCCTAAGTCGGTCCTTATGACTAAGGGATTTGAGAGTTGATAGGGGGTGATGCTATTCTTAGCCGGCACCACACGGCATACATACGGCGTTTTACACAATCGAAGTACTAAACCGTGACTATCGCTCTAACACAGGATGTAAAAAAATCAACTGCAAATATTTCAAGGGGTGAACCAGTCTGAACAACTTTCCCCGAGGAACATAGGTCTAAAAATGAAAAACACTTTGGTTCTCTCATACAAATGCACCAGACGAGCGAGTCAGTTTGTATGGTAGGTTCAATATATTTTTTGTAATTCGACCTATGTTTCTGAGGAAAGTTGTTCAGTTTCATGGGCTGGTTGACACCTTAAAATATTTGCAGTGAATTTTTTTACACCTTATATAGGGTGAAATTTTACTAGTGACCGATAGCGAACTCAGAATCAGCTAGTGATAAGGAACAACTTTCCCCAAGGAACATGAGTCGAAATACGAAAAAAAAATTTGGACCTCCCATAGAAACTCAAATCTGCTGATCGGCAAGTATGTATGGGAGGTCAACATTTTTTTTCGTATTTCGACCTATGTTCCTTGGGGAAAGTTGTTCCTTATCACCAGCCTGTTCTGAGTTTTTGCTATCGGTCACTAGTAAAATTTCACCCTATATACTGGGTGTTAGGGACGATGTAGGTACCGAAAACTTTGCAGGCATGATCAGACCATCAAACTGAACAACTTTTACTATAGAGTCAATGGTGGGAAACGAAAACAAATTTCCGACCTCCCATACAACATTCACGATCAGCTGATTTTTTTTCGTTTCCCACCATTGGCTCCATAGTAAAAGTTGTTCAGTTTCATGGTCTGAGCACGCCTGCAAAGTTTTCGTTACACCGTCCCTAACACCCCGTATAAATAGGTAGCTGGTAGGTACATTATGATAGCCGTGCGTGTGATGCCAGTATACATAAGCATCACCCTATATCTTTCCCATGGGTGTCGTAAGAAGCGATGAAGGGATTTGAGGGTTGACGTGTATTGTAATTTTAGGTGACATGCTGACAACTTGTCACTATGGTGATACACAGTCTTCTGAATGACTCTCAAACCAAATGTCCAAACTAGAAACTACCTCTATGTTGAACATTACTTCATCGCAGTTCTTGTATGCTGGAAAAACTACGAATCTAAAGGAACTATCCAAGAGATTTTATACTATCTTTTATCTTTGAATCAAACTTCTTCTTCGTATTCGTCATTGTATAGATACACGATTATGTTTTATGTACTTATTTGACATCTTACGACTTTGAACAAGAAATATTCGTACTTGAAATTGAAAGAAATTTTAAAATTCGAATTTTCTTTGTCCTAGCGATGTGACATGACGATTTCAAAATGGCGTCATTTTTCTGAATTCAGGTAGGCTTTCCGTTGACATATTTCGTGTTTGGCTGCCGAAAAAGCTACCTTATTTCAAATGTATGGAGGCTCTGAGTAGTGGTAGCTTTTCCATAAGCGCTGCGACGTTTCCCTAATTTGTGGTAATACCACAGAATGTAATACCTACCACCAGAAATTAAAAAAAGACAAACATTTCATAATATGATGTTTCTTCTTTTAAATACTGGCTGGTTTGTGCCAGTATTTGGTTTAAATCAGACATTTTGCAAAAACGTTTGGCGCCACGCGTCACAGGTCACTGAAAACCGCCCCGCCTTTCGGTCGTAGTCGAAAGATCTGAAGGAATTTAATAGCACCGAGTTGTAACGAACCATGGTAGGATAATTTTAGGATATCCTCGTTTCGGTGGCTTCGGTTTTTGCTGTCATTATGAATTTCATGCTACGTAGTTTTTGTCAAAATGGAGAGGCAGTTGGTCTGGCTTACATTTTGGAGATAGTTTGGGTGCTCATCAGATTAACAAAACTATAGACTACTCGATTACGCCATATTTGATATCAACAGGAAAATACCTAGATCTTTATTATATTAGTTATGTCATAACGTAAATATGATTTTGGCAGCTGTCAAATGTGGCCCGTACTGTAGACCATGCTAGACGTATTTTTAAGAGAAAGGTACTTTCAGCAGAAGTTATATCGGGAAGCAAAATAAAAACCGGCCAACTCGAGCGCATTCGTAAAAAATGGAAAAAGCATTCATTGACGTTCGGAATTTGAAAAGCGATAATTTAAATTTGGAAGCGTGCCGCAAATCCGGTAACGAAGCGTTTAGTGCCGTACGCGGTCTGCAGGTAGCCTGGTAGCTTTGGCGGTAACCAGGCGAACGATTTTTGACAAGCACTCGATTATAAAGTCATAGCGTTATGCAGGTCGGAACATATTATTGTGGTATTATCTTCATGCCCTACAAAATCATATTGCAAAAGAATTTGGCTTAATTTTACGCCTGGCCGCTTGCCTCTTGTTAACCCTCTTTGGATATGCTATCGTAGGTAGATGGTAGGTATTACTGCCACCATACTGTTGACCATTTTGGGCAGATAGCCAAGGTCAAAAACTCTACTTCGCCTTAAAACACCCTAAGTTAAATAGATGTGGCAGAATTCTTAGCCGCGACCACTCTTGTGTGACATTTGTTTGTTTTTGGAGTTGGTTGTAAGATTCCGTGAGAGACCGCTTGTTTTGGGACCACCTTTTCTCACTCTTTGACCTAAACAATTGCTAAGGACTTGAACGATGTTTTATCGGTCTTGACCTCTGATCTAACTTTCAGTTAATAAGAAAAAAGTATTGCTTTTTCGAATCACAAACTCACTAAATGCGATGTGATGATATTTTCAAATCGTGATTGTCAAAAATTGTTCACTGGATTGCTTAACTTACAACAGTGACTTTGGCAGTAATCAGCGTTGTATCGAATGTGGCAAAGGGCACCGGCCAAATTCGATACCAATATTTTAAATTCAGAACAAAGTCATTGGAAATGGCATTTTGGACAATGCAGAATCAAGGTACCTACACAAAACCATGTTCAAATATTACGTTTTAGTGATTTTAAATGATTTTCATAGTTTACCTACCAATCTACTTAATTATAAGTACCAGCTGGTGGACCGAGCTCGCTGGGTTTTTGTTTTTTATGCGATAGTTTCAAAACAACTAACAAAAACAGTTTTACTGTCTTACTCACCAACAGATGTCGTTGTTAGTTTTAAAACAACTTATAAAAGTGTGAAACAAAATTTTTTTGAAAACGTAGCCTATCTAGATCGATTTATCGCCCCCGAAAATCGAAATTTAAGAAATTTAAATTCGCAAGACCCGGCCATAGCCAAGATATTATATTGAATTCCATATTTATGTATTTATGAAATTACAGATAAAACGAGTTTTCGTAGATTCTACTTCAAAACCTAAATTTAATTTAATCGAATCGAATTTCCGTTTATCCCTAAACCAGCCAGCAATAAACAACAATATCTCCTAATTTGCGCGCGTGCCGCCATATTTAAATCAAGTTTATTGTGCTGGTTGACATTTTGCTGCGATTTACAACCCCATGGCTGTTGTCACACGTACCGCAAAGATCTTCCGGAATTTTGCCGGATCCGGTAAACGAAATCCCTTACAAAATTTGCACACGTCAACGCATGGAATCCGCTACTTGCCTGACGGGTCAAAATGAAAATGAACTAAGTACATCGGGGGTGTAAGGCCCCCAGTCTTCGAAGGCCGTCTTAAAATAAAGGTTTTATTCCGGTTCGTTGATAGGTGGGCCTTATTAAAAACTTATTGAAAATAAATTTTGTGAAAATATTGAAACAAGACGTCATATTTTGTATACCTTACCTAGTCGACTTAAATTCTGGTTCTGGTGGCGCGATTAGCTATTTTTTTTACCTCCGAGTCAAAACACTCACTTGTTATTTAGTTTATTTATACAATTCTTCTATCCTTTTAACATTTTGAAAGCCGTTGAATGAAGTCTATTGTATTTTTGGACATGTAGTTTAAGCATACGAGTTAAGAAGCAGGCAAGTACCTACCAAATTGCGGCTATGACAGGTTTTCATTTGAATGTTAGCTGTAACCGGGATGTAGTCTGGCGTGTGTGCGAATCACCAATGGCTACGAAATAATATAAGAGCAATATGCGGGGATATAATTTTTCATCGAGTTTTGATATGTTTGATAAACGGTTGGGTTTTGAAAATGGTATTTTGCCACGGAAAAATAAAAAATAAAACTCTTTTTTTATAGAGTTTAAAAAAAGAGATTATCAATAATTGGACCCATATTGCTAAAAACAAATCTAATTAGGTACGTATTTTCTCTTATCGAACGCGTTTAGTGTGCAAAACAGATACTGTCGTGTTTAAGTATTTGCTTTGAAACAATCTAATTTAGCAGTCGCAATAACTTTATGAAAATCAGTTTTATTACTTTTTAAGATATTTTATCTACACTCACATTCTAAAGCCTCCTATTAAAAGGACGTTGCATAAACTACTATTTCTTTTCTGTTCAATGTTTCTCCAATATGGCGTCGGTTATTTTATTATCAAATATTTTGCCTCCAAAAGGCTTACCGCCAGATAGGTACCACCCGTTTGTTAGCGGTCGTCATTTTGAACTTTTTTTAAACAATTTTGTATGGAAGCTAATCCAAGCGGCTTGTTAAGTGATTTCGAAAGATTAATGGTATGTTAATGAGCAACCATTTTGAGGTCAGTGTTGAAATCGATTTTATTAGTATAATCGATTTATCAGAGCATTAAAAGCACTGCTAATTTTTATTTATTGTGATTGTGAGTGATCAATGATAATAATCGCAAAGAAAAAGTAAGAAATAAAAAGCTATTCCACGTTCTAAATTACCTATACTCGTCATCAGAAAAATGACTTTCGTTTTCATAGTCAAACAAAATATGAAATCTATAAAATTATAAATTGAATGTTGAAAATTGACAATAGGATAATGAAACCTCGTAAAACTGACTATTGAACGAAATAAGACATATTCCAAAGTAAACATATAATGTGTGAGAAAATGTGATCCATTCAAAACGTACACTTGCTAAGTGTCTCAATATTTCTGATGAGAAGTGTATTTCATTCATAATATTCTTCTTACTTTCTAAACTACAGAGCAAACAACAACAAGGCAAAAAATGTTTCTTTGCTGTGTGGTGCTGGCTCAGAATAGCATCATCCCATGTCTTTCCCGTGGGTGTCGCAAGAAGTGACTAAATATTAGTACAATCATAGTACAATGAGTCATCCATCACTACTATAGGAAGGCAGAATGATTCTCATCTTCTCATCTCACACGAAGCCACAAACTAACTAAATATCTGTTTAGTTATCCCCAAACAAAATGCAGTCATCAAATCGATTCAAACCTTATAAATCAATCGATTCACTCTTCATCGATAAATCGACTCGCTTTCGAACATATTCGATTAGTTCCAATTTGATAAGTAAACTTTAGTGCTAGTTAAAGGATACTTCACATCACACAATTGAATTTAATAATATTGTTGAGTTTGATTGAAAAGGTTTTGGGTGTAGTCAGTTTTGGCCTCCCAGAAGTACTACTACATCCGGGTGTTAGGAAAGTACCAAGGACGTTCCTTCAAACCACGCGTAGGTTTAAGTAATATACTGTAAATTTTAGTAGTGACCGATATCGAAATATAAAAAAAAATTTTGCGCAACTCAAATAACCTGATCTCGACCTATGTTACTTGGGAAAAGTAGTTCCTTATCACCAGCCAGTCCTACATTTTTGTTATCAGTCACTAGTAAAGTCAGCCCTTATCCCAATTACTTGGGGTCGGCGAAACACGTCCTGTTGAACACAAATGTAATACATGTCGAATAAAAAAAAACATTTTGTATGGGAAGACAAAATTACTTGTAATAACGACGTAAATTATAGAAAAGTATTTAAAAGTAGGTAATTCATAGTAGTACCTACCATAATAGTTTGTTTCCCCCTTAACCAAGCCCTAATCCTGAACCTTTTGTCTTATCTTATCTTACTTAGTCTGAACTACTTAGTTATATAATTAATTGATGAAACTCCATAATTTTTTTATTCAGTTTGCATAAATGATGTATATGCGATGTTCACTCTGTACGTATTGCAGTCAGCAATAAACTCGCCATCGAACGTACCGGTTGTTTCCTTTATACACATCACTGGCGACGAGTATATTCGCCTACCTACGCGTGCGTGTATTTATTTCGATAATTATGTCGATTATAGGGGAAGTTACGGTTTTTGACCATAATACCCAGGAATGGGAAGTGTATTACGGTAGATTTAAACAGTTTCTAAAGCTAAATGAGACGGTCATCAAAGAAGATACGAGTAAATGCGCGCTATTGTTATCTAACTTAGCAGATGATACCTATCGTCTGGCGCGTAATTTACTGCATCCTAAGGATTTAGAGAAGGTTACGTTCGGTGAGTTGACGACTGCGCTCGATGGACACTTCAAGCCAAAGCAGTGTACGTTTGCTGATCGAGCCAAGTTTTATGACGCAAGGCGTTCTCCAGGAGAAAGCGTCGACGACTGGGCGGCGCGCTTAAGGGGGCTCGCGATTCGTTGCGAGTTCGGTACGGCGCTGGATCAGCTGATAACGGACAGATTTGTGCTGGGCATGTCAGCCGGTCATGAACGGGAGAGGCTGTTCGAAGAGGACGCGGTGAAGCTCAAGTTCAGCAAAGCTTTGGAAGTGGCGCAGAAGGCGGCTTTTGCTCGCCTGGCGCAGGAGCAGCAGCATGTGATAGTGAAGCAGGAGCCAGTATACCGGGTGCAAAACCAGTACGTAGCCCCAGCTCGTGGCCGTAATGGCGGTACGCGTGGCGGTGCGAGTAATGGCGGACGGCATGGCGGACCGCACGGCGGCAGTGGCGGCAGCGAGCTACATCGCCGATGCGGAGTTTGCGGTCTAAAATCTCACGATTCTGAAAGTTGTAGGTTCAGTGGTTACCGGTGCAGGGGGTGTGGTGTTATTGGGCACCTAGTGAAAGTGTGCAAAAATAAAAATTCTGTGCGCGTAAATAATCTCAGTTCTAACGGAGAACAGGAGCAACCCACGGACGAGTCTCAGGAATGTAAGGAATGCGACCTGTTTAACATGAGGTATGTGAATCACAACCCAATTAAACTTTGCGTGTGTGTGAACGGTATTAAACTGGACATGGAACTAGACTCTGGCTCAGGGACATCAGTCATATCAGATAAACTGTATCATGAATATTTTTCTGATTTTAAATTAATTGATTGTGATCTTAAAATGTGTACGTATACCGGTCATAAAATCACTCCACTAGGTTATTTCATAACAAACATTTCTTATTTAAATGTTTTTAAAACATTAAAAATATACGTTGTTCAACACGGTGGGCCACCGTTACTAGGGCGTGACTTTATGGTTGAATATAAGATGTATTTTGCAATGAATCATAATCACATAAATCGCCTTGATAATGACCTGAGTGAAGTGCAACAGTTGGAGCGAAAATATGCCAACCTTTTCGAAGAAGGGCTAGGGCGTTTTAATAAGTTTAAAGTTGAAATTAACTTGAAGGAGGGAACCCACCCTAAGTATTTTAAGCCTCGTTCTGTACCGTTCGCACTGAAAGACAAAATAGAGAAAGAAATTGACCGACTAGTGGAGTTAGGTATTTTAATTCCGGTAACTCATTCTAAATACGCCACGCCAATCGTACCGGTATTAAAAGAAAATGGAAAGGTCCGAATTGCGGGCGATTATTCGATAACTTTGAACAAAGATATGCAGATAGATAAGTACCCCCTACCTCGAATAGAAGAAGTATTTACGAAAATAGGAGGTGGAGAATCTTATAGTAAGCTTGATTTGAGTAATGCGTACAACCAGTTTGAACTAACTGAGTCATCTCAAGAGTTGACGACTATCAACACTTGTAAGGGCCTATTTAAATATACGCGTCTAGTGTATGGTCTCGCTAATGCACCAGCAATTTTTCAACGCTCAATGGAAATGTTACTAGCTGGTATAGAAGGTGTCTCATGTTGGTTGGATGACGTGTGCGTTACTGGTCCAACTAGAGAAATTCACATGCAAAGACTTTGTGAGGTAATGACACGTTTTATGGAGGCCGGACTTAAGTTACAGAAAGAAAAGTGTGCCTTCTTTCAGAAAAGCGTAACTTATTTAGGGTACGTAATTAGTAGGACCGGCCTACAAACATCACCTATTAAAGTAGAAGCTATTGTAAATGCGCCGTGTCCTACAAATGTAACTGAAGTAAAAAGATTTTTAGGCGTTATCAATTATTATCGCAGTTTTATACCTAACGCGTCGGCAATATTAAGTCCTTTGCACGAGCTACTTAAGGTAGGAGCGAAATGGGAGTGGACCGCACGTCACCAGCGCGCGTTTGATATAATTAAGAACGAGTTATCGTCTGATCGGGTGCTGACTCATTTCGATACCAATGCACAGCTGATACTTTGTGTAGATGCTAGCCCGGACGGATTAGGTGCAGTGCTGGCGCAATGTGATAAGGACGGGGTAGAAAGGCCGATAGCGTATGCATCAAGGTCACTTTCTAGTAGCGAAAAGAATTATAGCCAGATTCAGCGGGAGGCGACGGCAATTATATTTGGTGTGAAGAAATTCCACCAGTATTTATATGGTCGTGACGTGCCATTTATTTTGCGTACCGATCACCGCCCTTTATTGACCATATTTGGAAATAAGGTAGGTATATCAGTAATGGCAGCCTCACGCTTACAAAGATATGCTATAATTCTATCTGCGTATAACTATACGGTACAATTTATTAGTGGAGATAAAAATATAGTAGCCGATTATTTTTCACGCGCTCCAATTTCAGGAACTAATGACCAGGGCAGTACTCAGTTGGGAGAAAATAATGTTTCATTTTTGAAATTCTTAGATGCAAACATCGCGCCAGTATCATTCGAAGATATTAAATGTGCAACGGCTAGCGATAAAGTCTTGCAAACGGTTATTAAATATATGATTAATGGTTGGCCGCGCAGGATTAAATGTAGTTCTATTGCCCCATTCTTTCATTGTAAAACAGATTTAGAGATAAACGAGGGTTGTTTGTTCCGAGGACATCGAGTAGTAATTCCGTTTGTTTTCCAAAATCGTATGTTGCACGAACTTCACGAAGGTCACTTAGGAATTGTCAAAACAAAATGTAACGCTCGCGAGCGAATGTGGTGGCCAGGGATTGATAGCGATATCGAGCGCTGGATAGGTACCTGTGCGCAGTGTGTAGGAACCCGTGCTGCTCCGGCGCGTGTTGCCCCCGCGCCCTGGCCCTGGGAAGCGGAAGGATTTTTAGATAGTGATAAGGATGTTAATGTACAGGATGATCTGACGGACACCAACGATGCTCAAAATGTCGTTCAAAATGTAAATAGCTCGAGTAATGCTGATGGTGGCCGTCAGCTCAGACCAAAAAAACCTGTTAATTATAAAAGGTTTTTCTAAATGTATTTTATCTTGTCTTGTTGACAGGTTTCCAAATTAAGGTGGAAGGAATGATGTATATGCGATGTTCACTCTGTACGTATTGCAGTCAGTAATAAACTCGCCATCGAACGTACCGGTTGTTTCCTTTATACACATCAATAAACCAATATGTTGTTATATCGCTACGCCATTAAAATTTAGTATTACGAAATAAAAACCGCCATAAAATTGTAAACGCATTGATAAAACTTAAATATCAGCGGCTTTAAAAATAACACGTTAATTAATAATTAAAGTATCTTGGCGGCGGCTGGTACTATCAGCAGCATATCAGCTTACATTTTAAGAGACCAACTTAGACTGTTTTTTCTTATAAACTGTATGAAAGACCAGTATAAAGTAGGTCTCTTAAACTGGGAGGTTGATAGTGCAGTAATTATTTAAAACCCTTTAATTATGGTATCTCGTGCACAATCTAGGTTTGCTTGTACTTCCCTAGGCCTTAGTTTTATTATGGACCACGAGCCCTTAGTTTTCTTTTTATAGGGGTCACTATAAGAAAATATTCAACCAAGCATTTTACTCGACAATTTGAAGAAAAGGGAGTATCAAAAAGGTATAACAATTCGAAAGGAAGTGAAGGTACTCATGAAACTAAACAACTTTCCTCATGAAACATGGGTCGAAATATGAAAACATTGGACCTCCCAAAGTTGGTAAATCAATCAGCTTTTTAAAAATTTTGTTTTACCCATTTTGTTCCATTTGAAAGTTGTTCAGATTAATGAGTACCTTGACCTCCTTTCAGCTTGTTATACCTACTATTTTCGTTAATGCTTATAAATTCTTAAATGTTTATGAACTAGTTCTTATCTTAGTCTGTTGCTAGTGGCTCCTATTAAGAAATAGTTTCACCCATGAGGCGTACTGAGGTGCTGGTGTGTGTTTTGCAGGTAGTTGCCTCGTTAGCGTACAAGCGACGCGGTCTGGATACATCTTAATTAAGGTCCATTTAAAGGATCATCTTGTGTCGGTTTTTCTTAATATATGTATTGGAGAGCCATCGTATGTTGATCTCTGGGTAGTTCGAGTGTCTAAGGTTGTTCTTATTGGCATTTGTTTCACCCACAAGACACATTGCGGATCAATTTACGTTGGTTACTCTTAACAACTGTATGGAGAGTCATCGTATATTGGTCTCTGGGTAGGTTGAGGTAATAAAGTTGCTCCTATTGGCATTTGTTTCATCCACGATATATATTGCGGTACTGATGTGTGCTTAAGGCATCCATTTACGATAGTTATTCTTAATAACTGTATGGAGGGACAGTCATCGTATGTTGATCTCTGGCAGCCCGTGTGTGTACCTACAGACTTTCGAACAGGCCATATCAACTGACAAACAAATACTTGGTACCCTTTAGAATACATGATAACTACGAAAAATATACCTTATGTCGTAGTTATAACATAATTTTGACATCTGTCAAACATGGCCTATTCATACGGCCGCACTGTAAAGTTGCTCCTATTGTCAATTGTTTCATCCACGAGCCATACTGTGGTGTGTTTTGCGGGTACTTGGCTCGTTAGCGTACCTACAAGCGGCGCGTTAAGGCTACATCTTAATTAAGGTGCAGCCAGCAGGGATGGCAGGAAAGTTCTTGGATTCAGGACTAGACTTTGCAACAAATAATGTCGATCGAGCTTACTAAAGCTAGGATGTTCAAATACGCCATATTTGACAGCTGTGAAACTGATATAGAAAATTATGTCAAGTAAGAAAAATATAGGTACCTACCTATGTCATAGCATTAACATGATTTTGACAGCTGTCAAATATGGCCTATTCAAACCGTACTGTGCATTAGAGGATTGATAGCTTTGATGAGATTATAAATAAGAACAAAATAATAAAAAATATTTCCTATGCTTACTTACCTACTTATTGTCACCATAACAACGTGGTTGGTAGACCTAAAACGGAACGCATCGATATCCTCGGTTCATTAATACTGGCAACAAAAGCAGCTAATACAGGCCGGCACATGCGGCAGCGAAAAAGAAATTATTCTTAATTCAAAATAAATCCTCGCTTTAAAGAAACCTCCGTCGTTTGTTCTCAGATCAAAGAGTATGGGAGACGGAGCGCAACGATAGTATCTCTTGCGAAAACATAGGAGATGCAAGAGATTCTAAATACATAAATAGGTACTACATTAGTAACTTCCTTACATACCTTTAAAGAAAAGATTTCAAGATGTTTATACATATAAAATATATGGAGTTTTTTTAAGTGGTTACCTATGTTTGTGGACTATAGATAGGATAAGTAAACTCAATGACCTATTTATTAATTTTATCCGTTTTTCTGCACTGCTATTATCTATCTCAATGTAAATATTCCCTGGAATCTATTCTAAGGCTAGGATTATAGTCCCGCGGCGCGGCCAGGCGCGGTCACAGCCCTCAGTTTCAGGGGGGGTCATGGCGACTGAAATACCTTAGAACCATTTTTTTTAAGATTTAAGAAAAATTTCCTACTGCGTGCATAGGCATAAAATGTCATATGACGTCTCACCACTCGTCATACGCTGAACACTGGCTGATGCAGATTTTTGAATTTCTCAGTTAGATGCTTTTAAACTACTGAATTATTTGAATGAAATAATAATAAACTCTGTTTGTTGTCTAAAAAATCCTGATTACCATTTGTCTCCAAATTGTGCGCATGCTCAGGATATTTATCTGGGTAGGCTGAAGTTTTCAGGAAAAAATAAGGCACAAAGACGTGGACGTATCGCGAGCTAGACTTTTTCGCTACAAACGAGCATGTGAGCTTAAAAACTGGCCGCCAGTGTAAAACAGACTAAGGTACAGCGAGCGAAGCGAGCTCGACTTTTCGCGTTATATAAAAGTGAGAGGAGAGGCCTCAACACTAGCAGTAGATGTAAAACAGGTAGGAAGGTGTACGTGTTGCGAGCGAAGCGAGCCCGACTTTTCACGCTATAAATAAGCAAAGATTTAGACGGTATACACGGTAGTTTTTTTTCCCTGGATTTCAGGGGGGGTCATGACCCCTATGACCCCCCCCCCCCTGTGACCGCGCCTGGGCGCGGCCGCCGCGACCAGGTCGCTTTTTGCAAGTTTACAAGTGAATGTATGCAACGAATTATTCTGGCCGCGGCCGCGGGACTATAATCCGAGCCTTAAAGGCGTCTTTATAATATACTGTTTCGTGTGTAAGGAACTTAGTGTTGCTTATACTTGCTCGTATTCCTTCTTCTTTATCCTTCAGTCCAAGACATCAGTCACAATGGGACCGTCGGCGTCGAGCGCCCGCCAAGGAGTCATTTCAAATATATTGAGCCCGTGACAAAAGCGCACATTGTCCACCTGGCTATAAAAGTATACACTCGACGTTTCCTACGGTGAATTAGTGTAGATTATATTCCAATGGACACTAATAAATCTTGCGAGCAAGCTGTGTGAGGCGTGTATTACGGAACCCCCTGATAAAACACGATTCGGCTTACATTGCTCGGTTTTAATATGGTTGTCATTAGAATAAGTTTAAGATAACTAACAATGTATGGTGAATCAAGCGTAGTCGGTGTAAAAAAGCCGTTTGACTTCTTGAGTAGGGAGGCGTGATTGTAGGAATATTGGTTGGTATTTATAAAGTTTTACGAGCAAAATTTGAAACGTTCGAAATGCACATTTAAGTCTAACAATCCGTCGTTCATCCATGGTTGTATCAATTATGAGTTATGGCCTATCAGGCCTTTAAAAACTATTGTCAAAGAGTCTTTTCTTAGTTGATTGGAATCCTTTCTAGACGTTCCGTGGACGTTCTGTCAAAGGAAGCTCAATTATAATCTGTGATTATACTTTGACTAGAAATATCAAAGGGCCTCTTTCAAACGACAATATTTATGTGGCTTTTAAAGCTCATTCTAACTAATTGCTTCTAACTTTGGTTATTAGGTACGGCATAATGGTACCTGATAGACATAAAATAGTTTTATACTTAGGTCATGTATACGGAATAAAATTCTTATTTAGGAATAATCCAGTTTCAACCAAAGCAATTTAAAGCAGTTTAGATGAACAGTAAATACAAACAATCTACATTCAGAACTTTTAAATCAATTAGGCAGATTTGGATTTGGATTCACATCATTCGTTCACTGAATTCCTTCCGGGAAAATTTTTGTTCTGAGATTTTTTGGCGCAGTGGTGCTAAAATATTATTTTAGTAAAACAGATCTTTGCTTGTTTCATGTTTCATGCACGAATCATCATACCTTCTTTTTCTTCGAGTGGACCACGAAGTCGTCCTACGACCCGATGAACCTTTGGTGCCATACCTATATCTATCACATCATACACTAACGTAGGTAGATATCTATAGCATCCCATTTCTCCGATTTCACATTTTTACATTTAATAAATAAATCTCCCTTTTTTGCCATCCAGTCATAACCAGTCGCCTCTAAGACACCAGCTAAAGTAGGTATTTTTATTCCTAGTAATTTAGTTAAGAACATAGAATGCATCTATTAAGCATAATTAAGGTCTTTCTCCATCGCACCATTAGCAGTTTAAGTAACTAGGAGTTGGCTAACACATTGGTCCCAGCTAACCTATTGGTTACCGCCGAGAGTGTCCGTGCTTCGTTTACATTGGATAGAAATTATCCTTTACTTATTAATAGATTGTTTCCAGTTTGGTTTGACATCGCAGGATAAGATAAGATAAGGATTATCCGTAAGAAAGGTGACTTACTTAGTATTTTAGGATAACTTTTAAATAACTAGGAGTTCGCTAACACACTGTGAATCTGTTCCCAGTCTGGTTAGGACATTGCAGGCTGAACCACTTGATTGTCCGCAAGTAAGATGGTTCCGTGCTTTGGATGGGCACGTTAAACCGTCGGTCCCGGTTGCTGTCTCTAATAGCGGTCGTTACACAACCATGTCAGAGGCCCTTTGCATTTTTTTAGCGAGCTTTATTTGGACAGAAACCCCAATAAGAGGAAGCCCATAATGTTCAGCAGTAAACTTTTGTAACTATTTATGAGATTCTAGATCTAGAAAGAGGATGTTTACTGTTTACTGTTTTGTCCCAAGAAAGTGAAAGAACAGTTTCAGCTACCACGATATAACTTTAGTTAGAATACTAATAAAGTTGTCTAGGACAGTTCGTCAACTGTGCCGGGATGAAGACAGTTCCTACAAGAACAACTTTAGTCGTGACTGGTCGGTTGACGCGACTAATAAAGTTGTCTAGGACAGTGACTGTCTCGTCTACTGTCTTAGTAGTGAATACAGTGCCTACAAGAACAACTTTAGACATAACTGATCTGTTGACGCGACTATTTAAAGTTATATAGGACAGTTACTGTCTCGTTCACTGTCCCGGGAGTGAGGACAGTGCCTACAAGAACAACTTTAGTCGTAAGTGGTCGGTTGACGCGACTAATACAGTAGTCTAGGACAGTTACTGTCTCGCCTACTGTCCCGGGAGTGAAGACAGTGCCTACAAGAACAACTTTAGTCGTGACTGGTCGGTTGACGCGACTAATAAAGTTGTCTAGGACAGTTACTGTCTCGTCTACTGTCCCGTGAGTGAAGACAGTGCTTACAAGAACAACTTTAGTTGTGACTGGTCGGCTGCCGCGAAAAATAAAGTTGTCTAGGACAGTTACTGTCTCGTCTACTGTCCCGGGAGTGAAGACAGTGCCTACAAGAACAACTTTAGTCGTGACTGGTCGGTTGACGCGACTAATGAAGTCGTAAGGTCCGGTCCAGCACAAGTCGACTCGGGGCTGGCTTAGTATGGAAAGCGCTTTTATTTTGAAAGACTTGCACAAAATATCAGTAAAAATAGAATGCTTAAAGGAGAATGCCCATTTCTGGTCTAAGAAATTGTCTCGCCTCAAAATGAAAATTAAAGCAATATGTAATATCCCTCATTCTAATGCAGAACAGCTACGGAAATTGTTGTACAAAACAGGGAAACTAACTTAATTTGTAACGGTCGTTTTACTAATAGGTATTTTTACCAAAGATTTTACTGGGGTGTGAAACTTTTTTGCGCTGTTTGCTTGGGTATAGCTAACGATAACGATTTTAGAACGAAATACTCGATATACAGCCAAATTTTAGCACTTTTGTCTCTTCCGATATCCAACTTTAACACTCAATAACCTCAGTACTCCTGTCATAATTAAATTATTTTCAAATACAATATGTTAAACAATAATTAGACTTTATAATTATTTCACTTTGGCTTTGAGGCGAGGCCTGCATGTAGTGAGGCAAGCAATAGACGAACATCCATTATAGAGTGGGCATGGCTCTTTCTGATCTGCTCTTTTCACCAACCATTTTGAATTATTTTTAAACTAGAGCTACTTTGTTGAATTACGGCTTTTATTTTGACTTCCGTCTTTCGGGCCTGACCTAAGAAGACGAGACTAACCGAAAAACAGAGAAATCTCCAGAACGCTAAAAGAATGCAGATACTGTACCTATAGCCAACGATATAAACATAGCGACGGAACACAGTAAACAAGCAAGACTAATGGGAGTATGTCACGTCACGAAGCTTGCCCTGGAGTCTAGGCCTATACCAACCCACGATACAGCTGCCTTTACCTGCTTGTAAAAAGAAGCTCTTTCCATACTAACTTATCCGCCGAGGCTGTGTGTGTCTGGGTGGCGGCTATTATAACTCATTAGCGCTGGGACAGTGCCGCGGGAGCGACCCGGGGTGACTCGCACAGCGTTATACCACCTCTATACAACTTAATGCTCTTATAGCGCTGTTATATCACTCTCTTTTGATATAGGAAACAAAGAAAATATAATAAATGCTTAAGATTGTAGACAAATAGACAGTAATCGATCGAGACCACGACCACGGCTTAACCTGAACCTCGCCTGAGCATGGAGCCATCGCTCTAGCTAGGCTAATCTTAAGGCTTGCAACATTTAATACAATGAATCTATAATGAAGCTCTCTCCATATTATGTTATCCGCCGTGGCTGTGTCTGGGTGGCGGCTATTATAACTCATTAGCGCTGGGACAGTGCCGGGAGCGACCCGGGGTGACTCGCCGCGCGTTATACCACCTCTATACAACGTAATGTTACTATAACGCTGTTATTGCCACTCTTTTTTGACATTGGAAAAAGTGCTACATAATGAGTAAAATTTTAAGACTATAGACAATGAGACAGCAATCCAGACCACGGACATGGCTTAACGTGTCCTATAAAGATGAAACTATCTCTCTAGCTAGGCTTATCTCAAGGCATGTAACATTTTAGGACTATGAATCTATAAAGAATCTCTCTATATCATGCTACCCGCCGTCGCTGTGTCTGGGTGGTGGCTATTATAACTCATTAGCGCTGGGACAGTGCCGGGAGTGACCCGGGGTGACTCGCACAGCGTTATAACACCTCTATACAACTTAATGCTCTTATAGCGTTATTATATCACTCTCTTTTAACGTGGGTAATACAACATAATGAGTAAAAGTTTAAGACTATAGACAATTAGACATCAATCCAGACTACGAAGTTCGTGGTCTGGATTGGCACGAACACGGCTTAACGTGTCCTCTAAAACATGAAACCATTTTTTTAATGGTCCATGCATGCAGTAGAGCATTGAACAGGCAACGTAAAAAATGGCTTATCTCAAGGCATGTAACATTTTACGAATACGAATCTATAAAGAATCTCTCTCCATATTATGCTACCCGCCGTGGCTGTGTCTGGGTGGCGGCTATTATAACTCATTAGCGCTGGGACAGTGCCGCGGGAGCGACCCGGGGTGACTCGCCGCGCGTTATACCACCTCTATACAACTTAATGCTGCTATAGCGCTGTTACCATCACTCTCTTTTGATGTGGGACAAATAATGAATTAAAATTTATAACTAAAGACAGCAATTAAGACCACGACCACGGCTTAACCTGTCCTCTAAAGCATGTAACCATTATTTTAAGGACCATAAGTCTAATCTTTGCCCTGCTGTAGAACGCTGAACAGGCTACGTTAAAATGGCCAATCTCAAGGCATGTAACATTTTACACATATGAATCTATAAAGAATCTCTCTCCATATTATGTTAGCCGCCGAGGCTGTGTCTGGGTGGCGGCTATTATAACTCATTAGCGCTGGGACAGTGCCGCGGGAGCGACCCGGGGTGACTCGCACAGCGTTATACCACCTCTATTAATACTACTTAATGCTCCTATAGCGTTATTAATATCACTTTCATTTGATGTGGGAAACACAACAAAATTAATAAAACTTTAAGACTATAGACAATTAGACAGCAATCCAGACCACGACCATGGCTTAACGTGTCCTCTGATACATGGAACCGTCTCTCTAGCTAGGCTTATCTCAAGGCATGTAACATTTTACGACTATGAATCTATAAGAAACTGTCTCCATATTATGTTATCCGCCGTAGCTGTGTCTGGGTGGCGGCTATTATATATAACTCATTAGCGCTGGGACAGTGCCGCGGGAGCGACCCGGGGTGACTTGCCGCGCGTTATACCACCTCTATACAACTTAATGCTCCTATAGCGCTATTATTATCACTATACGATCCTATAGGTGGGTTTTGTTTTGTTTGATATTAGGTGTCGTTAGCAACGTGCTACGAGTTACGAGAGTCACTGTGGTGATGCAAATACAGTTTGGTTTGCTCTTGACTCCAGTCTTGAGGATCAAAATTAGGTTAGTTCAGTGTCGAAAATGAAGTATGCTCAACTGGAAGTCTAAGAGGGCGCTGACATTTCCTCCAGGTCAGTCGCAAGCTAGACAACCCTTATCTGAAGCAAAATCGTTTAGACAGACTCATATCTCAACATTAAATATCATCAGCATCGACCACAGTCTGCTGGCATGGGCTTGTTTCTAAGTGCTATATCTATAGGGTAAAATTTTGTTAGTGACTGATATCGAAGGGAACCGGCTCTTGATAAGAAACAACTTTCCCCAAGGAACATAACAGTTCAAAATATGAAAATTCTGAGTTTTCACACAGAAACACTGCTCCTATTAGTTGCCTTTTACGATACCTATGGGTATAAATTGGGTTACGCTATTCTACCAGGCAGAGTCGTCCCATATTTTAGAAAAAAAAATGTAAGATTTAAAAGACAGTTCCTTGCTTACAAGACTAGGTACAAAATATACCTATCTATATCCTATACAACTTGTTCTTAGCGATCCGTCTACTTCTAATATTTTCCACTACATAAACGATGTGAGTGACTAAATTGGTTTTTTAAAGTAGTTTAACCAAACAGGTTCCAAAGTTAGCTTCAATACGTTAATAATGAGTCTAATTTTGCTAATAACGTGGGAGCCGTTTCATGGTAATGTTTTGTTTTTCCCATAGTTCGTTACCTAGGAGTTCCCACACCTTTTGACGGTATTTCACACTTAGTATAATGTGATTTTGATATTATAGTCTTTACAATACGTATTTACTAAAAAAAAACAGGAGGTATGGGTATACAGGCTGTTCCTGCATCTGGATTCTAGATAATCTAGAATTATTATTGTTTTTTAAATGTCGAAGAAAATAAATTGGACCTCCCATAGGTAATAATAGCGCAGACTGGTAGAACATTTTGTATGGAGTGTCAATTTTGTTCCCCGAATGTTAAAAAACCAGAACATTGTGGAAGTGTTTTAAAAATATGGTACTTAGGTTTTTTTCATATATACTTATATTTACTACCCCTCTTTTAACTGCCTAGGTATGTAGAATTCATTCTAAAGACGGGAAGTTTCCAGAAATAATCAAAGTACCTACCTTTTGTCACTGTATGAATTCCGGTTCGCACTGGTTTGCAGTATAAACTTGCTAAAGACGCGAGTAAAGGGCCAGTTGGCAGGACAATTAGCAAACAGATAATAACAATAAATGTCCTGGCCCTTTGTCTCAGACAGTCCACTGCAGCTAGAGTTAAACCTTAAGAGGTACTACCACAAAGTAAGTATTGGCGGGCACAGGGAGATGGCTACAAGGTAACATCGTCTCTACACTCACTCAGACATCTACAAGCCATCGTTTACGCGCGAATCTGAACCGTTTCGAACCGGCGGCTAGTAGCGAGCGTCAACAGTGTTCGGTGCGGACGGACGGCAAAATTACGACTCGCATGTGAAAAATATACTTTTGTACAGTGTAAGTTTGATATAATCAAGTACCTATGTTTTACCTAAGCAGGGACCGCATATTAAAAATTCAGGAAGTAAATAAATAAATAAATATTCGGGGGCCCTTCTGAAAATTTAGCTAAATTTTTTATTCTTTAGTTCACTTCTGTTATTTCTTTAACCATTTCTACTTGCAGTAGGCGGTTGCAAAACTCTGACTGACACCAGAGTCAATCGGATCGTTGGACAATTAGGTCTTCAACATGGAGAGAGAAAGAGACCTGTCCTGTGTAGGTATAGGAATCTGCAAGTACTGAGTCTGTAGGTAACGATGTAAGTCGAGCTGTTGCCGATTGTACCCGCTTAATGGAGTGGTCAGTCGTGATTTGTGCCAATTCGCGAGCTGGTGTTTATTTGAGACATTCAGACAAGGGGGTCTCTGTTAATTATACACTATGTAAATGTTGTAAAACTCTGTCATTTTAATAGGATCGTTGGAAGGTTCGGTCTTCCACATGAAGAGAAAAACAGACCTGTCCTATGTAGGTTTATGGTACCCTTATTTTCCAAGCGTCGCGGCGTCGCGGCGGCGTCGTTGTCGCTGTCAAATGACTGGTTTGTATGGGGATGGGGAACCAGAAAAACCACGCGTCGGCGTCGTGGCGTCGCGTTGACAGCGCGCTGAGAAGCTCAGGGTTTGTATGGGATGCGGTCAGGTTTTTCTACAAGACCGCAGCGACAACGACGCCGTCAAATTTTGACGCGCGTCGTTGTCGCGACGCTTGGTTTATAGCCTACCAATACTTAGGAATCTGTAGGTGGTACCGAGTCTGTAGGTAACGATGTAAGTCGAGCTGTTGCCGATTGTACCCGCTTAATGGACTCGTCAGTCGTGATTTGTGCCAATTCGCGAGCTGGTGTTTATTTGAGACATTCAGACAAGGGGGTCTCTGTTAATTATACAGTCTATTATAGATAGATACTAAGTCAGAAGGTAACGATGCAAGTCGAGCTGTTGCCGATTGTACCCGCTTAATGCAGTCGTCAGTCGTGATTTGTGCCAATTCGCGAGCTGGTGTTTATTTGAGACATTCAGACAAGGGGGTCTCTGTTAATTATACAAGCCATGATTATTGACGCTTACGGCTTAACTAAATCCTTTATGGTACCCTTATTTTCCAAGCGTCGCGACAACGACGCGCGTCAACGACGCCGTCAAATTTTGACGGCGTCGTTGTCGCTGCGGTCTTGTAGAAAAACCCGACCGCATCCCATACAAACTCTAAGCTTCTCAGCGCGCTGTCAACGTGACGGCGTCGTGGCGCGCCGCAACGACGCCGACGCTCGGTCTTTCTGGTTCCATATACAAACCAGTCATTTGACAGCGACACTTGGTTTTTAAGTCTACCATTATTCGATCTGATATACGATCATTTTGTTCCAAAGAAAGTCATAGTACAAATTAAAAACTTTATTTACCGCGGTCTCGCGCTATTTTTGTCAGGGGCTTTCTCTGTAGAAATAAGTTTTAATCCTTTGCCACATTAGGTATATGTCTGCATGATTTGATTATACATATTTCATGTAAATAGGTAATAATCTCAGCATCATCAGTCGTGATTTGTGCCAATTCGCGAGCTGGTGTTTATTTGACACATTCAGACAAGGGGGTCTCTGTTAATTATACAAGCCATGATTATTGACGCTTAACTAAATCCTTTACTCCATTATGGTGGAGAAGACCACTCACTGCAGTCGCGGCCGTATGGCGTTCCCTTTCCCACTTGGTCTTAAGCTCAAGTGAAAAAGGGAGCGCAATGCTTGTTCATCATCTGCCTGCCCTTATCCCAATTTATTTTGGGGTCGGCGCAACTACTTATAATATGTACTACAATTTTACTTAAGAGCGCATTCAATTTTTTCTAGCAAATTTGCAAATATTGGCTTTATAAACATGCGAGTTTCTCGAAAACCGTTATGTAAAAATAATATATTACTTGAAAATTTAATCAAGCATATCTTCATCTAAAAAATGTACAATAAAAATATTAACATTTTAGTTTTAAACCTGTTACAAACAGCGATATCTAAAGCGACAAAACCAAAATTCAGGAAAAGACCTCAAATCAAGCGTGAGTTTTAGAGTTTTGGTTCACTGTAAAAAAATATCAATTATACAAAAAAATAGAGTATATATTTGAGAACAAAGTCTACAGTGAACATTTTACAATTTTATTCAGAAATATAGAATAATACCACGTTTTTATATACGATTTTCCGCAAAATAATGCGCCATTATAACGGCTTCTGTATGAAAAAATAACAGTAGTAAAGATTTCAAAAAAATATATATTATTTAAGAAGATGTACTTAATCTAATTGCAGAAAAATATATTTATTTTTATTCATAATATCACTGTAAAAAATATTCAAACATCCCCATGTTTTTCGCAAAATGACGCTCCGAGAGGTCTGGCAGGGAAAATTGTATGGGCTTCGTGAAAAGCTCTATAGCGGCCTTAAATAGGTATCTACGATTTATTTACTTGTAGGTATTGCGGCCTCGCATTATTTTCTTTTTGTAGGTACAACAGGGTTGTTTCTTCCTGATCTAAGGTAGGTACCTACTTGTAGGAACAATAGAAATTCAGTTGTTTGTATCTGCAATCCTTTGATCCATGGAATGTCTTCATGATATTTTCGTATCATTAGCAGCATCAGTTGTAAGATGCTCAAGCATAGCAGGTCATAAATAGACCTTCCCTAGACGCAAGAAATTAGAACACAAATTTGGGCCACCTCCAGCGGCTGCCTTCACATACTAATAAGGATGTCGGTCCATCGCAGCTTTTTCCCATGTGTGTATTCCATGAAGAAAACTCTAAAGTCGAAAGCCCAAAGACCACAAGATTACATGCAGAGAAAGTTGTTCAGACACTTTGTTGAACACTCGCACGGAACAGAACCTGTGACCTTACCAGGTGGCCTGAGATTGAGCGATTACTCTAACGAACTGCTGTTAATTCCGGACACTCTCGCGTAGTTAGTGACCATAAAATTCGTCACAGCGCGGATAAGGCGGGACGCGTCCTGCGCAGGTTGTTAGATCATGGTGATGTTAGGCATCATGTACACAACAGTGAATTCATTAAGTGCCCAAAAATACTAATAAAACTAAATTTAGGACTAAGTAGACTGTTAAGTGAGTGACGAGAACGAGATTAAGGTGGCTATGGCAGGACATTTTGGCTAGGAGACAGGACGGACGGTCGACCAAAGCAGTCACGGAGTAGTGGCCTAGAGGAGCTAAAAGACCAGTGGGCAAGCCATCAGCCCGATGTCAGATGACATCACTAAATTGACCGGATCTAGATGGATGAGATTAGCACAGGACCGTGGCGCAATAGAGAAGAGGCCTAGGTAAACCCAGCAGTGGGTGGATGTGGGCTAATGATGATGATGATGAGACTGTTCAGTGAAATAAAGTTTTTTTTTACCGCATTTTCGCATTCTTTGGTCACGATCATGAGTGACTTTTACAGCGTCGTCGTCTCTTGCGTTTGTATTTGTAAAAAAATGCGGAATTACAAAAAACTGTTTTGGCACTGGTGTCTCACGATGTAGAACCACCTTTATTTCCAAGTTTAAAGATAATCAAACTAAAAAATGCAATGTATCTACTCGTTCCCTTAGTTGCAGTGTGTATAGATTAAGACATTAACCCGCTCGTAATTTCCTTATTGCGAATAATTGAGGCGATATCACACCAAGCGCGTGCACCGCACCGCCATTACTTCCTTAATATGGCTCCGATTTCATACAATCTTAGCCTAATACGTGCTGCCGGAAAATAGTATAGTGTTTAACCGCTATCCGTCCGATATCGGTTGACGGAGACGGACATATTTCACGGGTTCGGATCGCATTTGGATCGGACGTAGTGCGGACGGTGTTTAGCCACTTGTTCCTATCTTTGGAGTCAAGAGCGTCGTGTAGCTTGGTGTCTAGGGCTGAGCGGATCTGATCAAACCATCTGGTAGGACTCTAAGGGACAGACAGCTTCCCGAATACTGACAGGGTGCATTCAGACCATGAACTAAACATCTTCCCGTATGAAAATATTTCAGATAACTGTGCTGGTTTTTAGGTTATATGGTGTAAGGCGTGGTGTACCTACACGACAGTGAAGTCAATACGTGCCTTACAGATAAGACTACTTAGTATAAACTGTTGAGTGAAATAAAATAAGGAAAGGAGTATTATGTTTATTTATTAGTAGGTTGTTGACGAGGACGGGAAATAAGACTTTGACTGACGAGTAGAGTTTGAAGTCCGAGCCGCAGGCGAGGACTTTAAAAATACGAGTCTGGCAAAGTCATTTTCCCCGAGGCTTACATAGTGCTTTTCTCAAAAAATGCTAGGAAATTATAAAGATTTTAATTTATTTTATAGTAATTTGATATAAAAAGTTGTTTTACTGATTACTAAGTCAAGATGTGGATTAGGAGTTATTCTTTTTTATTTTGTAATTTCTGAACGATTTCGATATCGCGCCAGAAAAGTTGTATTGGAATCCATTGCTGGTGTGAAAAAAAGAAATCGTTCAGAAATTACAAAATCACAGACAATGTCAAACTTTCTGGATTGTTTTCTTGAAAGAAATTGTCATATTTCCTAGCATGTTTGAGAAAAGGTTCTTTTTGGTGGTAGATTTCTTTTTTACCGCATTGTCGTTTTCTTTGGTGACTTTTATAGCGTTGTCTTCTTGCCAGGAAAAGTATCTGAGTAAGTACTTATAATTATACATATTTAAGTTCATCTGTGAATAATACCTAAATCTAGCAGTAGACAAACAGGGAAAAATCTCGCAAATTGATAAATGACTTCGGCTGGACCAGTCTCAGATGCAATCTGCAGTGACCGGCCGCCATTGGGCTCATTACAGCACGTAGCACGCTCTAGGGTCACACCTAGGTCTATTCTGAAACTTAGGTGAAATTTCACAGCCACAAAAGTCCACTGCTGAATATGGGGCTCCCCCTTTAGGGGGGTATTGCCATACTCACCACGCTTGGCAGGCGGATTGGCAAGCGCAGTGCAAGGTGTTTTGTTCACAAGGAACGCTGCTGCCCATTCCCTGGATAATGAAACCTTAGTCGCTTTTTACGGCACCCACGGGTAGAATTGGGGTGATGCTATTCTAAGCTGGCATCAGACGGAAAGTATTCGAGAAAGTGCTTATAATAAGATATGCCTACCTAGCAGTAACCAAACAGGGAAAAATCTCGCAAATTGATAGGTAAAAGATTAAGGCTGGACCAGGCTCAGATGCAATCTGCAGTAACTGGCCGCCATTGGGCTCATTACAGCACGTAGCACGCTCTAGGGTCACACCTAGGTCTATTCTGTACCATAACCATTACAGCACGTAGCACGCACGCTCTAGGGTCACACCTGGGTCTATTCTGTACCATAACCATTACAGCACGTAGCACGCACGCTCTAGGGTCACACCTGGGTCTATTCTGTACCATAACCATTACAGCACGTAGCACGCACGCTCTAGGGTCACACCTGGGTCTATTCTGTACCATAACCATTACAGCACGTAGCACGCTCTAGGGTCACACCTAGGTCTATTCTGTACCATAACCATTACAGCACGTGGCACGCTCTAGGGTCACACCTGGGTCTATTCTGTACCATAACCATTACAGCACGTAGCACGCACGCTCTAGGGTCACACCTGGGTCTATTCTGTACCATAACCATTACAGCACGTAGCACGCTCTAGGGTCACACCTGGGTCTATTCTGTACCATAACCATTACAGCACGTAGCACGCTCTAGGGTCACACCTGGGTCTATTCTGTACCATAACCATTACAGCACGTGGCACGCTCTAGGGTCACACCTGGGTCTATTCTGTACCATAACCATTACAGCACGTAGCACGCACGCTCTAGGGTCACACCTGGGTCTATTCTGTACCATAACCATTACAGCACGTAGCACGCTCTAGGGTCACACCTGGGTCTATTCTGTACCATAACCATTACAGCACGTGGCACGCTCTAGGGTCACACCTGGGTCTATTCTGTACCATAACCATTACAGCACGTGGCACGCTCTAGGGTCACACCTGGGTCTATTCTGTACCATAACCATTACAGCACGTAGCACGCTCTAGGGTCACACCTAGGTCTATTCTGTACCATAACCATTACAGCACGTGGCACGCTCTAGGGTCACACCTGGGTCTATTCTGTACCATAACCATTACAGCACGTAGCACGCTCTAGGGTCACACCTGGGTCTATTCTGTACCATAACCATTACAGCACGTAGCACGCTCTAGAGTCACACCTAAGTCTATTCTGCAATTTCGGGTGACATTTTACAGCCACAAAAGTCCACTGCTGGACATGGGCCTCCTCCTTTAGAGGAGTATTGCCATACTCACCATGCTTGGCAGGCGGATTGGCAAGCCCAGTGCAAAGTGTTTTATTCACAAGGAACGCTGCTGCCCATTTCCTGGATAAATAAACCTTAGTCGCTTTTTACGACACCCACGGGTAGAATTGGGGTGATGCTATTCTAAGCTGACATCAGACGGAAAAGTATTCGAGAAAGTGCTTATAATAAGATATGCCTACCTAGCAGTAAGTAAAATCTCGCAAATTGATAAATGGCTTAGGCTGGACCAGGCTCAGATGCAATGTGCAGTAACTGGCCGCCATTGGGCTCATTATAGCACGTAGCACGCTCTAGGGTCACACCTAGGTCTATTCTGTAACTTTGTGAACGAAAAAAACGGCCTAAGAATTAACGAAACATTGAGGAGAAGAATTGACGAAGCCACGAGACTTGAGAAGACGAGTTTTAGCACCACCCACTTACTACTTCTTCTTCGATTGGGACACCCAGTCGTCCAACGACCCAATGAATTCTGGTGTCAGAGATTTTTCAACCGTCTACACAAGTAGTAGGCCTTTCACGTGGTGTGTAATGTAATGACCGCCGTCTACGTAATTATAAACAGCAACCGAGACCGCCGGCTGAATGTGCCCTTTAAAGCACGGAATCAGACAGTCAGATGATTAGGCCTGAAATGTCGTAACCAGACTGGAAACAAATTCACAAATTAATACTTACGAGAATATCAAATTTGTGAGTAACGTAATAAGTTATGAAGTTACGATTGCTCACCATCAGAACACCTATCAAGCTTGAGTGTACAAAACACTCCCATAAAGGGGTACCTGTCTGTATCCAGCAGTATATACTGTACTTTCTGCAGTACCTACAGAATATCCCTTTCGCAATCTGCAGTATAATAAGCTGGGCTCTAATTTGTAATTATCTGCGTTCGTGCGCGCTCAGCCTTATTAAGTTATTACAATTGCAACATCTTGCTTTGCACACGCCTAAAAGGCTGCCAATGACAGTGAGCGTAAAAATACCTCCAAAAAGTGGTGCCTATATCCAGCAGTAGACTGTATTGCAGAATATTCCTCTTGCAATCTGCGGTATAATCAGCCGGGCTCTAATTTGTAATTACTTGCGTTCGTGCGCGCTCAGCCTTATTAAGTTATTACGGATGCAACATCTTGCTTTACACTCGCCTAGAAGTCTGCCAGTCATGCTGAGCGTGACAAACACCCCCAAAAAGGGTGCCTATATCCAGCAGTAGACTGTAGTACAGAATATCTTTCTTGCAATCTGCAGTATAATCAGGCGGGCTCTAATTTGTAATTACTTGCGTTCGTGCGCGCTCGGCCTTATTAAGTTATTAGATTAGATTAGATTTTTTATTTCACATTATCAAATTCATAGTTACAAACAGTACTTAAACTAAATAAAAATGTCAAAGTATAATGTGATCGTCAAAAATAATAATAAAAATGTCAAAATGTTCTACAATAGTAGTATAAAGAATAAAAGGAACAGAAATAATATGTCAATTTACAGTATAAATAAAAAATAGTATAAATGTCACAGGACATAATGTTATATACATACAAAAGCAATAATCAAAAGTAAATTGTGAATATGTCAATTTTTAAAAACAGATAATGTCAAACATGTCAACAAGTATAATGGAATATCTTAAACTGGTTACTTCTGGTTCTTAAACTTATTACAAAGGCAACATCTTAAATTGGTCTCACCAAAACGCCTATCGAACGAGAGAGTACAAAACACCCCCAAAAAAGTGTACAATACAGCCCCAAAAACGTGACGTTACAATACACCACCAAAAAAGTGTACAAAACACCTCCAATAGACTGTATTTATTGTTGTTACTGTTATCTGTTGAAGAAAGCTGCTGTTGTTACTGTTGTCTGCAGTACAGAATATCCCTCTCGCAATCTGCAGTATAATCAGCCGGGCTCTAATTTTTAATTACTTGCGTTCGTGCGCGCTTAGCCTTATTAAGTTATTACGAACGCAACATCTTGCATTGCGCTCCTCGTCTACCTGCCTGTCACTCTGGAAACAAAGCCCTCCCAAAAATAGGTGCCTATGTCCAACAGTAGACTGTAGTGCAGAATATCCTTCTCGCAATCTGCAGTATAATCAGCTGGGCTCTAATTTGTAATTACTTGCGTTCGTGCGCGCTCGGCTTTATTAAGTTATTACAAAGGCAACATCTTAAACTGGTCTCACAAAAACGCCTATCAAACTAGAGAGAACAAAACACCCCTAAAAAGGGTGTATCAATCCAGCATTAGACTGTAGTTAGTAACTGTTGTCTGCAGCACAGAATATCACTATTGTATGTAATATTATCAGCCGGGCTCTAATTTGTAATTACTTGCGTTCATGTGCGCTCAGCCTTATTAAGTTATTCCCTGTGAATGCAGAATCATGCACAACGTTCGCAAACTACGTTGGAAAACATCCCAAAAATGGGACATCCGTGTACAATACTGGTCTATTGACTAATTACTACTAGACTAGTGTCTCTGTACAACTATTTGTGACTGTAGAATATCCCTCTTGCAATCTGCAGTATAATCAGCCGGGCTCTAATTTGTAATTACTTGCGTTCGTGCGCGCTCGGCCTTATTAAGTTATTACAAAGGCAACATCTCACTGGTCTCACCAAAACGCCTATCAAACGAGAGAGTACAAAACACCCACAAAAAAGTGAATAATACAGCCCCAAAAAGGTGAAGTTACAATACACCCCCCCAAAAAGTGTACAATACAGCCCCAAAAAGGTGAAGTTACAGAACACCCCTAAAAAGGGTGTACAAAACACCTCCAATAGACTGTATTTAGTGTTGTTACTGTTATCTGTTGAAGAAAGCTGCTGTTGTTACTGTTGTCTGCAGTACAGAATATCCCTCTTACAATCTGCAGTATAATCAGCCGGGCTCTAATTTGTAATTACTTTGCGTTCGTGCGCGCTCGGCCTTATTAAGTTATTACGGACGCAACATCTTAAACTGGTCTCACCAAAACGATTATCAAGCGTGAGTTAGTGTACAAAACACCCCAAAAAAGGGGTATCTAAATCCAGCAGTAGACTGCAGTTATTGTTGTTGCTAATTCTGTTGTCCGTTGTTCAGAATATCCCTCTTGCAATCTGCAGTATAATCAGCCAGGCTCTAATTTGTAATTACTTGCGTTCGTGCGCGCTCGGCCTTATTAAATTATTACACAGGCAACATCTTAAACTGGTCTCACCAAAACGCCTATTAAACGAGAGTGTACAAAACACCCCCAAAAAGGGATGCCTATATCCAGCAGTAGACTGTAATGCAGAATATCCCTCTTGCAATCTGCAGTATAATCAGCCGGGTTCTAATTTGTAATTACTTGCGTTCGTGCGCGCTCGGCCTTATTAAGTTATTACAAACGCAACATCTTAAACTGGTCTCACCAAAACGCCTATCGGACGAGAGAGTACAAAACCCCCCCAAAAAAGTGTACTTAAGTACAAAACACTTCCAAAAAGGGGTGCCTGTTTCCATCAGTAGACTGTAGTACAGAATAACCCTCTCGCAATCTGCAGTATAATCGGGCGGGCTCTAATTTGTAATTACTTGCGTTCGTGCGCGCTCGGCCTTATTAAGTTATTACGGACGACAACGTGTTGGGCGCGATTACTGAGATTACCAAGGGAGAATAGCTCGCATTCTCTACGGGAATCAACGCAGCTTAGTGCAAGGTAGTACTGCATCTAGAATTCTGCAAAAATAATTCTTGATGCAGTACTTATTTATGAAATCTTGCAGTGTTCAGGATAGTAGTAGCTTTATGAAGAGAAAAGTGGTTGTGAGTGATTGCATTTCAAGTAGATGGTAGAGTCACAACAGAAGGTTCACTCCACCGTTTTTAGGATTTTCGCTATTCTCAATTATTCGCTACATAGCCAGGGTTGCTAATGTCAAATTTCTAACAGTATAATATCAAATACCAAATCAACAATAACCTTATATAATTCTGAGCCAATTTTATTTGAAGAAATATGACGTTTGTGCCAACCATCTTCTTAGTTACTTTGTGATCCTCTGAGATTCTAGTTATTTCCAGTTAAAGTCAGTAAGCGTCGTCGCTAGTGCTGAGTGAGCCATCTGTAAAGGTGCCTCGCGCGCCGCGGCGTTACATTAAGTTGTAGTAGAGTCTTGTAGATACCAACGTGTTTTTGTAGTGTTGTACATAGATATGGTTAATTTGAATGGGGAGCCCAGTTGGTGTCGGCAGTACAAATACCAAAGGTTGCAGGTTTAAATCCTGCCTGCGCAGTAGAAAATTTTGCAAGTTTTCCAAGTTAAAAGTAAGTAAGAATGGAGACCTCAAATGATTTTTCTTTCACTAAAAGTAGTTAAGTACTAGGACTACTGGGTCACCATTGGTGGCTTTTATGGTAACTTTTAAATTATTCATCTATGTGGAAAAAATATTCCGGTAGCTGGTCAAAATGTACAAATCATTACTCAAAGACAAGAAACCCACCCATACTACTGTTTGTTTTATTAATTCTTAAAAAACAAATTGATCTTAAACTACCGAAGTAAAGCCGACGGCGCCGGTGGGCAAACATATCAACCCAGCTGCGTCGCTACTGCACAAGTCTGTACAGACGGACTGCAAGCCGACTGCAAAATAAATTGATGAAGTATAAAGACGCCGACGGCGCCGGTGGGCAAACTTATACAACTAAACAATTTTCCTTCAATAAACCCAGGTAGAAATATTTAGAAAAAATATACCTCCCAGTCGGCCGAGTCAATTTTGTATGGAAGACTCATTTTTTTTCATATTTCGACATACGTTATTTGAGGAAAGTTGATCATTTTCGCAAGTAGAACACATCCTGAAAATATTTGCACTGAATTTAATAGAATTCTGTCAGGTCTGTTAAATAAGGATTAACACGGGGATTATATTTTCTAAGGCTGTTAAATTGTTTTATGAGTTGAATTTAATTAAAGTTCGGTCTATGGCATAAGGTCTATTTTATTATTTTTTGATATGTCTTCTTGTATGGGGTTGAATATAGAGTTAAGGTCCTATTCAGGGTATGTTTTACTTATACAACTAAACAATTTTCCTTCAATAAACCCAGGTAGAAATATTTAGAAAAAATGTACCTCCCAGTCGGCCGAGTCAATTTTGTATGGAAGACTCATTTTTTTTCATATTTCGACATACGTTATTTGAGGAAAGTTGATCATTTTCGCAAGTAGAACACATCCTGAAAATATTTGCACTGAATTTAATAGAATTTTAGTTATAGCGGCCATACTTTAAGTACAGTCACATTATGAATAAGCCACACAGGGCTAGTCGAAACGACTGAAAATATTTTTGTTTTAAAATTATTAATCATTAAAATTATTATAATTCTTAAAATTGATTCTAGTATAAAATAACTCCATCCACATGATTCTATTTTCTTAACAGATTTATTTTTATTAGAGATTATAATATTTCAATTCGTTTGAAGTAGCGCTGTGTAGCTTATTCCTTTGCTGTGTGTACTTATTTAGGTACCTAAGTTTGTTTGTCAATTTCGGGAGTAGGGTTTGCCATTTCAGCTCCATCATGGTCGATGTGAAAGATACCGCATTCACATGGCTAGTTGCAAATCCTTCTAGGAGAAGAGCTGCGGTAGCCCAGTAGTGGTTAGAAGTGTCGCTGATTCTGATGGCGAAAATCACAGATTCCAATACTGCCTCGAATACAAATTTATGCCCCCTTTCTGTATCTCCGGATGTTTGTATTATTCGTCTATTACAACACTTATACGAGTAGATATAGGTCAATGCTATTTAAATCCAACATCACACGTATAAAAAAATTGCTCACTTAATTCAAATCAAGCAAGCCACAACACCTCATTTCACACATCCTCCCCTTGTGCCCCTCTTTACCCCACCCTCCCTCAGCGGGGAGGGCCGGCCGTAATGGCCCTCAATTATCGCCCTATTAAGTAGTTCGGGGACGCCATTTTCTACGATGGGCCTGCTGTGCCTGCCAGATACAGTACGGTCGTTCAAATAGGCCTTATTTGACAGCCCATACTAGAAGACACGTCAACAAAGAAAAACAAACCATATGTCATGGCATTAACATTATTTTAGCAACTGTCAAATATGGCCTATTTGAGCGTCCGTACTGTAGGTGTAGCACCCAGTATATAGGGTGTAAAGGAAATGTCTCCGAATACTGATCTTAGAGATCATTCAGACTACTTAAATATTTTCTTACGGGGAAGTTGTTCAGTTTAATGGCCTTAACCTTCTGCGACTGAGGTGGTAGTCCACAGACACCGTCAAACAAATAAAACGTTGCTAGATTGCAACAACGCGTGATGCCGCTCTGTCTCGCTCAGTACCTTCCTGAAATGGTTCGCCACGGTGGACAGTCAGTCAGGCGAAAGCAGTCACGCGATGCACACTTTTGGCGTTACGAGCGTTTGGTGTCTCACAGACGTAAGCACAGCATTAAGACCTGATTCTGATAGACGTCACCTCACAAACATTTATTTAAGTTCATAGTGTCTATCAGTCATCACCTCAATAAAAAAAGTATGCCAGCATAGTGTTCCTTAGACATAACCTCATGTAACGTTAAATTAAATATTCTCATACCCCTTTTTTCACTACATTTTAAGTTTGCAGAAGCAGGTACAGGTGCTGCGCTTGCAAGAAGCCAATTTACCTGCAATATTCATCTCCAATTTGTGAAGATTGTAATTTTTCGTTGTTAAAATAAGGTCAACTTTGATACTGATTTGTGCCTAAATTAACCATGAGATCTCAATAAAATACTGATTGTAGACTTAACATATAAAGATAAAAATAATATTACTTTCATTTTATGGAAGATATTTCACTGGAAAAAATATAAAAAATTTTAAGTACTTTAGAGAAGAAATGGCAAAAAAGCTGTCTCATTAATAAACATGAATTAAAATATTACCTTTTTTAGTTTCATAAAAATCTGTTGGAATATAAATGAAAAATATTCCATTAAATAATGTAAAAAATCTAAAACAATAATTTATTTATGAAATGTTAATAAAAAATGCAAATTAATATGACGTCTGTCAGACTACACGTCAGCCGAATGTTATCAATAAAATCACCTCAGTCGCAGAAGGTTAATACAGGTGTGGCTATCAAATTTTGAGACTTATTCCATTCTAGTCTATGGCGGCGTAAAACGCCATCTTGTGAATAAGTTTCCCCAAAAAACGCCAATTATTGAATACAGAATTCTATGAACCACTTAGTTTACGCAATGGATGAAACACTGATGATGCATAATCCCAATATCTTCAAATCACACTCTTTACTTCTCTATAAAGTTCGTATTGCTTGCAAATAATTATGCTAAAATCACCTGACCTATCACCCTCAGATCTTTTACAACATTAGCGTTTATCTAGTACCAATTAAAGTCGATTTTTCTGTGAAGGTTTTTAAGTTATGTGCCGTTTTGTTTTCAAAATAGGAGGTCCATTGTTACGACTTCATTTGCTCTCAACTTTTCTTTTATTTCGTTTTGGAATTATTGATTTAAAATGGCTCGTAAGTAGGAATGCGAGGCATTTTTACGATTCGCCATGGAGGCATGAGGTTCACCACTTAAAGCTTTATAGAGCCGACTTCTGGGAGTAAATCTCTAGATTACTTTGATTTTAAAAACTTCCTTCTGTTTCACAGTCTTTCATTTTCATCTCGGCAAGCAAAGTGTCCAATACACATCAACTCTCAAATTCCTTAGTCGCTTCTTATGACAACCCAAGGGAAAGATATGTAGTGATGCTATTCTAAGCCGGAATCAGATGGCAGAATAAAAGTTACGCGATTTATTTTTCGAGAATGCCATCCAAAACTATAGAGTATATGAGGAGATATTATTGATTTATCACCCACATCTTTACAGCTTATCCAATACCGGAAAACGTAACTACCTATGCCTCACCCAGGGTAAGCCATAAGGCACAATCTCCCGTTTTCGCCATCCAGTTTACTACCAGCAATCATTGGTCCATCAGTCCGCAGGGCATCCAACGATACGCTTACTTAGGAGTGGACTTATCTCGAGTAACCGCTTACCCCACCGTCCATCGGTTCTACGACAGACATGACTATACCTTAGACAAACGCAAAATAGTCGCATGTAGGTAGATGTCGAGTTGCGGAAAATAGCCCGTATAATCATTACCAACCATTACCACCTTAGTACAAACAGTTTAACGCTGTGACCGACAACATTCACATTCCACGGACACCACACTTGACTACACAATCAGGAGTTACCCAGCAAAATCCCAAAACAATTCAATATAACGATCCAATGAAATGAAATTGTAAAAGAGACCGCCACGAATCATTTGTACGCTAAATACACTTAACGAGTGATGTGCCGATGATGTTTAACTGAAGATATGTTGATCGATCATAAATAAATAAAGCCCTGATCGAAGGAAAACCGAGAAGGTATTATTTAAGTGAAGTAGCACGTAGAGTAGAAAATGATGGGCTTTTTGTACTGGGTAGTCAAGGAAAACGCGGAAGATAGAAACAACTAGCGGTTACTCCACCGGGACAAAAAAAACGCCGACAAGCAAAAAAAAATAGATACCTATGGGTAAAAAAATACGTGTTCTAACTCCTATCACCGACCATGAACAGTTTTAGCCTTGTTAACTAATTGCAATGGTTCCAAATGGGACTTAATCCAAGCGAAGCCTTTTGAGCTTCCGTACAGCATATCTACATCCTACTCGTTTGATCACATCCTTGCTTATGATTGCAGGTTGTTATCGCTAGAAATCCGGATCAAATGAAGTACCAACATTTGTGTAAAGAACCGGCATTGTTTTATGGAAATTGGTTCCAAATGGTACTACTTCAAGGGTTGAGTTTGCTGCTTTAGTGACGTATCTATCTCCAGTTTATGTATCGTATCCTTGTTTATGATCGCAGGTTATTATCGCTAGAAATCCGGATCAAATGAAGTATTCACGCGCGTGTAAAGAGCCAGCAGTGTTTTATTAATTTGTTCCCAAATAATACCACTTCAAGGGCCGAGTTTTGTACCTTAGTGACGTATCCACGTCCTATTTGTTTAATCACATCCTTGCTTATGATCGCAGGTTATTATCGCTAGAAATCCGGATCAAATGAAGTATTCACGCGCGTGTAAAGAGCCAGCAGTGTTGACAGAGACGCAATCAATAAATCACTCGGCGGTACAAAGAGGTATTCAATGTGTGTTGATTGTGCCTCTTGAGAACGCTTTTTAGTTAGCGCTAGGGATGCGCAGGTTGTACATATCGATAAAACGAATGGAGGTGTTCGTCTGTTGACAATTGACTATATTGGTAAAGGAATGCGACACAAACACAACCAAAAACTAAAGACATTTTTAAAGACAAACGACCCGATGAATCCGGGCGTCACAGTTTTTAAAACACTTATTACTTTTAGTAGCCTCATAGACGGTTAATTTTCTGTTAATAACCGTGACAAAATCTTATTGACTTTTTCACAAATGATTAAAACGTTTGTAAAAAAGATGAACTCAGAAGAAATGATATGAGAGGAACTCGGCTCTTCTGGCAGAGCAATTATCAAAATATTGCAGCCAATCAGTATAATTTTATCGATGCAGGTTTATCTCACGTCACTATCGGTATATTTAAGAGGCTCATTGGTGGTCTGTGCATCATTTGATCGAATCTGCCGAATCACGGCACGCGTTTTAAATATGACAATGATATGACTCTTTATATCGATACCAGCATAATTCCACCTCTTCATCCCAACACTATGATCTTTATCCCTTAAGAATAAGGTGGATTTTTCATTAAATTATGAATCAGGAGAGGTTTGATGCTATGGGTTTTGAAGAAGATAAGTTGGTGTCTATTAAACTGTTATTATGGGTCCATTGACAGTAAGTTAGTAAAATATTGTCTGTCACTACTTCGGCAGAAGTGTGTGGCAATTCTGTGAGGCAATATTAGGTGTGGCCAGTGTTGCCAAATTAGTCTAATTTTGTCCAAGCTGTACCGTAAATACAGGGTTAGTTTTTAGTCAGTGCGCAAACTTTGCAGGATGTTTCTACTCGTGATTCTGAGCATCTTTTACTATGGGGCCACCTGCGAAATCTAAAAAAAATTTTTGGTTGTTCCATACATTTTTGCCGAGTAGGTATGATTTGTTCTATGGAACATCCAAATTTTTTTGCGAATTCGCAGGTGGTCCCATAACAAAAGTTGTTCAGAATCACGAGTAGAAACACCCTGCAAAGTTTGCGCACTGGCTAAAAAATAACCCAGTATATATATACCTAGCTAATGTTTAAAAGTTAGATGTCTCTTTACAACTTCTTACATACCACCCGAGTCTCGCCACCAAACTATTAAGATACTCTAAGGCTCTATCTGTACAGCTATTTTACTTCGCACACTGAATCTTAAGCAAGTTTCCGCACTGACGGAAATATATCGTTTGTTTTTTGATACAAAATAAAGTATCGTGCGATAAAATAATCGCGGTACGTGAATAAAATTCGCTGTGTGGACAGGGCCTAAGGGTGGGCGTATTTTTTTGTGATATTTGTTTATTTGATATTTTAAAAAATTAATGCTAGAGGCTGATGTTGAAAAGAAGAGTTTCTCTGGTAATAAGGCAAGCCTTTCTATAAGGCTTCCTACAACCTTTTTAATGTTCTTCTAGGAAATAAATTTTTGCTTCGTTTTTAGGAGTTGTTTTGCATTTTCAATGTTCTTTAACAGCCATCAGCCTATTTTCAGTTTACATTTCCCAAAATTAAAATTTCGGCTGATTAATATTAACGGTTAAGCCGAAATAAAGGATATTGAGCGGGCAACACTGGGTGTGGCCAATCGTCAGTAATCACAGTTTCTCTTGTGTGAATTGGTAATAGATATTGCTAATGTACCACTTGTGTACATAATGGCAATTTAACCAAACGGAGGACATGGGCCAGTGGGACGGTAATATGGTGTCAATACAATCAATCAGACACACATTCTTTCGTAGTTTTATTATTATTTGGACACCTAGTTTGGCCATGCTTATATGGAAGTGTGAATTTGATGTGTGATTAATTTTTAAGACTGTAAAAATAATTTTGATAAATCAGAGGTAAACAACAAAAGAAATATAGTATACCTACATAAGTACACGTTTTTCAAGAAATAATTTCCAATCTTGCTTTCAGAACATTTCAGGTCTGATTTTGAGATAGATAGTTATGTAAACGTTTTGCGCCGACCCCAAATAATTGGAATAGGAAGATGATGAGTTATGTAAGGTATTCGTAGCACAAAATTTAACTTTTGCCATCGTCACTAAAAGAAGAAGAAGCACCTCAAATTATCCATATGATTCAGCCTATTGGCACTAGTTATTTTCTATGACAATTCCGTGTAATTTTAAATCCCCTCTCATCATCCATCCCTTGAGCCAAGTCTTAATACGTTTGAAAGAAAACACGGGAATACGTTAGTATGAAAAGGCAACGGTATCCTCTTAATTATGTAGGTAACTCCAGGTGCTACTGATCATAGCACTGCGTGCCTAGGTATAAAAAGCCTTTATAGTAAACCATACCTCATTTTGTATTTTACTCACCTCTCACTTTCCACTGACCCCACTTTAAAAACGCCCCCAACCACAAAGTAGGTAGTAATGGTTATGGCCCGGGGCGCATTAGCGCTGGCGCCCCCAATACCCCGGGGCTTCGATTGGCGCCCCGCTGGGGAATCGCCCCGTCCACTTTATTGCTTAAGGGGGCGATAATTTGCAAAATCGAGTGCCGTTTGATAAGGTTAATGGATGAAATATTGTTTGATTATGGTCGTTATAGGAAAGCGTTTTGATGCTGGGGAAATAAATAAAAATAATTACTTATTGTAGGTATAATTACTTCGTAATTTTGCTACTTTCCGTTTTATTTTAAATCGTGATTTGTAATTTTATAGCAATTACACTAAATAGTCTTTCTAAAAACTTGAACCCTGTGATTAAAGACTGTCAAATCATATCTATGGAAAAATAATTTAAACATTTTCTAAACGAGCGTGTAACTTTTTTGTAATCGATATTGTTGAAAGCTACTACGGAATATCGTTTCTTTTGCTGTGTTAAAATTATAAAAAAGCACTTCAACTTTTTTCGGCATTATCTACTTCTTCTTCGAGTCGGACACCAAGTCGTCCAGTGACGCGATGAACCCTGGTGTCAGAGTTTTTCAACCGCCTACTACAAGTAGCAGGCCTCTGACATGGTTGTGTAACGACCGCCGTCTAAGTGATCAAAGACAGCAACCAGGACCGACGGCATTAATATTGTTATTTTTTTAATGAAATCGAGCCTATGACCAGTCAACTAGAACTTTTAGAGAATTAGTACATGCAAATTGAATCACATACTACAAAAACACTTATCACCGTGGTAGACACGTAGCTAGTTAGCAATATTAAATTAAACACACCGCATTAGACTAATGTGCGAAAAATCTGTCTTAACAACATAGACACAGCATTGTGCATCGTTTAGACACGTCCACATAGAGTTAGCAATGAGAATAGAGCCACAAATAAAAATAGATATACAGTGTGTTTGCATCTTAGAGTATACATAGGTACATACAAGCAAGCTAGGTATAGGTTGCACGCACGTATCGCCCCGCGCCGTACTGTCAAAACGCAAGCAGTTGTTCCATAGATATCTACCTAATATATATGTCGCAGTACGATGGCTGAATTAGGTTTTTGGCCAAAAACCTAGGATTTTGGCCAAAAGCCGGCATATGGCAGAATCGTAGACTTCTTTCGGCCATCGTCCTAAGCTGATCCAGGTTTTTGGCCAAAAACCTAGGATTTTGGCCAAAGAACTAGGATTTTGGCCGAAATCCTAGATTTGTTTAGTATTATGGCTTTTTGCATTTCGGGGGAACTTCTTCGTCTTCGAGTGGTACACCAAGTCGCCCAACGAGCTGATGGACCCTGGTATCAGAGTTTTCAACCGCCTACTGCAAGTAGCAGGCCTCTAACATGGTTGTGTAACGACCGCCGTCTAAGTGATCATAGAGAGCGATTGGGACTGATGGCTAGCCGTGCCCGTGTGGTTCGGGGGAACGAGGAGTGGAGAGGTACTTTATGCACCTCCCTCTGATCTTTTGAGGATAGACTTGGACACCGTAAATGGACACCCCGAAGGACGGGGGGTAACATCAGACAGTCTGAACAGCAGGATTGCCTCGGATTCCCTGAAGGGCAGGGATCAGACACCATAAGAGCAGGACGTACCACTGAACGCTCTAGAGGATTGGTGGTAGCGTTGGACGCCCTGGAGAGCAGGAGGTAACGTCGGACCGCCAGAAAATCCAACGCCTGTCATCTTACATCCTCCAGAGTGTCCGACGCTACCCACGCCCTCCAGAGCGTCTGACGCTACCTCCCACCCTCCAGAACGACCAATGCTACCTCCAGCCTTTTGCGGATCTACACGGGCACGTTAAGCCGTCGGTCCCGATAGCTCTTTATGATCACTTAGACGGCGGTCGTTATACAACCTTGTCAGAGGCCTGCTCCTTGCAGTAGGCGGTTCAAAAACTCCGACACCAGGGTTCATCGGGTCGTTAGGCGACTTGGTGTACCACTCGAAAAGGAAGAAGTTCCCCCAAAATGCAAAAAAAGTCATAATACTAAACAAATCTAGGATTTCGGCCAAAATCCTAGTTTTTTGGCCAAAATCCTAGGTTTTTGGCCAAAAACCTGGATCAGCTTAGGACGATGGCCGAAAGAAGTCTACGATTTTGCCATATGCCGGCTTTTGGCCAAAAACCTAGGTTTTTGGCCAAAAACCTGATTCTGCCATCGTACTGCGACATATATAAGAAGACTGGCGTTTTGCTACTGATGGACAGGAAGGTTGTGTTCTTACTTCTGCCACTCGTTCTAACTTTTTAAGCGTACTCTATAGCTTGCTTATATTCTAAGTTTTGCATAATGAGACTGTAAAAAAATCCAGGCGAATACTAGATAGACGTGAAACAAACCTAGTAAAAGTAAAAGAAACCTAGTTCAAGCTATTTAGTTTCGCATTTAAAATTCGCCCTAAAGTTTGTACAGTCGCTGAATAAACACCCTGTATACAATGTTAGAGCAGACATGTGTCTAAGTCGGTGGTCTGGCGCGCGGGAATTACAAGTGCATTAATATTGCGGTGGGGTGACCACAAGTTTGGAAAATGCTTGGAATTATCGCTTTGCTTTAATCATGGTCTAGGAGTAAAAATAAAAGATAAAGGAAAACTTAACCATCTGGGCGGAAAATGGTTGAAGGGGTATAAGTTATTTTGTGCTTTGAAAACTTTGTTACCGTGCTTTTATTCTTTGTATTGATAAGATTATGTTTTTAGCACTAAAATTAGCTGAGAACTTCCTTGTCCATGCTGACACCTGCCTTTCTTACTTCTTTCTTTTTACATTAATAGTCCTTAAGTGTCCTTCTTTTCGCCAAACTGTCCCAGGTAGATAGGTAGCGCTGTTTGCATAAAAAAAAATATCCCTCTAAATCGGTTCTTTATTGCCATCCAAGTGACTCATAACGGCATTCTTACGTTATCGCTGCAATTGCGTTTATTTATCGCATTATAATTAAAGTTTTTCCTAAACAAAACTTATCGATTGACTTCTTATAGTTACAAAAATACAGATATAGCTCTGTTTGCATTATACTGGAATGTCCTTCTTTTTCTTTTCATGTGGGACACCGAGTCGTTCAACGACCCGATGAACCCTGGTGTCAGAGTAGTAAAATGCGTAGTACTCATGGTCGCCCTAGCGACACATAACGGCACTCCCTCGTCATCGCTGCAATTGAGTTTATTTATCGCATTATAATTTTGAAATTTTTACTTAACTTATCGATTCAGTTCTAATAGTTACAAATAAAGATATCGCTGCTTGCATTTTATGGGAATGTACTAAAAACACGTAACGCAATTGCGTTTATTTATCGCATTATAATTGAAGTTATAGAATTTCGCTGCTTGTTTGACTTACATGATACGGGAATGTCCTAGAAAATGGCGAAGCCATGGTCACCCTAGTGACACATAACGGCACTCCCACGTCATCGCTGCAATTGCGTTTATTTATCGCATTATAATTGCTGTTCGCGTGTTTTTGTGAGCGCATCCATTTAGCCATTAAACGCCACACGATCTAGTTAAAAAACAAATACATTGTAGACGTTGTAAAGGTGGATTTTATCACATTAGGAAAGTTTTATTTACCAGGACTTAAATTTTTTATTTTCTGGTATAAAGATTGTTTTTTACCCGACTGCCTCAGAAGGAGGGTTATGTTTTTCGAGAGTATGTATGTATGTATGTGAACAAAAATTTTTTTTTTTGCACTGGCTACAGCCTACAGCCCAAACGGATAGTTGGATTTTGACATAATGTGGTGTCGTTAGATTCGTCTCAGCAGTGCGAGTGATACTGCCTATATTAAAAAAATATAGATTCAAGATAGCGAGATTTTACAGCAAAATACAACTTTAAAAATACTGCAGTCAGATTTTTGTTTTTTAACACATCTACTTGTTTTCGAAATAAACCGCACGTCTGGTACTTACCTACTACGCACCTAGGTGGGTATGTCACCGTGAAATTGCAAACAACGCTAGATTATAATATATCTCGCTAAATTACAATCTGTCGAAATATTGTAAGACATACACACGGATCACAATTTAACGTATCAATTTTCAAAATATTACAATATTATGAAGTAAAACAGTAAAACTGTCAACTCGCGTTTTGATTGGTCGAACCTCATGTATATCGCGCAGCCATGTTTATTTGACAGCTGATCGCCATTTCGATGGGTATCGAACGTAAACAAACAGTGCATATGAGATTATTTTCTTATTTAATTAGTTTATATGAGCAATTTTCAACACGAAACTATAATAAAATGGAACAAAAACGGTTTGTTTACGCTCGAGAACCAACGAAAGCAATCAGCTGTGAAACAAAGATGGCGTCGTTGGCGACATGATGCTCGACTTGACCAATCCGAACGCGAGCTGCGTAATCGTATCACAGTTTCACGGATTTAGTTCGTTATATTGTAATCTACTGAAAAATTATACGTTAAATTGGAATACGAGTGAATGTGTTACAATATTTCGACAGATTATAATCTAGCAAGATAGATTATAATCCAGCGTTATTTCCAATTTTACGGTGACAGGTACATTTTAAAATCTCAGAAATTAAAAGGCCTTAATTTAAAATGTACAAGCCCAAAATACCCGAACTCAAAATACCAAAAGGTTTAAAATATTTGAACGGGTTACACCTTACTCTTTAATACCTGAATTCAAATAGTAAAACATCATAATGTAACGTACCTTTTTTAGTTTGGTCCACCAATACAAAATAACTTGAGATCTTCTAAATTGTAGGTTTTTGGGACGCCGAAAAATATTATGCATATTTTGACCTATTTTCAAGCTAAGTTTATACCTACCTGTCATGGGGTTGGTTGATTCACTGCTTGAAATACCTACCTACATACCCACCTATAGAAATATTTGCATTGCGTACCTATGTATTACCTACACTACTACTACTACATACCTAGGTACCTATTTCATCCTCAAGGGATTTTTATCTTATCAGTTGCTTTTTTATTATAACAGATATTTTATTAGATGTGTTAAAAAAACAAAACCTGACTGCGGTAATTTTAAAGTAGTATTTTGCTGTAAAAACCGCTAACTTGAATCAATTTTTTTTTTAATTTAGCCAGTGTCACACGCGCTGCTGAGACGAATCTAACGACACCTCATGTCAAAATGCAACTATCCGTTTGAGCTGTATACATACATAGTACATACATACTCTCGAAAAACATAAACCTCCTTTTGAGGCAGTCGGGTAATTAATTACGAACTGAGGTTAGACAAAAAATGCAGTTCAACCTATCACTAACTGTGTTATATCATTTCTTTTGTTACACATACATACATAACTCTAGGAAACCATAACAATTGACTATCGATAAATCGGATCAGCTGTTTTTACCGATGACATTAATTATTAAGAATTCCCATAAAATTAATCAGTGAGCATACGATTCACACGGTTGTTTTTATCGATATATTTTTTATCGACTGTCGATAGATAGTGCATATCTACCTTGGGAAAGCAAGATATTCGCATTGTTGAATGGTATTTAGATATTCAACCATTATGCACCGCTAAGGTGGGGACCTCCCGTAACGTCCGTTTCTGCGTTATTTTAGCGCAGCGCTAACGCATGCGTCTGTCAATGCATACTTTTGAATTCTTAAAACCCGACGCAACGTTGTTTTAGCGTCGGTTTTATATGATAAAGTATGGACTCGAATTAGCAACATTGTTGTTTGCCTCTCTATCATTTATATGACACTAGCTGCCCGTCAGCGGTTTCACCCGCTGCAACCTATTATTACGCGGGAAGAAAGCATTACTCGCCAAGAGATGTCGCTGTTAGTTTTCGGCGAAAACGTTTAAAACGCGAATCGGCTCAGTCACGCCACCTTTGCAAAAATATCGGAATATGCGTGATCCCGTAGGAATAAGACATTTTCCCGTGGTAAAAAGTAGCCTATGTGTTATTCCAGATAGTCTTCTATATTTGTGCAAAATTTCATGTCAATCTAATCAGCCGTTTTAGCGTGATGTCGTAACAAACACACACACAAACATCCGCCTTTATAATATTAATATAGTAGGAAGTAGGATAGGATTAGTAGGAAGTAGAATTTGTGGGATTCAAAATCTTGTTAAAACATTTTCACTGGCAAGTAATTTTTGTACGTACATGTGTTGTGGGATATACATCAATTTTGCCTCACTTACTCGCCAAGAGATGACGCTGTTAGTTTCTAAAACGCGAATCGGCTCAGTCGGGCCACCTTTTTCATAAATATTGGAAAATGCGTGATCCCGTGGGAATGAGACATTTTTCCGTGGTAAAAAGTATATGCTATTCCAGATGCCCTTTTATATTTCTGCAAAGTTTCATGTCAATCTAATCAGCCGTTTTTGCGTGAAGTCGTAACAAACACACACGTAGGAAGTATAGCAAGACCAGTTTGTAAGATTTTCCAATATCGTAAGACAAAACTTAACGCCGTGTGGTGCCGGCAGAGTAGAATAGCACCACCCCCTCTCTTCCCGTGGGAGTCGTAAGAGGCGACCGAGGGATAAACCCGACCCAAACAGCCAGGCCGACCGTATGGTGGCGGTTAATCCACCACAAAAGCATTCCCAATGAGGGTTGACGTCTGTTAGGCGGCCGGTCGTAAAATTAAGCCGAATCCATTGCAGCACGATTTTGTGTTTAGCAAAACGTGTTGCGCCGACCCCGAGCAATTGGGATAAGGGCAGGAAGATGATGTAAGACAAAACTTAAATTAAATAAAAGTTCGAAAAAATAAAAACAAAAATAAGGAGAACACTATCCGGATTCGAACGCGAGTCACCTTTTTTGGTAGGCAAGCGCGCTATCGCCGCAGCTACCATGACTTTAGGATGAATGTTGAATTAACGGATATGCTTCCCCACAAAGACGCGAATCGGCTCAGTCACGCCACCTACGTCAAAAATTTTGGAATATGCGTGATTCCGTAGAAATGAGACATTTTCCTGGGGTAAAAAGTAGCCTATGTGTTATTCCAGATGCCCTTTTATATTTCTGCAAAGTTTCATGTCAATCTAATCAGCCGTTTTTGCGTGATGTCGTAACAAACACACACACAAACATCCGCCTTTATAATATTAGTAGGATAAACAGTGATCGGAATAGGTAGAGTATATTTGCCATCCGTAACGGGTCTGCCAGATGCATATAAGTTGCGCATATGAAGAATGGACTCGAATTGGCAAAATTATTGATGACATGCTTCTCATTTATGTACATAATGCGCAAAAAATTCGCAGCAACTTATTATAAAGTGTGAAACACGCTTTATTCAGTGCTAAGAGTTATCTTTTAATTATTTCTCACACTTATTGTAATCCGAGATTTGAATGGAAGACATAAAAGGAATAACAGATTATGGAATTTAGAAACCAACTCATAATTTAGCCATTTATAAAATGTTCAGAGGTGATAGGTATGGAATGATACAATAGCATATGAATGAAACAAAATACCGACTTGACACAATCATAATAAGGTATGAAAATTTAACTGCAAATATTTCAAGCAGTAAACCAGCTCATGAAACTGAACCAAAGGCCGAAATATGAAAAAAATGACCTACCATACAAAATGAGTTGGCGAATCTGCGATCATGCAATGCAAATGCGATCAATCTAAGAATTCAACTCAGTTTTCCACTATATTTAAGACTTACTATATTGTATAAAATATGGCAGATACCTATCTGTCTCTAAGTCTATAGAAATAATCAAATAATCATAATCAAGAAAACTTTACAAGTTTGTCTTATCCTTTTCAACGGTCCTGTCACAAAATTGATAATCCTCTTGAGTGTAATCATTCTAACTCAAGAACACATTCATAATCTCCATACAAAACATCAACAAACTTAGGAAAAAACTAATATAATCGGATAAATTGAAGATTATCGCACCTTGCTGCAAACAGGCTTAACTCAAGAATTCAAGTTTTTGAGTTAAGAACCTTTGTGCTATTGTTGTCATTATTGGCTTGACAGCGGGGAGACCATCTTTTTTCTTTGATAGGTACTTGTTTGTTTTTTTCTTTTGGAATGGAATTGACGTTTGAAATTGAGGTTTTCTTCATGTAAATAGGCCTGCTGGTAATTTGTTGTACATGCAATTGAAATATTCGTGGTGGGCTTGAGTGTCTATTATTGTTGAATAAGAATATCAATAGCATCAGACAAACACTGACCTAAAAAAAACTTCTGACGAACACTCGCAAGATGTGTTGGTTTTAGTAGAATTTGTAAGTTTCCTTTATGTCTTAAAATTACATCTCATATATATTCATCATCTTATTCGTATTATAAGCAAGTAACGTAAGTGTACCTACACTTACTCTAAAGGCTTTCTTTTTTTAAGTCACTGATTATTTTATTATTTTTTGGGTGCTTTTACACATTTGGCAACATTGAACATGCAACAATAAAGTTTTTTTCTTATTTCAAATTAATAAACCTTCCAGGAAAATCAGCACTCAACAAAATTACAAAATCACGTCACAATTTTACATTCAATTCGAGAGATCTCAATTAACCAGATTGTCGAATTAGTTTCGCATTTGGCGGGCTACGGGCGGCCATGTTGTCTGACGGCCTCCATAACATAGAGAATTTACAGAAGGACAACTCGCCCCTTCTTCCGCCCAATTATAATCTAGGGTTGCTACTTTCTTTTTCTTTGACTTTGTACCTGGATCAACATACTTAAGTACACTATTTATATTATATCAAACGTACAAACAAAGTATATAAAAATTTTGGCACTTGCGTGTCGTGATTTTGTCATCTGACCGCACCGAACGCTGTTGACACAGTGACACTCACTATAAGCCGGTTCGAACCGGTTCAAAGTTGCGCGTAAACGACGGCGTATCGATGTCTGCGTGAGAATAGCGACGGTTCCTTGAAGCCGGCTCTCTGGATTGGAGCCAGCCAATCAGCCAATACTTACTTTACGGTGCCTCTGACGGGCTGCATTGTCCTCTGATTGCGACGAGCCGTGGCTCACCCGTGTTATGTGAGAACAGCGACGTTTCCTTGAAGTCGTCTCTCTGGATTGGAGCCAGCCAATACTTACTTTGCGGTGCCTGACGGGTTGCATTGTCCGCTGATTGCGACGAGCCATGGCCCACCCGTGTCCGACTGTCAGTCACACCAACACGGGTACGAGGAACAATCCTTGTCACTTGCTTATTGTCGTGTAAGGTTGGGCCTGTGGGAAAAGGGAGCAACTGAGGGAATTGAGGTTTTGGTAAAATTCAGTTTCGCCAAACTAAAATAGGTGTTTCGTTCTTTATCGACGAAGGGTTGTGTTAGATTTAAAATAAAGGAATCAACTTAGCATCCCACAATCCTTTGACTGCTGTGCAATTCCTAATAATTGCTGTTAGATGTCATTCTTAAAAATGAATCTTTAAATAAAAACAAAATGATAGTTAAAAGTTGCGAATACACAAATAATTCAATATTTTAGACTGCCTTGTTGACTAACTTGATTTTATTTTATGCAAGCAAAAATTTCTATTTTGCGAGATACGTTACTTTACCATCCAACCTACCACCTACACATTGACTAAAATTATCCAATAAAATTGGATTTTGTATGGTACGATGCACTTCAATGGGCAACAATGAGAAGTCAATCATTTTGCCATTTTCCATACATTTTGACAAACACTATACAAAATCAATGACTCCATTTAATTTTTTCGGACAAATTTTAATCCGAAAATGATGGATTTGCGAAAAAATATTGAGCCATGTGGATATTATGTTGCAGGTGATATGTTTTGAGAAGGAATGCATTCTTGATAGATCGTGAGAATTTAAGGTGTTGGACATGAGTTTCCATATAAAGAGGAGTGAATAAAAGAAAATAGACGCCATCTACGCAAGTTAGACGCGCGTCGCATCGATGACGAGACGGCTGAAGATCACCCGTCTGACGTCTCATAAAAAATACGCTTCACCTAAATTATGAAAAGAAAAGTGTTGCCCTCCATATTCTCTTCAACACCTAGATACTATAAAGATATTTTTATGTAGGTAGGTTAGTTCAGTTTTATACTGAACTAGTGAAAGAGAACGAAAATTAGTAGTAAAAGTAAGTAGACAACTATTTCGATTTCACTTCATCTCCTTCACTACCTAAGATGGAATTTTATCGTAGGGGATGAAACTCATACCGAGTTGTCGTAAGACACAGATTCACACCAGTACCTTTGCAATTTCAAAAACTATGAAGATACACGCATAATGGAATGCGCAAACGCAATCATTTTTATAGCACGCTATTATTGCTGAATGTCTAATTGTATTTACTTACGATAAGTATGTAGATGCGTGATTCGGAAGGTAAGTGCGGATATTTTAAAGAAATCTCGGGTTCGGTATGTTTCAAAACGTTTAAACTAGCTTCTGGATATGTAGAGTCAGCATTTTTGGTTGTAGTCTTTCTTTGAAGCTGAACTATAAAACGAATTATTACCTGACTTTGATAGAACCCAGAATTGTTTACTGCAGGGCCCCCTGGTGAGTTGTTCGCGTAACAACAACCTAAGAAACCCATCTAACACTGAAAACCTTTTTAAAATCGGACCAGTAGATTTGGAGATAATTGGTAATATTGGTTTGCAGAAAAAATCGTCTCAGTTCCGTTGTGGGTAAAAACAATGTCTCATCGCAGACTTTTTAATAAGTATTTTTGTATAAAGAAAAATAGCTATTAGCTGTAGCCCGTAAAACCGAATTTCTTGTCTACATACCTACATATCTACATACATAGTATTACATACCAACTCTCGAAAAACAAAACCCTCCTTCTGAGGCTGTGGGGTAAAAAACTTACCTAGAATTGAACCCTAAGCTAATAAACTAACACAACGACCAGGATTGGACGTTAATTAACTGTTGAGTGATTTTTTTACACTCGAGCGGACAATTAAACTGCCATCATTAAAGTGCAATTATGCGATCGTATTGTTATTGAATAACAATTGAATACCAATCGTTACATCATTAGTAGCCAATTGATAATAATCGTTAATAGCCAATTGAAATGTGTAGATTTTCCACCGGAATTAAATCAATGTGCTGATAGAATGTGTAATGATGATAGTCATAGAGTTGTTATAGATAACCTATATGCTGAAATTATTACTATTTTAAGGCAAGCATCCATGTCTAGTTGTACACTTAAACCTAAAAAATCAAATAAGTATAAAACTGTCTTAGGGTGGAATAAGCATGTAGCATCAGCTCATAAATAGGCTCGTCTTGATTTTCGGATGTATGTCCTCTATGGAAAACCCCATAGTGGACCTATATTTGAGAATATGAGTTTGAGTCGCAAAGTGTTTAAATCTAAACTTAAATATTGTCAACAAAATCAGGAGCAGATAAAAATGGACATACTTGCATCTCAACATTCTGCTAAAAAGTTTGATAAATTTTGGAAAGGAACAAAAAAGCTCAATGGGAGAGTTGAACTGCCTGTGAGTGTGGATGGCATAAGTGATCCAGGGAGTATTGCAAATATGTTCAAAGATCATTTTAAGGTAGAGTCCACTTTGCCTAGGTCTAGTAGCGTGTCCAGTGTTGAGTCCTGTCATGTTGAGAATCCACTCGGATTCACTGCCAAAGATGTGCGGGCAGCAATAAGTAACATGAAGAGGGGTAAATCACCAGGGCATGACGGGCTCAGCATTGAGCACCTGAAGTATGCTGGGCCACATATTAATAGAGTGTTGTCAATGTTGTTTACTTTTTGTGTACGGCATTCATATTTGCCATCAGATATGATGAAAACAATTGTTGTTCCACTTGTTAAAAATCGTACAGGTGACTTAGCTGATAAATCCAATTACAGACCAATATCTCTTGCAACAGTGTGTGCTAAAGTTTTGGATAGATTGTTGGATGTTCATTTGAGTACTAAAATAAACCTTCATGATGCACAGTTTGGTTTTAAAGAAGGGTTGTCAACCGAAACTGCTGTTTTGTCACTTAAATATGCTATCGATTACTATGTCAAGAAGGAGACACCGGTTTACGCCTGTTTCCTAGACTTGTCAAAAGCTTTTGACCTGGTGTCATATGACTTGCTATGGAGTAAATTAAAGGAAGCGGGTGTATCTCCTGAAATTGTTAGTGTCTTTTCTCATTGGTATAGTAACCAAAAAAATGTAGTAAAATGGGCAAATGCTCAATCAGATGAATATGTTCTCAACTGCGGTGTAAGACAAGGCGGTTTGAGCTCACCTAGACTGTTTAACTTGTATGTTAATAGCCTGATAGAGGAGCTGAGCAGCATGCATATCGGATGTCGCATTGATAGTATTAGTTTCAATAATATTAGCTATGCAGACGATATGGTGCTGCTTAGCCCCTCTATCGGTGCCTTAAGGAAACTTTTAGAACATTGTGAATGCTATGCTGCGCAGCATGGCTTGAGGTATAATGAAAAGAAAAGCGAGTTTATGTTATTTAAAGGTAAAATTAAAGAACCTGTTAATGTGCCACCAATCTTCCTGAATAAGGTTCCACTGAGACGTGTTACACATTTTAAGTATCTTGGTCATATTGTTACGGATGATTTAAAAGATGTGGATGACATTGAAAGGGAGCGTAGGGCACTGTCAGTCCGAGGCAATATGTTGGCCCGCAGATTCATGCGTTGTACAGCCGGTGTTAAACTGACCTTGTTCAAAGCGTTCTGTCAAAGTTTTTACACGTGTGCTCTGTGGACCAACTATACACTAAGGGCTTATAGTGCAATACGTGTGCAATATAATAATGCCTTCAGGGCCTTGTTGAGGTTACCCCGATACTGTAGCGCTTCAGCTATGTTTGCAGATGCACATGTAGACGACTTCTATGCAATCATGAGGAAAAAATCAACCTCCTTAGTGCGAAGGGTGAGGGGTAGCAACAACAAGATCCTGAAACTCATAGCTGATAGAATGGATGCGGCTGTGTTCCATAGATTTGCTCTTTTACATGTTAATATTGGGGCACATACATAGCTTCCTTATAACATAGTTTCATAAGACATGTTTCACTAATAAGCTGTGTAGGTGCTATAATTGTCAGAATGGATGCAGCTGTGTTCCACCGATATGCTCTTTTACATGTTAATAATAAAATTAAGTCACATACATAACTTCCTTAACATAGTTTCATAAGTCATGTACCTACTAATAAGCTATGGACTGTAATTGTCTGATAATAAACAATTTTTTTTATTTTTTTATTTTATTAGAATAGTTATAGGTATACCAGGTGTTAGAAAAATGAGTCTTCTTCTTTTCGTGTGGGACACCGAGTCGTTCAACGACCCGAAGAATCTGGTGTCAGAGTTTTTCAACCACCTACTGCAAGTAGTAGGCCTCTGACATGGTTGTGTAACGAGCGCCATCATAGACAGCAACGGGTAAAATAAGTAAGAGGGCGGTAATATCAAATTATTTTAGCGTTTAGAATTCGCCACTTTGATTAATGGAATTTTAATATATCTAGCCAGTGTCACTCTCACTTCTGAGATGAATCTACGACACCTCTTATCTTATAGTCAAGCTCATCAGTCAAGCAAGATCCACCTAGCCGTTTGGACTGTAGCCCGTAAAAAAGAATTTCTTGTCCACATATCTGTGACATATCTACATACATACCCTTCACATATATAGTCGCAAAAAACGTAGCCCTCTTTCTGAGGCAGCCGGGTAAAAAGATCTCATATTTCTAGTTCTGCAGTTTTTGTCTGATTTGTACAAGTTGCACCTTGCACGGAAGTCGCTAAGTTTCTAATTAAATAACCCCTTGTATGTATCATTCAATCAATTAATAACTTTGCTACTTTGTCTTATATAGATCTGTGCTGTGTAAAAAACCGCCAAGTTGCGTTGCGTTTAGATAATGATGTAAATAAGCGCTAAAAAGTCCATTAACGACGACGTTTTTTTACGAAACATGTATAATAAGCTGACATTGAAATATTTATGACTAATTGTAAATGATTGTTTTGAAATTTATTCATCCCACTTAGATTCTATTGTTTAAATACTGTCCTTAGTAGGCTGGAATTAAAAGGATTAACAGTATATTAATAACAACTCAATTTCATGCACTGTCTAACAGACAGACAGACAGAGTCTATAATCAAAGCGCACCTGTAAAACAGAAAATGTAAAACCACAATATTTTTTGTAAAAAAAAGGCCAAGTCTTAAACACATCATGTGCGTTAACACCAGCGCAACTCGGCCTAACGTTGCCGCTAATGACGTGAAAGCCAAAATACAAAAAGCGTAAAAATGGACGACAAAAAGTTCTGGCTCGAGTGTCAACAAGAAGGTAGAGTAAGGTGCATAACTCCAGAGGAACTACAATTTTCAACTTCATTTTATTTTCTTGTCTGAGAGGGACACAAAGTCGTCGACGAACAGCTTGGTGAACGCCTTTTACAAAAAATCTAAGCAATACAAGAATACTTATTTGCATATTTAAAAAGATGTGCTATTGATTTAAAACTAACAGAGGAAAGTGGGAAAAATCTTGAATGATATCGTTCAAAAATTATTGAGAAAGCCTCTCCGTGAAACTGCTTGCTTTATCGTCGACATTGTCATGGTAATGTTCATTATCAAGTGTGTATGTAGTGTATATATAGTGTGTGTGTAAGAGCCGAAAGTAAACTGAATGCTTGGCAAATCTATTTCTGTTTGCACCAATATATACAGTTATAGTATCTAAATAAAAAATGTTTCACTTTGGTGAGGATTTCCAAAAAACAAAAAATGAACACTCTGCTCTCTAGACTTGCCATAGCCTTTCAAGGTACGAAACGGGGCCGTGCGCTCTTAACTAATTTCTTTCCCCGCTACCGTATACAGCCAGTGTTAATTGCCCTGTGCGAGCGAGACGCACATATCACTTTTCCCTAAGAGGAAAAGAGACAGCAAATAACACGGTAGCGATATAAAAACTTGTTCTTACGACTTCGAGCTCTCGTTAAGAGCAAACCCTTAATGAGTAGTTTGATTAAATCGTTTTTAATAATTTTTAATGTTTGTTTATTATAGTGTGGATGTGGTTGGTTTTTTGTTTCAAGCAGATGGATTAGGTAATTGTCTGGATTGTATGTTTGCGTAAAGTTCCATTGCTTTTTGTTCAAAATTATACGTAGTGTTCTGACAGTAATCAAACAGAATTAAATACTAAAACATAAGCTAAGTAATAGGTTCACTGATGTTATTTTAATACTGTAAACAACAGCCGCAACAGCTTCCTAGATTGTTAATTTGATGTTCTTAAAACCAAGATTACTGCTACTGAGACATGAGCAGCCTAATTGAAAAATAACTATCCAAACCATCAGTCTTTTACCATATTACTATCGTTTTAGAATAGTATCGCCCCATTTGCACCCATTTGTGTCTTTCTTATCCATCCAACGGTCAGCAGCGTTTTCTGCGAATCTAACTGCAGCGAAAGAGTTAACAGTCAAGTGGTCGACAGGTTGACAGCGATTGGCACCGCACTGACACATTGGCATTCGCAATATGGCTAATTAGTAGTGCTGTGCCATGAGGCCTTACTGTAGTGTTGGGTCTTTCTGCTTTGGTCCTAAGAAGGGTCTTGCTAAAGATTTATTACACTGTACGCACTTCTCCTCAGTCATATCATATTAAAAGGGTAGTTATTTTCTTGCTGATGTAACCTAGTAGGTATTGGTTCCACCCAGCATATAACCAGATTAGTAATTAAATAGACAAGAAAAAAGAAACACATTGCTTCTGCCCTGCATCGATTAAGGCAAAGCGACCAAAGCTTTTCAAAATTCTTAACAATATAAATTTATTCAAAAGATACACGAACACGATTCATCCGCAATCATCAATATCTAGAGGTTATTACGTGGTGTCTAACAGGGACACATACTTTCTCCAACCCCCTTCAATATCTTCGCTGATCTGCCTGCTATCATCGCTTGGCTTAGCTTCACTTTACAAGGCTTTAACAAAACGAAACCTCTGTCTGACCAATGCCAATCCCAACACTACTAATTAGCAATAAAACCTCACCATATAGAGTCGTGTGGACTCGAGTGGCAAGCGAGGGGTTAAATTAACTACTTTGTAGCGATTACTGAAGTGAGTAGCGAGCACGTAATAAGTCCGTGCGATTAGCAAATGTCGACCATGTTAAGTATGGATAATTGGGGTTTCTCGATAATTTATAATTGCGAATTGGAATTACGAATCGGAATATTTTATACAGTTTGTAATTTGCGATGCAAGTAGTTACAACTTGAGCAGAGAATGGATTCCGAATTGGTAACATTATTGTTGTCGTCACGTTGTCGTCTTGTCGTCTTGCTCATAAAGCAACAATGTTGCGCATTCGCGATCCATTCTTTATCTGCGCAAGTTATACCTATGGAACCTTGTTGGAAAGTATTTGTGTATTTTTTGTCCCCAGAAAATCAGATGGTTCAGAACTATCGATTATACAATAGGGGTGCTGCTTTTTGTTCGCATTTTTAGTGTACCTACCACAATATCAAGTACCTATATGCTGAAATGTACCTAAAATATGAACATAATATGCTATATTTTTGACTAATTAAATATCCCAGTTTATTAGAAACAAGTGCACGTATATCGAACATAATTATAAATTAAAACAAATAATTAACTACTGCTATAAAAATTACTTCATTAGCGTTAATATTAATCAAGAATTATCGAGTATAAACTGTCATAAATAATAGCACTGTTTATTTAAGCACACATTTATCTAGGCACATAAAAATTACAGATTAAAAATATCCGAAATGAGAATAATAACAAGTGTTATCGGCATTACTGCTCCATAAAACGTTAATTGTCAGTGATAATTGCAATTAAAATTAAAAATTATTGCACAAAGTTATCGCCAGGTCAGGGTTCTTGTGCCTAACTCCGGTATCTAGTAATAATAAAATAAAAAATATCTAGAACTATAATAATAAAATGACTTTGAGCCGTGTCTGTGTATGTGTGTTTGTGCGTTCCTGTGAACTTGAATTTTTGCAATAAAAGTTGGTATGCACAGTACTAATCATACTTACATTTATATCGGCTTAGATAGCGCGTATCGTGTGGTGCCGACTTGGAATAGCATCACCCCATTTCTACCCGTGGGTAAAAGGTGACTAAGGGTTGGATCCAGTGAATGAGCGATGTCGCACGTCTCACATCTCCAACGATCGCTTGTCTTACAGATGTCATTTTGCGTCTCATCTGTGGAGCTTACGCCTTAGAGCGCTAATCTAGACTGATTAGTGTTGAAAGAAGTTTATCAATATAAACAAAGTCGTTTTAATTAGGTTTACAATTATCATAAATGTTGTTGTTATGGAAAGTTGATCATAATTTATTATTATGCACCTACTTACCTAAGATCAAGTGCAAGGTTGTAAGTAAGAATCAACTTTACTACAATATTGAAACTTTTCCTTAGTAACACAGATCGAAATGATAGGTATTTAAAAACTTGGATCGTCCTTTGATCACGCAAGGAGAAATATGTATCCAAAATTACAACTATTCAAAGTTTTGAGTTCCTACGTATGTTTATTGAAAAAAAAACAGATTCATAAACAAACCTTCATTAAATTTTACCTACCTTGAAATATTTCAGTATTCAGCCGTGTGATGCCGGCTTAGAATATCATCACCCCAATTCTACCAATAGGTGTCGTAAAATGCGACTAAGGAATATCTATCCACGGAATGGGCAGCAGCAGCGTTCCCTGTTATTCTTCTTTTCGTGTGGGACACCGAGTCGTTCAACGTCCCTGTTAATGCACTGCGCTCACCCATCCGCCTGCCAAGCGTGGTGAGTATGGATATACCCCCGACAGGGGAGACCTATGTTCACTAGTGGACTGTTGCGGCTATTATAGTTATGCTTTTCATCCTGTATTTTTAGGGTTGATCTAATCTACTACCTACAGGATATAAAAATATCATAATAAAACGTGGTGGTGTACTTGCATATTATTTATTTATTTATTTAACTGTTTATTGCACACAAGATAGAACACAGGACAATTACATTAAGAAAAACAACACAACAGGTACTGCTTATTTCTAAAAAGAAATCTCTTCCAGCAGTCCTACGGTAGAGTGATAGCATAAGGTGAGGCTGATAAATCGTGCACAATTTTTAATAAATGAACTATCAAAACAAAATAATAATATAATATGAAATATATATAAATATATTAAAATACGTATAATATTACATAAATAAAATATATACCTAATATATATAATTATATCGTATATATATAAACCTACTTATATACAAACTATTTACACAGTGAAAGATAATGCTCTTTTACTCTCTTCTTGAACACTGAGAGGGAAGGGCTGTCACGCACTGTGTGCGGGAGGGAGTTCCACAATCTGGCTGCATGTACAGTGAAAGAATAACTGTAGAAGTCGGAGCGGTAGATAGGGATCGAAAGAATGGAGCTTACATGGGAGCGACAAGGCCTGTCTTGGGGTCGAGAGAAATGGAAACGTTCCTTAAGATAAGAAGGAGAAGAAGGGCTGTGAAGAACGTTGTAAAGACAAGAAAGTACATGGGCATTTCTGCGAAGTCGGAAAGGAAGCCACTTGAGTTGCGAACGAAACTGCGAGACGTGATCATACTTGCGTAAACCGAAGACAAATCTAATGCAAAGATTTTGGAGACGCTCGAGTTTGTTCAACAACTCTTCAGTGGCATCCAGGTAACAAGTGTCAGCGTAATCAAAAAGGGGGAAAAGAAGTGTTTGCGCGAGAGTAATTTTAGTTTTTAGAGGCAGGAAATTTTGGAGGCGCTTGAGCGAGTGAAACGAGTAAAAAACTTTCTTACTCACATCATTTACCTGAGTAGTCCAGTCAAGATTGTTGTTGAGTAACACACCCAGATTTTTTGCAGTCTTAGTGTAGGCAATAGGTGTTCCATTATAAGTAACAGTTGGGATATTATTGTAATCTAACTGCCTACACATATACGGGCTTCCAATCAGCATTGCTTGCGACTTTTTAGGATTAACTACAAGACCGAAAGATTCGGCCCAGCTAGCAATCCTACGCAAATCATCATTGATAGATGCAGTAGCACCTATGATATCGTCAGAATTGAAGTGACGGTATATCTGCAAATCGTCTGCATAGAGGTGGAAGTTAGAAGAGATCACAAAGGTAACTGTGTTAATGAAAATGGAAAAGAGAAGAGGTGAAAGGACGCCACCTTGAGGGACACCCGCAGAGAGATCACACCATTCGGAGAAGACCTCGTCAGAGCGGATCCGCTGCGAGCGACCCCGAAGATATGAATTGAACCAAGCTATTGCCGAGGCAGAGATATTTAGAGAGCGAAGTATTGCTAGAAGGACGTCGAAGTCGACGGAATTAAAAGCGTTGCTAAAATCTAGTAAAATAAGTATGGTCAAAGACTTGTTCTCCATCGCATATCGGACGTCGTCAGTGACTTTGAGCAGTGCTGTCACTGTACTATGACCAGCACGAAAACCAGATTGGAAAGGAGATAGCAGTCCTTGCGCCGTTATAAAGTCAGCTAGCTGCCTGTGGACAATGTGTTCTAGGACTTTGGAAAGGAATGGTAAAATGGAGATGGGACGAAATTGGGAAAATGACGAAGGATTAGGAACCTTAGGGAGAGGAACCACATCAGCACGTTTCCATGCTGAAGGGAAAGAACTCGTTTCCAAGGAAAAGTTGAAAATGTGTGTAAGTACTGGTAAGAGTTCGGAAAGGATAAGGGAGATCATGCGGGAGGAAAGCTCATCATTGCCCACGGCAGTAGAAGTGATAGAAAGTATGTGCTTCCTAACATCCTCCTCGGCAACAGCATTAAAAGAGAAAGAAGTGCACTGTGGAAGTGGTACGCTACTGATGTTGGAAATTGTTGTTGATTTTACTATGTCACTTAACGTAACAGGTGGCGAAGAGAAATGCGCGTTAAGTGCGTTTATATCAACGACTCCACTACCGGAAGTATCAGGCGATTTTCCGATGCCGAGTGAGCGTAAAAATTTCCAAACCTGCGTAGGATTGCAATTATCAATTGACTCGTGAATGTGGCGTCTTTTCGCAACTCTACACAGACGACTACAGTGGTTACGGAGCAATTTGTACTGCGCAAGATTATGATCGGTTGGACGCTTTTTATACCGTTTTTTGGCTCTATCGCGACTAGCCATAACATCCAAAATTTCTTGTGTAAGCCAAGGAGTAGGCGCATGTTTGATTTTAACCTTTTTGACAGGCGCATGTTTGTTGTAAAGTTGAAACAGAAGCGAGTGAAGTAATTCAACTTTAGCATCAATATTGTCAGCGATAAGAACTGGAGTCCAGTCTATAGACATAGCATCCCGTCTCAACGCCTCCAAATTAACTCCTCTAAAGCTACGGAGAAACATAAATCTAGGTTTGCGCTTAGGTGGCCGAATTTTGAAAGAAAGAAATACAACGTGTTACAAAACAACCAATAAAGCTGAAAGGGGAAGGAAAGGTCCGTTGCAAAGAGTCAATTAACAAAAAATTAGAGCCGTAGTATCATTTTTGAAAACTACGAAAAAAATATTTTTTTATTAAATTACACTTATTTTTAATCGTGGCATCGCATCACTAATTTTGACAGCTCAAAGTTCAAATGAAGTTACTGACGCGGCGAAACGCAGTTCGGCCTACATTGCTGGCTATTACATGTATGACATCAATGCAAAAAACAAAGTCAACCAGCAATGTATGCCGAAGGGGACTTTGTTCGCCAGGTAGTGTAGCACCTGACCTAGACTAGTGATGTGATTATTTCATCGACTGATGATAATGAAAAATATTCTTTTTTTTGGTTAGTTATGTAACAGGTTGTATAAGGTCATGGTAAGAGAAATTCGCAGGAAATTGACCATGAGCGGCAATTTTGTCGGGAGAAGAAGTGATTAATAGATCAAGAAGAGAAGGAGTACAGTTAGGAAAGTGATGCGTTTCTGAAAGAGGAAGAATTTCTAAATTGAGCGCGGACAAGAGAGAGCGTAGCCTTTGCGCACGAGCGTCGTTCTTGATTAGACATGTATTAAAGTCACCTAACAGGAGAGTGTGATCGTAGTTAGGGCAGTAAGTACTGAGTAGATTCTCCAACGAGTCGAAGTAATCTATTTGTAAAGATGGACTATAAAAAACCGCGATCAACACTTTCCTGTGGTGCAGAGTAATTTCTATAAAAAGGTGTTCTGCTGAGTGAGAATACAAATTCGGTGATACACTAACAACTTTATGAACGATGTCAGTACGCAAATAGATAGCGACACCACCGCACCCCTTGCCCGTGCGGTCATTCCGGATCAGCTTGAAACCGGGAAGAGAAAAATGAGAAGATGGTAGTGAAGGCTTTAGGAAAGATTCAGAAACTAGAAGTGCATCAACAGATGTGTTGCTAAAAGCTGCCAGTAGGTCATTGTAATGCTTAGGAATGCTCTGAGCATTTATGTGACAGACATTAAAATTGCGCTTAAAAGGGGAAAATACAGTTTTGATCTGATCATGAACCGACAGAAATGTAGAACTATCACCATCACTATCAGCACTGGTGAAATGTTCAGACGAAGAAGAGCATGAGAAAAAACTTTCATCTAATGCGATATCATCCATAAATATATATTTAAAAAAAATATATATATAATACAATACAAAAAATATATACGTATAAAAAAAAATATTACCAAGTATATAAGAAGATAATATTAATTAGCACCCACAAAACTGTGCTACTCACAGCTAATCAACACTATCCGTGGCGTTGAAAGAAATATTCATTACACAAACAATCACATAAATAAACTCCATACACAACAAGATCAACAAGCAAAAACAAAGAAATAAAAATTATACAATACAATGTTGTGCATTTGTTGTGCATTAACGCAACAGCACGTACAAAAAGACTTGATTCAAATTGAAAAGGGCGAGAAAAAAAAAAAGACATAGACAATTTCGACTTGACAGTGACAGCTAAAAAAACAATTCATACAATACATACCTATGCATACCTATAGTATCACATCAATAACGACACTGTTTTTGAGCACCTTAATTAAAAATGAGGCACTCATTGACGTCATATTAAGTAATTATGATATCAATTTTGCGCAAAATCATTGAATGATAACTAGGTCCGAAGGTCTAAGATCATCATGGTCAGATTTCGCTTTGCGAAAATATGGACGATATATTTTGACTTGTTATCACGTGTATAATTATTCAAAATGATTACAATTATTCACGTAGGGAAACCTAAGAAGGTGTAAGTATATGGTAATGTTTGCAATTAATATAAATTTCGAGGAGAAGATGGTGTAGAAGAACTTTTCTCAACGAACATTAGGTTTAGTTGAGTTTTGAAAAAATAGATAAATTTCAGATCTTCCCTTAGGATCCCCCACTAAAATCTTTTCATCTTTCTTACTTAGACGGGAAATCTAGCAAACTGGGGCCAATATAATAATGTCTGTGAATGTCTGCCCCCGGTAATCAAACCTGGGTCCACCGCGGATCTTCAGACCGCGAACTCAGTCTGCTAGATCATAGATTAGTCTTTTTAGGCTTGCTGAGTAGTACTTAAGAGTTATTTACCAGATCAATATCTAGTATTGCTTAGACAACCATGGTTATCAGTATGTTTCAGTAAAATATGTTGAAAATGCACGGTGTTCGCGTCGCCTTTGCTTAGAACTTGGCGCACGCACTGCCATGCGCTTAGAAATAAAATCACATATTTTATTTTTCAAAATTTCATCAGAACTGGCTATACGATTGTCTATACGAACTATAAGATTGTCTTATAGCGGAAATGATTTAGTCACTCTTTTACTCGTATTCTTTTCAAATATTTAATTGTTTTATTAATGACATTGTACCTACCAATCTGCTTATCGGGTCGTAAAAAGCTTATGACTTCATCTGGGCTTTATGAATTTCCCCGCAGTCTAATTATTATGTCGAATGCACGAGTGATAACCTTTCTCCCATAGACTTATAAACGGATAGAGAGTCTGTTAAAGAAATGCCTTTTTTTCTAATGGCCATTTTTACCCGACTGCCTCTGAAGGAGGGTTATGTTTTTCGAGAGTACGTATGTATGTATGTATGTGAACAAGAAAATTCTTTTTCACAGGCTACAGCCCAAACGGTTAGTTGAATTTTGCCATATAAGATGTCGATTATATTTCATCGTTATACCTCAGGGGACCCCGCTAGATAGATACACACGATAGATTCGTCTCGGCAACGCGAGTGACACTGACTATATTATAAAAATATATTCAAGATGGCGGATTTTGACAGAAAAATACTACTTTAAAATTACTGCAGCCTGATTTTGTTTTTTAACACATCTACTTGTTACAGCTGCTTACCGCTCTGCCAACCCCGCAAGAGAAATAAGCGTTTTACATATTGCATAAATTTTTATGAATGGTAGGACTGGATCCAAACGAATTTCAGATATTGTTAAATACCTATTGGTTCTTTCCCGATTGAATGGAGTTTTCGCAGTGCCTAAATGCGAGGCCTAAGATGAATTCAATCAATAAGAAAACTTTTCGACTTTGACACGTTTTCGTTAATTCTCAGAAAATGCACACTCGAGAGTTGCTCATTAGCAAAGAGACCACATTTCAATAAAATAGTAGCCCGGCGTCAAAGAACGCCTTCTATTCCTTCTGTAGGCCTTTCATTTCTTCTTTGGCCTGTCTATAAAATTCGTAGCTCTACCGCATCACGCTTGCATCCGTCGTTTCTTCGAATCCAGATAGCATATTATCACAGCCTCAACTCAACTCTGAAACGCTGATATTGGAAGATTTATGCCGACTATAAAAAAACACATTAATTAATTACTCCCATTTATCTGCGGGTCGGAACTTTACGACAGTGGCGACCTCACGGATGTCAACACGGCTGTAAAATTGTTAATGAGGTCTCTAATATTTTGGTTGGAATAACGAAGTTTTTGTTTTATTGATAAAATGCCGACTTTTTACCAAAACAAAAAGAAAATTAAGTGGTGAATCATTCATTAGAAAGACTGCCTACATGAGGCAGGATTCAAACGTAACGGCCGTTGTTGCGCTATTTTAGGAACAATACGAATTTACACCTTACTCCAATACAAATGCGGTTTAAAAGACGCATTCGTCGACGCAGTGTTGTGCGCTACGCAGCGCTAGCGATTGCGTCTGTCAAATAGTTTGACATAAGCGTTTTGGGATACATTCAAGGGACTATGACGTCGCTGAACTTGCACCTTACGAATGACGAAAGCACAAATTAGGGAAACGGCGCACGCGAAAGTATGGAACTTACAGCTGACTAGTATAAAATTTCTACAAAAGAGCTACGAAAGAGACCACCTTGAACGTACCCTTGTATGTGTAAATGTTCATTTTCCTAACGCATGCGTTACGTAACGCTAAAATAGAACAAAAACGCACGTTAGGTCTAATTCTTGCCTAACGCGGATCACCTCTACCACATGATTTTCCAGCATTCGGCTGAATTTGTATTTTTTTGATGAAAGAAGTTTATTAACTCACATAAAACTAAATATCATGGTACATGCCGATGCTGCCGTCGCATCGAACTGCGGCTGTCTCGACGTCACAAGTTTTAATTTTTAAGATAGGCTTAAAAACCAAGCGACGCGACAACGACGCGCGTCGTTGTCGCTGTCGCTTGGTTTTTAAGCCCACCTTTACAGTGTCTGTTTCGAACCGCAATCTCGTGCAATTCGGCCTACTAAATACAACATTGTATAACACCAACTATGTTCAATCTGTTGTTATCGTCAGTTTTGAAAACGAAACTTCTTCTTATCTGGATTCTGAAGTTGTTTGTAAATAGTTAATTTGCCACATCAATCACATCGCTTGTTGTGAACAAATCTGCAGTTACTGTTCAAATCTGCAGTTAATGAAGTGGGTTGCAAAAGAAGTCAAATTCAAGCTACCTATGCATTTGATAAATAGGTATCAAACATTGGTATCAACTCCAATCCTAAATTGAATCCATAGGTACCAAATTTTAAAATTCTTCTCGTGTTAAGTATGTACGTACTTATAAGATTGCGCCCAGATGGTAGAGGCTGCGCCAACTCCCAGCACAGATGGCAAAAGCTGCAGATTCAAAACTTGCATGCTGCGGTAGAAAATATTACAAGTAAAAAAAAAGTGTCAATTCAGCTTATGAGGATTCGCGCATATTTAATTATTTTAAAACATACCCAAAAAATATGATAAACATACCTACATGCAGGTGTAGGTATGACAAAGTGTCAAAGTACACTCACACTGTAAATGCAATGCTCGGTCAACCAGGTACTAGACCTTAAAAAGACATGTGTAGGTTAAATCATCAGAACAATTAAAGCAGAAATCAGGTCTATTCTATCTATTCTATTCTATTTCAGCCTATTGCAGTCCACTGCTGGACGTAGGCCTCCCCCAGGGAACGCCATAAGGCACGATCTCCCGTTTTTGCCATCCAGTCGCTACCAGCCGCCTTTTTTAAGTCATCGGTCCATCTGGCCGGAGGGCGTCCAACGCTACGCTTGCCGAGGCGTGGTCTCCACTCGAGAACCCGCTTACTCCACCGTCCGTCGGTTCTACGACAAATGTGGCCAGCCCACTGCCACTTCAGCTTGCTACACTTCCAGACTATGTCCGTCACTTTGGTCTTTTTTCGGATGGCCTCATTCCGGACTTTATCCATTATAGAGATACCAAGCATAGACCTTTCCATGGCTCTCTGAGTGACATGTAGCCGGTGGGCCAGTTTTACTGTCAAGTTCCACGTCTCGGCTCCGTAGGTCATGACTGGTAGGACGCATTGATCGAACACCTTGGTCTTGAGGCATTGTGGCAAAGATGATTCGAGGATATGACGCAGCTTTCCAAATGCTACCCAGCCAAGCTGCACTCTTCTGGTGATTTCAGCCTCAAAGTTGTCTCTTCCCATCTGCAAAGTTTGCCCAAGGTACACATATTTCTGGACAACTTCAAGGACTACACCTTCGACGGAGACCGGCTCGGGGATTATGTGTTGATTGAACATGACCTTCGTCTTATCCAAGTTCATCCCAAGTCCAACACGTCTCGAGGCAGAGTTAAGACTAGATAGCATTTTTTGCAGGTCCTGCAGCGATTCGGCCATTATGACTATGTCGTCGGCAAAGCGGAGATGCGTGAGACTTTCGCCGTTGACGTTGATGCCCAGTCCATCCCACTGTAGAGTTTTGAAGACATCCTCCAATGCGTTGGTGAAGAGTTTCGGGGATATAACGTCACCCTGTCTTACACCACGGAGCAGTTGGATGGGTCTTGTTTTATGGTTTTGTACTTGAACGGACATCGTAGCCATTTGATAAAGGCTTCTCAGCACCTCCACATACCGCCAGTCGACTTGACACCGCTGCAAGGACTTCAAAACAGCCCAGGTTTCGATAGAGTCGAAGGCTTTTTCGTAGTCCACAAAAGCCATACACAGTGGTTGGTTGTACTCCTCTGTCTTCTGTATAACCTGCCTTACAGTATGGATGTGGTCCACGGTACTGAAGCCCTTACGAAACCCGGCCTGTTCCGGTGGCTGAAAGGCGTCAAATCTTGATGCCAGACGATTCGTGACGACTCTCGAGAACAGCTTATAGACGTGGCTCAGAAGTGTGATCGGCCTATAGTTTTTGAGAAGCGTTTTGTCTCCTTTTTTGAAAAACAATGCCACTACACCTCTGCTCCACGCCTTCGGGGTTGTCCCATTGGCTATTACAGAGTTGAAAAGCCTTTTCAGCTCCTCAAGGACAGGTTTTCCACCGGCCTTAAGTAGCTCAGAGGCCACTCCGTCTTCCCAGGGAGCCTTCCCACTCTTAAGCTGTCTGAGAGCCGCCCCAATTTCGTCTATATCTACGTCCGGGAGATCTTCTGTAAAGTGGCGGGAGAGAGGAGCTCTTGGGTCTGGGGTCGCATCAGGTGGAGGCTTTTTCGCATGCGAGGCATACAGACTTCCATAGAAGTCCTCAATTTCAGCGAGAATCTCTGGAACCGATGTGACAGTTACACCATTCGAGGTAGTTAGCTTTGCCAGATGACTCCTTCCCAGTGTCTTGGTAAAAACTTTCGAACCTCGGTTTTCTCAATCGCCTCCTTAACGAGTCGAGTGTTATAGCTTCGGAGGTCGCGTCTTACCATACTTCGGATCTTTTGTTAAGTGACTGGGGATCTGGCAATGCATCCTCTGGTGTTTCCGTCTAATTCGCATCAGTTCCAGGGCCTCGCTTGAAAGTTTGGACTTCTTGTCTGTTCGCCTTTTACGAAAATGCTTCGTCCCCACTTCGCGAACAGCCTCGACTATGCCCTCTAGGTCCTCATCAACGTTTGTCGGGGTCTCCAGGGCAGCGAATCGATTTTTCAGTTCAAGTTGGAACTCCTCATGTCCGGCTTGGGGCAGATTGGGACGGAGAACTTGCTTCACCATGCGGTTTCTTTCTAGCTTAAAGTTGATATTTAGGGTGCCTCTTACTAGTCGGTGATCACTTCCGGTATTGAACCTACTGATCACTGAGACATCCCTAAATATATGCCGTTTATCCGTCATGATGAAGTCGATCTCGTTCTTCGTCCTGCCGTCAGGGCTCTTCCAGGTCCACTTCCGTTGGGGCTTTTTCTGATAAAAGGTGTTCATACAGAACAGCCATTGCCTGCTAAGGAAGTTGACTAGCATTTGGCCCCTCTGGTTTCTGCTCCCGTAGCCATGTGGTCCCAAGCTTGATTCGCCGTGCTCCTGTCCCACTTTAGCGTTGAGGTCCCCCATGACAACAGTGAAGTGGGTCTTAGTGGTTTGGTGTATGGCCTTCGACACGTCGTCGTATAGGGCCTCCACCTCTTCATCTGAGCTGCTCGAAGTCGGCGCATATACCTGTACGACCTTGAGAGAGTACCTCTCGGTCAACTTCAGTACGAGGTACGCTACCCTGTTCGAGACGCTGCTGATCTCCTTCACGTTGTCACAGAGAGCCTTATTGACAAGGAACCCTACGCCACCCTGGGATTGTGCGCTCCCTTCCCTGAAGTAGAATAGGTGACCTGATTCTAGGGCTATCGTGTCCTCCCCCTCTCTTCGGACTTCTGACAACCCAAGAACATGCCACCGTATCTTATCTAATTCTACCTCAAGAATTGGGAGACTTTCGTCCAGCCGCAGACTGCGTCCATTATACGTCGCCAGGGTCAGTTTATGGCAGCCGTCCTCCGTAGCCCGGGGATTCTTCGCACCCCCTGCCCTACTATTACCCGGGCCGCTACCGTAGCCCGGGGTAGTAAGGCGGCCGGGAACTAGGGGCCGTTTCTTTATCGACCTATCCATGGAGGGTTTTGCCCATAGTCACCACGCTGGGCAGGCGGGTTGGTGACCGCAGTGTGTGTTTGTGGACTATGTTGTCAACACGGGAGGCGCTGCTGCCCACCTCCCGGAAGCCCTTTATCGCCTCTTACGATACCCACGGGCAGATTTGGGGTGGTGAAGTTCTACTCTGCCGACACCACACGGCACCAGAAATCACTAGAAATCAGGTAACAACAAGATATATGTCAGTCAGCAGGAAAACATTTTAGCAAGCACTCTTACTGACCAGTTAATTAACGGTTAAACACGGGTAATTACTACTGCGGTTTTTATAAATGAGTCTTTTGTATCTTCTTCTTAAAAACTATCAACTTTTCACAATTTTTTACTTGTTACTGAATAATTATTTAACTCAAGATCCCTTTTTATACTTGATTGAAAATCTACAAAAAAGAAATAAAAGCAAAAAAAAAATGCCTGCCAGTAGTAAAAAAATATATGCCAGGTAGAACTTTGAAATAAGTAAAAAGTTACTTTATATTTAGTAAAATGAGCACAAAAGCTACAATATGCGACCTTTTTCCCTAAAATCGTTTTTGAATCTTCACAATAAAACTACCTAAACAGATTTAATACCACCAACTAATTATATCATTGCCTTTTATCTCAAGCTACTTCAAAACTCCAAAACCCGAAAAAACAATAAGGGTCTGGACCAGTTTAAAATAAAAAAAGGTATCTCGAAGAACATAAATTTAAGAACAAACGGTGGCTTAAAGATTCTCTTACAAATTGTCGGAAAAAGCCTTTTATAGCTCGGTAAAATAATGCGAGATAAAATGGTGAATATATAATTATACATTAATGGACGTAAACTATTAACGGCTACCGGAAAGTCGAATAAAGAAATAAAAATAAATAAAAATATAGGTATGTAGATTTGTCGATAACACTTTATATGGAATAAAACGTCACGACACTTTAAAAGGTGCCGTCTTAAGGAGAAGACTTTTTTGTTAGCTACTGTAGGTAGGTAGATACAACATTATACCGTGTGGCAGCGGCTAAGAATACTGCCACCCCTAGTGAATGAAAGAGAGTTGACGTTAGGCAGGCAGCCGGTTATGAAACATTGCCAAATCCTTTTGCTACATGATTTTGTTCGCTAACAAAACATGTTGCGCTGGCCCCAATTGATTTAAGATAGGGAAAGGTGATGCTGATGTAGATACAACATTTCCTGCTCGTTATAATTTAGGTCTTCTAAACTAAATTTATTTCATTTTATTGGACTTAAATTATTCTGCATCTATCAAATCTTTTTAACTTTAGTAAGACTTTTGTAGGTCGCATTTCTTGTATCTATACATATAATAAAACAGAAACGGAACCAATTCTGTACATGGAATAGTTTAAAAAAGGATTTTTACTTCCAATTGTGCTCAGGATATAGAACTCAGAACAACAGCTAAAAAAATTTTTGTCTGTTTGTCTGTCTGTTTGTCTGTCTGTTTGTCTGTTTGTTTGTCCATCTTTCACGGAAAAACTACTGGACGGATTTTTACCAAATTTTGTATCGTAATACCTTATTAGGCGGGTCAACATCTAGGATACATTTTACCACTCTAGGGTCTGGAGTACCAGATGTAGACCACCAGAAGCACCATTAGGAGCCCGGCAAAACTATACGAGATAGAGATATGACTCCAAAGCACAAGTTGTTCAGCTTGGTAGGACGCTTCTGCTGGCGAATAGACATCGAATGTTTGGAGTACCGGATGTAGACCACCAGGTACACCAACAGGAGCCCAGGTAAACTATAGGAGATACAGATATGACTCCAAAACAAAAGTTGTTCAGCTTGATGGGACGCTTCTGTTGGCAAATAGACATCGAAGGTTTGGAGTACCTGATGTAGACCACCAGGTGCACCAACAGGAGCTCAGGTAAACTATAGGAGATACAGATATGACTCCAAAGCAAAAGTTGTTCAGCTTGATAGGACGCTTCTCCTGCAGAATAGACATCGAAGGTTTGGAGTAACTGATGTAGACCACCAGGTGCACCAACAGGAGCCCAGCTAAAGTACCTATGGAAAATACAGGATATGACTCCAAAGCACAAGTTATCAGTTTGATGAGGCGCTTCTGCTGGCGAACAGACATCGAAGGTTTGGAGTACCTGCTGTGGACCACCAGGTGCACCACCAGCTCTACAGGTAAACTATAAGAGATAAAGACATGACTATAAAGCAAAAGTTGTTTAGCTTGATGGGACGCTTCAGCTGGCAAAAAGACATCGAAGGTTTGGAGTACCTGACCAAGAGTAAATCACCAGGTGCACCAACCGGAGTACAGGTAAACTTTAGGAGATACAGAAGTGACTCCAAAGCAAAAGTTGTTTGGCTTGATGGGACACTTTTGCTGGCGAAAAGACATCGAAGGTTTGGAGTATCTGATTTAAACCACAAGAAATACCACTAAAAGCTTAGTTAAACTATAGTAGATATTGAAATGGCTTCAAAGCAAAAGTTGTTCAGCTTGGCGGAACGCTTCTGTTGACATCTGCTGGCGATGCAACTGGTTCCAACAATTAATATATAATTAACGTGATGGATACAATTTTTAGGACGCTGGTGTAGAAATTAGATTTTTCAAGGTATAAGGAACGAAACGTAACGAAGTTCGCGGGCACCAGCTATATTGAATAAAGATCTTAATCTGAAGTTACCATGAACACAATAACGGTACTGTACCACAAAAGTTTTGAGATATTTTTTTTCCAAGTTTCCGTTGGTAACCATACCGCTGCAAGCAAATCAGCAACAAAATTAACTTTGTAACGCTGAAAAACTTGATATGTAAACGTTGACTACGTTGTGTTGTGGGTGTGTCTGTCATGCTCTTGGCCGGTTTTTATCTTCTGTTGGCGCATAAACATCCCTTGGCGAGACGAAGTTCGCGGGCACCAGCTAGTGTAACATATCTGGCCTATAATTATTACCGGGGCTTAAGTCCCATTATTTAAGGTCACCCCTAGAAATAGGTTTTACCTATAATGCTTTTTACAAATTGATTACAATATCAAAATACTTTGACCCAAATTGAAACAATTAATATGATCAAATTCGTCTATCCCTTAAGCCAGTGTTAAAGATAAGCCGTTTTTGGGTATACTTGTGAGTTAATTGGCCTTGTGGTGCTATGAGGTGGGATTCTGGGCTCTTTGGGTCATTCTCCACTGGGTGGGCAACTGGGAAAACTGGTACAATCAGCAGCACCTCGATTTACCATTCAAGGGATCAGTATTAGTGCTACCTACATCACACGAGGGCCCCAAGTCAGCTTATTTTTACCCGACTACAGCAAAGCAAAAAGGAGGGTTATTAGCCATTGTAATGCCAGCAATACTCGACTGTCATTCCATATCCACTGTTATTTTCTTTACAAAAATCTTTTAGCAGAATTCGGAATTCGGAACTACCAATACCAACTGACATGTCATCGACACACAACTGAAACGATTTTCACTAAGCAGGCTTCGGCCTCACATCATATTAGCTTACGACGACATAGGCCTTCTTCAGGGTAATTCATAAGGCATGATCTCCCGTTTTCGTCATGCAGTCGCTACCAGCTGCTCTGTAAAGAGACTTAAAAGTCAATGGTCCATCTACCGGAGGACTTCTTACGCTACGCTTGCCAAGGCTTAGCCTCTATTTGAGGAATCTCATAGTCTGACCGGAGGACCTAGATACGCTTGCCAAGGCTTCTACTTGCTTGGGGAATCGCTTAGTTCTCAACAGTAATTTAAACAGTCATTATGTCTAGATACAGTTCTCTTAAATGGGTAGATCGAGGTGCTGGTGCTGATAGTACCCATGAGTGTGGCTTGTCTAATTATGTGCCAGATAGCGGTTCGTTAGGGAGAAGTGATTACAAAGCACAAATGCTGGTATTAAGAAATCATCGAGGTAAATATGTGTGTGTACCTATGTCTATACCTGCTATTATTGTGAGTGTTTTATCGAAGACCAATTTTCATTCAGTGTTTCTAATTTACATGCAGTTTATGACTAGCCTCGATCTACTACCATACAAGTTATCTAAGATTGCTTTCCATGTTGTGCAAATGATTTGATTATTAAATAATATTTAATGTATAAATAACATACAGGCCCATTTTCAATCTTACAAGAAATTAAAACATAATTACGTTGTAATAAGAAGAAGAATACAAACCAATTCACCCATTTCTAAATAGGCAATAAAACTTAACCCCACTTTGGTAGTTTTTAAAATTCCATAGTCCACGGCGGCGGTTACTGAAACGGCGTCGTAAAAGTTTATAGTGTCCATTTTCGTGTTTGTTTGAGGCTCAATATCGGTTTCACCCTTAGCTTTGATTGGCCGTGGTTCTGGAGAAAGTGTAGAGCCTCCGTGTCAGCGATTCACTAAAAGCTCATAGGGCCTTACCACAAAAAAGATAGACCAGCTTTAAACACGCGTTCGACTCGCGTCTAACTTTTGTGTGGTAAGGCCCAAAATGTCTATTTTAGTGTTTGTTTGAGGCACAATATCGGTTTCACCCTTAGCTTTGATTGGCTGTCGTGGTGGAGAAAGTGTGGAGGCTCGGTGTCAGCAGTTTAAAAAAAATTGACAATTTGCAGATAATTCGTGCGTTTTTGAGGTCCAAATATCGGTTTCACCCTTAGCTTTGATTGGCCGTCGTGGTGGAGAAAGTGTGGAGCCTCAGTGCTAGAGGTTTACTTAAAGTTTATAGTGTCCATTTTCGTGTTTGTTTGAGGCCCAATATCGGTTTCACCCTTAGCTTTGATTGGCCGTCGCTCCGGAGAAAGTGTAGAGTTCTAATGACAGAGAGTTAGATGCTTGTACCTAGATATCAATTTTGTGAAAACATGCAAAATTTTCCACCACAGGTTGGATTTAAACCAGCGACCTTCAAAATCCATACTGGTTAGTGATCAAGATACACTTGCTTAATTTGTAGCCCAGATGGTAGAGGCTCCACCAGTACAGATGGCTAAGGTCGCTGGTCCAAATACAGCCTTCAGTATACATTTTGCAAATTCTCTAAAAAAATATTTTTGTATTTCCTGTATCAAGTTGGCATGGTCATAGCGTCAGTTCACAATCAATGTGACAGATTGATCGTCATGCCGGGGCTTTCCTGGACTATGAAGAAACGACCTCTTACGTAATTCTGATGTGCAAGGAGATAGCCAAACGGTTTCAAATCTTTGGTAGTCTGCTATCGCCAGAAGCCTCTGAACGTCCCAGGAGACATGGTGTTTCTGAAAAGGGCTGGGTTGGCTTAGGTACCTACATAAAGTTACAATCCCTCCTGGCGCATTTAACCGCTTTAGGGTCTTGCCTTTCTGACTAGCCAAATACAAAAGTGATCACGTCCATCAACTAAACAAGTTACAATCGCTAGATGTGCAGCCACACCTTGCGGAACCGTCAAATCACAAAGGGGCCGCCCATATCAATATGTGTTGGAACGTGACAAGGTTTTCGATGTGGACCTGAGGAACCATAAACCTGAATCAGAATTTATTGATTGACCAGCATGAAGAAATACTGCTGAAGAGCAGATAATCCTAGAAAATTTCACTATTGTACTACAAAAAAATGAAAATTCTCTACATTCACCGATAAAAAAGTGTGTCCGAGGATAGTTCCCATACTACCTCATTTTAGTTTTTATTATCGATCATGGGGTGGTTGGTACCTTTAAAAACTCGGATGACAGTTCATTAATCCATCACCATCACACAAACTTAAGTAAATCATGCAACTTAAAAGGTTAGATTTAGGTCAGTTTCTATAAAAGGTCAATGAACTTTTTCACCAGTTTAAAATGCACCAACCATAGTGTTATTGACCTTGACCATTTAATATAGTTAATCACCAAATTTTAAATCACTTCTCGTGTTAGTTATAATTTTTTTGGAAAAAGCGTGGCAAGGCTCCATCTACCAGATTAGTGACCTATTGTTTCATACACCTGCATATGCCGTAGCATAGTTGTTAGAAGCGTTGGCAGTACAGATGTCGAAGATCTGAGGTTCAAATCCTGCCTGCGGAGGAAAAAATGTTGTCCACAAATTCAGCACAGTGTCTGACCATCAATGACAAATCGGGAAAATTATTATAAGATATTGTTTACCCATTAAACATATGAGTAAGACTTTTATCTGACCTCTTATCACCCACCACACACATCTAAGACACACATAGATCATCAAGTCACCCCAGACGTAGCACACATACCTAGCTAAGTCATGCCAATCATTCACATCGGTCCATTCATGCACTCATTCACCGCTTGAAATAGCTCCATCTATCGGAGGAAGTCATAAACCAATCAACGCGTGTCACAGACCAGTGTCAACTTAACCACGGTTTTACATACTGGCTGTTTGTTGTGCATGTGCGTATGGAGATACTTGTACTGTGGTAGGTTGGATGCTTGGAATGAGATGTCTGCTTAGGGATGCCAAAGGTTTGAAAAGTAGCAGTAAAGTAACTTCGCATTCCGCTTTGGTGCCTATGAAATTTCACTTGTAGTTTCTTGCTGGCAAAGCAAAAAAAGCGTTATCCTGGCCTCGTATCGTGGTGTCATTTTGTCGCAAGATTTTGCGGCATTTGCTACGTTGCGTCGTCGTATCTATGTGCGTCTACACTTGGTCCGATTTTCATGGGTTGCATTAGTTGCATATAACTACTTTTTGTATTAGCACGGACTGACAGGGCCGGTACCACAGCAACATCGTATGGCAAATGTGAGAACAACCTAGCCCTTGTCTCGGTCCGTAACCTGGTCTGTTTTACCAAAAAGTAAAAGAAGAGTAGGTACAAACACTTGCAGTTACCTAACCGCATAGTTACCGTAGTCAGGGATGGGGTGACCCCTATCTCTCTAACTTTGTAAGTGAGTATACTAATCACCGTAAAACCACTCGCTTATTTTGAACTTTTCGGTGCGTAATAATTTATTTCCAATTAAATTGCGAAATATCATCCCTGCGTCAGACGTCCGCACTATCTTAATGTCCCTTTTACGGAACAATTATTGTTACAGTATAATTATTATTATGTATGATCAATAAATTATTGCCTTCATTAATTACTTTTGATTGAGAAATGCGTCTGTCGATAACTGGGGACGTGTTTTTATTGCTGTACGCAAGTGTATGAATGTATGATGCAGTCATTCAAGGCTAGAAGATAGGTACCTATGTACTACGTAGGTAGTTATATAGGGTGTAATTTTATTAGTGGCGGATCCGTTAAGGGTGTGTTCTGTCAATGAAACTGAACAACTTTCTCCAAGGAACATAGGTCGAAATACGAAAAAAAAAATTGGTCCCCCCATACTAAGTGTGTTGGCCGGCCGGGTCAATTTGTAAGGGAGGGCCAATTTTTTTTTTATATTTCGACCTATGTTCTTTGGGGAAAGTTGTTCAGTTTCATTGACAGAACACACCCTTAACGGATCCGCCACTAATATAATTACACCCTATATATAGGTACCTACCTATCTATCTTCTACTTTACTTACTGCTGAGATCCAGAAAGAATCAAAATATTAAGATCCGCACGGCTATTCTTTTCTCGAAGTGACAGTATTTTTTTACGGCTGATGTGGCGCAGTGGTAGTACGACTGCCTGCGATGCAGAAGTTTTTGGTTTTGATTCCTGGTGGGTCACTCACAAAGTTAATTAATTTCTTTGTTCTCTCCGAGTCTGGTCAGGGCATTGCAAGCTGAACCACCTGATTGCCTGAAGGGCAAAATAGTTGCGTGCTTTGGATGGCACGTCAAGCCGTTGGTCCCTGTTGCTGTTTATGATTCATCGAAACGGTGACCCACTTGAAAAAAGAAGAAGTTTTAACCTCAAATCGTTGCATAGCTGGAAATTTTTTATACTGTTTAAAAAAAGCAACTAAAAGTACGTGGTCAAGTTAGAGTAGATCTCGATTCCCATACGAACTAACTTTAATAAGTTGTGAGAAACAAATGTAGAGCAAAGTTTGTTTCTTCTGATATTAAAATACTGTCACTTGGTGACAATCACATCTTGCTATCTGCCTGTTGCCTGCAAAATTTCTAATTTGACATTTTATTGCATCCTACTGGCCACAAAAAAAACAATAGGAAAGAAAATATAGAGCTAAATCACCGCGGCTATTTGAATTTAGAATTGGAATGGCACGCCGCAGCGGTGCCAACTTGACAGATCGGTCTCTGAGTGGCTGTTACGCGTGGATGGCGAGCGCAGTGAGTGGCTGACACGCGTGAACTGCTGGTAATGAGCGTGTCCTTATTGGTGGGGCTTCAAAGAAGTTAATTTCCCGGGTCGTCATAGGTGGCATCACACAATAAGCAGAAAACTAGGAAACAGTTTAAGTTCTGTAATAATCTTATAGATCCAGCATACACACATCCATCACACATTTTATTCCTTGTGAGGTAGGATGAATATTAATGGCTGTAAATATACGGTCATTATTGCCTTTCTAATCAATGGTGCTCGGGAAAGTGCGGAAGCAGTTTTAAATGTAATTGAAAATCTAAGCCTTCTTACACTTGTGTACCTAATTATAATTATTCTGTATTGGCTGTAGACTGCATGGTAGGGCATGGCTGCAGGTAGTTTTCCACGCAAATCATATAAATTCAATATTAATTAGAAAAATTTTGAAAGTGTAATTACAACTTCTACTTCTTGTACGTTTTGAACTCGGCCAAAAGGTCATTGAACCCCCATACAAACTAATGCAAATTATGAAGTTTTTTCTGAGACTAAAACGAAAATTAGTACTAAGATGAGGAACGGAAGCAGTCCAACCTCTTGAGCCTTGTCTTGTTACATTTGTATAGGTATAGGTACATTTGTAGGTATTTGTCTTCGTATAGTCTGTGGTGTGCATGCTCACGGGTAGTTTGGCGCGCAAAGCGGGCCCTGTGTCCTGAAAATTAACAGCAACGCAACATTTACGTGATTAATTCCTTTCCCAGTCCCAAATCCGAGAGGTCCTTCGGCAATGATCATTTACGGTAAAACACAATGCTTAAATTGGTAGGTATACCTACATTCTTACTAACGTAATCAGGTAATATGCTAAGGGCATTAAGAAAGTCGAGAAAAAACGGAAGTACGCTACCCTCACTAAAGTCTTATCTTGTTTGTTACACATTTAATGTACTTATACCTACATTATAGTCTGTGGTCTGCGTGAGCACGGGTCGTTTGGCGTGCAAAGCGGGCCCTGTGTCCTGAAAATTAACAGCAACGCAACATTTACGTGATTAATTCCGGCAATTAAGAACGAGAGCCGCGTTTTAGGGCCTCTACACACTGTGCTACTTGAGTACGGCGTATTTATTTTGTCTTAAATACAAAATTTACTTAAATTAAATCTACAGAAACGTAATCAAATAAAAATAGGAAGGACTTAAATAATTGTTTCAAGTTTCAAATTTTACCTTAGTTTTGATACACCTTACGATTCACTTTATTGGATCAGAATCTAAATATAATATCGGGAGGCATGGTAGTGCCCCCACCAAGACAAGTCAAACGAAGCGCGAGCGGACTACCTTGGCTACCTTTTTTCGATATTAATGTACCATATGCTGAAAACCCAGAACCTAGACCGCCGATGATCCTACCAAATGTTGCACAGTATGTGAAGGCTATACTCCGCATTATTAATTTATTTTAATTAAAGGTTACTCACACAAGCCGGTAGGTGCTGGTGTTCCACGACAAGTCGCACCAAAAATCGCGTAGTCTGCGACGGCCTTGCAGCTAAATAAATTTATTTTTAATTACAGAGTAATTGCGCACACACGCCGCCCTGTGTTGCGGCCAGATTAATTTGGCGGCGATGACGCGTCGCGGCGACGTTCCTTTCTACGACGAGTCGCATCAAAAGTCACGTAGTCTGCGACGGCTCTTCAGCTAAATGAATTTATTTTTAATTACAGAGTAATTGCGCACACACGCCGCCCTGTGTAGCGGCCAGATTAATTTGGCGGCGATGACGCGGCGCGGAGACGTTCCGTTCCAAGAGTAATGGCTCGTGAAAGAAGTTGCCAATGGATTTGTCTGAACAGAACGCGTTTGTTCTCAGTAGAGATCGTTTTATGTACGTATCTACCTATCTATTTATTTCTAGACATTAGGTAGTTACGTCGTTATTCCCCTTTATCTTTCACCAGATATTTAACAAAATGTTTCATAATTTCAGGTTTTCATTTAAGCAATTTTTCAGAATTTGGTATTTTGTCTTTCGTTCCTTATGGCGTACGCCGGGGCAGACCTACGTCCCTACAGTGCTATAGGCTGATCGAAAGTTAGTCCTTCAAATATAGTCGGGGAATTCTGGAAATCCAATGTATGGCGCCAGTTGAAGCACGCCTTTACAGCAATTTTTTTTTGCGATTAGATACCTTTAAGCATGTTGTTTGAAACCTTAAAAGCGGAGACCCTCCGCCCGTCCGCATCACCCCCATTTTCTTTGAAATTTGTCAAAATTTATAAACTTTACGGATTTATGAGTTAACTATAATAGTTACAAAAAAAGTGTCAAAGGACAAAATATTCCGTATTAAATTTGCTACTTAAATGTAATACATTTTTTTATTGTAACTCTTACGGTTTTCAAGATAAAACGATTTATACTAAAAAAACCTTTTCCTGGAAAATCTATGAATGGCGCCAGTTGAAGCACGCCTTTACAGCATTTTTTTTTTGCGATTAGGTACCTATAAGCCTGTTGTTTAAAACCTTAAAAGCGGAGACCCTCCGCCTGTCCGCATCACCCCCATTTTCTATGAAATATGTCAAAAACTATAAACTTTACGGATTTATGAGTTAACTATAATAGTTACAATAAAAAAATGTATTACATTTAAGTAACAAATTTAATACGAAATATTTTGTCCTTTGACACTTTTTTTGTAACTATTATAGTTAACTCATAAATCCGGAAAGTTTATAATTTTTGACACATTTCAAAGAAAATGGGGGTGATGCGGACGGGCGGAGGGTCTCCGCTTTTAAGGTTTCAAACAACATGCTTAAAGGTATCTAATCGCAAAAAAAAATTGCTGTAAAGGCGTGCTTCAACTGGCGCCATACATTGAATTTCCAGAATTCCCCGACTAATACTGATAGGATTCATTCAGACCATGAAAGTAAACGACTTTCTTCTTTCTTTCTTTCTTTCATTTCGTGTGGGACATAGAGTCAGACTTTTTCAACTGCCTACTACATGTATCTAGCATAGACAGCAACCGGGACCGACAGCTTAAAGTCTCCTTCGAAGCATGGAACCATCTTGCTTATGGACAATAAGGTCGCTCAGTCTGCAATGTCCTAACCAGACTGGGAACAAATTCACAAAGTGGTAAATATCAAATTTGTGACTACCCCACCGGAAATCAAGTTAAAGTAGGTAGGTAAGGTAGGTATAGTACTTACTTATTATTTCATATTTAAGAACTACAATATTGTAAAATTATTTGAAGGCTGTGCGGTCACTGTCCAGCAGTGGACAGTAGGTAATGGATGATGATAAACAAGAAACTTGGGAGCTTCTGAAAAGGTATGATGTTATTCTGTGTTTACGCAATTACGTGATTAAACATTACGTAACCATTGAATTTGTTTAAGTTTTAATCGTTAATTACATTGTTTTCATATAAAATGTGGAGCAAACAAGCTTGGATGTAGGTAAATCGTTTGCCATAAATTACATGATAAAAACTGTATTCGGTCATACAATAACTCTATGTTAAAGTTCGGCAAAAATTATTATATACAGAGTGTGATAAAATATTTATATCATCATCTTCCTGCCCTTATCCCAATTACTTGGGGTCGACGCACAAAATCGTGTTGCAAAGAATTTGGCTCAATTTTACGACCGGCCGCCTACCAGACGTCAACCCTCCTTGGGAATGCTTTTGTGGTGGATTAACCGCCACCATACGGTACTCTACATAGAGTAGGTATTTGCCTATTATCATCAGTAAAGTTAAAAATATATGCCCGTATTTATAAATTGCTCTCATTTCTGAGACAGATCTTGAGAGCGATTTTGAGATGTCGGTAGTACTTATGACATGTATTTTGTCTACATTTAAGTCTTGTCCCTGATATTTCTTGTGTTTGTCTTGTAAAATGTTTATACTTCGTTATTATTTTGTATTCAATAATTAGAAAGCGACTTTAAAAATCGAAAAAAAACTAAAAATAGAACACTCGTACCTACCTACCTAGTTACAAAAGACGATAGCTCTTCTCTCTTTTGTTTCTATACTTTCTTCTCACATTGGAAGCCGTGTAGTGCCGGCAGAGTAGATTAGCACCACCCCCTCTCTTCCCGTGAGGGTCGTAAGAGGCGACCGAAGGATAACCCCGACCCAAACAGCCAGGGCCATAACCGTATGGTTGCGGTTAATCCACCACAAAAGCATTCCCAAGGAGGCTTGACGTCTGGTAGGCGGCTGGTCGTAAAATTCAGCCAAATCCTTTTGCAACACGATTTTGTGTTCAACGAAGCTTGTTGCGCCGACCCCAAGTAATTGGGATAAGGGCAGGAAGATGATGACTTTCTTCTCACATTACCTAGTTTTCACTGAATTTTCATACTTCATACTATTAAACATTCTTTTTGCTCACCCTGTATAGGTAATTCATATCGCGAAGTTTACAATCATGGCGACCCGACCCTCTTATCACGCAATTAAAGTTAATGGATATATTTAAATTAGTGCTCCACACTCAATTGTCCGCTATCTGTTAATAAGCAAGTTAGTTGTGATCATTCATACAAGTAGGTACAGTCGGCAGCAGGTCGACCTACCCACGGATAAGTATATTTAAATTAGTGCTCCACATTCACTCGGTCGCTATCTGTTAATAAGCAAGTTAGTTGTGATCATTCATACAAGTACAGTCGGCAGCAGGTCAACCTACCCATGGATATATTTAAATTAGTGCTCCACACTCAATTGCCCGCTATCTGTTAATAAGCAAGTTAGTTGTGATCATTCATACAAGTACAGTCGGCAGCAGGTCAACCTACCCATGGATATATTTAAATTGGTGCTCCACACTCAATTGCCCGCTATCTGTTAATTAGCAGGTTAGTTGTGATCATTTATACAAGTACAGTCGGCAACAGCTCGAGTTACTCATTACAAGTACAGTCGACAGCAGGTCGACCTACCCGCGAATATGTTTAAATTAGTGCTCCACACTCAAATGCCCACTATGTGTTATTAAGCAAGTTAGTTGTGATTAGGGTTTTCTACCCGGGTACCCGGGTCCGGGTATACCCGGGTATTTAAGACTTTTGGTACCCGGGTACCCGAGAAAAAGAGATAGATAGACTGATTTAATACAAAAGAGAGAAAAGAAGAAAGGATATTGTTATATGTTTAAGAATATTATTTGTTTTATACCTATTAGGCTCATGTGGGCTTGTATATCTAGACTTCCATAATAATTTTATTATTAAAGTAGGTAACATATAGTATTATTTTATAGGCATTTTTGCCTAGAAAAGAATTTGCTCAAAAACTACTTGTACGATTACAAGAATTCTTTCACCTTTGGAATGTTAGGTTATCTACTTTTTTTTGTAGTGGATTTAATACAAATTTTATATTCTTTATTTATATGCAGAACCACTAGGTGTTTTAATATACAATTACAAACTTACGTGCCAATATTTAAACAATAATTTAAAAACTTCATCCAGCACCTCGCAGCGCTATCCGGTAGATAGGTACTTTTTACCATCGAGAATTATCTCATTCTCACGTGAAAACTGTTAGAAGCGAGTGTCACCGTAAGTGATGAAAAATGTGAGTGTATTCATGTACCTATTTTGTTTGTCTTAAATTAATATATTATTCCCACTATATTTAACCTAAATGTTAGGTGCTTGAATGTTTTTACTATCTTATATCTGAAAGGTAGCCGTTTTAAATAGAGTTTACCTTTGCAAATTTCAAAATTACCTATGCATTTTTACTTTAAAAAGTAATACCCGGGTACCCGGGTATACCCGGGTATTTCGTACCCGTAAAAAATCGTACCCGATACCCGGGTATCTAAATTGGTCGGGTATTCGAAAACACTAGTTGTGATCATTCATACAAGTACTGATGGCAACAGCTCGAGTTACCCATTACAACTACAGTGGACAACAGGTCAATCTGCCGATGGATATATTTAAATTAGTGCTCCACATTTAATTGGCCGCTATCTATTTATTATACATACATTAAATCTATAAGTAAGTTAGTTGAGATCATTCATACAAGTATTGTTGGCATCAGCTCGAGTTACCCATGGGTATATTTCGCAAGGGTGCTCGCTCTGTCACCCAGCGCTAATGTAATTTTTTTAGTGTTTACGCTACCTTTCGTGTGTGTGAGTGAAATCAGTCTGACTGACCGTATAGGTTGACTGCTGTATACTTCTTAAGGCGTTCCATAAAAAAGTTCTATGAAGTTATGTCTCTGAAGGAGACAAAAAGCAGTTATTCATTTGTATGACGTAACGATTCACCTTAAGGCAACTTCAACAGCACTCTCTCAGAGGTTCTCTGATTATCACCAGCAAATCCGCCTATCCATCCATATACTGGTTGTTCAGAGTAGTTGTATGAATAACCAATATAAGTTGGTCCCTTAAATGGAAAGGTGGATTTGCAGGCGATAATACATTAATAGTTTTGTTAAAGGAATTTAATTTAAATAGCCATTTCAATGTGAAAGAAATAATCATTTATTTTGCTACACAGGTAGAAATAACAATTTACAGATAAAAATCTTACACAAATAAATTTATTAACACTTTAACACTGATTCGGTCCTGATGTTGAACTAAAAAATTTTGTACTGACACCTATTACAAGAATTTGGACATATCTAAAAGTAAAATTATTTGGTAAAAGGTAAAAACCTAGGACAATAGGATTAAATTATTATTACAAATAGTATTTTAATATAGTTTTCATCCCCTCTATTCAAAAAACTACGCTTTGGTCGCACATAAGTGGGATTAAAGTAGGTCATTTAATCCCAAGGGATTAAAATTCATTTGAATTTGGAACACAAATATTTGATGCCAATCAATCGAAAATTTACTACAGGTGGGTTTTTTCTCTGCAACACAACCTGTTATCTGCTATTTTATTGAGTATTTTACACCTAGTATGGTGCTCATAAAAGACCTAATTCCTAGCAAAATTTGAAATTAAAAAGTAATGTGTCAAATTTTCTTTTTCTTTTGGCGCGTTAACTGGCCAGCAATGGGCAACAACAATATAAATCCTCACAATTATATTGCATTAATATGAAATGAAATTAGTGATGTTTTTGTAATAATTGGATGTTTATAACGCAATTTAAAAGATGCATTGTAAAATAATGGACAACAGCAAGCAATATTTTAAGAACTTCGTAGATTAAGTAGGTATTTATTGTTTTTTTCATAGAGGGGGATGAAAAGTAGTATGTATCACTCGGGTATAAAGTTATTTATTCTCGGGCGACTTACATTGAATCCCTCGCTTCACTCAGGATTCTACTTTAAAATCCCTCGCTACGCTCGGGATTTTACTCTAGAATCCCTCGTTCCGCTCGTGATTCAAAATAGCGCCCTCGCCCTAAATATATCACTTTATTCCCTTGTTATAAAAACTACTATTTATTACATCCTAACTTAAATCTATTATTTACAAAATAATTTACATCTCTCCGTAAGTACGGCCAGCAAAGAAGTCTACTTAAAAATATTCATTCAAATATTGCTGGCAACTTTTATTTTTTATTCGATATCAGAATGGCGTTCGAAATTCAAATTTTATTGTTGCGTGCTAGTTTGAGTGCTGGGTGACGGCGAGCCGGCGGAGACAGGTGGTTGGACCATGGCGAGATGGTGAGGTGGGAGGCCCATGGGGTGAAGCGGCCGGCCCCCCATTAGGGGGTGGGGGTGGAAGTACTGCTGCAGCGCCGGGTGGTGGGTGTACAGGTGGTGGGGGTGGCGGGAAAACTGCGCCATTTTCAGCTTCTCGATCTCCGCCTCTTGAACGCGCTTCGCTTTCGCTCGTCTGTTTTGGAACCAGATTTTTACCTGTTGGCAAAGAGATATGCTGTTAGTTTACTTAAGTTTCAAATGTAGAACACGACTTTGTATAGGTTTGATATTTTGTGAGGGAAACATTTTTTTAATTTATTTATTTTGCATTGAACCGATAATCCCAAAAAAGTTATTTCTATCTGTTAAAAAAATCTTTTACCGTTGCTATGCTTACATTATTATATAAAAATGAAGAAAAAAATAAAAATACTTGTTACGTGAAAATCAAAATATGTTCTTTTGAAAAACGTGTAAGTAGTAGAAATAGCTGGGTCAAAATCTACAATTTATGAACGATATTTATTAAATGCCTTGGAAAAGTGAGAGGAGAGTTGAACGATATCTATTTTAAAGCTAAAGTTTTATTTTAAATATGCGATCAGCATTAGTTTAACTTTTTGTGTTAAGGACATTTAAATCTATGGCCAGTATTAATATTTACCTGAGTTTCTGACAATCCCAGTGACGACGAGAACTCGGCCCTCTCGGCGATGCTCAAGTACTGCTTGTCGACGAACTTGCTCTCCAAAGCGCGGAGCTGCTGCGCGGTGAACGGCGTCCGCGGCTTGCGGTTGGGCTTGTGCTTCCGCAAGTTGCACTTCAGCTTCGGAGGCTCGCCGTTCGCGTCTGGGGAAAAAAGAAAAAACTGGTTAGGAAAAATGAATTTGATAATTTACAGTGGGGTGGGACACCGAGTTTTCTGTGGAAGTGAGTGGCATAAAATTTTGACAAAAAAGGTAAGGTATTGTAAAAAAATAATTATACACATAAATGCAACAAACATGTCCTATCATGATATGTAATGATGTTCTTTTGATTCATAAACCTACTTAATAACCATTTCAAGCAATTGAAAAAAATAATAATAACGCAATTAACTTTTCATCATAGTAGGTATATGATACACGGATCATAAAACTTGTATATTGAAAAGTTACTATGCCCGAGGTTACGCCATTTAAAAATACGGTCCATCATATTTCACTACTCTCTTTCAAAGCTAATAAAGTATTGAATATGAAGAAGGGAAGGCATTAAGCATACTGTCCGAGCCGACCATAACAGCTCAATACAAAAGATCGGAATGCCGATTCATTCAACACTGGTTTAATAAATCGCAATAATAAAACTCATATAAAAAACGACCAAAGGAATAAGTATGGTCCCGATCTCGATAACCATCAGTTCGAGGTAATTTTCAACTTATTTGGCGATGAAACAAGCGTATTAGTAAGCAAATCGACGATCTTTATTGCGTCTGGTTAAGAAATTTTGATAGACGCCCACGCGCGGACAGAATGTGAGATGTGAATAAAGATAATGATATCGTCGTCAGTAGAATTGGTATGCTTATTGGCTGACTACTCACACTCTACTTTAAGCCTGTCACATATTTTATTGGTCTATCTTCAATCACCTAGAATAATTTTGTATTCAAACTGACTGAAATAAATGTTTCACTGATAGCTGTGACTATGTTATCAATTTAATACTTATAAGGTGACCATCAAGTTTTAATAAACCCCTATGATAAACTCTTTCGATTGGCACAATCTAGGTCAATGTTATGCCACAGGTTTTTATCTTTTAAGGAAATTAAATCTTGATTCGGCAATTTGCTTTGCTCTAAGACTATTATGTTTGTTAATGGAATGATTTTATGTTAATACCTATAAAGTTTATTACACAATTAACTTTAATTTATCGGTAAGACCCTATATTTCTATTAACGACGTATTATACCAGATGTCTTTGGTAATTGGTTTTACATTCAAGGCATTCATGTATCAGACTGGTTGAGTTATCTCTAGCCTATTTGATTGTGACATCTTGTGGACCTCAGTCAAAATGGAGGAAAGATTTATGAACTATCAAACCCAAATAATTAGCTCCTCGTATAATTTGATGTCCACTAATTAACGCTTTTGTCATTGATTGATATTTCATAGACAAGCACGTGTTAAGAGCAGCTGAGAAAGTTACTTGGTAATTGATATAATGGAGTCAAAATTCCAGTACTAATAAATGTTCTAGTTCTATTCTTGTACTTAGCTTGATTTGAATAAGTTTTCAGTGATAGTTTTGCTTTTCAGCAAAATATCTCTAGGTATATGTATAAGAATACTAAGAATTCATTTCTAAGATCAAACTGATAGTGTTCCAAAAGTATAACAATCTCAAAAATTTGCTTCTCAACCGTGTAATTTATTACAGCATTATGAATGTTTGATAAATGATGTTGTTCATTATCCCCTGTGGTCACAATATCATTAAACGCATTAGTGTTATTATTATCAACATCGTCGACATCAGACCAGTGGCGCTATAGCCCGAGCGTATTAATTCCGGCGTCAAAGCCCAACTTCTCGCTTAATAGCTAATGGGCCACAAAAAAGTAAAAGAAAAAATAAATTATGTGACAGTTGAAAAAAGCTAAAGTGTATTAATGTCGTGTTTGGCGGACGTCAAAGCAGGTACCGACGACATAGAAGACGGAAATAAAAGTAAAGACGTGTTTACACTTGTGCAGTTTTAAAATAATGTGGCAGAAATTAAATATAATTAAACAAACGCACACTCAGATTTTCAAGAAGCAGTCAAATGTCAAATAATTTTACAATTCCTCTTAACCCTTTTGTGTGCGCTTAAATTATCTGTTTTTAAATACGTTGTTTCAGCCGTCTCTCTCGTCTGGATGTTAATTGTCCAAAGAGATATTGACAACACATGTTTCACGACTGAATTATGTAGCTCACTTTGTTTGTGACGAGTGAGATACGAGACAATCTGAATGAAAACATTTAAATATGCATTCGAATATTTTATATTAAATTGTGTTAATTATCTGAACGGTTTAGCTACTTCTTTTACTATTTTAATTTGTGTTGTGAATTTGTGATAGACTAAGTATTTAATTATTTTTTTTGATCTTTTTTATAATTGATGCTGTTTAATTCTAAAGCTCTTAAAAGATTCCGGATCCAGAAAAGAATAAAACATTTTTGGGTATTTTAAAGTATTCTTACAATTTCAAGAAAATAACGAGTAATACTCTACTCTGCTTTCATGCTGACGCTACATAGGGCTGCATTGCTGCTAAAAAGACAGTTGATATATTAATGAGCGCGTTTGCTTTTTGTGTGAGCACTGCCATTAATCGTTCTGAGCACGGTATGTCATTCATTCCAATATTTTAAACGCGCGCTGTATACTTGACATTTTTGTTGTTCAGACAACGTCGGCTGACATTCCGCAGTCTGGAGGAGATTTGCTTGTTCATTTACATATTTAAATATATCAAAGTACTTTTCATGCATTAAATAAATCAATCGATTAATACCTTTTGGAAAAATACTATTTCGAAATGAAAATATAGTGCACATGAAGTTGTGTATGGCCACAAGACAGTTCGGATGACACAATATGAAAAAAACATTCAAGCGTATATTTTCATTAACACTTGTGGTTTTCTCTTCAATAATATACGAGTGAAAAGATAAATTCGAATTCCTTCACATCCATACATTACGCCTCTAAAAATCCATAAACACTGTCAAACACAAAGAGACTACGCTATTAACAGATGCTCCCGGATTCCACATACAATATTTATCAGAAAGCATCAAACGGATGTCTTTAAAACAGGACATTCATCAGAAGAACCATCGCTCTGTGAGGCCATTGAAAACGCGGAAACTAGAAATAGGAAGACTATTCAAGAAATAGATTCAAATCTATTCCATTGGAAAGGTTTAATAATAGACATAAAAGATTTGAACAATCTCGATGAATATAGTGATAACATTAAAAAGCATCTTACGCAAAAGGAGAAGATAATAAAAGATTGTAAGTGAATGAGTAAAGATTATATCAATCCGAATCTTTAAGATGGTAGCGCAAATGCAAAAAGATGACATTATTTTCATGAGTATCACCCAGTCACCCACCGGTAAGATGCTTAATTAAGGATTAAAACATTATACAAAAGTATTTCAATCATCCGACTGCATGGCCTAACTAAATGAGCTATTAAGAGCAAAAGCTAAACTGTATTTACATGTATAAATATACGCTTCTATAGTCGGTTTACAAATAGCAGTATTCAATGGAGCATTAGTATTTTGGCTCGCGTCCAACGGGTGACAGCAATACTTGACTACTCGTTAAAATAATGCTGCCGTGGTTTCAGTTAGATGAATTTTGACAATGTATTAATTTGAAAATTGTATTGTTCTTTTTTTTAAATGTTTGCTTCAAGAGTGTCACAATGGTTACAATGTTTTTGTTCGTAATATATCTGTCATATTATATAATTTTAGTTTTGTATATTTTTATGTAATGCTAAAATTTATTTAATAAATGCCATCTAAAATACTATAATTTGCACAATTAAACAACAAAATCATTTAAATAAATAAATTTAGTTGATTTTTCTGCTGACGCTCCCGGCAAATGAAGTGGTCGCGACAGTCTTGTTCTCCGGGTAATTGATTGGGAATGCTTCTATAATTAGGAGCGTGACTTGCTGTGCTAACCGTACCTACATTTACAGATAGATAGATATAAGATACCTATACACTTTGTAGTTAGAGTTATACAGGGTGTTCAGGATGGTGAACTGGAAACTTTGCAGGCATGATCATACCATAAAACTGATCAACTTTTTCTACAGAAATGAAATGATTTTGTTTGTCGTGTTCCCACAGGAATTCATAACATTGTGAATTTTGCACGGAAAATCGATATTTTTTTCTCGTTTCCCAACATAAGCTTCAAAGGAAAAGTTATTCAGTTTCATGGCCTGATTGTGCCTGTATAATTTCAGTACTATATCCCTGATACCCTGTATAGATTTTAGTTCAGTCTGTAAGAATTATTCAATTTAAACTATTGAAATGTTCCGGTGATTGCGTTTAGAATACTGATTGCATAGTGCTAATTGATTTATTGTGTATTTAAGTTTGTTACTTTATGCCGTTGCTTAAGTAATCAATGTAAATTAAGTTCTTAGTACCTACCTTGTATAATTTATTATTGTATGTAGCCAAATCCAATTGGAACATGATTTTGAATACCTTCCTGTAAAGTATGTTTTAACGACCCCGCATGAATTTAGATGAGGTTTTTTTATCTATTTTACTCTGCATCTTCATCTAATATCATGTTCATATGATAATTGTAATGATGACCAACAATTTGTAGGTAATACCTAAAGAAATATCCTAGCTAATCAAATATCATAATCAACAATTTGTAGGTATTACTTAAAGAAATAGCCTAGGTAATCAAATTTCATAATAACGCATTAGTGTTATTATTATCAACATCGTCGACATCAGACCAGTGGCGCTATAGCCCGAGCGTATTAATTCCGGCGTCAAAGCCCAACTTCTCGCTTAATAGCTAATGGGCCACAAAAAAGTAAAAGAAAAAATAAATTATGTGACAGTTGAAAAAAGCTAAAGTGTATTAATGTCGTGTTTGGCGGACGTCAAAGCAGGTACCGACGACATAGAAGACGGAAATAAAAGTAAAGACGTGTTTACACTTGTGCAGTTTTATAATAATGTAGCACTAATTAAATATAATTAAACAAAAGCACACTCAGATTTTCAAGAAGCAGACAAATGTCAAATAATTTTACAGTTCCTCTTAACCCTTTTGTGTGCGCTCCTTAAAATGCTTAAATTATCTGTTTTTAAATACGTTGTTTCAGCCGTCTCTCTCGTCTGGATGTTAATTGTCCAAAGAGATATTGACAACACATGTTTCACGACTGAATTATGTAGCTCACTTTGCTGGCGACGAGTGAGATACGAGACAATCTGAGTAGAAACATTTAAATATTTATCCAAAAATTGTATTTTAAATTGTGTTGATTATCTGTACGGTTTAGGTACTTTTTAATATTTTAATTTTGTGTTGTGTATTTGTGATAGACTATTTAATTCTTTTCAGATCTATAATATAATCGATGCTGTTTAATTCTATAGATTTTAAAAGATTTCGAATGCAGAAAATAATAAGACATTACTGGGTATTTTAAAGTGTTCTTAGAATTTCAAGAAAATAACGAGCAATACTTACTCTGCTTTCATGCTGACGCTACCTAGGGCTGCATTGCTGCTAAAAAGACAGTTGATATATTAATGAGCGCGTTTGCTTTTTGTGTGAGCACTGCCATTAATCGTTCTGAGCACGGTATGTCATTCATTCCAATATTTTAAACGCGCGCTGTATACTTGACATTTTTGTTGTTCAAACAACGTCGGCTGACATTCCGCAGTCTGGAGGAGATTTGCTTGTTCATTTACATATTTAGGTATAACTAAGTATTTCTAATACATTTAATAAATAAATTGATAAAATACTTTTTGGGAAAAATACTAATTCGAAATGAAAATACAGTGCACTTGAAGTTTGTATGGCCACAAGTTATTACTATATATAGATGACACAATATGAGAAAAACATTCAAGCGTGTATTTTCATTAACAATTGTGGTTTTCTCTTCAATAATATATGAGCGAAAAGATAAATTCGAATTCCTTTACATCCATACATTACGCCTCTAAAAATCCATAAACACTGTCAAACACAAAGAGACTACGCTATTAACAGATGCTCCCGGATTCCACATACAATATTTATCAGAAAGCATCAAACGGACGTCTTTAAAACAGGACATTCATCAGAGGAACCTTCGCTCTGTGAGGCCATTGAAAACGCGGAAACTAGAAATAGGAAGACTATTCAAGAAATAGATTCAAATCTATTCCATTGGAAAGGTTTAATAATAGACATAAAAGATTTGAACAAACTCGATGAATAAAGTGATAACATTAAAAAGCATCTCAAGAGGAATAATAAAAGATTGTAAATGAATAAATAAAGATTAAATCATCTTTTAAAATTATAGTGCAAAGTGCAAAAAGACGACATTAAGATAATGAGTATCACCCACCGGTAGGATACTTAAATAAAGAATAAAACACTATACAAAAGTATTTCAATCATCCGACTGCATGGCCTAACTAAATGAGCTATTAAGAGCAAAAGCTAAACTGTATTTACATGTATAAATATACGCTTCTATAGTCGGTTTACAAATAGCAGTATTCAATGGAGCATTAGTATTTTGGCTCGCGTCCAACGGGTGACAGCAATACTTGACTACTCGTTAAAATAATGCTGCAGTGGTTTCAGTTAGATGAATTTTGACAATGTATTAATTTGAAAATTGTGTTGTTCTTTTTTTAATATTTGCTTCAAGTCAAGAGTGTCACAATGATTACAATGTTTGTGTTCGTAATATGTCTGTCTTGCAAATTTTAGTTTTATAAATTTTTAGAATGCTAAAATTTATTTAATAAATAGGATCTAAAATACTATAATTTGTACAATAGAACAACAATATTATAATGAATAAAATTAAGTTGCTTATTCTGCTGACGCTCCCGGCAAATGAAGTGGTCGCGACAGTCTTGTTCTCCGGGTAATTGATTGGGAATGCTTCTATAATTAGGAGCGTGACTTGCTGTGCTAACCGTACCTACATTTACAGATAGATATACGAATCTATACACTCTGTAGTTAGGTTTATACAGGGTGTTGAAGACGGTCTACTGAAAACTTTGCAGTATCTAATCATACCATAAAACTGATCAACTTTTTCTACAGAAATGAAATGATTTTGTTTGTCGTGTTCCCACAGGAATTAATAAGATTGTGAATTTTGCATGGAAAATCGATATTTTTTTCTCGTTTCCCAACATAAGCTTCAAAGGAAAAGTTGTTCAGTTTCATGGCCTGATCATGCCTAGGTATATAATTTCAGTACTATATCCCTGACACTCTGTATAGATTTTAGTTCAGTCTGTGAGAATTATTCAATTTAAACTACTGAAATGTTCCGGTGATTGCGTTTAGAATACTGATTGCGAAGTGCTAATTGATTTATTGTGTGTTTAAGTTTGTTACTTTATGCCGTTGCTTAAGTAATCAATGTAAATTAAGTTCTTAGTACCTAACTTATTTAATTTATTAATGAATGTAGCCAAATCCTATTGAAATATGATTTTGAGTACCTACCAATAAAGCATGTTCCAACGACCCCGCCTGAATTTGGATGAGGGTTCTTATTTTATTTTACTCTGCATCATCATCATCTAATATCATGTTCCTTTGATAATTGTAATGATAATTTAAGTAGCAGTCCAACAATTTGTAGGTAATACCTAAAGAAATAGCCTAGCTAATCAAATATCATAATCAATTCATAATCATAACTTTTAACTCCAGTTTTTAAACAATTACCTATAATATTAGATACTTGTTTTTTTTTTAAGTAATTACCTATAATATTATTTGATTTTGTGTTGTAGGTATACCGTTTTTATATGTTTTTCTTGACTGTGATTGATGAAACACTAATTTCAACTCCTTGTGTAACATTCTATGTTAATAATGGTCTCTAAGAACATGAGTGATGAAAGATTATAATAATGTTTATTAATTGGTTATTAACATAATTGGTTGGTTTGATTAGGTAATCCCGGGTGTTAATAAATTACAATTAATAGTTATTATACTAATTTATCTAAAAATAGCAATCGATTGAAAAAAAGTTGTAGTGTAAGGTATGGTAGAGTTTTTATACTATCAAATAGGTAATGTTGTTTGAGACAAATAAGTTTAATTTTTTGATAAATTTCAATGTTTTTAAATAGGATAGATATTATAGTCCAGATGGACTATGAATGCGGATCTGACCGAGGCATCGATCTCACGAGTGTCTTGCGACAACTCTTATGAGTTTCGTCCTCTGAAATACGCTACTTGTACACATTACAGTGTAATTCTTATTCACGTTTGATAACTGAGGTAAAGTCGATACGATATATACCTACCTAGGGTTTCTAATTTTTTGGTGGGATGCATTCATTTTCAAACTTTTCCAGGAAACGATAGACGTGAATCAATCCTAATTAATTATTAAACTTCAACAATATCACCAACCACTTTCACTTCTTATCGTATTAAGTATAAACCCTACGAGACATAATTGAGCCTTTAAAGTGAAACATGAGCCGCAACCGGTACAGTTGTCAAGATAAATGGTTACAGCTGCGTAGTACACTATTGTATTGCCGTTGTAACTCTTTAAGCTGTTTAAGAGCTGCTTAAGTCGCGAACGACTTTCTGTGGGCACGAGTGAGATTAGAGTTATTAAGAAACAGAATTGTAATTCATTTGATTCAAATTACAGATTTTGTGAACTTTGAATTGATGATTTTAAGATTTTGAGCCTTTATAGAAACATGAGCCGCAACCGGTACAGTTGTCAAGATAAATGGTTCTGGCTGCGTAGTACACTATTGTATTGCCGTTGTAACTCTTTAAGCTGTTTAAGAGCTGTTTAAGCCGCGAACGACTTGCTGTGGGCACGAGTGAGATTAGAGTTATTAAGAAACAGAATTGTAATTTCATGTGATTCAGATTTTCTGAATTTTAAATTGATGTTTTTAGGATTTTGAGCCTTTAAACTAAAACATGAACCGCAACCGGTACAGTTGTCAAGATAAATGGCTCTGGCTGCGTAGTACACTATTGTATTGCCGTTGTAACTCTTTGAGCTGTTTAAGAGCTGCTTAAGCCGCGAACGACTTGCTGTGGGCACGAGTGAGATTAGAGTTATTAAGAAACAGAATTGTAATTAATGTGATTCAGATTTTCTGAATTTTGAACTAATGATAGATTTGATAATGCATAGAGCTACCTAATCTGAGAGATTGCCGAAAAAGAAGATTTGTTTAAAAACAAAAACCCGACTGCGGTAATTTTAAAATAGGTAGTATCTTGCTGTAGGAATCTATAATTTTTTAATACAGCCAGTGTCACTTACGCTGCTGAGACAAATCTAACAATACCTCATATTTTATGTCAAAATCCAATTATCCGTTTGGGCTGTAGCCGGTGAAAAAGAATTTTCTTGTCCACATACTCGTACATAGGTACATACATACATACTCTCGAAAAACATAATCCTCCTTCTGAGGCATTTGGGTAAAAAATCATGAATAGGTATGTAAACTTCCTGTAAAATACAGGGTGTTAGGGACGGTGTAACGAAAACTTTGCAGGCGTGCTCAGACCATGAAACTGAACAACTTTTACTATGGAGCCAATGGTGGGAAACGAAAAAAAAATTCCGACCTCCCATACAAAGTCAGTCAGCTGATCGTGAATTTTGTATGGGAGGCCGGAAATTTTTTTTCGTTTCCCACCATCGGCTTTATAGTAAAAGTTGTTCAGTTTGATGGTCTGATCATGCCTGCAAAGTTTTCGTTACACCGTCCCTAACACCCCGTATAAGTAGGTAGTGAAATTTTGAGTTTTTTTTTTTGTTAAACGAAGTGTTTTGTCCATTATTTTACAGTTATTCAGTCTTTACTAATATAATGTTATCTACAATTTCATTTTTATTTGTTGCGTTGTAACTTGCTTTAAAGTTTTGATGCTGCCTGGTGCTTCAAATATAAAGTTTTGGGGTTACACAACATAAAATCTAAGAGCTGAGAAAAATATCATTGACCTATTAAAAAAACTAGTTTGAAAAAACGTAAGTCATGCATGACCTTTATGAGTCTAGATTTTCCATCAGTTAATCAAGTTGTAACGCTTAGCAGGTAATAATTAAATAACTACCACAACATATAACTTTCACTCGAACAGTTAAGTTAACGTTCGATCATTAACTCGATTAATTACCGTGTAAACTGGTTACTCAATAATTAACTTGTTTTCATTAGTTTAATTCATAAGTGAAAACATATGAAAGCAATTTGTATTACGAGATATTGAACAATTTATACCTCTAGAATCAGTCCAGTCACAAAAATTTTTGAACAATTGAAAGATTTTTTTCTTCTACGTTAGAGTTCTTGGTATTGTCTTACAAATGTAAAAAATCATGTAGGTAGAGATAAGCCATTCTTTTTCTTTCAATTAATTTGAGTCATGATTCTAAAGTTCAAATGTAGAGGCGAAGTATTTGTTGTAAATTCTTGACCTTTTTACATTGGCGTCGTGTTACAATTTGCAACATGTCAGAATTGTATGTTTTACAGTACAGAAGTTCACTAAAGTTCAAGACCAGATTGTTTTTAACAAGTCGACCTATCAATCTTACACTAGCAAAGTCTTTTTTACATAGTAGATAGATACCTAACTCAAATTAGCTATCGGCAAATTTGTATGGGAGGTCCAAATGGTTTTTCATATTTCGACCCATGTTTCATGGGAAGTTGTTCAGTTTCATGAGTACCTTGACCTACTTTCGGCTTTATGTTTTGTTTTAAAACACCCAGTATAAATAAGTACCTACTCTATAATATAAGTACCTAAGTAATGAAAACCCTCACAACTCTCATTTTTCCGCTTCTTATCATTACCCCGTGACATTATCTCGACCAAAACACGACCCTATCTTCGCATTCCCCGCATTCCCTGCATTCCCTACATTCCTTACATTCCTCGCCCCCTCTACGCTCAGCGCGCTCTGTGGCGCATGCGCATATTAATAAATGAACACGTTAGTACGCGACGGGGCGTCCTTATCCCCTGGTCAGGTCACCCACCCACGATCGATAAATAGGTAATATAATAACCAATTAAACATTATTGGTTAAAAGGCTAAAATACGGACAAATCTGTTCTCACCTAAATAAGGGATTAGGTATTTTACCTACGCATGCGCTAGGTAAAATAATCACGCGCTTATTTTACATGGCTGCGTTGATCATTTGGTGAGAAATTACAAACGAAATCTTCAATGGACTTTTGTAGGTAATAAATAGGTACCAACAATTAAACATCATTAGGTAAAAGTCTAAAATACAAACAAATCAGTTCTAACCTAGTTATGTGATTATTGTATAAATGAACACGTTAGTACGCGACGGGGCGTCTTTATCCCTTGGTCAGGTCACCCACGATCAGTGCAGCCATAGATAGATGACTAGCGAAATCTTTAATGGAATTTTGTAGGTAATGAATAGGTAGGTAATATAATAACTATTTAACATCATTGGGTAAAATATATGGAAAAATCTGTTCTAACCTACCTAAATATGTGATTATTAATAGGTAAATGAACACGTTAGTACGCGACGGGGCGCCCTTATCCCTTGGTCAGGTCACCCACCCACGATCAATAAATAGGTAATAACAATTAAATATCATTAGATAAAAGGCTAAAATACGGACAAATCTGTTCTAACCTAAATAAGGGATTGGTATTTTACCTACGCATGTGCTAGGTAAAATAATCACGCGCTTATTTTACCTGGTCACCCATGATCATCGCAGCCATAGAGAGATCACAAGCGAAATATATACGTAATAACAACTAAACGTCATTGGGAAAGGACCATTCTGTTCCAACATAAATAAGTGATTATTTTATACTTAAATGAAAACGTTTAGTACGCATGCGCGACGGGGCGTCTTACCCTTGGTTGGGTCACCCACGATCAGCCGTAGAGACATGACTAGCAAAATCTTCAATGGAATTTTGTAGGTAAAATACTAAGACTTCATTGGATAAAAGTGTAAAATACGGACAAATCTGTTCTAACCTAAATAAGTGATTATTTTACAAATGAACACGTTAGTAGTAGGCGTCTTTTCTGTGGTCGGGTCACTCGGTTGTTTAAGAAGAAACACACACGCACTGGACCGTGTCGCGGTTTTTGACATCCGGCAAGCAAATGACAGCGGTATCGTATGTTATGTTATGTTATGTACCTATGATATGACATGCGCCTGATATGACATGCGCCATTTCTATCTTCACGCTTTCATGCAACTTCTTTCGTCAACAAAACCGGAACGGAAAAATAACGCAAAAACACGTTATGCGTGTGAGAGCTACCATAAAGATATGACCAGCTGAATCTTGAATGGAATTGTGTACAACTTGCACATAATACTTAGGTATTTAAGTATCTACTTATGTCTGATAATTTTGGATAAATACAGAGAGGTCTATTCAAATTCTCAAAAGTATTTTATTTAGGTAAGTAGGTACTTAATAATTAAATAAATAGATACTAAAGGGCACCTACTTACCTGCTGCCAAATCTATACATAGAAACCGCAGAAATTCGAACATCCTAATCAAAGTCATTAGCAATTTTAAATATGTACTTTATTTAATAACAGATTATAGGTGGGTATATGATAAGAATCTAACACCAGTACTTTGCTAAAATGGTAAATCCCAAAATCGGATATTCTCTTTGCCATCGCCGAAACCGGTTCAAAAAATCAATAAACAGCTAATAAAATATCTGATACCTCAAGTTATTAACGAAATTAGTTTGAAATTATCGATTGGCCGTTGTAATTTATGAAAACGAACCCGATGGCACAACAAAACGATATTAATAAAACATTTTGCCAATTTATAGCTCCTAAGTTATGAATGGGAATTAAAAACGCGCGTTCGAAATGTCCAAGTTCTCAGAAGGTCGAAAACTTATAAAGCGATTTAAATAATTTATGACTAAACAATAATACGAACGTGCCTCGCCACCCAATGACAAATTATCTAATTCGCGACGGTTGATTATTTTAATTAACTCGGCTGCAGACAAACAAATTAAGCAAGAATAATTATTGAAAAACAAAAACCCGACTGCATTTTATTTCAAAGTACCTAATATGGTGCGTTTAAAATCCGCCATTTTGATTTTATGAAATTTTAATACCTACTTAACCAGACTGTCGCGCGCGCTGCTGGTGAGACGAATCTAACGATGACACCTCATTTTCGTCCACCCAGCCGTTTAGACTGTACGTAGTGGTAGTCCGTCAAAATAAATTAGATACATGTCCTCATACATACATGCATACCCACATAAAAACATACTCTCGAAATACACAACCCTCCTTCTGAGGCAGTCGGGTAAAACCAACTTTTCCAAATCACATCGGTCCGTATCTGTCCTATATAATTTACAGCCGTATGACATATCGTAAGAGTTAATAAGATATTTTATGGTACCATGATTTAAAGGCTTGTATCTCAAACAATCTCAATCTTACAGTAGCGAGCTTTCGTTTTATGACTCCTAAAAATCAAAACTTGAATGCCATAAACTTGAAGTTTTATTATCTGTCTCGCCAAATATGATTAAATTCGAGTTCATAGCCGCCGCTTTTTCGGAATTGACGATAAAAACGGTTATCTTTTTAATTTTCTCGAAAATCGCTAGTGTTAGTTTACTTTTGAAATTTATATTTCGAAGATGTTATCAGTTTACCGACTCAACGCTAATGATGTATTTTTGAATCTCGAGATTCGAGTCGAGGTCTTTTTTCAAAAGCTACCGGTGGCGGTTTTGTCGGTGCAAATTGAGGAATAAAATCGCATGGCTTGTTTTCGTGAGGGAATGCAGGGAGCGGGCTTGGCCAAAATGTGGTCGAAATAAAGCTTTAATGGGTGTCTCTAATTGGTCAATGCGCGGGTCGAGGACGAATTCTCCGAGGACGAAATACAAATAGGGGTCGCAAAAGCAACACGATTTTCAAAAAGCTAATAAAAAAGCTAGTAGTTAGTAAAATCGTCGGTAGATGGTGCCAGTAACAGATGCACGCAAACGCTTGCAAGGTCTGCAGCAAAACTAGCGTTCTAGTAATAGTAAAACTTACTGATTTGAATTTCATGCATGATCTAAAGAATCGTTGTCAAAAAAGGGCAGTGCAAGTCATTCAGCGCCATCTATCGATAATTTTACTAACTATGACCTAAGTTTTTTTTTCTTTTTAAGAGCTATTTATTTTATTTTATCAAGAGCTGTCAGAAAAACCCTCACTGTGCAGTGTCAGGTTTTGAATAAGGTGGAGTCAAATCAGAATCAATAAAAATCTATAACCTCGGTACAACAACTAAGAGTTCAGTATGAATTAGTAATTTATTTCTATTCACCCTTAAGACGACATTAACTAGGCACTAGACTTTAGTGTTTAGTCTCTAAAGACTAACCCCTGTTCATTGTCTGTCGCTCATAACCCGGCTAAACTCTAGCACTTCTGCGAAGCACTAAAAATACCGCTGTTTTACATAAAACGTTCGCATTTACGAAACTTTCAAGCCAAAATGTACTTTAGGATTTTAGGAGAAAGAGTTGTTTTTGCATGAATTCGTGTAGCAATGTATTTTGTAAAGTGTTTTACTAATTTGCCGGCGCAGGAAGTACGGATGGTGTGTCGAAGAGCCCACTACCGTGTAATCTTCACTTCTGATGTTTATCTGAAGATTTATTATAAACTGTCGTCGACCGAGAGATGGCAGCACGCGTCACTTGAAACGCTACTGGACTTATCTCTCTAAAACTTCACTTGCAAGCGATTTTCGACTTTAAGTTGGTAGTAAAGTGTCTGTTTTCAAGTTTTAGCTGTTACACGTTGTAAGACCTCCCAGTGGTTCTACTAGCAACATTAGTATTGACTCTTTAATTATTTCTTTGAACGGAAATGGCTGAAGTTAATGAAATTTCGAATTCCTGAACGAGATCCCGTATATGGAAGTCGTAACGAGAAAACAATAATACGTGGCAACTAATGAAATATTTGCTCAAAACTCGTATAATCGATGGATTTTATTTATTCGCGATCCGTGCACTCGATCGAGCGACGCGCACGCCAACGAATCGATTAATCGTTTCGAAAAGTATTTCTTTCTTCAGAGAGAGCCCTACGACCAACGATATTGAAGCCACGAAAAAAGGTTCCAATCAAACTGACACACGGTGAGGAATAACTAAATGCTCAGTAACAAAAAATGCTTACTTAGAAAGAAGAAAAAAGTATTTTAACCCTATCGTTTTAATATCAAACATAGTTCGTACTAGGTACTTACCTAATTTTGAAATTCATACGTCTTAAGTAGAGGTAAAGAGTTTGCTTTATTACATTAAGTATTCGAATCACCAATGAAAATCTTATTCACGTGACATTAATTAGAACGGTCCAAAGTCCAAAGTATTTGACACAACCTAAGCTTGTGCATAAAAGAGACGAGTTCTCCATGAATTCACTACGATTTCAGTAGGATCCGTCTAAAATCTGTCGTGTAGGTACAGTGGACAGCGCCCCCTGGCGGGGCCACGCGTCAACGCAATACTTGTAAAACTATCGCAAAATGAATTAAAACAGATGGCGAGCCAATTAGGAAGGGCAATCGTGCGAGTACTGGACGAAAAAAGACCATAATTTGCCTGCCACGTAATACACAACCTTATTATGTCCAGCTTTGGTCCTATAATCGCTTACTCAGCTACTCTGTAATAGGGTTTCGAGTTACAAGCACTAACGAGTGGCCTTTGGGCGATAAGCCTTTCCAGTAGCCGAGATAGACAAATATGGACATATTTATCTGGAGTTTTGCACTCCACTGTACGTTTTAGGCGCGTTATATCATTATACAACACTAATTACGTATACAAAGACAAATTCGCAACGTATTTGTATAGGGGGCTATCTAATTGATTACAAATAGTGGACGGGAGGTTTTTCAAATACGTAAGCAGCTTTTGAATTTGCGAAAGAAGCGGATGTTGATTCTTATCAGGTAATGGCTGTTTAAAGTTGTACTGGTGTTGTTTTGCTGCCGATCAATTAATGTGAATTTACTATAAAAATGAGCGTTTTTTACTACTTATTTAGTATAAGGTCCAATTTACTTCAGTACAAATATTTTCAGGCTGTCTTTTACTCGCTCACAAATTAAGAAATTAACATAAAAATAAGAAATTCTTCGTAAAACTGAACAACTTTACTTTCTAGTATTTTTCGGTGCATATGAAACATGTCCCACTTTGAACGTACCTACTTATGGAAGGCCCATTTTTTATAATTATTATCGTATATTTTTTCTACGAAATATATTTTGCGATTAACATCCGCCATTTTGAATATATGAAATTTTAGTATTGCCTGTGCCACTCGCGCTGCTGAGACGAATCTAACGATAAGTATTTCATAATTGTGCCAAAATCTAGCAAACTCTTTGGACTGTATAGCCACGCTGTACTGTAGCCCGTGAAAAAGATTTGTATCTACATAGGTATATAATCGGGTAAAAAGACTATTATTATCTTGATAGTCACTGCTTAAGTATCTGTATTTAATACAATGTTAACACTTAATCGATCAACAGAAAGAAATAAATAACCATAGCCAAGAAGGAATTATCTTTATCTTTATCGTTCGATCTTAGTCTTATAACACTCTTAAAGGACACTTATAGAACGCTTATAGCATACTTATAGCCAATTTTCATTCGATCTTCGGTCGATCGCAAAAACGCGATAAACGACAATAATAATTGTATCACTGATTTCTTTTTAACGATCTGTGGACTCGATTCAAACTGTACCTTTTATTTTAGTGTTAAGTAAAAGCTTAGATTCATCTTAAAGTTATCTGATTCCTTTAAACTTATCAAATAAATTCGAGACTAGACACTCTACTAAACTCATTAATACTGAATAATTTTTCACGTATCAAGGATTTCAAAATCCGAACATCTTATTTTCTAATATCATTTTTTTATTCTGATAGAATTAACCTGTGTAGCCCTTGCACGCAAGTAGGCAGATAGCGAGTTGGCAAATCGCGCCGGTTTGCGAAACGAGCAAGTTCGATTACCGCGCCTACTCCGAATAAAGGTAAACATATCTTGTATTTTAGACTGTCAAGAGACTTATAGAATTGAGTCCCAATATCTCCCTAATCAAATCCATGTTAGTAGTAATAGAAAATAGTACCTAACAGCATTGTAATGGCATAGTTTGAACTGTGAAATGGAACCACCGTTTAATACTTATTAAACAAGTAAATCGTCAACATTGCTTGGGAACAATATCACATTATTCTTGGCTTTTGCATTTAGCAGTTTATAGTGTAAGGTCTGGATACAACGAGAGCTAGTTAGTTATTTATAAATGATATATTCCATGTTTTTTATATCTTATTATACAACATGATAGCATAATATGATAAATTAAGTAGGTAGATGTGTTAAAAAACAAAAAAAACCTCACTGCGGTAATTTTAAAGTAGTGTTTTGTTCTAAAAATCCGCCATCTTGAATCTGTAACTTTTTAATATAGCCAGTGTCACTCGTGCTGCTGAGACGAATCTAATGGCACCTCATATGTCAAAATCAAACTGTCCGTTTAGGCTGTAGCCCGTGAAAAATAATTTTCTTGTCCACATACATACATACATACTCTCGAAAAACATAACCCTTCTTCTGAGGCAGTCGGGTAATAAGGTGACAACCTTTTATGAAGTTAAGCTACCTACGAGTCCTGAAAGTGCTAATTTTGTGTAGTTATTATAGAACACAATTGATTACAAAACTTATTATGAAAATAAATACCTACTTTACTTAACTAGATAAGCCTTTGTTCAAATCAATAAAATACAACTTTGTATTACTGAATGACTCAAAGTTAATTGAGTAATCTTTCTTGTTAATTAGCTTAGAAATAACAGTAAGTAATGAATTGATTCTATTAACTCCTAAAGCAGTAAATAAGTAATTAAAATCGACTAAACTGACTCAATTAAATGTTACAGTTACTGGCTAATTAGATTGACATGAAATTACAATTCCGCATTTGAAATAATAGCAATTATTTTTGTACAATTTCGTTTTGTTTTGTTCCCGTGTGATGCCAGATTAGAATAGCATCACCCCATTTCTTTAGCATGTCATCAAAGAGATTATAGGATTCGAAGGTTTTTATGTAATACCTACAATTTTAGGCGAAAGACTGACAACCTGTCACTATAGTGATGCACGATTTTTTCTGTGATGGCTCTCAAAGATTTGTCAGTCATGGCGTTAGCAACTGTATTTTGGAGTACGCGCGGTAAGCCAACTTGCGCGTTTTGCAAACCGGCGCGATTCGCCAACTCGCTTTCTGCCGACTGGCGCGCTAGGCCTACTTACGCGATTCGCCGACTGCGCGGTTAGCAAACTGTCATGATGTACAGTGAACATAATAATAGTTTATGGATCTGTTTTATTCTACAAAAGAAAATTTAATACGAGAACGTAATATGGCATGATATGAAATTTTGAATAAGTACTAGGGATAAACTTATCAAGAGAACAACTGAACAACCTTTTAAATGACTTGTTACATATAAAAAAAATTAAAGCGTAAGCTCCACAGAATAGACGCGTGATGCGACGCGCATCATGACATCTGTCAGACAAGTGATCATCGGAGACGTCATCGTTACACATGCATATGCATAGCCATAGACTTACAATCTCATTTGTGATGTTAGCGCTTAAGAATAACTTTAAAAACTAAACCACTTTTTTATACAGATGCAAACCAAAAAAAATTTAAATTCCCTAATGCCGAAATATGCAAAATGTTTATAAAATGTGTAATTGACTGTACACTGTAGCTATAGTTTACTAATAGCTCAGTCGGCGAATCGCGTAAGTAGGCCTAGCGCGCCAGTCGGCAGAAAGCGAGTTGGCGAATCGCGCCGGTTTGCGAAACGAGCAAGTCGGCGAACTGCTTCCAGACCATTTTTCCGGCCGTTAACGCCCTGCCAACCCGACAAAGGATAAAGTCGTGTTAAGCAACGTAGGACGCATATATTTTTCTAATCAAAACCTTTCGCGATTTAGCGCTATAGGTGATTATACAACGTCGTAAACAAATGGGAGAGTTTTATAATGGGCTTATTACGGTGGTATTAACGCGTATTATGCCGCGGATGGCGGAATGGAGGCTGCAGGTTCGATAAGAAACAGGTTTTATAAGGGCTAAGGGGCTTACAAATGTTGTATTGTTGTAATGTGACTAAAGTTTTTAAGATACATTGCTTGACCACAAAAACAGATTGAAAAAAGATTGATTGAAAAACAGATTAAAGATTTGATTGTAATTCTTAAACGAAAATGAATATTAGTTATAGCTTCGTAAGTAGGTACTTATAGATACAAGGAGTAAAAACAAGCCGAATAAAAAAGGGTAAGTATAACAAGTCGAATGAAGGTCAAGGTACTCATGAAACTGGACAACTTTCCCCATAGATTGAAATATTAAAAAAAAAACGATTCTATGAAGGAACTCTTTGTAGCTTGAAAATTAAAAATCATTTGTTACACTTCCAAAATGTTCTACCTCAGACAAGATTTGAACCTACAACATATTTCTTTCAATTTATGTAAAAAAAAATGTTTAGTATTTCAAGCCGCAATGTACTAGCAACTCTACAGTCGTCTACAAAAACGCGTAGGGTGAACGGGCCAATTGTGGTCTCGTTTTATTTTTCAGTGGTCGCCGCGCCCGCAGGAACGCGCGATTGGACACTATCTTGACCCTAAACGTGGCACTTACCCTGTTTTTGCTCACGACGTGTTTTCATATTTTACAATATTATTTTGCTCATGTATTCGGTTAGATAAGTGTACCCACTTACGTAAGTGCCAATTTACTACACGAAAAAAATATTATCGACTGACTAGATACTACACATATTTATTTTATCAAATTAATATAGAAAACAGATAAAGATAATGATGAATGACAGATATATTGTAGAATAATTTTAATTAAATATTTTATGTCTTTTTATTTTTTATATTTTACATACTGCATGGGTTTATCTTTTTATTGCCTTGATAACGAAACAATATGATTAGTATATTGATTAGTATTATAAATATCAATATTCATAATAATAATAAGAAGATATGAACACCATATAGAATTTGTGGTATTATCTCCTGCCAAACCAAACCACGCCTTACAGAAGGGGGCACTATCTCAAAGATATCATTACACCAAGTGGGAGTGGTTTCTACGCGATCAATCACATAAGCTGCCAAACTTCTTAAAACTTTGGCACCCGCTTGTACTGCGAACTATTTTCTTATTTCGTGTAGGTAATGCCGTACCGTGTAATGTCAATAGAATAGCATCAGCATATTGTTAAATTTTTACTCAAAGTAGGTGCTGAAAAATGTTATCTGTCAGTGATATAGTGACGAAAACACGGTTGTCATAGCTCGATACTAATCCGATCAGCATAGTCAAAGTGTGAAAATAATCGTAGAAAGGAACAACGTCCGATGACATGACATGTTTTTATATAGAAATTACTTGTCGCAGTCTATATGACATCTCGCCAGGACTTGGGGCGAAATAGGGGCGAAAGGCCTGCCGGATTTGTTTTCCATACAAAACAAGCCTGGCGATTTTAAGCTTATTCGCCATTTGGCTATTTTTTTTTCGAAAAAGTCTTAAAGTATTCATCAAATGTGGTGATAACAAGTTTTTGCGGACTTTAGCGTACCTACCCCACATGGGGTAAAACGTCTTGTGTGTTTGTATGTAATTTGAATCAGCTTATTTCACGTCCAAGGAGCACCATTATTATTTTCTGGCTGCGATGTAGGGCTTTATTGCAGTACACGTTAAGTGACCGTGTAATTCGGCGCCGACTTTTGCACTCAAGCCTCAGTTACCATATTGAGGAAGGAAAAATAAAAAATAAAATGTATAAGCCCTAAGAAAAGAGCAAGTTCATTATACCTACAAGGTGGACCATAGAGTGATGTCAATAAAAAGAAATTAGATTCCTCACATCTTGGGGTATCCAAAAATACTCCATGTATGTTCCGCGATTATTTTTAGTTTCCGAGTTATTCAACTTTTAAAGTTGTATGGGAAAAACTCGAATGGCTATCATTTTGTCTTTTTTGTACGCTAAAAAGTACAAATCATGAAGATTGTGCTATGAAATCAACCACGCGAAAAACCCTTTTACGAAAGTAAAAAAAGGAAGAAAAAAGTTTTGAACGCGTATTTAAAATAAAACTTCATACAATAAAAGCTAGACATGCGTTCATCGGTCGTCTAACTTGGTGTTAGGGCTCTTCGAAAATAAGGTTACCAAGCCAACCTACATCATTATCAACAGCCCTAACAGGCCTCTGTTGGACATGGGCCATCCACCCTACATTCTAAAAATTCGTATTTTTGTATTCGTGAAAAGAAACAACCGGAATTCATATCTTAAAATGCACAAGTCATTCATTACATAGACTAGGTCATGAAGCGACTAAATAGGAAGACGACCATATACGAATGACGAAGTCGCAAAATTACTAGTATGATCATGTAGGTACAAAAGTTTTACGAGATTCTTAGAAACATTTACAAGTGTCGTACATAGGTAGGTACATTTAACACTCTTTTAGTCCTCTGTATGCAATAGGTCACCGAACCAATTACCGCCCATACATTGTTTGTACAATGGAGACTACTTGCGCTAATTTTCCTATAATTCTTTCAAATAATGGTTTCATTTTATCTGAATTCATGCCAACTGCTCATTATGCTAAACGATCGTTGCATGTTACAAAACATTCATTTTTTAAACTCTACTCAGTATACAGTTTGCTTTTACTCCAATGTTTGTGTTGTGGTAATTTTATTTGTCCTAATAGGTACGTGGAATAATTTTGTGAATATTTTAACAATTATATCCATTTACCTACCGCATAATTAGTACGGATATAGAAACGAATTGCTTAAACATAGTAGCGAAGTACTTAGTATTTCAGAGCATAATGCAAGTAACTACTTAGTCAGTAATTAATGGTTAAATAAATGAATTATACCTATGTATTGAGATTATGTGAGTAATAAAATACTACTTACATTATCAACTTTTGTAATTTTTTTGATAACTTTAGTAATTGAACTGTTCTCGAACATTTTTTCATTTATTACAATCTCTTTGTTAAACACGTTTATCATCTTTTCTCGTAAGTTCCTAGAAAAAATAATTGCTGATGATGAAACTATTATATTATTATTAGCTTTGTATGTTAATTTTATTATAAACATTATGTTATGTGGTTACCTATTGTTTTAATTTAGGCATTGGTTTAGTTAGATCACTAACCAAACCGCAGAAACAAATAAAATTCATAATAATTACCTATCAAATTCACATATGCCTATTTTCAACGATGAATAACGAATCAGTCATTCAGAATGTAATGTAATGATAAATATACATAAGAATGAATCCACAACCACAAATATGGTTGATAACTAGTAGGTAATGTTTCACATTTTAGCAGCTCTAAATGTATTTGATGTATTATATATGTTACCGGCCAAACCCGATTTTAGGATAAACTAGTTTTTCCTAGGCCAAAGTAGTTTATCCTACATGCGGTTGGATAAACCGGTATAGACTAGGCTAAATCGGTCCGTCCGATGACCGATAGGAGAAACTAGTTAAACCTAGGCTGAACTAGTTAAGCCTAAAATTAATAAGTACACATCAGGATAAACTGGTTTGGCTTAGTTAAAAATGGTTAAGGCTACCAGTGACATAGCTTTAGAGGGTAAAGGGTAACGTCGGACATCCTGGAGACATCGGACACCCTGGAGACTCGAACACCCTAGAGGGTGGGGTGTAGCATTGGACACTCTGAAGGCTCGGACGCCCTGAAGGGTTTGGGGTAGCGTCGGACACCCTAAAAGCTTGGGCGCTACCTGCCGTGGGCTGGGCTGCCACAGACCAGCGAAACCTGTGATGTAACAGCTCGTGAGAGCTATCGCTTGCAAGTGCTCGCATCAGGCCCTATAAGTTGTCTGAGCCTTCAGGGTGTCCGACGCTACCCCGCTCCCTCCAGGGTAATAGAGCCTCACAGACGTTTCATGCCTCCAGGATGTGCGATTATACCCTGTACGCTCTATCTAGAGCTACATCACTGTAGGGCATCCCTCCAGGGCGTCCAAGCCTTCAGGATGTCCGATGATATACCCCACCCTCTAGGGTGTTAGAGCCTCCAGGGTGTCCGATGTCTCCAGGATGTCCGATGTTACCCTCTATCCTCTAGAGCTCCGTCACTGTAGCTTCAATCATATTTAACTAAGCCAAACCAGTTTATCCTGAAGCGTATTTATTCATTTTAGGCTAAACTAGTTCAGCCTAGGATTAACTAGTTTCTCCTATTGGCCATCGGATGGACCGGTTTAGCCTAGTCTATACCGGTTTATCCAATCGCATGTAGGATAAACTACTTTGGCCTAGGAAAAATTAGTTTATCCTAAAATCGGGTTTGGCCGGTAACATATATAATACATAGAAGAGAGTAAGGTATAGGCGGTTGAAAAACTCTGTCACCAGGGTTCATCGGGTCGTTGAACAACTCGGTGTCCCACACGAAGATAGAGAGAGAGAGAGAGTTCATATTATTGCGACAGCCCTAGAGGTGCATGAAGAAACTAAGCCAAACAGAGAGGGCCTCTCAGCTACACACAAGAACACCACCATAAAGATACTAAAATACAGCACAACCATGTAACAAAGCACAACCCAGTAGCAAATATACGGCGATTAGTGTTTGGTAATTGAATAACCGTGTAGCGGCTGCAGCGCTGGACGTCTGGACGTAACGCTGGCAGCGCACGCGACCTGTATGATGTAGTGCACCTACACCACACACGCACAGGCAGAATAAAAACAACTGACAAGTATGCCACTGGCTAGAAGTATAGTGGTCCTGGGGAGCAGAATTAAGATGACAAGGTACAAAAGCTGGTTGTACTCATAGTTCCTACCATGGATGAAAAAATGTAAACTCATGATGCCGAGTGGCAGCGGCTAAGAATACTGCCACCCCTAGTCCGTAGAGTTTTTGACCTCGGCTGAATATCAGTCGACTATGGTCAAACGCATGGTGGCGGAGATACGACCTATAATAACATTCCCAAAAAGGGTTTACGTCAGGCAGGCGACCGTTTGTAAAGTTGTATTTTGCGATAAAAAACCGCCATCTTCAATTAATGATTTTTTAATATAGGTAGCCAGTGTCACTCGAGCTGCTGAGAGGAATCTAACGACACCTCACTCATGTCAAGATCCGCCTAGCCGTTTCAGCTGTATTCTGAGAAAACAAATTTCTTGTTTTCATACATACTATCGAAAAACATAACCCTCCTGAGGCAGTCGGGTAAAAAGGAAAAATTCTCAAATTGATTCAAACAATTAAACAACTAAGTGTATACTGGACGCTCTATTTAGCACAGAACTAACAATTATTTGATTTATAACTGTATTAGCCGGCATTAGGCAAGTCGATAATTAGTAACATTTGGTAACGTATCCGCGGAAAAATACCAAATGATTTGTTATTGCGGTTTTAGCTTAAACGAACTAATGAAAAATATAATACCTACTTACGTTTCGATAGAAATGCGACTGTTTGCAAAAAGGTTGCCATTAAATAATTGTGTAATCGTACATTTTCGGTTTGGCAGACATATTAAAATCCTGTTTTTTTTGTGTTTTCGCGTCCATACACAACACATGACTTTAAATGTCAAGAAGGTAGGTACCTATGTTTTGTGCCAACATAGAAATAGTCACATCACAAGATGATGATGATGATGATGATTATAAGTGATTATATTAGCTGTATTAGGTACTAGGTAGGTTTTGTTTTGAGAGATCTTTAGTTTATAATAATCAATCTTATGTGACATTTTGCTTCGGTTCGGACATACTTATGTAAAGTGTATTTCTGCGACTATGTTCTGCGACGCCTATTCAAGTAATTTTTCTTTTATCAAACATAATATTACTTGTTTTCCTGACAGTTATGTATTGCAGGCTATAATTACAAACAATTAGTTAGCAATAACTGCAATCGTTTAGCTAACTAGAGTGGGATATCCGAAACTGTTTTTCTCTTTTATCGAAATCGCCTCGTTTAATCTATTTCCGGATCGAAATCGATCCACGCAATCGATCAATTATTTGATAACGATCAATTAACTCCTTAGAGATTGACTACACCTAAAGTGCTAGTTCCCGGATACTGATTTTTGTAGATTCTCATCAAGGTGGTGTAAAAAAAATTAAATACTTGGTTGTAGTCAAACCGGAAGTACTTCTTCAAAAAGATGCTAATGGTAACTTAAATAACAGTTAGAAGGAATAGGTTAATGACAAACGTACTAAAATACGTAAATTTACCAAATTTCCGCTCCCTAAAGACGGATATGCTAATTGCATTGTTAATTAAATTGGTGATTACATTAAAAAATGGTCAGGTTTTTCCATTGTGTGAATGGACAAACGTGACAAAATGAGTGTATTTCTGCAAAAAAGTACGGCCTTATGATAAATGTACTTTTATATAGATGAGCAGTGTCTCTAAACCCAGGCTACTGTTACTGGGGTCGGCGCAACTTGTTTTGTGAGAACACAAAATCATGTCTCATATAAATTATTTCTCTTCCAAAAATGTTTTTAAATGAAGAACCAAAATATTCAATAAAGAGCCTCATATTTTTATAGCGTGTGGCTAAAGAATATTCACGATAGTTCAAAAATAGCAAGAAAGATCAGTGCAAATTGATACCTATTTATTCATTTCATATACACTATATGCAAAACGGGCCCCACCATCGCTCCCTGCGGCACACCATCTTGTCGGGTATTGTTTTCGCATTTCGACAGATCCGTTATTTATGTAAGGCTTACCGAGCTTTATTTGCTTGTTTGGCCAAAACCAGTTTGCCAACATAAAGGTTTAAGGGATTCGGGTCGAACTTTGCGGCCGCTTTTGGTTTTGGTCTCGTTTTTTTCCTGATTTGGCTGATGCAAAAGACATATAAGGGCACAGATTTTCAATTATTGGGCTTTAACAAAATTTGTTAAAAGGTTATCTATCATTTTATTAAAATTCTTCTTAGCGTATTTCTCAAAATGAATTTAGGTACATAATCATTAGTGATTATGTACCTAAATTCATTTTGAGAAATACCAAATAGTACTTAGGTACTATTTGGTGATCCTATAGTACCTACATACTTGTATGCCATTTTTCAGTTCAGTGCTGTACAGTCAAGCACAGTTTGGATTTTGGACCATTCTTTACATTGCCGGTTCGTTCAAATGTCTGACTGAATCTGAGCTCCACTGGGGTACGTTCAAGGTGGTCTCTTTCGTTGCCCTTTCGCAGAACTTTTAAACTAGTCAACTGTCAGTTCCATACTTTCGTCATACGTAAAGTGTACGTTTAGCGACGTCATAGTATAAAAGAACGACGAAAGAGCTAATAAATATTACAACTTTAAATTTTATTTTTCCAATACCAAGAAAATGCATTGGTTTGAAATAAGTGTCTAATTGGAATAAAATATTCATATTATCTAACACGATAAAAACATAATTAAACTATAAAAATATATATTTCTAATTAAAATACATATTTTGTGGTTAAAAAGTGCATATTTCAATTAACACAATTTTCCTTAACTTGGTTTTCCTCAATTAGAATTGCTTCATCTATAGAAATAACCTAATTCATTATATTGTTACATATTTATGCCGTTATATTAATATAATTTATTATTTAATTCAATCAATTAGTCTACCTAAGCAGAAGTTATGTTATGTTATTCCATAGTAGGAATGAGCGTCCCAAATTATGTTCTCCTTCCCTTAACATTGTGACATTAATTCAATTAATTTAAATTTAATTTGCTTTTCTTATTTGATTAGCTTAATTTATTAATTTAAGTGGCAGCATAACCTCAAGTTCAGATTGATGATTAATTGTTTAGCTAATTAGTTTTATATGTAGAGAAAGAATATAGGCATCTATACATGTATTTATGTTGATTGATTAATTTATATAAATGTAATTGTTGTGAAATTGGAACCACAATATTATGAATTAAGGAAAAAACAAGCTATATACTGGATAATTTGCGGTAGGGCTAATTAAATATAATACACAATATCAATAGGTAGGTACCTATTAAACGGAAATGAGCCTAAAGCAAATAAAATAGGTCATTGTAAAATAATAATAAGAAATATTATCTCTAAAAAGCATATTTTCCAATATTTATGCAGATTGTATAAGAAAATAAAAAATTGAGTAGGTAAACGTATTTACCTACAAACAAAAATTTAATTAATATATAAAGTTTGCTAAAATTGTAAAATGCATGAAAAAACAGATGTAGATGATGTCAAAATTCATCGACGTGATAATGTAATGTAGAGAGAACTCAAAAATAAGGAAGCAAAAAAGTAACAAAAACTTCAGAAAAACTGATGACAAAAGTGAGGCATAAATTATGTCAATGCTACAGAGAACAAAAAAAAACTTTAGAAGCGTGAAGTGTTAAATTGAGAAAGTGCAATGTTAACGTTTTTGACTCAGGTATAGACAGTTGTGTTGCTGCAGATTTAATAGAACTAGCCCTCTCTACTTCAAATAATATTGAAATTTACTTACAGAAAAGTTGTCAGAATAGTAAAGAAAGTTGTCAGAATAATAATATTTGTAACAAAAGTTGCAGACCTAAAAAGAAGCTTGATACGTAAAGGAAGCGATATAAAAAAATAACCAACCTGTTAAATGTCCTAGAGGAAACTGTGACTGGAAGAGTGGGAAGGAAGGCACGACGGACTGTGGGCCAGGCCAGCCGCCGAGGCCGTGGTACGCCGCCGCCGCGGCCGCCAGCGCGCTGAAGGGCGTCGGCCGCACCACCCCCAGCCGCTCCTTCGACGACGGACGCTCCTCGTCTTCACTATGCGCCCCATTATGCAAATCTTCAACATCTACTATAGAATCTTCCTGGTTAACCGAATCTTCATATTCTTCATCGGATGATGTCACCGTCGCCGAAACGTTCAAGTTCAATGGAGGTGTCTGCGACGATGGTCTCGGCGAGATCGACTTGCCGCCGGGCAACTCCGGCTGCGCTGACGGGGACTGCCTCAAAGGAGATTCGGGTATCGTCCGATGATGCCTGATCATCTCTTCAGTCTCATCGATTTGGTTCGCCTTCGTATCCGCAAGTATCGACGCTACGCTGAAGCTGATTCTCGAAGTTTTCGGGGGTTCAGTCGCTTCAGCCGGGCTGCTCGGGTATCTGGAAACACTCTGTATCGCCATGTTCACTTCTTTATCCTCGTAGCTTTGTTTCTTTAACATTGACTGGTCAGTTCCATTTAGCACAGTTCACACTTGGTCGCGATCGTGGGATCGTGCACGCATGCGGGCGCGGTCGGAGGCTGACTGGCGGTCTCGCGACGGCCGGGGACCCTCGCGCCGCCGGGGGGCGTAGCTCTGTAGGGCTCCGCCTTCGCCATGAAGCCGTCTGCCCGTCTCGCTCAGCCAATCGACCGTTCGGCCCCGAATTGATCCGAGCGGGGGCCGAGGGGAGAGCGATTTAGCACGCTCTTATCTCGTTAGTCTCCTTTGTGATACTCGATTTTTTTTGTAGGAATCAAAACATAATTACCTTTTGTAGGGGTTCGCGCGTTTTGATCGTGCACTTTATGTCCACCAGAGGTATAAAGTATAAAAATATAATGAGGAGTTGTGAATGCCGCTTGTTAAATCCTTTTGAGCGTCGGCGCTGCTTGGGTTCCCTTTATGAGATTAGTGTCGGGAGAGCATCGTTTGCTGAATTTCGGCTCCGCGCGGATCCGTTTCAAATTAGCGCTCGTGATTTAGAACGACAGTAGTGACAATAATTTGGGATGTGATTTATTGATATTTTATTTATTGTTGAAAATTATGCATTATTGATTGAATTTGACATTGATTCACGGGCATTAGTAATTCTTACACGTTTCATTATTGATTCTTATGTCTGTCTCCTTTCGGAATTTCAGAAGAAATATGCTGTGTAATGTTTTCTAATATAACTACTACCTCCAAATATATTAACGATTTTATTAACTTTGTCATTTGGTACTTCCTTTAACTACCCTCTAAATACGTTTTCTCAAGCTCTCCCTTTTAAGCACCCTTCAAATATCCAAACCGATTAGATGTACTCACTTAAATCTATAAATAAACAACTTCCTATCACTTTACAGTCGGTTTGCCATCTAAAAATACCCTCGACAAAGGGGACCATCTTTTAAACGTCTGTAGATATAGCGTGAAAACTTAGGGTGAAGTCTGCTACCAGCATTTCACCCCTATTAGTTTCATCCCTTTCTGTCATATTGTAATATCTATTATCATCTCTTTCTGTCGTAGATAGTTGGCTGCGTCTAAATAGGTATTTAGTATTCGGAAAGGAGATGGTTAATTACGTGGGGTGCGGAGAAAAATTGTCTGTGACAGCGCAATGTTATTTTGCGGCTAGGGCAGCGTCCTACCAGCGTATTTTCGGCTACAGAAATAACTTGGTTTCTTGGATCGACTGGTGTTTGGTTTTCCGTATTAGATGAATGGGGAAGTAGTGACGCGAATACAATATTATTAATGATGGTTCTTTTATTGGCTTTTCTTTATTGCAAACGCTTATCGGCTTTTCTTTTATTATTGCCATTGTTTTGGATATGATTGAATTCGTCTGTACCTAGTAATAAGTTTGTTCTTGCGTCTACTGAACTGGAAAGAATTTTGATAACGGTTTTAAATGCACAATAATTGTTGCTATTTTCATTTTTAGGTTATTTTTTTTACCATACGTGTTCTGCTTTAGGTTGAGAATTCTTATAAACATTGGCGAACCAATTAGCTACTATTTCTCCAAACTAATGATGTTGCATATAATCTGGGCCACGTGTGCCGTGGAATGCGGGTCCTCATACAAATGATGTGGAATTCTGACTAAAAGTCCAAATATGAGCCCAACATATCCGGGAAGGAATGTTTGGAATGGCATTTTATGATTTAAAGAGGGTATTTCAGGGTGCAGTAAAAAATAAAAATATTAGCTTAGGAGCCACTGAACTAATTTGCGAAGTCTGTATCTAAACTTGTGAATAAAAATCAAATATTTCCAAAAATATGAATTGGCTGATGAGTAAAAAAACAAAATAAACAAAAATGACGAAGCAATACGATTGATATGTCATATGACAAATAAAATTTCTTATTTACACGCTTGTATTTTTATTATGATTTGATTGACCAAAACATGTATTTTTTTCGTGTATGTAGGAATTGTCTTTAATTCAATTGAAAACATACTTTAATTGATTTTTTGAGATTTTGAACCTACCTATTACCATCTCAATCATATAATTTCATTTATTTTTTCAATGTAGAGTCTGAAATACCGCATCCAAATAAAGAACCCTTCCCAATATGAGTAATATGACAATCATAAACGAATCAACGTTTTGGAGACATTTAAAGCCCACACAGATTTAAAACGCCTTATAAATCACTGAGCCACCGTTTAAATGAGCGTAAGCTATAAAAAAACCTGTCAAGTGTGAGTTGAACCAGTGGATACCAATTTAAGAATATTTTAATGTTGTGTAGTGGGTACCTACAGTACTTAGTACAAATTCTCTAAAACTTACAGAAAACAATCTGTGGTCTAAAACTATACGGGAACAAATATATTGTATACCAGAATCAGTTTTGAATACCTAAACACGTTTACCTTAAAACGACAAGGTATACCAAAAAATGAAAAGTGTACCAAAAAACAAATGCGTAAAAAAGTATATCCGCAACGCAATTTAAAAAGTGCGTTTATCTGATAAAGTTATGCTCATACTTTAAAATGTAATCGAAAGCCAAAATTAGTAAATGTCTACCAAATTCAGTACACCCAATATACGCGCCAATGTTACCAATTTAAATTACAACGCCGGCAATAAAACGTAGGTATAAGTTTGGTGTCATGTCATTGAACTTCACTAGAGGTGTACCCAAAAAATCTTAGTTTATAGGTCCGTTAGATATAGCCTAACCGAACCTGGCGCGGAAAGCGCCAGGTTAGGTTAGGTTAGGTTAGAACTTTGACCACAACGCACGAGCCGAGCGAGCAGAGCGAGCGTGCCGCGGCAGCGGCCGGCGATGTGCCAGAAACGACATGCTATCTGCGTCATAAATTTAAAATATGAAAATGTGGGCAAACTTAGCTTATTTTGGGAAAACAAGACTTTTTTAAGGAGCATTTATTTTATTAGAGTAATTAAATAGTAGTATTTAGATAACATTTCGGTATAAATTGGAGTTTAAATTTTGGTAAACATTTACTATTTATTAGATAATTTTATTATTTTTGGTCTCATGTACTTTAATTGGTTAACGTAAAATTAAATAAATGGATGCGTTTAAGTATAAAATAGGGTGTCAAATTTTGGTAGACATTTACCTTTTTTGGGTTGAAAATTCATTTTTTTGGTTTGCGATTTTTATTTAATTTGGTAAACAGTTAAACCAAAGCCAAACTATACCATGTCACTGCGAGTCTGCGACCATGAAAAGTGTCAAAGAACGAATTCAAAGAAAATCAATAAGAAAGAAATTATGTTTTAGTTTTGAAAATTAACAAAAGATGGCGTCACTAAAAGTAAAACTTGAATATTTAATAAGTGAATTAGAAAGTGTGATATCGTCTTTTATTTTTGAGTAACTTTAGTTAAAAGCTCTGTCAAGAAATTTGCAGAACTCTACATTCTTCTTTACAGTAATAATTTCGGCCATTAAAATAAGCTATACCTTGGCTATACCTATTTGACAACTGCCTATTATATACCATTTATATACTAAAAGACAAAGAAAAATAGACCTTATTATTAACTTGACATTGACAGCTTTAACGGGTCTTATCGCGATAGTTTTTTAGGTAAATTAAGCGATTTATTATGCGAATTATTATGTGTGAAAGTAATCGCGAGTGCTTTAAAAGTTATATTGACAGCTTGTTCTAACGGCCGTACCGAACGTGCATGAAGAGGTAGGTAGATAATTAATTAAGTAGGTGCTTGTGCTTTCCAATAAATTATCTTTTTGTTAAAATTGCAATGAGGATTTCCTATTTCAATTGAATATATTTTTACGCATCTACCCACATACTAACTAAGTAATGTCTACAGGAAAATGTCAATTAGCAGACCATTAGCTATAGTTTTTTTCTTACACGGAAAAAATATGATTTATGAGACTCCATATGTAACTCGATACCGGTTATGGAGGTTACAAATTGTCTATGCGCCGACTTTGAAAGTTATTATGAGTGTTTGTATTTAATTAAGTAAGCTGTTTGGTTTTTTATAGCTGTGGAAACCGCAGATACCGGAATAGGACCATTTGTTAGAGCTCAGTTTCAAATTATGGTCGACGGTATCTACATGGTCTCAATTCTCGCGTTCTTATTTCCAAGCTGATGTTTAGTACCTGCTTCTTGTATTTTGAAAGATTAAAATAAAAGGCAACACTCTGCAGTTAGCACAGCTTCTTATTTCAATTACAAGGTGGCAGTCTTATGTCTGAATGACTCTCCAACTTTTGTCTGACGTGGTGTAAATGGCCGTTTTTTACAGCCTAGATAGCACTTTGCCCACCATGCAAAGGATAAAAGCGATGTATTTTAAAGTGGCCACCGTGCAGCTTTCTCTATCGAAATGTGATCAAGATTTGGACTTCTCATACAAACGTGTCAAATCTATACCTAGGTAGAGTCATTTTGTAATGGCCGATGGTGGATAGATGTTCTGATTTCTACCCTTATTTTCTAACTAAACGTTACTTCGTTTATCACACTATTATTCTTCCTCTTTTATCGACCCTTTGAGTAACAAATGTCGTAAAAGCCATTTTGGCAAAAATGAGCTTTTAATGCCATCTTATGTAGTTTGACGAGCTCTATCGATCTGTATATTTAAAATTTTGATATCTTAAAAAAAATGGCTTTTACTACACAGATTTTTAGACAAGAAAAACTGTAATTTAAAAAAAAAATGTCGTAAGTACCTTGTTTGGACGCCTTGGACACTGAAAAAGTGTCGTAAATAACATGTATGTAAAAAGGTGGCTTATACGACATATTTTCTCAAAAAGACCAAGAAAGTGAAAACGTTCAATTTGTCGTAAAAGACAAATTATTTGATACTTTTTCTTTTACAACATTAAGCATGATGCGAAGCTTGCAGCCATTTCAGGTAAATTTGTGGTAATGAACAAGAAGTCTTAAATAGATTACTCCAACAATTGGCTTTTACTACATAATTTTTGTTACCTCACTGGTGTTTACGACAGAATTTACTGTTTTTGGGACAATAGAGCTTGACGTTTATTGATGTAAAATACATATTGAATGAAATAATATTCTTTTTTCATGTAGTAAAAGACCAAGTTGCGGATAAAATAGGTGAATTATTGTAGTATAAAAAAGTATTTATTTAATCAAAATATTAATTTATTAAGAACGATATCACTAAGTAACATAATTAAATTCTAGTTTTTAAAGTTGGTTGTTAGATAATGATAAAAGTTTATTTTTGATGTGTTTACTTCTTTATTTTAGCATTTAAGCTTATTTTGGTGGATTGACAGTCTTATTCAATATTTTTACTAATTTGGTAATATTTTTAATAATTTGGTACAACATAATATTCACTTTCTTCAATTATTCACGTCTTTTTCAATAATTTTTCGTATTGTCAATCATCGACTGATTTTGTTTTCTCTTTTGTTCAATATTCGGAGTTCTTTTAATTCGAAATTATTACAGCCCAGTAGATTTTCATCTGATTCAAATTATTATCGTTCAATTTATTATCCTTTTTCTTTAATTTTGATAGTGTTTGGTAATTTTCGTATGACACACTTAATGAAAATATTATCTAAATGTATCTGTCCCAACGTAATACATGAAATATTGCACGTAGTAGCTCTTTCTTTTTCTGTACAAACATACATTGCATTTATCACGCCTTTATCTCTTATGGGGTAGGCAGAGCGTGAACGGCTGTAAAAATATGATCGTTGTCGCCGTGAATATTTCAGGGACATTTCAAAATAAGGAAGTTTTTCTTCACATATGTCAATAAGTATCTCTTTTATATTTCCAAACATTTGCTCTAAAATTCAATAATGAATCCATCCCAAAGTAGTTAATTTTTTACATAATGAACAGAAAGTTTTCAATATCATTAGGAAATTTTACCCCGGAGAGTGAAAGAAAAAGTAGTCTAGAAGATAATAAATTATGAATTATATGGAAGCTAATCACGCATGTTCGTTCAAGATATAATTGTTTTGTTCTGATCTAGACACACGGCAGTGTGTCCGCCAAGTTCGAGCAAAAAAGCGACACACCGGCCGTGGGTTATATTACACGAACCATTTCGGGCCAAGTTCGACCCACCTATAACTCAAAATCTATTTTATCTACGCATATGAAATTTCTAGTATCTGTCGAGATCTACTTACTTATCTAAAATCAAAATGTCATTAATGTACCTATTGTAGGTCTTGAGATATTGACGTCAGAAAATCGCTATTTCTACTATACACTCACTGACTCACTCACTCACTCACTCATCAAAAACCTAGACCACTTCCAATGGTCGTATTGACTTGAAATTTGGCATGGAGGTAGGTCTTTAGGTCAAGGTAAAGGAAAAAATCTGAAAATGGCCAAGTTTGAGTCGGTTTTAAAAATAATGAAGGTGTAAATTCATTCCCCTAAGGAACTAAAACAAAAAATTTATCTATATCTTCCAATCGTCGTACCGACCTAAAATTCGTTACGAAAAGGTTTGTATTTAGTCAAAGTAAAGTATAAATGAGATATTTCCTTACCTTACTTAATCATAAGAAAAAAAGAAAATAAACCTTACAAAAATAAATAAAATTCCACCCAAAACGTAAATGTGAAAGGCTGCCAAGTTCGATAATATTGGAAACACTTGATTTTCCGCAGTTTGGAAAGTAGATTCTTATTTCCAAACTGCGAAAAATCAAGTGTGCATTCCTGTAACTATTTTTAACTGAGGTCTGTGTATGGAACTTGGTACTTATTTGGATCTCACTTCTTTTATAGGCGAAGCATTCCAATATTATCGAACTTGGCAGCCTTTCACATTTATGTTTTGGGTGGGATAGATATATCAAGACCAAAAACTTTTTATACAATTTTTTTTATTGTCAACAAGTATAGGTTGACTTTTTCTGTTCTTTCTGAAACAGTTCCCTCCTCAGAACCCACTTAGTGATACAAAATGTTTTAGAGAGTGTTTAAAACCGCCATAAGATTTTATGCGCCATATTAGTAAAGCCATCCGAAAGAACGGTCAGCAGGCGTGGCATAACCTAACTCGGTGCGACAAAAACATGCTCATTTGTTCCCTTTCACGACGGAATTTTAATCGAACTCTGATAAAAACTTCCAGGACGACGCGACACTACGCTTTTGCAGATTCTTGATAAGGACATACTTGACTACAATGCCTTTTGCGACACACACGGCACACATGTAAGAGTGTCCTGTGTTGTCGTCCGGTGTAAGCATTATTTTATTTTCGCTGCTACCGGTGTTGGTAGAAATTCTGCGAAACGGCCCTTTAGTGTTCCAATTAAAATTTCGAACGCAAAATGGCTTCTTCAGGCCGCCATGTTTGCCGCGCATAAAAAGTGCTGATGTATCGGTAGCAGAAGCATGTTTAAATGTTATTTTGGGACATTCATCTCCAAGAAGAAAAGGTGCAAAGGAGGGCTATATTTTTTTTTTAATCAGTGTTTTGTTTTGTTCGTAGGGAAGGAGTGGATTGCCATTTTGGCCAGTTTTGCCAGGTTTCGCTCAACTAAAGTTGGTAAAGATTATCATGTCACCCACATACCTATGCATTCCATTTGCTATTTTTGTTGAAGCATTCGAATGTGGCACTAAACGATTTACAATCTCTGATGGTAAGATGATGATTATGATGATGACCAAGGTTCTTAGGGGGTAATAGTTCGTCAACTCAGTGCCCCAAACGTTCAATGAAGATGCAAAAGCAAATAACGACCAGTTTCATTTGAATATGGAATCATGCGCGCGCGCAGTCCCCGGCGCCGGTGCGACTGCGCATCACAAAGCATGAAAGCACAAAGCGGGGCGTGTCCGATATTTCATTAACAAATTCGTCCATTGTGCGCTTCTGCAAGTGTACCGCCGCACCGTCTCGGCCTCTAGGTTTGAAGAAGGCAGACTATTTAAAATTAACAGAGTAAGCATAAAATAACGACCGTAAGGCGCAAGCTCCAGAGACAGAGACATGCGACATCGCGAATCTTGGAACCGTTTCCATGTAAAATGTATGAAACAGAAGCGACAAAGCAATACATGCGAGACGTGCGTCGCGTCGATGACGGCTGACATTCACTCTTGTCCGACAGATGTCATCTTACGTCACCTCACGTCTCTTCTGTGCGGCTTACGCCCTAGAGTTGCTGACAAACTGGAGATATCTGCGAGATTGCCTAGGATGAAGGTTGACGATGGTGAACTATGAAAACGCAAAAGAAAAACTTTGTTGTAATCATTGTCGTTCGTCGAGTGGGTATCCCATACAAAAAAGAAAACCATTATGGACAGTTCTCAAAAAATTGGCCGCAAGATTTCATTTTAGCGTGTTTTTAAAAAGTTCGTGTTTTCGCGAAAAAAAATATGTTGCTAGCTAGACTAATGGTTTTTTATTACATATTTAGTGGAGGGAAGCAATTTTTTTCATTACTTTAGGAAATATAGGCAATCTAAATTACGAGGGAGGCAGGTGAACGACAATGTCGCCAGGTTAAGGACAATAGGTGGAGGTTAACGACATTTTAGTACAAATTTACTAAGTAACGTCAGCAGGTTAACGACTACGGGTACGGGCTGTAATTTCTCAGCAATAATAACAAAAAATACCTAATCATTTAGTAACTTAAATTCGTACAGCACACATATGAACATTTTTGCACTTCAACTAAATCAAACTTTTAATAAGTTTAATAAAGTATCTCTATGAACAATTCAATGTTTTTTAGAAAAACCCTTCTAGAATTATTGTTTGATAAATTTAGGACTACTTTTATCAAATTAGTAAAATATTAAGCAATGAATTGGATCATTTTTTTTATATTATTAATTACACATTTGTATGATAATTGTCGCTAACCTGCTATTTGGTCGTTCACCTGCATTTTTGAGACAGGTGAACGACCGGCAGGTTAACGACTAAATAGCAGTTATTTCGTCATCACAGGAAAACCATTTTGTACAAGGATTGCTCACTTAGACACATTAAAGCAAACACTATTTTACACATTATAACTTGAAATGAGTGCAACGGGTAGCATAGTTTTTTACATAAAAGAGGCATAAAAACGACTACATACCCGTTACAAACTCCAGAATCCAATATATAGCTCGCCTTTTCTCCGGAAACTGAACAACTGACAAGGCCTTCTCTCAGCAGATGTTTGCTAGTGAATGGCTGGTTCAGGTGTTGCAGAGTGAGACGGGAGAGGTGAAGTGGTACCCGCGGTACGATCGTGTTTTCACATTTGCAGATTAACGACAAAAATGTTCGTACAAAACTTTAAATTGTATTCTATGTTATGAATAATGAATATTAGGTTATTATATTGTGTGATTCTTCTCTTATGGATATACGTAAATAGAAACGTTTGGTAGATTATTTTATTTATGCGCATTAATATATTTTTTTAATGCTTAAGCTTAAGCACATCGTGAAAAGACACGCAGGTTAGCGACCAAATATACGTAAAAATCAGTTTAAAAGTATATAATATACCTCGAGCGATATTATATACACATGGCCTTTGTGCAAGAACTGTGTTTAAAAACGAATATGGCAAAAGTTATCAGCTGGGTGCATAAATATAAAAAATATCTGACGTAAACTGATGCACAGGTTGTGCGGCCAATTTTTTGAGAAATGCCCTTATGCCTTTACACTCCTACTGTGCCTACTTAAGATAGAATAATAATGTTACCCAATGAAAATAATTAGGTACCCTACCTGAGACAGGCAGATAAATGCTCGTATCTCGACTAGTTCCGAAGGTAAGTATAAGAAACTCAAACAAATTAAACCATTCGTTATAGTGCGCGAGATAAAATTCAAATAACCTAGATCCATTACGATAGTGAAACATCTTACTTAATCCGTTTTATCTCCAAAATTAGCATATACACCTTAAGGCGGGTATTATAAAAGGGCCAAAGACACAGTTTTAAAACTTAATGGACCACCACACGGCGCCATTTTCACGGTATCTAAAATTACAACAAATTTGACCATTTCACGCCCCCCTATGACCAAAACTATCGATTTTGAATAGGCTCGAACAGAGGCAAATTTCATGGTTCAGAATCTTTTGTGATTTTAAATAGAGTTTTATGGGTTTCAAGTAGTTTTTGATGATGGTTCATGGGTGGATCATCTGCTTGTCGAACAGATGTATGTCGGCAAGATGAAGTGAAAGTTCTAAGACTTTTTGTATGAGGACCGGAAAGATTTTTTGGAAAATGGTTTGAGAATATATAAAGTACGACTGATCAAATCGGCCATATTTGACAGCTGTCAAACCTGTACTAGAACACATGTCAAAAAAATATCAGCTAATATCGAGGTTAATATTGAGCCACTGTTAAAAGTGTAATTAATTGATTTTTTAGTTAATTTTACTTACATTTAAACTGTGGGCTCTACATCAAAATGCCTTACACAAACTAAAGTAAACTGGTACATAATACTCCAGGCGTTAAGACTGCCCATTAGTGCCCATGTACATTATGCAAAAATTTAAATAAATTAATAAAAAAGAATCTTTTTAGTTTTTTAGTGCACTTACAAAATAATATTAGTAGACTACGTATGAGTAAGACCAACATAATACACCTGGAGCTGTATAATTTTCAGAAAAACATTGTAAAATCAAAATTTATGTAATACTGTGGCGTCTATTGAATCATACGTATATTATTATTAAAGTACATATTTAGTTTTTTTTCAGTGTACCTACCCACATAGTGTTTTTCCACATGCCCTAAGGTAGACTGGGAGATAACGCCTTTGGCGTTAAGTCCGCAATTGTACAGATGTGCATAAAATTTAATAAATAAAATAATTATAATCGTAGACTATTAGGCTATACCAATATAAGCACCTGGAGCTGTACTTTAAAAGAAAAAAAAATATTATAAAATCAAAATTTATGTAACACTTTAAGTGGCGTCTATTGAAGCAGCCATTACTGACCACAATGGCGATATTTTGGTCAATCTTCAAGGTGGTCGCATTGTTACACCACAAAGACTAGCCATTTCTGAGAACAGCTTGTGCAATATAAGTCAAATTAGCACTCTTTGTGTGGGGCAGGTGGTGGTGCTAGAGTGATGGGCACGGGTCAGTTATTGTTAGAAACACTCATGGCAGTCATGGTTTTTAACCGTCTTTAGAAAACAAGGTTCTCATCTCGGTGGCTCATATCAATTTGATATATTTTGAACCGTTTGAGGCGGCCGTAGGCCTAGTTATGCCCTTTTGACCCCTAAGTATGTAGGTAACATTCCTAGCTTAAAATCCTTTGGATCTTTGTTTTTTATGAGCAAGAGTGTAAGAGAAGTGTGTGACCAAAGTCAAAAGTCTTATAAAATCCTGAAATAAAGCGTATTGAAAGAATGACAGACGGACAGACGGACCGACAACAAAGTGATCCTTTAAGGGCTCCGCTTTTTACCTTTTGAGGTACGGAACCCTTAAAACCTCCCATAAAAAATTGCTCGTTCAGCAAAATTTTTCGTATTGGTCAAATTCTTATTTAGGTTTTGTATGAACTTTGGTCCTTAGGGAAAGTTTTGTCGATTGACCTGTTGAGCTCAGAGTTTTCGGGAATCGTCGTTCAGTACTCTATAATTTGCCCGTCCGAAGTATAAACCGAACCAGGGCCTCCATTCAGAAGGATCAGGTTGTTCATCTGGGTTGTCAAACACAGGGCAGTGACATTGGACACAAACGTCGGTAGTTGTTTGACAAGTTTGTGCGCTAAAAGGATGTGTTGCGTCTGTCAACATACAGACCGCCGGTTGATTACTCAATCAATGCAAACTGTTCATTCATTAGTTAAAAACATGAGCAAAATATACTCTGTATACTTACAGGATGTAAGAGCCAGCTCTCTAAATACTTATAGGGTGCATTCAGACCATGAAACGTAACAACTTCCCATATGAAAATATTTTAGAAGACGTAATTGTTTAAATTTTCTATAGTAAATGCAGTCAGCTAATCGTCTAAGGTTAAAAGATTTTTGTAAACCTGCAATATTATCTTATAGGAAGTTTTCAGTTTCATAGTCTAACTAAATGCAGTCTATTAGTATTCGGTGGGCTGTCCGGTGTCCCTTACACCCCGTACTTATAGGTACTTCGAGCATGTAAATTACGTTTGCCATGTGGTTCTAGCTTAAAATAGCGTCACTCCATATCTACCAGCCGGTGAAGTAAAAGGGCGATGTAGGCACCATCACCGTCCGGTAATATGGTTTAATAGCTTTATTTTATAACACCAACAACACTTAAGTACTCACCGTACTTGAGGGAAGATGACAGACCACCGCAAAGACAGCCGCAACCATCCAAAGGGCTCACCCATCCGTTAGATCCTCGAGATGACCGAAATCCGTAGAGCAAACGAAGGTAAAGCTGCGCTTGCGACGGTGCCGACTCAGATCAAATAATATGTTGAAACGGAACCCTGATCTACGAAAATCAACATCATCTTCCTGCTCTTATCCCAAATCAGTTGGAGTAGACGCAACACGTTTAGTTAGAACACAAAATCATGTAGCAAATAGATTTGGCCTACTTAACAACAGCAAGAGAGAAGCCAAAATGGTTCTCAGCTAGCACCATTTATTTTTGATTGAATTAAACTAACAAACAGGCCGTGCGCAGATCACTAGGTAAGATAAGATAGGGATATACCTACTTTATTGCACAGAAATGTTACTAAAACAGAATTACAAAATGTATTTATTTAGGCGGCCTTATTGGCCATAGGAGAGTGTTTGATTCCGAAGCTGATCTTAGCGCAGTGGAAGCAAGTTAAAGTTATCTTAAAATCTAAAACTAAATGGTCGATCAGCCTCGGAACAACATTTGACTACGATTCGTAGTGCTCTTTACTATAGCTAAATAAAATAAATTTAATGAGAGAATTTTTGTTCCGGAAAGTTTCCGGCCGAGAAATTTTTGCTGCGACGGCTCTCTCACAATCTCCTACTAATATTTAACTGCACCACCACAGCTCATATCTAAAATAAATATACCAAGTTCCGGTTGTACTAAAGGTCATCAGGGTGGTGACCTCCACGTAATGTTGCTAAATCACGGTAATGAACGTACTTATACAGGACCTAGCAGCGATTTGCTTACCGTGCGAATTATGACGCCGCCGTTTCCTTGTAAGTCTAGTTTTTGACAGGAAAAAAGGTATCAGGTTTTGAGGAAGACATTTGGATTGGGATTTAGATACTAGACTTACTGCACCCGGACACCAGCTCGTGTGGCATTCCGTCCCTCCGACAATATTGGTTTCACCTTAGTTTTCACAAGCACTTGGGTTCACTATTGTTCATAGTTCGACATCAAATAATGTTTTAACACACAATAACAAAGATTTCTCCCGCACACTACTGGTTGCGACAGCAATGAGTTTGCTGTACAAAACGCAAAACTAAAGGATTTCTCCCGCATGAGAATTCCACACAATTAAAATATAGGCTTAACTTCCACACTGGACAGGGAACTCTTCCCTGGTGGTCAAAGCACACACGAAATAATAAAACCCAGACTACTTAAAATATGTGTGTAACACCGGTCGCGCGAGTGACTAAAAGTAAGGTTATATTTGCCGGCGGCCGCGTGGTATCGAACCGACTGCCGGAACCAAATCCACTTGGTTCACTTCCCCACCGAACAGGGAAAAACCACACGAGAAAACCGAAAGCACACTAAATTACACCATTTATAATTAAAATTCGCATCAACGATGCGAGCGCACGGCAGAGGACGTGACAAAGACAAAAAGTGTTGCCAGCGCCGTCTGCTCAAAAAGAAATGGCTCGAGACGCAAATCGCACCGCGCGCCCATTTGATACGAAACTAAACAGAGAGTGATCCAAAATAAGAAGGTGTGTTTGTGATGTCGCATCAACTGGCTCACTTAGCGCATTTTTGGTGGATATTCAGAACATTTTCAAAGGATACATACTCACTAGACACATTTTCCTTGTATAGCTCTAGGTAGTGGAAAAGCTAACATACCTAATTTAGAGATGCATGGAAAACCTGGGTTGATGATGATGATAATGAAACTGAGTGTAGGTATTTGTCCTGTCTTCAATTTTAATAACTGTAGAGCTCCGTCTAAACATATTTTTGACTTCGTATACCGATGAGACGGTGGTACGGTGGTCAATTGTCATCAAATATTGGTAGTCACGGCAATTAGTTGGGACTAGACGGCGTGACCCGCCGACGCCGAAGTCTTAAGACACTAAAATACATTCACACTCATTCGATAAGCGTTTTGATTAGTTCAAAGTTGATTCGTGAGATCAGGACCTTTATTTTATAAGATCTCTAATTCCACAAAAGTATGGAACTGGAAAACATGAAAAGGGATTCTGTGAAAAGTTGAATTTAAGTTATCAACAAACTCAATCGTTTGCCACATGCTTTTTTTTCGCTTACCAATATTTTTGCTGTGTCTCTGCGAATTGGCAGAGAACGCTGCTGCCCAGTCTCTGGTTTTAACTACCGCCAAGTCGCCTTTTACGCGACGCTCACCGGCAAAAATGGGGTGATGCTATTCTAAGTCGGTGCTTTAAGGCTCATCTAGTAACTAACAAAAGTCCACTATTTCGGCCACTTACGACGACCCAAAGCGGGTAAACATTTGCAGGCCGGTTGACAAATTTTGGGCCACGATTTAAATCAGGCTTGTACTCATCCATTGCTTGTCTTGTAAGAGACGAGTCAACAATGCTGTCATAGGAGAGTAGGATTGGTATTACGTAAATTAAGTGAACACGACACAGACTGACTGCAACTTGCATTGCGACTGCGAGAACTGTTGGCAGACTTATTTATGTCATATACTAGGTTTCCTTCAGTGTGGTGCCGGCAGAGTAGAATAGCACCACCCCCTCTCTTCCCGTGGGGGTCGTAAGAGGCGACTGAGGGATAAACCCGACCCAAACAGCCAGGGCCAACCGTATGGTGGCGGCGGTTAATCCACCACAAAAGCATTCCCAAGGAGGGTTGACGTCTGGTAGGCGGCCGGTCGTAAAATTAAGCCAAATCCTTTGCAACACGATTTTGTGTTCAACAAAACGTGTTGCGCCGACCCCAAGTAATTTTCCTTCAGTATTTATTACAGAATAAAAATTTTCGAAAGACATAAAACTTCAATAAAATTATATTTTAAATAATATACTTACGTCATCGGGTCGTCAACAAACATGAGACTTGTTCACAACTGTGCTGAAAATGCTTAGGCTTCCCCCAGGCATCTCCTTGATTTAAGATTAGTACAGGAGAGTGGTTTTCGCTGCTCGTTATCAATCTGTCAAGACAAGAGAAGCAGCGCGGTAGTAGTTGATCTGTTCGACCACTGGCGGCAGCGGCGTCTTTATACTTCATCAATTTATTTTGCAGTCGGCTTGCAGTCCGTCTGTACAGAGTCGTGCAGTAGCGACGCAGCTGGGTTGATAAGTAAAACATACCCTGAATAGGACCTTACCTCTATATTCAACCCCATACAAGAAGACATATCAAAAAATAATAAAATAGACCTTATGCCATAGACCGAACTTTAATTAAATCCAACTCATAAAACAATTTAACAGCCTTAGAAAGTATAATCCCCGTGTTAATCCTTATTTAACCTACCTGACAGATTACACAGGGTGGTTGAAATTTAATTTAATCGCAAATGAAGCCGCCAGCGAACAAACTAGGTAGGTACAGTCTCTCCCGCTTACTCATGAACAATTCTATTTTAAAGTTTTGATTTTCTTGTAATTGATACAATTCGGACAAAAAGTATGTTGTACGATTCAGTAAATGTTTCTGCATCTAGAAAAGTTTCAAATTATTGTGTAAAATGTGACAGTCTGAAAAACTCGAAACCCTAAATTTTAAATTGTTCATGAGTAAACGGGAGAGACTGTACCATTTGCCCGTCGTCAGCTTCTAACTGTTTAATAGCTTGATAGCTTTGTACAGGGTGTCCTTTTTAAGGTGATATTGAGGTTATATTTTGAGGGTTTCAGAAGCTTATGTGTCTACTTAATAGTCACAATCGCAAGAAATACACGTGCAAATCGTGAAGTGAATGTTTGTCCTTGTATATTTCATACACTACGTAGGTATTTAATCGTTTTTTATGGCATTCTGTAATTGTTTAATTGATGATTAGGTAGGTATCTAAATTCATTCGTGAGTTATAGAAATGGTTTTTAGTTTCAAAATACAGGCAGTCATGGGTTCCCCGCTGCGATGTCGGTTTAATTTTTCCTATAAATTATGAAAGACTAACTAACAAATTTTGCTATTGTTATGTCACCCTTCTGCACAGCAGAATAGAACGAAACTACTACGTAAAAGTTTGAGTCAAGCAAGGTGATATTATGAAACTATGAACGCAAAATGCTTCTAATCTCAGACTTGAGAACTAATTTCAAATTTTCTCAGAAAAGGCGTTCAGAAATTCAACCTATGTACGGATAAAATTCATTAACTAAGCGGAGATTGCTTAATTTTCTTAAATATTAACTTGTTGGGGTGTTTTTAATTAATATCGACAAAATAGTCGCCTCGACCGCTTGCGACGAGATGAAATTTACTAGGGATGGGATTATATCGATAACTTTTGTGATGTCGATAAACCTGCCGTCGTTGACCAGACCCTTTTTTTAACTATTAGTAACTAAGAAGGAAAGACGAAACGTTTATTTAAGTGACTAATCAAATCATACCTACACAGCGCGATTCTTTTCTTGAAATAGGTACCTAAAGTACAACTATTCCTATAGGCCATATTTGACAGCTGTCAAACCCATACTAGAAGACATGTCAACAACAAAAAGGCTTATGTCAAAGTATTAACATGATTTTGACTGCTGTCAAATATGGCCTACACAAACAGCTGCACTGTAATGTTTTCACTTTTATATAGTTTTATTGTTTTACAGCCCAATAAATTGTTGTCCTAATTCCATATTACTAAAACTTTCATGAATTTATTCCAGTTCCATAACAACCCTCACGCACGAAAATTTTACACCCCCCATAAAACCCAACAACAATTAAATTCCGTACAAATTTTTGTAACCCAACAAAATGGGCATCGACACGCGAGTCCCATCTCTTCGTTATTAATTTCAAAATTGGTTAAAATAAGCATTCTGCCGCTTGTTAGGCGGGGCCGAAATGAACTCATTAAAACTATAAAGCGGCGGTAATTAAGGCCACAACCCCCCACCCCCTCCATTTTCCGCTGGGGGTGGGTTTAGCCCCGACTCACCCCCCCCTTATGTACAAGGGTTGGCGAAGAGAGCGAGCCACTGGATGTGGCTTTCGACATCACTGTATAAGTTTTTAGTTTCGCTTACCTAGACTTTTTGTCTCAATCTAAATGCCACTGTTACAATTGAGTTAGATAATAGCTAGCTATTAATTATTTGATTTTGGGAGCGGTGTGGCATAATCATGTCTACCATTCTGAACTACGCCACTACAGTTTTAGGTAGGTACCTACTTATGACTGAAAAGCGGCAAAAAAAGTGCTTGTCCCTTCATCAAAAATAGAAGGCAATAGGCACGGAGATAACTACTCACAGAATTAAGCAAATGTGGCTAAAATTACGAATAGCTCATTTAGCCACTCTACATTTTGTCATCTGTTAGAGCGAGGACATCGCCGGCGCGCGGTAATTTTCAATTTCAACTATATAATAATCCGTCGGACCATATTACCAACCTGCTTTCATTCATATCTCAACTAGCTACTTGCAGTAGGTGGTTAAAAAACTCTGACAACAGGGTTCATCGGGTCGTTGGACGACTTGGTGACCCACTCGAAGAAGAAGAAGCTTTCATTCAACTACCTCATCTAGCCGCTCTACATCTCGTCCAGTATTACAGCGGTGTTGTCGCCGGCGCGCGGTAATTTTCAACTAATGACCCGCGCCATTTCCGACCCCGCTCACTCCATATTACCAACCTGTTTTTATTCAGCTAAACTACTGGTGTCCGAATAGGCCATATTCGACAGATGTCAAAATCATGTTAATCTATGACATAAAGTCTATTTTTTCTTTGTTGAAATGACTTCTAGTATGGGTTTCACAGCTGTCAAATATGGCCTATTCTAGCGACCGTACTTTAGCTTATCTAGCCGCTTTACATCTAGTTCAATACTAAGTCCAATACTAAAGCTGGGACGGCGTGCAATAATTTTCAACTAATAACCCGCGCCATTTCCGACCCCGTTCACTCCATTTACATTACAACCTGCTTTTATTCAACAAGCTCATCTAGTGGCTCTATATCCGTTCAGTATTACAGCAAGGACTTCCCCAGAGCGCGGTAATTTTCAACTAATAACCCGCCCCATATCCGACCCCGCTCACTCCACGTTCAACCGCATTCAATAAGTTTATCTCGTCTTTCTACATCCCACTCAGTATTATATTACCGACCTGCTTTTATTCAACTCGCTCATCTAGTGGCTCTATATTTGGTGTACTAAAGCGGGGACATCGCCAGCGCGCGGTTATTTTCAACTAATAACCTGCGCCATTTCCGACCCCGCTCACTCCATACCTATAACCTGAACCTGCTTTCATTCAACTAGCTCATCTAGTAGCTCTACATCTCAAAGCGGGGACATCGCCGGCGCGCGGTAATTTTCAACTAATAACCCACGCCATTTCCGACCCCGCTCACACCACTTACATTACAACCTGCTTTTATTCAACTAGCTCATCTAGTGGCTCTATATCTCGTCCAGTACTAAAGCGGGGACATCGCCGGCGCGCGGTAATTTTCAACTAATAACCCGCGCCATTTCCAACCCTACTTACTCCATATTACCAACCTGCTTTTATTCAACTAGCTCATCTAGTCGCTCTATATCTCAAAGCGGGGACATCGCCGGCGCGCGGTAATTTTCAACTAATAACCCGCGCCATTTCCGACCCCGCTCACTCCACGTTCAACCTGCTTTTATTCAACTAGCTCATCTAGTCACTCTACACCTCGCCCAGTATTATAGCAGGGACATCGCCGGCGCGCGGTAATTTTCAGCGAATAAACCGCGCCATTTTTTCGACCCCGCTTACTCCATATTACCAACCTTCTTTCATTCAACTAAAGAACAGGCGTCCGAATAGGCCATAATCGTCAGATGTCAAAATCATGTTAATACTATGACATAAAGTCTATTTTTTCATATCTTCCAGTATGGGTTTGACAGCTGTCTAATTTAGCCTATCCTAACGACCGTACTGTAGCTCATCTAGCCGCTTTACATCCTGTCCAGTACTAAAGCGGGGACATCGCCGGCGCGCGGTAATTTTCAACTAATAACCCGCGCCATTTCCGACCCCGCTCACTCCACCAACACAACCTGCGTTTATTTACCATCTACTGTGCTTCGAGTGATATAATTTGAAAATGTTTCATTATCATTTGAAATTATTATTGTACTTACCTACTTATAACTATAAATTACAAAGCTACTTAAACTTTTTTGAATCAATTTAGTGATATTAGGTAGTATGTATGCCATTTTGAAATCATGATTACGACGTCGTAACTCATTTTCCCGCGGTGAAAAGGCATTTTACCTTCATGTGTTTTACCTACCTACATATAAACCTTCCTCTTTAATCACTCTACCTATTGCAAAAAAACCGCATCAAAATCCGTCGCGTGGTTTAGTAGGATTTCCGCTACAGCAGACAGACTGAGAAAAAAAGCGACTTCATTTTATACTATGTATTGAAGATTGCCTAATTTCGTAACATTAAGTTACAATGTAAACCATATTAATGTTCGGCCACCCAAGTTGAGAAGGTCATCGCATCAATTTAGACGAAAGGTTATCGTATAGACATTGTTCTAGATTTACTTACATTATTTATTTGATGGTGACGTCATAATGAAGCCGACTACGGTCTAGGGTGTAACGGAAAGGATGTTACTAGCCGATAGGAGGTCAAAGTAGGTACTCATGAAACTGAACAACTTTCCCCATAGAACATAGATCAAAATATGAAATAAAAAAAATTGCCTTCCATAGTCAATCATTCAGCTGATCGGCGATTTTGTATAGGTGGTACAGTAATTATGTAATATTACGTAAAGGGGAAAAATTTTCAGTCTCATGAGTACCTTGACCTTCATTCGGCTTGTTACCCTTTTTGTTACTCCCGGTAGAGTTTTAAGTGGCCTCAGTTAGATAGGATATTGTAGGATGGCTCACCACGCTAACAGATTTTCACATTCTTGGATTGGAAGTACCCACCTTCCTACTTTACTTATAATTTGTACGAGCACCGCTACAATTTACAACGAATTAAGTTGTTATCAACATTGTGGTAACTAATAAAAAAACGAAAACAATTTAAAAAAGGCTAATCTTCTCATTATTAAAAGGCACGGGGCTAATAACGTTGGCAAATTACGTAAATAAGTGCGGCATAAATCCGCTAAGTGCTGGAGAACAAAACGAGCAAAATGGCCGCCTAATACGATAATCAGGTGATTGCCAGCCAATCGCCGGGAATATGAGACACACGAACACAAAGAATGGTGAGCAAGGATGTTTAAACGAAACGAGCAAAATGGCCGCCTAATACCTACGATAATCAGGTGATTGCGAGCCAATCGCCGGCAATATGAGACACAGGGTAGGAAAGAATTGCGAGCACTATTTAAACATAGCAAGTAAATAGATCGTGGATGTACCTAATAGGACCAAAATCACGTTAAAGAGTGAGTTGGCCAATATGGTCATGTCCGTTCTGCAGTAGACGTCTCACTCACAAGTTGAAAATGATAATAAAGCAGAATAGTAGCTTATTAGATGGCATAGTCAGGTAATTGCGAGCCAATTGAAGTGTTTAAACAAAACAAGCATAATGGTGGCCTAATACGATAATCAGGTGATTGCGAGCCAATCGCCGGCAATATGAGACACACAGACACGAAGAATGGCGGACAGTAGGTAGTGTTTAAACAAAACGAGCAAAATGGGGGATTAAACGATAATCAGTTGATTGCGAGCCAATTACTACGGCAGCAAGAGACACACGGACAGATCCAAAAAAACAAATACGATCATCAGGTGATTGCGAACCAATCGCTGGCATTACGAGTCACACACGAGAGAAAAACGGCGAACAAAACGAGCGGAATAGCGGTCTAATAAGGTAATCAGTTGACTGCGAGCCTCATTAAGTTAATGAAATCATAATCTATGTTTGGTTGGATGACACGTTCTATACTGGGTGAAATTTTGCAAGTGACTGATAGCGAAAACTCAGAACCAGCTGTTGATGAGGAACAACTTTTCCCAAGAAAAATCGGTCGGAAAAAAGAATTGTTCCTCCGATAGTAACTCAAATCAGTTGATCGGCAATTTTGTATGAGAGGTCCAAGTTCTTTTTCATATTTTGACCTATGTTCCTTGGGTAAGTTGATCCTTGTTTCCGAGAGTGTGTTTCAGTGTAAATCACTTTATCGGGAGGGTTATTCAGAGGCAATTTCCGAAAATCAATCGAGGAGCCGATCAGATTTAAGTAAATTAAATCAAAGTCTTTGTTTGTTTGGACGACTCTGGCCGTTTTCATGACGCGATCTCTACATTGTTTCCGACCGTGTGTCTCGGTGTAAATCACTTTATCGGGAGGATTATTCGGAGACGATTTCCGAAAACCAATCGAAGTCTTTGTTTGGTTGGATGACTGGATGTTTTCATGGCGCAATCTCTACATTGTTTCCGACCGTGTGTCTCGGTGTAAATCACTTTATCGGGAGGGTTATTCGGAGCCGATTTCCGAAAATCAATTGAGAAGCTGCTCAGATTTAAGTAAATGAAATCAAAGTCTTTGTTTGGTTGGAAGACTCTGGACGTTTTTATGATCGATATCTCTTTATTGTTTCCGACCGTGTGTCTCGGTGTAAATCACTTTATCGGGGGGTTATTCGGAAGCAATTATGCGAAAATCAGTCGAGAAGATCAGACTTAAGTAAATGAAATCAAAGCCCTTGTTTGGTTGTATGACTCTTGTTTCCGACCGTGTGTCTCGGTGTAAATCACTTTATCGGGAGGGTTATTCGGAGCCGATTTCCGAAAATCAATCGGGAAGCCGATCAGATAGCCGTGATGTATAGCGGCATTAACAGCTCGGATTTGGATCGAGATGTCTTTTTAATTTGCTCAATTTTGATTGGTGAGTGAGTATAATGTACCTACTTACGATCATAGGACATGAGTTGACAAAAGACGCCGACATGCGAGTTTTTAGACCTAGGAACCTAATAAACCTGTCACTATTGCGTTCCACAGCTCTCAAACCTTTGTCAGACGTGGTGTGAATGGCCGTTTTTAGGGTTTCGTAGTCTACTAGAAACCCTTATAGTTTCGTCATGTCTGTCTGTCTGTCTGTCTGTCTGTCTGTCTGTCTGTCTGTCTGTCTGTCTGTCTGTCTGTATGCCGCGCCCTCATATCTTCGTCAGTTTTAGAGCTATCAACATGAAATTTGGTGAGAAGATAGATCGTGTTGACCCAAATATAGAAATGTTAAGAAAAAAATATTTTAAATGTTTTTTGGACCCCCACCCATACAAGTGAAAGGGGGGCAAAAATTTTTTTTTTCTTCTGTAATATTGAGTAGGATATCGTTGAATAGGTCTTTTAAAACTAAGATGAGGTTTCTTTGAAACAAAGTCACTAAAATGTTTCTGTCACGAGATATTTACTTTTAAAAAGGGCGTTTTTGACCCATAATTTGTTCCAGCTGTAACTTCTAAAGTATAAAAGCTAAAAATTTGAAATAAATACGGAATATAGCTTACAATCTGAAGTTACAATGAAAATTATAACGGATATTGTACCCTTAAAGGTTTCAGAAAAAATTGAGGTTTTCTATTTGCGGTTGGTCATCATACTGCTGCTAACAAACCAGCAACAAATTAAGTTTGTAATGCTGAAAAACCTGATATTTAAACGTTGACTACGAAACCCTATTTGTGGGCGTGTCTGACACGCTCTTGGCCGGTTTTTTTTTACTGTCTTTTTAATTTTCTCGGTTTTGAATGGAGAGTATTCTTCATTGAAATTGTGGTAAGCACGGTTGTATAATATTTTATGTAGTAAAACGACTGACCTTGCTAATTAAAGTCGAGGCTTATAGAGTCTTGAAGTTTCGATGTAATAAGTACACCATCATCAGGGAGTCCAACAGGTCGCTCGCGCTCGGTAGTAGCGACCGCCGGGAACTGTATAAGCTTGTGTAAAAGTAATAATTATATTTCCGAAAATCAATCGGGAAGCCGATCAGATAGCCGTGATGTATAGCGCCATCTACAGCTCGGAATTGGATAGAAATGTCTTTTTAATTTGCTTGGTTTTGATTGATGAATATACCATGTACCTATTTATCTACTTACGATCATTCAAATCGAGTAGGACATGAGTTGACAAAAGACTGCGTGTTTTTAGACCTAGAAACTGGTAAACCCTGCACATAATTAGTGCCCTTTACGTGCCCTCCGAAGAAAGGAAAACTTCCTAACGTCCGTCCTAGCAAAACAGATAATTATCAATGTCAAAAACGGTTCTCTTGAGAACTTCGTTGATTGCCTATAATTTTATTTAGCCTCAGAGACTACTTTTATATTTCATACAAGAAATAAATCCGAATCACAAGAAACTGAACAATTTTCCCATTTCTTTTTCACCTCCTTCTGGATTTATTTTTTGTTTTTTTACTCCTAGTATAAAGTGCTTTTGTGCCTATAAAAAAACTTTCAGTTGCATAGAAATAGATCTAATAGACCACTTAACATTATCATTAAACAAATCTTAAATACAATCTGTAGGTACAAAACATAGATCTATTCATTAGTATAAACGCTAGAACAAACTAATCTTAATAAAAATCTGTCCTCGGATTTTTGATTGAAAACTATACCTCTCTTACAAACTTACTCCTTCAGAAAAATCTTCCAAAACTGAACTTTATTTCCTAGACCTTAAAGTCCACAGATATTTATAGAGTTGATAATACCACAACGGCTTGGGAACCTATTGTAGTCAGCATACGTCACATCAAGGGTAAAGGATGAAGGGAGCCAGTTTAGTATAATTAGTTTGTGTGTTATCGTGATTTAACTATTCGCGATGTGGAAGTAGTGAGAGTTGGTTGAGTGTGACACCGGTAGCTTTAGTGTGATATAGAAGAGCTGCTGAAAGTATAGGTGCGTAGAGGAAGTATTGCCTGAAATATGCATTCTGATTGAAAATATTAAAACACGAGGTTGGGCATGTTAGCAAAAATTTGTTTCTGGATATTGTTTTTAATTTAACCCTAATGAAGCCTAAAGAAACAAAAGTCAGCTATTGTTTTCTGTCGTTAAATGAGATGGTATGTCACTGGTTATTGCTGCCATTTCTAAATATTTTCTACAACTTTCCTTTTCAGTGTCAAAATTGTTTGTGTATAAAAAATAAGCGGTCTCAAATCCTAAATCTTCACGTTTTATTAGCGGTTTCAACAGCTCTACATAATTCCTTGAACAACAAGGCTCGCCTTATCAGCCAATCACGTTGATGTGCCTGATGAATGAACGTTTTGTGATGCTAATACACTGATTATGTATTACAACACAACCAGCATACAAAAACCCCTATCTTCATACAAAATAGCTTGAAACAGAGATCAAACTAATTTGGTCTCTGAGTAAACTACCCTCAACTTAAGGCCTCCGAGATTGGGAGAGATTGACAAGGGGATTTGAATCGTATGACGAAGTGATAAAGGAGGATTTGCAATGATGTCAGTTATAAGGTAATGAGGTGTACGATATTACTACTGTGTTACGCAAAATGGAGTATCTCAAAAGATGTAAAAATTGAGGTTTGGCTTGTCAACGTTTCACAATGAACAAAAAAGAGTAAAAAACTTGAAAAGGAATGATGATTTATTTTAATTTGAGTAATATTGATTAAAATTCTTAAATTAAAATAATTATTTATTAATTTTATTTTACGCAATATTGATTAAATATTACTTATACATACATATAGGGTGAAATTTTACTAGTGACCGATAGCGGAACCTCAGAACCGGCTGGTGACAAGGAACAACTTTCCCCAAGGAACATAGGTCGAAATACGAAAAAAAAATCGAACCTCCCATAGTAACTGAAATCAGCTGATCGGCAAATTTGTATGGGAGGTCCAATTTTTTTTTTTCGGATTTCGACCTATGTTCTTTGGGGAAAGTTGTTCCTTATCACCAGCCGGTTCTGAGGTTTCGCTATCGATCACTAGTAAAATTTCACCCTATATAAACGAAACAAAATACTTTCCCTGCACGTAAAAACATAGTTTATAATACCTAAAGCCAGGAGAAATAAATTTAATTTTAAACCACCTTTGCTGCCTTTGGAAAATAAAAGTAGTCCTTTCCTTTCTAAGTGAGACACCCATCAGTTTCGTGGCCTTATTTAACCTTGTATATTATCTGCACTTATTCTTATTTTAAATGTTACTGAGATATACCCTTTCACCATAACCCCTCTAGGTACACGTGTACAGTGCCTTATCTCAGATTAGTCGGATCTCAGTTGGAAGGATTGTTAGCTAAATTGCCTGTAAATGATTTATCACTGTCGTCTGTAATTGGTCGATAAACATCTTTACATAGGTCATTGTTTGTTTGTTTGTTGTTCTGAAGAGTTGTACCCTAATAAAAAAGTAAAGGTAGTAATTAGACCCGCTTTGGGTCTATTCAGTTATTTTTTTTACTTTGCTTTTTATCTCCTGAACCAGCCTCTATAAGACCCATGACAAAATCAGATGAGTACAAAGTATAGTCTACATATCAAGAAATGAACTAAAATAACGACTTATTGAAACAAAATCTTTAAAAAAAAGCTGTGTACGATCATGATGACCGTATTTGGTTTTCTAGTTTAGCAACGTTGATTAATAATTTACAGATACCTTAATGTATTTTGAAGGGACGAAACTTTATTTTATTTAAATACCGCAATCTGCAACAAATTAAGGAAATAGTGAGGGTATTATGGTGTATACTTGCTATTTATGTAAGTTTTTAGGTTTTCACGGTTGTTCACAATACTTAAATTATTGTTTAAAACGGGATTATTACCGTAAACAAAATATTATATCGAGGTAAACAAAAATCTAATCGCGGTAATAATCCCGTTTTAAACAATAATTTACGTGCTATTACCTATAATGTAACCAAACCAAACTTTTTCTGATTTCGACAGTGGCTCTAATTAGTGACCATTTGAGTAGGGAAAAAGCATGGTTAGGTACTATCAGACCCACAAGGTCTCATCGGCTGTGGGCCTTATTTAGTGAACGACTCGTTCTGAATTACCATTGTGCAGTCATAATTGCACTTAAATAGTGCATTTAGTAAAACGATTGAAATTTCCTGCTAATTGTTGTTTTTTTGAGTTGTGTAAGTGATATCGTGCCGTTATTTGAGGAATCTGAATTTTAATTTGTGAGTTATTACGATTTAGCAACAAAGTAAGCGTATCATAATTTGATCACGATAGTGAATCGCATGAATCGCATTAAGAACGCTATTACTCTCATTTTCAACTAGAAATAAATAATTTCTAGATAGGCAAAAAAGTGATTATGCCGTGTGGTGCCAGCAGAGTAGAATAGCACCTCCCCCTCTCTTCCCGTGGGGGTCGTAAGTGGCGACCGAGGGATGAACCCTACCAAAACAGCCAAGGCCAACCGTATGGTGGCGGTTAATCCACCACAAAAGCATTCCCAAGGAGGGTTGACGTCCGGTAGGCGGTCGGTCGTAAAATTCAGCCAAATCCTTTTGCAACACGATTTTGTGTTCTACGAAACGTGTTGCGCCGTCCCTAAGTAATTGGGATAAGGGTAGGAAGATGATGGTAGGCAAAATAGTGATTCCCTACTTAAGCATTTCTAGTCAATAAGGCGTAGGTTATTCATGTCGTTTGGGAGATAGTTTTGACGACCCCTCGATTATAAAAGGTTTTCAGAACGCCATATTTATTTACTTACACAGAAAATCATACTCATTACCTACTTTACTTATAGGTAAGATAGGTTCGCCCTTTTTCTTTCTTTTCTTTCAGTTTCGTAATGGCGACTTATGTGTGTCCTTATTAAAATTTAAAGCAAAGGGCTGACAATCTAGCACTACAGTGATTTAAAACTTTCTGAATTGTTGAACGTGCCGATACTACACGACTACACGACGAACAACTATTTTCACGATTCTAACAACCACAAGTAGGTAAATAATGAAGCAATAAAAATATCTATCTACTTACCAAAAATGTACGTTTAGGTAGATACTTGGTTTTGCCAATTAACCGACTTTACCATAAAGAGGGTTAAACTACCTAATTACGTAACTATGCCGAGTAGGTATCTGCAAGTTACGCGGCTGTTTATGCAAAACCAATAAATACTATCATTTGTAAGCAATGCCTCGAGTTCTTTTAGAGGTTTTTAACTGCTCATTAAAACTGTATTGTGAGGGTACTTGGTGACTTTGGTGTACATTGCGAATTTTTAATAGCCGACTTGAAAGAAGGAGAAAGTCTTGAAACTACTGCACTGACTTTGATGCAACTTTTAGGAACTTACGTTCTTCTTCTTCTATATTTTGGCTCTTGTCGGTGGAGCATACGCTTTCCATATTACTTCTCCCTATCCTACTCCTTTGATTGCGAAATTAAGTGCAGTGGTTTCCCTGCATAGAAGTTAGAAAGCATAATATCAAAATCAGTCAGATAATGCTAAGCTAGGCCAAACATAGGTACACTTTTAGAAGTTCGCTCATCATTTGACAAGAGACCAACATGATAAAATATTTTACGAAAAATAACGGATGCCTACACCAAAATGGTCAACGCAGGCTAATAAGAAGATGACCAGGGTGTATTGCAATTTAGAAGCTAACAACTTGAGGCTATGGTGATACACAGTCTTCTGAACGACTCCCAAACTTTTGACAGACGTGGTGTAGATAAATGGCAGTTTTTTACAGCCGTTTACGCTCTGCCTATTCCGCAAGAGACAGGGATGATGTACGCGTGTTATATGTACTCGTATGTATCACTCTATCGATAGATAGTTAAGTTTTTTACGCAGCAATGTATAAGACATTTGGTCGCCATTACATGCTCTGCAAGCTTGGCTTACATATAAGACTTTTAAGGTATTTCGTTTTACCATAAGCGAGCGAAGCGGGCCTAGCGGGGACGCACAAATGGTACGCCTCCACCGATTCGGATGAGGCATTTTAACTGCCCTGTCAAGTAGAGATCGAGGTATGGTAGGTATTTACATTTCTGGTACAGGGTGATTGAAAACTGAAGCATCGAATACCAAATAAAACACTTCCCGTGTCGGGCATAAGTACCTTTTTGGAAAGCTTGCAAAAATTTTCGCTGCAGGCAGGATTTGGAGGTTCTATAGAACCGTGGTTCCCAGTTGGTAGTTGCGTCGGCAGTACAGATACCGAAAGTCGCAGGTTCAAAGCCTGCCTGCGCTGCGGTGGAAAATTTTGCATGTAAGTACTATTTACCTATAGTGCGTGAGAAAAATAGCCTTAGTAGGTCTAGTAGGTCTAGATGTCTTTTTGTTAAATTACGACTTGAGACGTGCGACGCGAGACGTAAGATGACATCTGTCAGACAAGGTGATCGTTAGCCGTCATCGATGCGACGCGCGTCTCACGTATGTAGGTAGACGGCGTCATTTTAATATAAAATGTATGAAACGAAATAGACGTCAGTGTCGCACGTCTCAAGTCTCTGTCTCATATCTTAAGTCTCATCTGTGGAGTTAGCGCCATGGTGTTGGTTCCGGGATAGTCGAGCCTAAACATCTAAGCCTTTGGGGTAAGGATTTCCTAAAAGAGGTGTCCAAAACCTCTGAAGTGCGGCGTGGAACACTTAAAGGATTACTGCCGACTGCGGAAACTTCAAATGCCCACTTTTTCCCTTTAATCAGATTCAAAAGTTGCATCCTGCTCACACGCCGCGGTCGTTCGCCAACTCGATATGTCATTTCATTCGAAAAGGACTCTAAATTAAAAATATTAATTCACCCATTGTAAGGTCGCGACGCGATCATGTCTCAAACCCATAAATAAATGAACAGATGCAAGAAATCGGATGCTTCTGTGAAAAGTAAATCATTTTACATTTTACCGAAGTAGGTATCTTGCCACGTACTGGCAGCTTACTTTCTTTTAAAATAATAATAATAATAAATAATAAATGAGCTTTTATTTCAGAAACAGCACAAGTTACAAACTTTTAAATCCGCCAAACTATACAATAGTTTGTAGGCAGAAATGTATCTCCCCATTTTAGGTACTGTTGCTTACATACTAAGTTACATTACAATTGGTTACCCATTATGGACTTACGCAGGTCAATTCTATAGATTAGGTATTTAAGATACAAAGATCACAAGCTTTTTATACCGATATCTTTTTTAGTTACAATTCCAATAGGCTATCATTAAACTTCTTTAAGAGATAACACTTTACTTTTCTTTTGAAAGTTTGTTTTGTATTACATTTTTTATGTATTGTTTTGTATTATTTTTTGTATGTTATTATAAATTGTTGGTACCAGATACGGACGGGTTCTCTTGCCATAGTAGTTTACAACTTTAGGTACAATTAGTATCTCATTCTCCACCTTCCTGTGCAGGCTCGGATGAGTCACGCGTGTTTTAAACTCGTTACTACCTAACTGCTCGACAGCTAATGACATAGTAAACTTCTCATGAACAGGTAATATTTTGCAAATGTGAAATAACAGGTCATAGTTAACTCTGCACTGTGATTTAATTGTTTTATCTACTAATATTTTCATAAATCTTATTTGCAGTGATTTTAATTTATCTAAGTACGTATGAAACGTTCGACCATATGTACCAAGTCCATAAGAAATTATCGAATCCGTTCACAGAGTAACTTATATATGTGGGATGAGTAGATGAGACGAACAGAAGTAAGATGATACGAATGGACATGTGAATGATTATTTCTGAACGTGAGCCGGATGTTAGATTATTGTTGAACGAAGATGCTAGAACGAGAGAACAATACAGTTTGAGTGAACGAGTGCGAAAGAGAGAGTGAACGAACATCTTTTGAATAGGATCGTGGGCATGAAAAGACGGTCGCCCCTCTTGGAAAAATGTAAAATCCCAAAATAAGAGTAAAATAAAGCTAAGAACTACCTAAAAGGTGTTTTAACTGATGCCCCGACCCTATATTTATGGGGGCTCGTGCGGTTCAGCCTGGACAACAAGAAGATTTTGAAGAAGACTCCAGTAAGACGGCGGCGGACAAGGGAGGTTATCTCGACCGGGCGAGGCGGCGCGGCGTGGTACGACCTATCCTGCTAAGAAGACGATTCCTTTCAAGACGACGACTGCGAAGACTGCAGAAAGACGCGAAGATGGGGAGAAATACCAAGAGGACCAGCGGCAATTTTGAAGACGAAAGCGGCAGAGCGAAGCAAAATGGCGGCGACGCTCAGCAACAACAAAATACATTATTCATGACGGCGGATCTGATACCAAAGTTTACCGGACAAGACACGAACTACCCTGTGACTAAATGGATACAGGATATCGAAGACAACGGAATGATATTCCAGTGGACACCCTTACAACAATTACTTGTTGCCAGGCGCTCACTCAGTGGAGCAGCGCTTCTGTGGCTAAAGTCTGAACGGCCATTTCGAACTTGGGATGAGCTGGCCGAAGAAATACTGAAGGAGTTTCCATCGACATGGGATACGAAGACGGTGCACGAACTCATGAGTGCCAGAACCAAAAAGCCCAGTGAAAGTTGTCTCGACTATCTTCTGGTCATGAAAGAGATGGGTAAGAGAGGAAAACTAGCTGACTACGTGGTGATAAAATACATCGTAGACGGGATCATCGACGACGAATCCAATAAAATAATGCTTTATGGAATAAGGACGTACACGGAGCTAAAGGAGAAGCTAAAGATTTATGAACTGGTAAAGTCGAAGGTAAATAAACCTCAAGAGCGTCCAGCAAATGTACAGTCGAGTGCAGGTCGAGCTGGTGTACAGTCGAACGCAGGTCGAGCTGGCGTACAGTCGAACTCAGCTCCCAGAAGAAACGTGGTGCGTTGCTATAACTGTGGAGACCTAGGACATGCATCATCTAGCTGCCCTAACAGAGAGAAAGGCGCGAAGTGTTTCAGCTGCAATTCCTATGGGCACATAGCAACAGCATGCGACCAAAGAACGGCGAACGGCGGGGGTGTAGTACGTTTTCAAGATGGAAGCATTCGAAAATACGAAGAAAGTCGATCCAGCACGAGCGGCGGCGGCGGTGACCGAAAAGAGCAACCGTGGCGCCACCAACCGCAGCAAAATGGAATGACGAAGCGCACGATGTTCGGGTCTGTCGGCGAAACGTGTCGCAGTGTCGGCGAAGAAGATGGCGGCATTGAGCGAATGTACGAATGCGACGGCGACATGACGGCGAAGGAACGAATGACTTTGACAGATGACAGCTCCCACCAAATCATGAAAATAAACAGACGTGAAATTCAAGAAATTGAGCAGAAAACGGAAGAAAGACGCCTGAAAAAGATAATGCTTAATGGAAAAGAGACCACGGCTCTAATGGACAGCGGCAGCGACGTAAATCTAATCCGACAAGACGTGTACGACGAGTTGAAGACGCCCAAATACGACGACGATGTGGTGCTGACTGGACTTGGAAGTGCTAAAGTGAACTCGTGTGGACACTGTGATGTTAACCTTACGATCGACGGACGTGATTTCGGAACAGAGACATTCTACATAGTACCTAGAGACGCTATGCCTTACCGTGCTATTGTAGGTAGTGAGTTTTTGCGCACTGTGTTCGTGGTGATGGATGAAGGAACAGCGTACGTGTTTCCTAAAAGTGAGAAGTGGATGACGAAAATTAATTGCTTTTTCTCTACTGTTGATCTTGTAGGTACAGTCAGTAGCGAAAGTCTGAAAGAGGAAGTAGTGAGGTTAGTTGACAGCTACCGGCCACAGCAGACGAAGGAAGCACCTGTGGAATTGAAAATCACTTTGCTGGATGAGACACCAGTGGCGCAGAGACCTCGCAGACTGTCACCAAAGGAGCAGCAAGAAGTTGACAGGCAGATACAAGAATGGTTGCAAGATGGCATTATCAGGGTAAGTTATTCAGATTTTGCTAGTCCCCTGGTTTTAGTAAAGAAGAAAGATGGTTCAATCAGGATTTGTGTTGATTACAGGCTATTGAACAAAAAGATTTTGAAAGACGAATACCCTTTACCGATTATAGACGATCTTATAGACAAACTGGCTAATGCAAAAGTTTGAATGAAAGGATGTTGGAAGACTTTCAGATTATTTTGTTTCAAGATGCTTACAATGTGTATGTACCTATATTTCTAAATAGGGAAAGAAGGTTATGTGCTAAATGAAACAATAGAGTGTATTGTTTAAAAAAGTTTATTCATGTTATTGTTTACAAGGAACAAAAGTTTTCTAAATGTTTTATAAGTTCATGATGTAAAGTTTCAGAGCAAAATGTCACTGTGTAAAATGTCACATTTTCCTGACTAATAAGTTGGTATCAAAACAAAAGTAGAGTGTTCAAGTTGTTTTTTGTTTTTGAAATATTTAAGAAGTGTTGTATAAGATTATTTTACCTAACGTTTTATGTGTGGAATATTTAAGGAGAGTTGTAAGACTGTTAGTACAACTCTCTATTGTATTTATAGTAAGTTGAAAAGTTTTGTTATGTAAGTATGATGTGATGTGTATGATGCTATGATGATTGTTGATGATGTGATGATGATGACGAATGGCTGACGACTGAATGTGTGCATATCTGAGGGCAGATATGGTGCAGGAAGGCCGAGTGTGGGATGAGTAGATGAGACGAACAGAAGTAAGATGATACGAATGGACATGTGAATGATTATTTCTGAACGTGAGCCGGATGTTAGATTATTGTTGAACGAAGATGCTAGAACGAGAGAACAATACAGTTTGAGTGAACGAGTGCGAAAGAGAGAGTGAACGAACATCTTTTGAATAGGATCGTGGGCATGAAAAGACGGTCGCCCCTCTTGGAAAAATGTAAAATCCCAAAATAAGAGTAAAATAAAGCTAAGAACTACCTAAAAGGTGTTTTAACTGATGCCCCGACCCTATATTTATTGTAGGGGTAAATCCGTTAAAGCATAGTAAACTGTATACAATGTTGCTCTGTCAATGAAAAACTTGAAAGTTTCACATGTTTTCAAAATTGGAAGCCTCATGCTTTCGGTGATCTTTCGGTTTTCTTCTTCTTTTAATTTTTGGCTTTTGCCAGTGTCACCAAGCGATTCAGCCAGTGTCACATGAAATCAGGTGGACGCGTTGGTACGTCGGGACACTCTGTACGCGCGGTCCCGGGTTTGCATATTAACATTCCCGCGTCCGCTGTCCCAAGATATCTCAATCCCGGCGTAGAGTAGTGGAAAATCCAGAGCTATCAATAACTACGGATAGAGAGGTTCTCTAAAGTTCTCGTACAGAGAAACCTTGCTGTAGATTTCAGATAGATTTGAAAGTCAAATAAGACTGAGACAGAGTTAAAGATGGAGCAAATTCATTCAGAATCCTAACAGTTAACTTGCATGGCAATACCGGACGGAATCAAAGTGTTATCTTTATATACCTAATGTTTGAATTAAATCAAGTTAGACTGTCATGTCGTACGTACCTTCCTTCCCTACAGCCTACAGCGGCATCCGATCCCTTTCCTTAGGGGTAGCACTTCGTTGCAATTTATACTGCTTGCAATACTGGATAAGTTTAGTATAAGGAGTGTGTTTTCGTCAAGCATTTTAGTTTAAAATTTTACTAAATTTCATTTATTTCAGAAATCAGTTAGAAATTTTTTCATACGATATCAAAACCTCTCTGTTTTATCCCACTGCTCTGTGAATCTGGTAGTGGCGACACGAAATCCGCGATTTTTCCATACCGTGTTTTTTTATTTGTCCCGCGCTAACCGCCTGACAATAAGCCCGTATATTATCCTTAGTCTTGTTTGTTTGTTTGTGCAATATTCAAATTTATGACGAGCGCGCCGTGCCGCGGCCGACGCCGTTGCGCCCATTCTGACTCGGTCTGCGCGTATCGGCTAATAGTCTTGTGCTTTTTTGAAGTCGGGTTCGGGTTTGATAATGTGTATTGTCGTGTTTGTGAGCTTAAAATGTCGTCCGATGGCAATGTCCGATGGGATGTTATTAATTCGTAAAGTGAAACAGCTCTACATTGTATTTTACTATTATATTCTATAATAATATATATCACAAAATAGAGAGTTTACAGAAGGATCACTCTATTTAGGATTTTCACGATAGTCACTTGTTTTGTTACACAGACGGGGTTGCTAGATTCAATAGGAGGACGAAAAACAGAGAAAGATACAAGGGCGTAATATGATTCTGAGCCGATTTCGATGTAAGAATTATGACTTTCATGGCATCATCTTCATAGCTACCTAGAGCTTCTTTGAGAATCCAATGTTAACGTCAGTAGGCAACAAAATCGTCGTTGGTACTGAGAGGGCCATCTGTAAAGGCGCGTCTATAAAGCTTATTTTGCTGATTGTAAACGAATCGGTTTTATAGAAATTGAATTTACTATTTTCAAAGAACAAACAATAATGTAAAACAGTTCTTAATCAAAGCAAAGTGTCTGTAGGCAATGACACTAATGGAAAACCGCAAAATTTAATTTTGAAATATTATTATGTACCTAATCCAAATATTATTTTTTATCAATGTCTAGGCCTAGGCTAACTACAATTAAAACAGGTAGTTCTTTTGAGTTAAAATTAGAAGAGGAGAAGATGGTTTGCATCCCATAGTTTTTTATTTTCTTGTAATGGAATGGAAGGTCCAAGTCTTTTGCATAGACTTTGAATTTGTAGTCCTTGGGGAATTTGTCACAGTATGATATGTAGAACTAAGTTTTCGTGAAAGTCAGTCGTTTGGTACCTGTACATGCAAATTCTAGCTGCTAGCTTGTGAACTTGTAATCTATACTTCAGTAGTTATTTTCAAACAAGAATCGAAAATGACAACATTGGACAAATTCCCTTCTTCCCATTAGGAAGTGCCTAATGAGTTCTAACCAGCAATAATCCGCCTAGGCAGGTTCCCATTGAGACCCTGTTCCAGGGATGTGAAAAAATAATCGATTAATTAAATAATCCATGTTACCTTGAAAAAAAACCGATTTTCAAAAATTTTATCGAATATTTAAAAGAGTAGAAATAATCGATTAATCAAAAAATTACTATATTTTCAAAATTTCCAAAATTTCAGATATCGATTTCTTGCGCCTCTTTTCTTTTACCAAAAGTCTTGATTATGCATGATTTTCTCGGTCTTAAATATGAGATTTCGGCTATTTATACACAATTTTCTCGGTCGTAAATTTAAGCGTTCGGCTATTTGATAAAACTAGCATTTTTTGATAAAATTAAGGTACAAAACAAAAAAAATATTTTTTATTCAAAATCGATGCTATTTAAGTAAAAATCTATTTATTTTTAATCTATTTTTTTGCGACTTGAAATAATCGATTTAAAAAAAAAACATTTTTTATTAGTCAAGTTACATCCCTACCCCGTTCACACTGTCCGGTTTGGGGCTATCATTTGAAGTGTTAATGCGGTGAGCAAAGTTTGGTCAGCCACCCGCGGAGTGAGAACTCAGCTGTTCACAGGGTTAATAGCTTCGAATTATGACGTCATCATACAGGGTGTTAATTTGAATGCGTGCCATAACTTTAAGTTAGGTTGAGTATCAATAAAGGAAACCCACATATATACACAATATTTAAAAAAAAACATAGTCACCCACCATCATAGTCTAGAGGTTGACGTCACAGCTATTCGGAGTGACCTAGGAAGCTGAAAATAGGCATGTAGGTACTTTTTGACCTCCTGATGAAAATTAGAGATGAAGCCCTACATTTTACGCCTGTACAAAGTGTAGCTTTTGAAGTAATTGACCTGGAGGGTCGCTTTTTTTCCTCAAAATTACCCTTTTTACCGTTACCGCGTGAGGTGGTATGCGGACGAGACTGCTTGAAAAGTCGGTTGCAGTCGTAGAATATGTTACCCAGAATTTTTCAATTACTTAGGATTTATTAAATTACTTTTTCCAGGTTCCTTCATCGGAACTGAGCCTACCTTTAAGCTATGACACGTACCTATTTAAATTAACACCCTGTATAATGTTTTTAAAAATATTGGTAAATATTAACCGCCAAACTAATTAATATTTTTGTTTCTAGAAAAATATTTCACAAGCTCTTACGCCAACAATGACGTAAACCCGGAGATTTGTCATAGTGGGCCCGTGTTCCTTCAAGCCCAGAACTATTAAAATTGTTATAGAATGCCAACCACACAACTTGAATCCTTAGCAAATATTATTTTTTACTAACTATAAATTCAATTCAAACGTCAAAATTCGCATCAACAGCTTTATTTATTCCTCATCCATTTTCAACCATACCAGGAATCCTAACTCCGAAACATTACTATGATGATAAACTGACAACATAGATACTTGCAATGAAAACGTCTATAAATATACCAGCTCTCGATACAATAGGCGTCTGAAAACAAGCTTATTCTGAACGCATCCATGTCATAAATACGAACGCATCGTCTCGTAAATACATTAAACAAAGCGATACACACGTATAAACGAGCCTACATCTCTTAATGATATGTAGATTCCGTGCATTAGTTACATGGCTGTGTTCTCGGCTGAAACATCTCACAGAATCTCTAGACTCACATTTTGACGCAACCGCCTTTTACACTGCAGGCCAATGTCAACTGTACAACAAAGAAACAGAGCCAGTTTTAGTGTGACAAAGTTTTGTCTTTAGGTGGTTTTGGCTGATAGTCCATTCCAACTCATTAAACAAGACATAATTTAAATGTTGCTAACAACAACGTTCTGATTGGAATCCAATACAGAGTCACCGTAAGACTCAAACTCCTTTACCAACGACGTGTCCAGTTTGATCCTTTTAGTTCTAAGGCTGAGGACTCGTGCACCGTAGGAGCCGTTTGAAATAATTCCCAATATCCAGCTCTTAGAGTTCAAATTGGGTGGTTGCCCTTCGGAAATTGAGACATTAGAAATCTCGGAGCGACTATTACCGTGTTCTTTTAACAAATGCACGACGCACGGAGTAAGATGTAACTTTGTACCGGCGAGCATAAATAAGCCTTGGTGTATCGGTTATTTTAATATTGGACCCCAGGTGGGCGTGGACCCGTAATATATCATCGGCAACAATTATTAAATTATCTTTTTGGTTGACATTAAGTAATTGTTTCGGTCGGCTGTGCTCGTAACCGGCACGCACAGATGAGATATGATTTTTAAATTGTCGTTTTTAACTTGTACTTGAATTCCTTTGTTTGAAATTGATTTTGTATCTAATGAGAATTGAAATAATATTTTTATACGTTGCCTTTGCAATATGGTTGGTTTTTAACGCAGATGTTTATTTTTCAGAAACACCACAAAAAACGTTCATAATGCGAAGGATAATATCGGTTTATGAATTACAGATTTAGACCATATTAGTCTCAATATTTTTCTAAGGCAATCAAGTAAAAAAAGCATATCAACGATGCATACTAAACACGTGACTAAGTCACAAAAACCTGTTTCTCGATTGTCCTTTGATAGCACAAAAATGTTTTAATTAACCAGATAGCTTCCCATTTAATAAAATCAAAGCGCAGCCCTCAATTAATGAAGCCATTTAAGGCGCGGCATCCCTACAATTATAGTTCTCGAGTATCAATAGCCAATGAACAGAACTACTTAATATAGTCGGATAAGAATCTCAGATAGCTGTGGAGATACACTTAATTGCAAAGATATGTATGAGCAATTACCACATTAAACAGTACGAAATGTTGTAGATTTAGTTGTACCATTAATCATGCAAGCGAGTGTAACCGGGTCAGCTCGGTCTGGGATAGTTAATGGGTTGGAATTATTTGTGCTGCAGATTTATTGTATTGGCAATATTGGCATTACCTACTATTACTTTTGAGAGGTTCTCTCTTGGTCGAAGAACGACCCAGAAAATCATAGAGTCAGAGTCGAGTCAAATAACCTCTGATGTGGATAGATATCCGAGTCTGTCTTTTATGCAGAAGTATTTATTTATTTTGAAATGAAATTGAATCAATTTAATTTATGAAGTCAAAGAAAAAGAACTAAAATTTGAATGTAACAATTTTTAATAAGAAGTTTTTTTTTATGTTTCAATCTAAGTTTTAACGCGAGCATCACACGTTATGTCCGTTAAGACGTTATTTTTACGCTGCGTACGTAACGCATGCGTTGAGACAATACGATTCTCGACCTTATTGTTATACAAAATATGGTTTATGTCAAATTGTTTGACAAATGCTTCCGTCAACGCAGCATTGCGAGCTATTTATGCGCTAACGGATGCGCTAAAATGTTTCACATAAACCGTATTTGTATGAAAATAAGGTGAAAATCGTATTTTTCCTACGCAACGAATAGCGCTGCGCTGCGCAAAAATATCGCACCAACGGACGTTATGTGTGTTTAGCGCCTAAGCGTTTTAGGAAAGTCGGTGGCTCGATACCACCCTGAATAAAATTTTCATTAGGTTTCATAACCAATTTAGCCAATATTAGCAGCTCACTTAAACTATTTCCAAATAAATCTAAAGGGAGTAATTATGGGATTATACACTTATCGTGACACGAAATGTACGGCTAAATTGGACCGGGCCGAGCTGCGCTCTGATTGGCAAATTCGATTATATCTGAAATGAATTCAATGGGAGAAAATGTAAAGCACCTGTGAGAGATTTAAATAGTTTATTCCGCAAAGGAATCTTATTCATGTAGTTTGCCTCTTATAATTTTGTAGTAAGTTAAATGGTCTATTTTGACCTAGGTAAGGTTAGGTAGACGTCTGAAAAAATTAAAATTAAACGACGGTTGTTAAGCAACCATGTAGGAGACCTGCTATTTGTAGTAGGCGGTTAAAAAACTCTGACATTGGATCGTTGGACGATTCGGAGTCCCACTTTAAGAAGAAGAAGACAGTTAAATTAATCTACCTTGATGATTTTTGTTAAACCAAACTGGGAAAATTGGCAAATACCTACTTACAACCAAAATCAATTATGTATCAACTTTGTGTATCTATCACAGAGAATTGAATCACGAACATTCGAATCTCGAACATTCGAATCTCGAAATTAAACTCGGATCCCCATAGTGGAGAGGTTAACGACATCAACTTGCACGTCAAGCTAAAAATATGAAAATTGGCATGAATGTACTTCTTTACCTACTGATCGAAACGGAGGGTTATGCCAAGTGAGAACATTTGTTGGTAACAAATTCCGCTTCGCATTCGTAGTTCTGATCAGGAAGTACCATCGCACAATGTCGATTTTCTTTTTCTTTTTTATTTGCCTTCTAGCACAAAATAGAGAAATTTATAGAAGGTAAGGAAGGAAGAGATATTTATGGAAGGAAATATGATGTTCGTGTCAACCACCTTCTTAGTAACCTTGACTTCCCCTGAGATTCCGGTTATTTCCAGTTAAAGTCAGTAAGCGTCAAAATCGTCGCTAGTATTGAATTGCGTGAGCCATCTGTCTGTATAGGCGCCCCGCGCGCCGTTTCCCTAATTTGTGCGTCTAGTCTAACTCAGTCTGCAAAGCTAGGACACATTTTTGACACTTCTCCCCACTACTATAGACTAAAGAGACACTTTACAACAATAGCTAGGTGGGTACCCAGTACCCGCTCAGATCGCAATTCGCAACAAAACGATTCAATTAACTCGGTAATGTGGGGGCGATACCATCGCTATGCTATCGATACTAGGTACGTAGCGTCGGCAAAACAAACGCATTATTATAGTGTCTCGACACACTACGACGATACTACGTAGCGTCGGCAAAACAAACGCATATTAGTGTCTCGACGCACTACGACGCGACGATACTACGTAGCGTCGGCAAAACAAACGCATATTAGTGTCTCGACCGACACACTTCGACCGAAATTACGCGACGGAATTCGACGCAATTACGCCAGCAATGATATTTGCATTACGGATGACACACTTCAGACGAAATTCCGTGGCCGAATGTCAGTCCGAAGTAATTTGGCGTGTAATTTCGGCACTTATAGTGTGTCATTGCAATTGATAATGCCGAAAACGGACGGAACGGAATTCAGCCGCCGAATTTCGGTCGCGTAATTTCGGTCGTAGTGTAGGTATCTATATCTACACACCAGACAGACAGACCACGCTGAAATTATCATAGAACTAAAAATTCATGATTGAAATGGCAACTTTTACCTATACATACAATACAAACATACTTCATATTATATTACGCCTTTACCCCTTGCTGGGTAGGCAGAGCGTAAATGGCTGTGAAAAACGGCCATTTACACCACATGTAACAAAAGTTAAATGAATTTATGAATTTCCACCTTAATCCTAAATAAATACGACGACGCATGCACAAGAGTGCGTTGACTGATACGTCTGTCAAACTGATTATTCTGATAAATTCAAAATGAAAAAATTGAATAAATCACTAGCGACCGCCGGGACTTGAACCCGGGACCGTAGGGTACCGTCCCACCGCTCTGCCGACCGAGCTACGGGCGCCTAGCGGACCCCGTTGATTTTCTCAACCTTTTGATGCTCGTCTTAAAGCGACGAACCGACGTTATGTGTGTAAAACGCCTTAGGTACCACGCTGTGTAACTGTATCACAATCATTTTCAAATTTTACAAGGCACGTTTCAGCTCCTATCAATATCCACGTCATTACTCGCAATTTACCATAAAAATGTGTGCAAAATCATCATCATCACCGGGTCGCGAGAACGCGCAAGAGCGTACGGCGGCGATAAACGCTAATACGCGCACGACACGCGTTAATAACGTTGATGCGGAAAAATCGCGCGCGGCTTGTTATCAGAAACTGTGTCCATTGACATACGATTTTTTTTATTTTTAGAGCTTCCTTTCCTATCCATACATCTTTCACAAAATCCACCCAGACCGTGCAGGGCCCCAAAGTTTAGGTTCATCGAAAATCGAAATGGTTAGTAATGAAACTCGTAGTAATGTATTTCGAACACTATCTAGATCATAGTGCCATAGTTAAGTATTTTTTAGGTTATCAAACCGCAAATTGATGACACAATGCAAAGTAATGCAAAACCTAAAATGGCATAGGTAACCTAAAAATGTGTATTTTGATAAGAGTTATAAGGTGAAAGTACTTATACCCGCACACCCGCAACGCACTCGCCGAATTTAGGATTCTTTGTATGAAAATCTGCGAAACCTCAACGATATTGCCTTGTTATAGACTCCGGCTCGTTGTACTCTTTTTTATTACTCCTGGTATATTTACTCCTTAGCCACAATGAAAACACACAACCAGGTACGAACGGCAGAGATAATATTTTTACTTGAGTTTCCTGTCACTACCGTTCGCGAGATATAAATGATTATTACCGGTGTGTCGCGATCGACTGAGCTAATGGTGAATCAATTCTGTACTGAGAAGAAATTGCTTAATGATACGATTATGGGGTGATACAGAAAATATTATCACTTTTTCAATAAAATTTGCACACATTAGGTATAACGTTCACAATACGGGGAAAGTAAAGTAAATTATATTAATTGGACTACTTCCTTACATGGACCGCTGCAAGTTTTCAGCTTGTCAAATCTTAGTATGAAAGTATACAGGGTGTTAATTTAAATGCGTGCCATAGTTTCAGGGTAGGTTTAGTATCGATAAAGAATGCCGTAAAAAATATTGAAAAAATCCCAGTCACAATTTTTTTCTTGGCTGACATTTAATACAAACTTTTTTTTTAAAACGTATTTTTCAAAAAAAAGTTTTGACTAAATACGTTTTTTTTATTTTACTTGGATTTTATTCAATTATTTTTACGGCAACCTTAATCGATACTTAACCTACCCTGAAGCTATGGCACGCATTTAAATTAACACCCTGTATGGCGGCGCGTTCGAGGGGTGCGACAGACGCGTGCGGCCGTGCGGCATACACTTTCATACTTAGCTGCATCGCACATACAGGTATTTTCACGATCTAGGCGGCCAAAATTATTTGAATGCTTAGTTGGCGTCTAAATAACGTAAATGAGTAATAAATACAATTTTATCCAAAAAATAAGTGTGTTTCACAAAAACATTAAAATACTTCTTGAGACCGCTTTGGTACAAAAACGATCTTAATAACGTTAAGTTTCTGGACTCTATTTCTCGCTATAAAGTAATTTTTTTGATATGATATTGGATCCGCCGATACAAATATGGTCAAGGTTTCAGGAAAAAATGTTTTTGCTTTTCTTTCTTTTACAGTTTTCATGCTACTGAGCCCAAGATCTGAACCGATAAGACGGCGGTCAAATATTTTTGATGCCCTAAAATTTTATTAATCCGGACGTATCCGGAGATACTTTTTACAGAAATTATAAGGAAAAGGACCAAATAAATATTTTATAATAAAAATGATAGCGGAATCTAACGGAATACATAAACAAAATCACTAATAAAGAAGAAAAATAAGGCAACCGCGCGGTATGAACATGACTTTCTTACTATTATTCTGAATAAATGCAGTTTGATAAAAACTTTATTTATGTAGTTTATAAGTCTTTTATCTTGTCTATCAGAATTTATCACTTTCAGTTCTTATGAAGTATTTGATAACACAAATAATCACGATGAAAGTTCAATATTTTGAAAAGCGCACTAAGAACTGGTGCGTACATTAATGAACTTCCGACTGTTGCTACTTTTTTTGGGTGCATAGAATTAGAAACATAGAGCATGAATATTGTTCCCTGGTTCATACTCTTACCATAAACCTGTATTTTACAATTAATATTGTTCGTTCGTTATTGGGACTTTTGGCCGCCTAGATCGGGCAAATACCTGTATGTGCATCGGCCGCACGCGTTAGTCGCACGGCCGCAGCAGCGTGCGGCTGCGATCGGCCGCACATGACGAACTTGCACCTTAACAAAAAGCCAATCACTATTACAGCCACAACAGTCCACTGCTGGAATGGGCCTCTCCCAATTGGAGGGTAATGCCATACTCACCACGATTGGCAGGTGGATTGGTGAGCGCAGTGCAAGGTGTTGAAGTGCAGGGAACGCTGCAGCCCATTACTTGGATCAATCCCTTAGTCGCCTTTTACGACTTCCACGGGTAGAAATGGAATGATGCCATTCTAAGCCGGCACCATACGGCCAATCCCACCTATTACATTTGAAAAACCGATAGCTAAACATCCGTATCTTTACTGCACTTCCTCCCAGCAGTACGTACGTACTAAACACCATACGTAAACAACACTAAACGTTTGTTTCATCCACATACATTCCTTAGGGTTCACTATTGACTTTTCACACAAGGGATTATGCCGCGTACAGCTTTATTCCGATGTAATACCATAATACTATGGCCACATTAACTTATACACACCCACGCTAAATTATTTATCGCATTTTAGGGTTCGGTATCTTGAGGAGGGGTCCACTGATACTTATAATTGAAAAGGGTTTGGTAGGATATATATCGTAGGTAGGTATGTAGGGTATTTATATTGTAGTTTTGGTTGTATGTATGTTGCAGGTAGGTAAATTCAGACCAAAAACTCTATTTAGAGTATTTCGATGGATTGAAAGCATAAATAAAGTACCTATAGGTAGAATTGGTACAGTTCTTTCAAAAATCTGTCTATCTAATTTGCTTAAACAGGAGTGGTACCGAACCACTCACTTTGCCGAAAATGCTAAGCTCAACAGGTCAAACTGAAGAACTTTTCGCAAGGACAAAACATGAAAGCAAAAAAATAATTGGACTTCCCATAGAAAATTGCTTAGACAGCATATTTTTGGAATGGCTGATTCAATTTTATTTTTAGTTTTTGACCTTTGCTCCTTACGGAAAGTCGTTCAATATGACCTGTTTTCGGGAAAGTCATTCGGTACCACCTTCTATTCCCATTTAAGCTATTTTACCTACCTATGGTCTATAACCACTCTACATAATAGTTTAAATATTAGCACGTAAGTTAGTTTGTAATTTTATATTAACACATCCAGTCGTTCTGTTAAATAAAGACATAATAGTCTATCCCATACCTATTACCTACACTCCAAATAATAGTTACGGAACCCCTGTTTTCTGACCCCAACCCCCTCTTATCATATTTTTTTAATGTGAGAACTTTAAACAAGTCGGATCCTCGGATTACGCGTGTATTTCATTTTGACTTTTTTTTATTAATAATAGTTGTTATTAATAAATCCTAGCGGCGGTCTCGGGTAATAAATGTGGACGTATCTTAGAGTAAATATAAGCATGTTATAGAGTGCGCGTATCGTTCCGAACCATAGTGCCCAGCGTAAGCAATGTTCTATAGATATATACCTACGTCAAATTTTAATGTAGGGGAAATACACGGGAAGGTATGGAACGAGCCACTTTTCCCGGAAATGCTAAGTTTAAGTGGTCTAACTGAACGACTTTCCCTGAGAACCAAAGTACAAAGCCTAAAAAATGGACCTCCCATACAAAAAAATCTGCTGTCCGAGCAATTTCAAGAAGTCTTTTTTAGTCTTTTTTAGTCTTGGACCTTTGTTTGGTACTTGGGTAAAGTTCTTTAGTATGACCTGTTGATATCAGCGTTTTGGGGAAAGCGGGTCTTTCGGTATCTTTCTCTGGATATCTACAGATACCTATAATAGTGTTGTCACTGTTGTTTTCCTAGTGATGGACAGAGATGTAGAGTTCATACTCGCTCCAAAGGTTCATACCTAGTAAGGTGGGTTAGTCGATTACCGCCTGTCGGGTTATATCGCCTACGTTGAAAAAAGCAGGAAAATCAAGAATATTTTCCAAAAATCTGCATGGAATAGCAACATTGTAGTGTTGCCATTCTGCACTGAGCGCGGTGAGCTCCTCACACGCGCGTAATGCTAGTGGCAGCGTGTTGTTCGTGGGAGATGTTTCTGTTGGCTGCGCTTAAAAAAATACGTGAAATCATCAGGTAAGTTATAACTTCATAACTTTCATGGACTATTTTAGTTAAACTGTATATTTTGCAATCTAAATTTCACTAAGCTTTTTACAAAAGCATCACGGATATGTTTTTTTCGCAAATCTTTGTAAGATATGTCTTAAAGGTTAATACCGCCTGTGCGATAATAGACTCCTTATAGGCGATATTACCCAGCTGAAGGCGTTGTTACCCACCTGTAGGCGTTATTAACACCTACACGGAAATCCAAGAATAACTTTGCGATATTATGTTTATTTCTTATGAAATGGTGGATAATCGAAACTACAGGTAGGAAGAAAGATTTGTTTTTGAATTTTTGCTTTTTAACTAGTTAGTTTTAGTATGGTAGGTGTAATTAGACACTTAGGCAGGCGTAATTAGGCTCCAAGTTTAAAAGCGCCTACCGACGTTTTTTAGCAGAACATCAATTTTTCTTTCTAAAATGGCCTAATGTTATATATTTTCTTATTTGTTCCGATGTCGTTGTAACAAAAAGAGTTGCAAGCAACTACGACGTTAGTAATCAAATAATTTGTGTTACGTGTTATAAAATTGAGAAATCATACTTTATAAACAAGGAATGATTACTGATTAGCCTAATATTATGAAGACAGATTACCTAATACAATGATTACTACAAAAATGATCTCAATTAGAATTTTACAGTCAAGTAATACTATAGGCGAATTAAACTCCCACGTAGTTTAATTCTGCCAGCGCGACTGTGTTTTGTCTTTGGTTTTATTTCATATTTTAAAAGTATTATGTTACTCTGCTGTATGCTATTTATAAAAAGAATATTCAAATTATATGACGCGCCTGTTTTCTTATTTAAATTGTTATCTTTTATTAGAAATATTTGCTTTCGAAGTTACATAGGCGGTAATTGACGAACTTACCTTATTACGAACTCCTTGTATATGCCTGAAGGCCATAAGCTTTGATCATTATTTTGAAATATTATGTAAATAGTGACTTCGATATATACTTGAGATAAATTAGAGCACCATCGAAGGAATTGACATATTTTTATTTTTAGTTGACCGATTATTTACACCTAGTAAGGCGCACTCTATGTTTTTTTACACTCTAAGGGACATTATAATGAAGGGGATTGTTATTATTATTAATTTGGTTATGAATAATTCATTGAGGGTAATAATGAGAATGTGGTAGGTGTGATCTATTAAATCTGTTTGACGTTTACTCAGTAAATTATTACATGGTTTTCAAAGCTTTTATGGGAAAAGTATGAAATAGTTGATAGAAATTTGTTTTGTTTTTATATTTTCATTTTATTATTGATATTTGTTATTGTAGGTAATTGTAAGTCAAGCTCATAATTTTGCTATATCAATAAATCAGTAGATACATAGTATAAAATAAAGTCGCCCCACAATGGATTTTGATGCTTTTGTAATATGTAGATGAGTGATACAAAAGTTAATTATGTAAAACACAAATAAAAAAAAACCTCTTTTCCCAGCAGAAAAATAATTTGCAGCGCAAAACATTAATATCGGGCCGCTAGAGTTTCTATTAAACTTCCTATGTGATTTTTTTTAATATGCTTAAGTATTTACTGAATGTTCAGCATTTCTAATGTTTTCTCCCAATTTCACTCAAACAAACCGACAACTGTCACGATAAAGCCACTTTCACACACATATCAAATGGCTTCCGTCTGACGCGAGTCACACTCGCTGCCGAATCGAAACAAGGAAAACAATTTAGTTCAGAAATTACAAGACGGGGGTGCGTCATAACTTGACTGATCGGTTTATTCGACAATGGCAGCTCTATGGTGTTGGAAATGACATTTGTGCGTGTGTGCGTGGATTGAAGAGTTGTATTTGTGAGAAAATGGAGAGAAAGTTTTAAATCAATCTAGGTAATCTAAGCAACTTTGAAGTTCTGCAGATTGGTTCGGAATTAGCTGCTTAGAAACTTACAGGTTTTACCGCGTCAACGGCAATGAAATACGGCAAAGTGGATCAGAGCGTAAATATGGCTATATTTAGCGTGTGGATTAGTCCGGGGCCGGGGTACGTATAGTAAACATAAAGTAATTAAAATAGTTGGGTACACCAAACTTTGAACAAGCAAATCGAACCACAATTTTAGAACAATCACTCAAAAATAAAAAAGTACAAAATAATATGTAGATGTCAAAAGAAACTAGCGATTCTCAGTGCGCCAACCCTCCAAAAGTTAATAACGTCTCTCACACCAACAAATTCAGCGTCGGGGAGGAACAAAGCAACATATTTGCTTATCTTTAATTGATTCACTCTAACCCCCGCCAACCCGGCCGATAAGGATTAGTGCTATTCACGCCGACTTTTACAAGGGTAGCAGAGGCGCAAAGTTGAGAATTTACAGAAGGATAGCTCTTCCCTTTTTCTGATCATTTACCTCTATACCTGCACTCTACGGTAGGGAATGCAATCTCGAGCCGAGAGTAACGATTCGAGATCTTGGTCGAGATCTTAGGATTCGAGATTGACCAACTCGAGATCTGGTTGGATTATTGGTCAAGATCTCGAACTTTCGAGATCGAGATTTTGCTTATTTCATGTAAAAATCATCAAGATGAAACTTTCTTTCCTTGTCGGTACTGTTGTAATATATAATCACGTCTGGGGATCCATCTTAGCTTCTAGGTCGATATTTTAGGTATTTTACCATCCGCCTGCACTTATTAGAACGTTGTTGACACTGGCTACTAGCCAGTTTTAGACGCTTTGTTTTCGTGCGTAAGTCATATAGTCTGTGTGAGTGTAGTGACTAAGGTAGTGACGATTTCTTGTAGCCGTCTCTCTGTATTAGGCGCCCGCAAATACTTACTTTGTGTCAGAGGGATGGGTCAAAGATTAGGGTGAGAATCCACCAGAGCTGTGCGAGGAAAATGTGTCGTACGAGGATGCGTAGCTGTGCTGTGGAAATGTGTAGGGGTTTCCACCAAAGCTGTGCGAGTAAAATGTGCCGTACGAGGATGCGTAGCGGAGCTGTGAAAATGCGCATTAGGGTGAGAATCCACCAGAGCTGTGCGAGTAAAATGTGTCGTACGAGGATGCGTAGCTGTGCTGTGGAAATGTGTAGGGGTTTCCACCAGAGCTGTGCGAGTAAAATGTGTCGTACGAGGATGCGTAGCGGAGCTGTCAAAATGCGCATTAATGTGCGGAGCGAGGATGCGTTGCGAAGCTTTCAACATCAGCCGTCTATTGACTGGCAGGGAATCTTCGCAAACCTCGCAACATATTCCTCGCAGCACATTTCTCGCAACGCATTCCTCGCAACGCATTCCTCGCAACACATTTCTCGCTTATTTTGTATGTAGAATGGCCTCGCTTCGCTAAACCCGATTCCACCAGAGCTGAGCTGAGCGAGGCTAGGAAAATGAAGTGATTCCATTGGTGGATTTTTTCCTCGCACACCGCTTAGCTACCTCGCACAGCTCTGGTGGATTCTCACCCTTAATGTGCGGAGCGAGGATGCGTTGCGAAGCTGTGAAATGTGTGAGCGGGGGGAATGCGATGTAGTGGAAACCTCGCAACACATTTCTCGCAACGCATTCCTCGCAACGCATTCCTCGCTACACATTCCTCGCAACACATTCCTCGCACACATTTCTCGCTTGTTTTGTATGTAGAATGGCCTCGCTTCGCTCAACCCTATTCCACCAGAGCTGAGCTGAGCGAGGCTAGGAAAATGAAGTGATTCTATTGGTGGATTTTTTCCTCGCTCACCGCCTCGCTACCTCGCACAGCTCTGGTGGATTCTCACCCTTAGTTGGGGGTAGAAACGGATATTGGTTTGGATATTAGAAATCCTTACAGAATAATCAGTTTGATTGCAGTTTGGGAAATGTCGAATGATTGATACCTTATCTAAATTTAACTGTAATTTAACAGGGGCAGAGAAGCGAAATTTGCCCTTGCCTATGCAAAAAAGCTAGTGCAAAAAGGTGCATGTTAAGATAGGTTCATTTTCTGCAGTTGGTGTTTTTAACATAGTGACAAATAATTGAATTTTATTTTGTCAAATTTTGATGTGTTTTCTTTCTGTACTAAGGACAATGTTTTCTAGATAATTTTTTATCGCTATTTTAACATGAAAACTTTAGTAATCAAATCAAATATGTCTCTATCATCACAAGTACGTAGGTATCGGAGATTATCTTCCTTTACCCTCTGCAACTTACACCAACCCCTCGTCCGACGTCATCAGATTTCATAACCGGCCACGCGGCGCGCATTATCGGCGTTCGGCGTTTGCCGCGCGGCTGTAATGCGATATCGCCGATTACAACTGTTTATCGCGGTGCGGTGTGAGGGGGCCTTAATGGTTGCACGGGATTACTGAGATTGTTTGAGATTGTATGAGATTGTATGAGATTGTTAGTTTTGCGACGCGTGCCTTTTGAGTTGGTGTCATTTTAATTGGTTTATTCATTCATTGGGATTTTTAGCTGTTAGCCGTTTTTCATTGTTGTTTGACTTACTTATCTTGTTGCTCTTTCCCAGGGTTGTTCAAGCCACAAACATTATGATTTGCTCTCACCTAAAAACTGCGTATGTATGAGTGGTAATTTTGATACAGTAGCTAAGTATATGTAACTAGCTATTTAGGCAAAATGTATGGAACAACTTATTTTTTTTTTTCGTAATTTTACACGGCCCCACAGTAAAAGATTTTCCTAAAGATGCCTAGAATCACCAGTTTGAATAAATGTCTGCTTACCGGTAACACATTGTATAGCTTCTAGTATTCTATAGCTAGGTACCTACAGGTACGGACGCCCGTCATTCTGTCTAGGTTTTCATTTCAATAAAGCTGAAACCCGAACAGCTATTGAAACGACAAGAGATACGAGTACTGGAAATTGGAAAAAAAAACGAAAAAACCCGTGAAACCCGCTTGTGTGGACGCGCCGTTATTTCGGGGATTTTCGCCAGTTCTGAATGTCAATGCAATGGTGTAGACTAGGCTTTACTTTTTGGGTTAGTTTGGCTGGAATGGAAAGATTACAATTTCGTTATGGCTGCGTTTTGCTGTAGACGTAAAGTGGTTATTGAAACAGAGGTACCTATTTTTGTATTTTTCAGCAAGATTTTAAATAAGGGTTTGCAGTCGTAGTAAAATAATAGGTACCTAACAATATTTTTACTGTTGAAATGTATTTTTTATCAGACCCTTTGTACACATGCCAACTATATCTATATTATGGTGTAATACTAGGGGGTGAAATGCAGGAAATGAAAGTTTTATCGCCTCCTTTACAATCTGATTGCATTCGATGCAACCGGCCGACGGTATTCATTCACATAAATACCTACTATGCAACTTTAGTTGTTACATAGAATATCAAAAACAGAAAAAAGCATAAGTATAATTATACCTACTTTAGGCGAAAAATGTCAGAATCATGTTAATGCAATGACATAAGGTCTATTTTTCTTAGTTGACATGTTTTCCAGTATGTGTTTCGACAGTTGTCAAATATGGCATATTCGAACGGTCTTACTTTAGATACCAAGAAGAGGGAAGATCGTTTTGAAGCAACATAGTGACATTGGCGCCACTCGCAGGAAGGGGTGTGGCTCGTAAAGTTGCGCAGGCGCCGCCGACGCGCCGACTTCAACTCTCAGCTTCACTTAAGGCGCAACTCTGTTCATTGCTCGTGGCAAAAATGAGATGATCATGTCGAATGCCACTGTTCCATACATTTTCCCTGAGTAGGTATGAGGTTTTTCTATCAGAAAAGTTGAATTTTTCGTGAATTCGAAGATGGCCTCATAAGTAGTAAAAGATGTTTATACACATAGATGCCTAGAAACACCCGTTTGAATAAATGACCGCTTGCCGGTAACGCACTGTACTTACAGTACGCGAATGAGTTCTTGGCCATCGGGAAAGAGGAGGCGCGCGGGGGCGGCGCGCCCCGCGGTTACCCAACTACCCGCATTCGCCCGCAGTCGAGTGATGGGAAAAAAGTGTGTCACAAAGTTGTCGATATTTTGTCGTTGTGTTGTGTTTTGTGTAGAAACCATAAATACTTCTTTAATATTATTCATAAACAGTGAAGTTACAGTTCGAACAAACTATGGCTAAAAAGGCCCCTTTAATAAGCAAATGTCTCGAGACATATACATTTTAGTTACTTAGTTTTAAAGAAACATGCCCTTAATATTGTAGGAAAAACAACCCATTAACTAATAACTATGAGTAGTCTGAACTGAACTTGTTTGATTCCGAAGCTGATCTTAGCGCAGTGGAAGCAAATTAAAGTTATCTTAAAATCTAAAACTAAATGGTCGATCAGCCTCGGAACAACATTTGACTACGATTCGTAGTGCTCTTTACTATAGCTAAATAAAATAAATTTAATGAGAGAATTTTTGTTCCGGAAAGTTTCCGGCCGAGAAATTCTTGTTTCCAAAGTCTACTTAAACAGGACCTAGCAGCGAATTGCTTACCGTGCGAATTATGACGCCGCCGTTTCCTTGTAAGTCTAGTTTTTTACAGGAAAAAAGGTATCAGGTTTTGAGGAAGACATTTGGATTGGGATTTAGATACTAGACTTACTGCACCCGGACACCAGCTCGTGTGGCACTCCGTCCCTTCAGCAATTTTGGTTTCACATTAGTTTATCACTCTATTATTCACTAGTTCACAGTTCAACATCGAATAATGTTTTAACACACTAATAACAAAGATTTCTGCACACTACTGGTTGCGACAGCAATGAGTTTGCTGTACAAAACGCAAAACTAAAAGATTTCTCCCGCATGAGAATTCCACACAATTAAAATATAGGATTAACTTCCACACTGGACAGGGAACTCTTCCCTGGTGGTCAAAGCACACACAAAATAATAAAACCCAGACTACTTAAAATATGTGTCTAACACCGGACGCGCGAGTGACTAAAAGTGAGGTTATATTTGCCGGCGGCCGCGTGGTATCGAACCGACTGAACTGACAAAGGAAAAAAGATGGCGTCGGCCGACTAGCTGGCGTCAGTCACAGGCCACGGTCTGTCAGACGAAAATGGCGCGAAACAACAAAACGCGCATATGTTACGAAACTAAACATTCACCCGCCCCGGACCGACCCATCGGTCCGCTCTATGCATGGCAGGCGTGATAATGTAGCCACTGCTCAGTTAAGAACTGAATCCCCCACCTGAACTTCTGCAACTCGAGGAGTGCCATCACTACCCGGAAACAGGTTGAGAATGCGCCCCCGGCGCCAACGCAGTGGCGGTAGGTTGGCATCCTTAACCAGAACGAGATCCCCAATGCAGGGGGGTTCAGTCCTGTCCGTCCACTTAAGGCGTTGCTGCAGAATGTGCAAGTACTCAAGCGACCAACGCTTCCAAAAGTTTTGAGTCATTTGCTGCAACAACTGATAACGCGACAAACGATTGCTATTCACCTCCGTATAGGGATATTCCGGCAAGGCGTTAAGTGGGCGGCCAATTAAGAAATGCCCTGGCGTCAGGGCCTCTAAATCATTTGGGTCTGAGCTGAGCGGACACAAAGGACGCGAATTGAGTACAGCCTCAATTTTACAAAACACGGTCGCCAGCTCCTCGAAAGTCAAAATAGTTAACCCTACAACGCGCAACAAATGCGTCTTAGCGGACTTTACAACCGCTTCAAAAATACCACCCCAGTGAGGGCACGCTGGTGGATCGAACACCCAGGCAATGCCCTGACGGGAGAGGCCCGTGCTGATGACTTCTTCGTTCTCCCGTAAGAACGTTACAATTTCTTTCATACACCGATTAGCACCCTTAAAGTTGGTACCACAATCCGACCTGATCAGCGCTGGTCGCCCTCGTCGCGACGTAAATCTCTCCAGCGCTGCCAAAAAGGCCTCCGTAGAAAGGTCGGCCACGAGCTCCAAGTGGACGGCCTTGGTGGCTAGGCACACGAACACGCACAAGTACGCCTTGATAGACTTTGCGTTCCGCAGGCGTGATGCCTTCACCATGAAAGGGCCTGCGAAATCCGTTCCCACACCTGCAAACGTCCAGGCCTCCGTCACCCGGTCCGGTGGAAGATCTCCCATCTGTGGCTGCATTGTGGCTGCCTTCAAGCGGTAACAAGGCAAGCACCTAAACACAACGCTACGTACCGTTCGTCGTCCCGATAAGATCCAAAACTCGCGCTGTAGAATGGCCAATAGCGCATTACAGCCCGCGTGCGAGTTTTTCTCATGACGATCCCTGACTAAGAGCTCAACTAAGGGTCCCCTTTTGGAAGTAACAGTGGATGCCGAGTCGAAAAGGGCAGGCTAGCGTTCCGAAGTCTGCCTCCAACCCTGAGCATACCTTGCTCATCCAGGAATGGGTTGAGGCGCACAATTCCTCCCTTCAGCTTTCCACGTCCATCCCTGAGCAGCCTGACCTCCTCTTCAAAATGTTCCGCCTGGACGACTCTAACTAATGAGCATAGAGCCGCATTCCGTTCCGCAGGCGAGAGGACAGGTGTAAAGTTCCGTTCTGCTTGAGGCTTCCTGCAGTTGTTCACGAACCGTTTGATCCAACCTGTCACCCCAAGAAGTTTGTCGAGGAGCTATACCGTTCCAGCAAGAAAGCTGGGTTAGGCTTCGGTACGAGTTGCCCCACGTTCACTCGCAAACCTCGATCAGGTGGCCCAAGCGGCGCCCTGCACTCGTTGAATGGCCATTCCTGCGGCGACTCAGTCAGCCATTGAGGTCCCCACCACAGTGGGAGACTCACCAAATCAGGTGCCCTGCACCCGCGCGAAGCGCAGTCCGCTGGGTTCCATTCTCCCGGTACGTGCCTCCACACTAACGGAGTTTCCGACCCCGTAATCTGTGACACCCGATTTGCCACGAAAACCTCAAGTGTATGTACCGACGTCTGCAACCAGCACAGAACTATCCGACTGTCAGTCCACGCGTACACCGTTTCATCCAAGTTGATGGTACCACGCAGATTGCAGGTTACATGATTTAGCAAGCGCGCTAGAAGAGCTGCCCTGCCAATTCCAATTTGGGGATGGTCCATCTAGTTCTGACTGGTGCCACCTTACTTTTGGCCATAACCAGACGCACGTGCACAGTTCCCGTTGAACTTGCTGTCCGAAGGTATACAGCTGCCGCGTACCCTCGCTCCGAGGCGTCACAAAACCCATGTAGGGTAGCCTTACATCCCACCGATGGGACTAACTTGCGGGGTATCGCGATGTGCACAATCCCTGGTAAGGTGGTCACAAACTTGAGCCAATCCTTCAACAACTCTCCGGAGAGTTGGTCGTCCCATCCTAAGTTGGCTAGCCACAACCTTTGTAAAAAGCACTTCGCCATGAACGTAACCGGGGCGATCCATCCGTTAGGATCGAACGTTCTAGCGATTGTCGACAGTACCGACCGCTTAGTCCAAGTTTTCTCCAAAAGGCCGGGCTCAATCTTGTACGTGAATACGTCATGCGTTGGCCTATATTGCACCCCGAGGATGCCCAACGTGTTTGGATTGTCCGGGTTCTCAAAGAGGTGCGGGTCCTGATGGAACTCGCCTGGCAAACCGGCCAGGAGCTCTGGGCAACTGGACAACCATTTCCGCAACTCGTAACCTCCTGAACACATGATCGCGATCAGCTCGTCTCGTAGAATTAGCGCCTGCTCCACGCTATCAGCACCCGTGCAGATATCGTCCACGTAGACGTCGCGATCCAGTACTGCTGCGGCTCGAGGGTATCTTACCCTTTCCTGTGCGGCCAACTCTCGCAGCGTACGTACTGCCAAATACGGACTTGGCTTAAGTCCATACGTCACCGTGTTAAGTTCGTATGTGACCATCGGCTCATCTGGGCTCTCACGCCACAAAATCAGCTGATACCGACGGTCATCCGGATGTATCATGGTTTGGCGAAACATCATTTTGACGTCTGCGACGAACGCTACCTGGTGCAAACGAAAGTCTGTGAGAATGTCCACAATGTCCCGGTTCAATTTAGGACCCGCGTGCAAACATTGGTTCACAGACACACCATTCGAGGTAGGAGCAGAACCGTCAAACACCACCCGTATTTTCGCCTCAAGTGACTTCAAGACAGCCAGGTGTGGAATGTAATAATGCTCGACACACCTCCAATCCAGGCTGGACACCGACATGTGGCCCAATTGAATATATTCCCGCATGAATTCTATATACTTCTGCCGAAGTGCTGGGTCTCGCCTCATCTTCCGCTCCATTCCGAGTAGTCTCCGTTCCGCGAGCTGTCGCGAACTACCTAAAGCGGGGCGGTTTGGGAGGAAAGGTAGCCTGGTCACGAATCTGCCTGACGGGCATCTCGCAGTGTTGTATTGATAGAACAACTCGCACTCGTCATCCTCTGGCTTCCGTCTGTCCGCCGTGGGCGGCTCTTCAGACTCCCAAAACCTCTGCAGCACCTCTGACAGCACACTACCATAGAGGACCGTATCCCTTCTGGTAGGTCCTGAGGTCTCCAAACTGGGCCGAAAACAACATACCCCTGTGGTATCTACGGCCACCAAACCAGCTTCCTGGAGTACCTTCTTCCTACCGCACCATAATCTCCGAGGACGTTTGACCCGAGAAGTACGTCCACCGTACCAGGAGTATCAAAATCAGGATCAGCTAACTCCAACCCTTTGGTTAACCCTCTTACCGTTGGTGGTAACCTAACCTGAGGAGTTTCCCAACCACTTCATCCAGCACCACGGCTGAGACTTGATAGCTGACCCTGTACATGTGCTACCTAATGCGAACTCAAAGTTCGTCTGACCCCGAATGTCAGGCACATTTAGGCCCCGATGCCTACAGCTTCATCCGCACTTGGCTGTACATTTAGGCCTAGCCTACTCACCAGCTTACTCGATACAATACATCCCTGAGCCCCTGTATCCAGTAGGGCTCTTACTTGAATGGTCCGGCCACCGTATCCCCATACCCAAATCTTAGCCGTTGGCAAAAGTACCGTGATTGGACGGGAGCCGAAGCTGATGAGTAGGCGGCGATTACCTAGCGGGAATCTAAACGCGGTGAGGCCGCGTCCCGCGGGGGTATCCCCTCGCTACCCAAACCTGTGTATGGGTCCCACTCCTGCTGGTAGGGAGGTCTGCCCATAAAGGCCATGGCTGGAGTTCTATAGTACCCCGACGGCAAACGTCCGTACCGAGGTTGCGCCTGTAGCCGCGGGTACTCAGGCATAGGCGGAGGCATGCGTGGGTCTTGAGACCCAACCAGGTGGCTCAAGCCCGCAGAATACTGCATGTACCCTGGTGGCTGCCTAGTGCTCCCCTGACACCCGCCCGTTTGATCCCGTACCTGGGATGGGTGTCCTTGGCCATGTTCCCGTGTCGTTCCTCCCCAATCCGGCACCTGCTGCCGTGGTGGGGATCGTCCCCACGTCCTTGGGTAAGTGGGCTCCGTCTGTTGACGTCCCCCTGCCTGTCCCTGTGACCGATGCGGAGGTGGGCTCCTCCTTGGAGGGGGTGGGGAGCGTTGCTCCCTCCCTTGATGGGCAGGCTCCTTCGCTGATCCGATCCAGCGCTGCCCCGGCGCCTCCGGAGCGATTCATGCAGAGCAGCGGATGGTGTGCACCCTGGCAGTACCTACAGTTGGTTCTTGAAGGGCACACTCGCACCTGATGCGGCCCCAGGCACCGAAAACACCAACGCCTCTGCTGTGCCACACCCCGTCTCCTCTGAACCCGCTGCGCAGCAAACTCCTGACACGCTGTCACCCCGTGGCCTGTCTCCTGCAGTAGGCACACCCTGATTCCAATGCAGTGTTGTACCGCCTGGGTTGCCTACTGTTGCCTCCTCGCGCCGGTGCACCCGGCCGTTCCGGGTGGCGAGGGCAGAGGTCTCCTTGCGAGGGCTTCACCAGCCTGGACGTCCACTCGCCTGCTTTCGGCCTCGAGGAACGACTTCAGATCCTCGTAGGTCGGGAGGTGGTCCGAGGACTTGCCCCATGGAGCTGCTCGAATCGAGCGACCATTTCGCTCGGCAGGCGGCGAAGCACTGTGTGGACCAAGATATAACCGTAGCCCGCCACTGGCAAACCCTGTCGCTCTAGTGCGCTGACCGCGACACTGACTGGGTGGAAGATTTTCTCGCGGAGGTCCGTACCTCGCGTTATGGTTGGTATTGACAGCCACTGGTCTAACAGCCTGTCTACAATCAGGCGCTTGTTCCGATACCGGTCGGTAAGGATCTTCCACGCCACCTCATAATTGCTATCCGAGACTGCCAAATGCGTCAGCAATTCATGAGGCTCTCCTTGTAGCCTGGACATCAGCTGAGCCATCTTGTACGCTGGCATTATGTCCGTCCGTGTGTGGACCACGCTGCTATACAGGTCCTCAAACGCCGGCCAGTCGGCGTAATCGCCTGCAAAGACTGGAACCGTAACAGGCGGAAGAGGCACCTGTAATCCTTGTCCTACTTTACCACGGAATGGCTTTTCCTTTCCGTCACGTCGCCTAGATATGTCCGCAGCTGCCTGCTCAATGTCCTGTGCCAGCTCCAAGCACTGGCTTACATCGCCCTCGACCAGCTCCTTATCTTCAGGGTTAGGAGCTTCCTCAAGGAGCATGAGGCATTCTGTGAGGTGTTCCGACACAACCCGAACCCGTTCATCTGCCTGTAGTGCACTTTTCAAGAGCGCGTCCTCCCGGTCCTCGCGGCCGATCATTGCCGCTGTGGTAGTAAACCACCTTAATTCTGTCTTTATAGCAGCCTTATACCTGGCGATCGAGGGAGCCATGGTACTGTAGAGAACCACGTCGTTCGACATAAAAATTGAAAATGTTTATCTTGCTAAAACATTAAATATTTGACCCATTTGACCGATCGAACCCTAATTTTGGTTTTATATTCCGTGTTGGAGTAAGGAACTTCTTTATGAAGACTTCATGTCAAAGTATAAGGCGACAAATGTTGTAGGCGGCATAGAAAATTGAAATGTGTGTGACGTTTTTGGTTTGAAAGTTTTTCTGACAGTTTTAGAACAGGAAAGATGGAGTCAAATTTTGGGTGTGTTGAAGGAAGGAACAAAATGGAACGACTGAAAAAAAAAAACGTGTTTTCAGTGCTTAACAAAGTCAAAAAAATGGTGAAAACTGCCAAACTGGAGGTGCGCCACCTGCCTGGGAGCATTGTGAAATTCTATTTTAAAGATAAGTATTTTTTTTATATCTAGGAAAGATAGAATGGAGTAATATCTTCTATTGCAGATCGCTGCTAGGGTGCTCCTATAAAGTGACCAATCTCATTTGGATTTGTAGGGCAGAGATCGAACAAAGGGTGGTATGAAATTGGAATACGTGAATTTGACAAAAAAATTGTTTATTGTAACTTTCTACAATTATGTTTTTATCTATATTATATAAGAAATACTAATATTGTTCGTATTTTTCAGAGTAAAGGAAGAAGTAAAAAAATGTCTTGTAACAATGAAAAATCGTCCTGTATATAGAACTGGATTATGATGGGGCAACTACTTTGAGAATGCCAGGTTTGAGATCCAAGCCTGCAGACGTAAGTGTTTACTTACCATTTGTATCAAATAAGCGTGAAGGAAATTCCAAAATTAATGCTTAGGCAAAGTGATCGTAAAGTTATGTGTTACGCGAATCTATCGTTTTGCGATTTATTATTGTGCGAGTGACAATCCGCGTGTACATCATTTTGCGATTTATTATTGCGCGAGTGACATCCCGTGTGTCTAACGTTTTGCGAAATTATTATTGTGCAAGTGACATTCTGCGTGTGTAATGTTTTGTGAATTCATTATTGTGCGAGTGACATACAACTAGTGTAACGTTGTGTTAATTTATTATTGTACGTGTAACGTCCTGTGAACCCTTTGGTTTTCGTGTCATATTCCGCAGGAGCAACGGTTCCCGAACCTAACGTTGAGCTGGAGATATCGTGCAAGTGTAGTGTTGTGTAATTTAAGTTTGAGAAACTAAAGTGTTCTACTTAGATTTTACTTTTGAGTGGTTTCCTTTGTGTGATATTACAATCTAGTTATTTAACATAGAATTTTTCAAGGGTTTTCTAGTTTGACACTTAACATAGAATATTTCAAGGGTTTTCAAGTTTGACACTTAACATAGAATATTTCAAGGGTTCTCAAGTTTGACACTTAACATAGAATATTTCAAGGGTTTTCAAGTTTGACACTTAACATAGAATATTTCAAGAGTTCACAAGTTTGACACTTAAGTTAAAATATTTTGAAATATTTCAAATTTTGACACTTTTATTCTTCCTTTAATAAACTATCTTTGACACTTTGACATTCAGATGTCTAGTTTTATTTATAATTCTTTTATTTCAAATTTGAAAATTTGCGTCAACTCGGCCTTTTGACAACAAGCAATTATATCATTCTTTGAAAGTGAGTGCAACAATATACTCGTGTTTTATAGGAGTGAATTAAAAGGAAAAATGTAAGTATAAATTCTTTTAATTTATTTTTGAATTATGATTTCAATTTTATTTATATTTAGATTAGATAATAATCCAACGTTGAGATTTCCTTTTTCTAAATTGGAACTGGGAATGTTTTGATAAAATCGGAAAGAAAGGAAAGGAGTGAACGTTTTCAACCTTATATCTTTTATCTAGGAGACTCATGGATGCTGATATATGAACGTTTTCTGTGAATGGATATGGATGAAGGACAGTCACAACATACTTACTTCAATGCCAAGATCTTCTTACTCTTCAGCTAGGAATGCCTTTGTAAATTAATGATTTAATTATTCCAAACGTTACAACCTTTTTATAACACTAATATATCTTAAATCGGATTAATCTTCCAAATTATAATAAAAATTGTTTTAACAAATTTTAAAAGGGGGACTGACGAATTTTCTAATTTAATTTAAATATTAAATTTTATTAACCTGTGTATGTATGCTGTGAAGTGCCACCGCGCGTACAGAGGTTGATTTGAACTGTAGAGTAAGCGCTACACTCTATACCTGTTCTCGGACTAGGGGTGTGAGGTAATGCTAGTTGCCACAACACCTAGTATTACAAGATCTACTTCTAAGTTCCTGGGTTGGTATTGCAAGCATAATTTACTATACATGGTCTAGTCCAGACTACCCCGCGTTGAGGTGCGTAGCTTTCCCGGCCCTGGTGCCTTAGAGGGAAAGCTTCCATACCTCAACAAAGACACACAACACGAAGGGTTTGGCCACCCACCCATTATTCTACAGTTCACCTTCTGGGTTTCTTGTAGAAGATTGTCCCCAAAATACTTTTTGGCCTTAGGGTACGCGGATACTCAGTCTTTTGACTTTGAGCTAGTTAGGTAGGCTTAGATAGGTAGGAATCCGGGTTGGTTGGCCACGGGGACTATCCCCGGGGTTGCCATGGACCAGGTATCTCCGGACCTGGTTCCCCAACCTAGACCCCTTTTAACTTGCTTCCTAGTGGAGCACAATTAACTTCGTTAGTTTTCATAATATTAGGAGTATTTGATCTTTTGGTTTTCTTCTTCAATATGCAGAGCGTCGTGTAATTCAAAATTTTTCGGTCGTTTAGGAAAGTCGTATGAGTGCGTCTTGGCCCCTTTCGGACGGGTGTGTAGGATGGATGGGAGCCCCGTATTCTTGTAGTTTTTTTTGTATTTAAACTTAAATGTTTCCTCCTTATACATCTCAAGCAAAACACTGCTCCACTTCGTAAGAACTATCAAGTCACTACTTTAACGCAATGTATTCCTAACCCAATAGACGATCACACTTAATATTGGCCATCTTCAATTCTAAGTAAACAGTCTAACTGTTTTACTAAACTTATAAGGATCTCCAGAGGGCAGGTTCCTTTCAATGGCGCCATAGTGACCAGGATATCGGAGTCGCAAGTGAGCGGTGTATTTTTGAGATGTTGGGGGAAAACAATAAGAAAAATCAGTTAGTTATAGTGTATAGGTCTTGATGCTAGCTTTTTGTTTGTTACAGAACAAATATTAAATATTTTGATATAAATTTGATAAAATTTATATCCATGAGGAAATACAAAATCCTATTAGAAGGAAATATTGCTTCTGGGAAATCTTCATTATTAGATGGCCTAGCATTACAAAAGGATATTACTGTTTTGAAAGAGCCTATTGAAAAATGGCAAGATGTTGGAGGGGTCAATCCATTTAGAGCATTTTCGGAAGATAGAGAGCGATGGAGTTATACTTTCCAAAATTATGTGTTCCTAACATTATTAGAGAACCACCGGGAACCTATAACTACTAAATATAGGATCATGGAGCGAAGTATTTTTTCTGCGAAGAATTGTTTCATTAAAACACTCATTCAAGAAGGATATTTGAACGATGTTGAGAAAACAATGTTAGACTATTGGTATGACTATATATGTGAAAAGGCTTGGGTTCAAGAAGACTTGATAGTCTATCTTAGAACCACTCCAGAGATAGCTTTACAGAGAGTCTCATCAAGGAAAAGAGAAGGCGAAAATTCACTAACCTTGTCTTATCTAAAACAAATACACGAAAGTCATGAAGCATGGTTACTAGAAGGAAGAATGAATGGAGAAATCAATAATACAGAAGTAAAAATAATAGATGGGAATCAAAATGAAACTGAAGTTCTAAAAGATTTTTCAAGATTTTAGAAACATTGGAAGATCCTAAAGAAAATATTAGATTTTAATATGGAAGGTTGAATTTTTTTAATTTTGTTGCAGTCAATTCGATAAAAGGAAATCATAGGCATGCCAAAAGAATTACAAGGAATGTCGTCGGTAGACGGAGAAGGACAACGTGAGCAAGAAGATCAGATTGAAATGGTAGACCTTCCACAACAACCAGAGATTCAAGATGAACAGGCAGAGGGTTCTCAACAAATGATTGAACACCAAGTAGAGGGACCTCAAGGACAGACAGGCGGGTCACAACAAACTGATGGATTATCCCAGGAGGGCATTCTCCAAGGACGGACAGAAACATCTCAACGTGCTGTCGTGAAAACCAATAGAGGAGGAATTTATTCCAATTGATGCGGACTACTATTGGTCGTTTGTCGCACAAGATAAGCGAGCTCGAACGCAAGATTAATGAGGAGAAAGAAAACCAAGAAACTTCCAGGAGCACCGTGGAACCTGTAACTGTTTATCATGCGACTGAAGCAAAACTAGAAAGACCGAAATACCCCGGAAAAGCGAATATGCATCCGGTAACGTTCATCGAAGACCTCTTTGCCTATTTGAATAGAATTTCAAGAAAAGACCAGGTGATTGAAGAGATTATAGCTTGTCTGGAAGGGAAGTCCGTAAATGGGCAAGGATTTATAAGGACAGGTGGATGAATGAAGAAGACTTCAAAGGGATTTTCTTGAGTCATTTTGGTCTGAAACAGAACAAAATCAACTTCGCCGGTCAATAGTCTGTGGCACTTGGAGTGAGAAGAGAGAACCTTCAATGATGAGTTATTTCATAAATCTGGCGAGTCAAGCAAAAATGTTGGCAAGGAATATCCCTGAGGATCAATTGGTGGCTGATCTAATGAATCATTTCCCGATAGAGGTACAATATGTCTGGAGACAGAAGAAGTCAGGAAAATTATACAAGCAGCTGAGTTTCTTAGAGAACTTGATGATGTGGGACGTCAATGCAAGACCCATGTGGAGGTTTCGAATCATCCCCAAGGAGGATTAAAGCGTGTTGCAAGTACAGTTCAAAACATGACTCAACCAGGAGTCAAGAGAACGAAAACATTGAATCATATTATGACTCAGAATGAGGGTGAGCTGGAGATGGAACCCGAACCTGATTGTATAGATTTAAACTAGATGCGGCTGGATCTTTGGCCTCGAGTCAGCTGGAATTGGGAGGCAATAAAGAATACTTTGCAGTAAATTATCTCATTAAGAATGGATGGAAGCCTGGAGATGGATTGGGAAGATCAAGACAAGGAAGGCGTCACCCTGTTGAAAATAAAAATTATAGAGTAGGAAATGATAGGCGTGGCCTTGGATATTTAGAATTAAATGAGATAATAAGACCTTATATTGAGTTAAAAATTTCATAAAGGGAAATGATAATAATTATCTAAGTGTTTTCAATATAAACAACTCGTTATTTACAGATGAATTAGAGGTAGATCAAAGCTTTATCACACGAGAGAATATTAGGATTACAGCCGAAATAGAGGTGAAATTTCTGGGGGAGGTCTTTGTGGTGTTAGTAGACACGGGTAGCGAAATAACTTGTATAGCTGAGGATTTCTTTTTCAAACTGAATTCAATTCAAAACTTGGCCAAGCTCCCAATAAAGCCTTTATTTATAAAAGGGCAGTAGGACAGAAAAGCTTAAAAATAAATTTCTTAACTAGTATAACCTTGGAGATTAAGGGTTGTGAATTTGAGATCGGATTATTAGTTATTCCCAAATTGGCTAAAAATATGATCCTTGGGTTTGATTGGTTAATAGCAAATGAGGCTAAGTTTGATTTAGGTGATCCGAAGGCGCTAATCTTAAACACAGGGGGAGGTAACAAGGTTGTTGTACCATTTTTAGAGAAGGTGTACGAGGATTCTCCAGGAGTGAATCTTCAGAAAGAAGTACTTCAAAGGAAATTAAAACAATTGAGTCAAATAGCTATAGAAAGAAAGTTAAATTGGGAATGGAAATCTCGTCTAAACAAAAACTTTCTTTGTTTAAACTTTTGGAGAAACACAAAGCGGTGTTTTCACAAAAATTAGGAAGGGCGAATTGTTACGTTCATGAGATTAAAATGGAAACAACAACACCAAAGATTAATAGAACTTATCCAATTCCTTATGCTTATAGATCAAAGGTCGAGGATAAAATTAACGAAATGATTGAAATGGGAATTATTTCAAGAGCATCAACTCCTTATTGTAGTCCGCTAACCTTTGCTATAAAACCTGATGGTTCAGTTCGTATTCTTCTAGATGCAAGGGAAATAAATAAATTCATGGTTGCAGAGTCGGAAGCACCACCACTTCAGATAGATGTTTTGAATGCTTTCCATGGGGTGAAATTTATTACGATTTTAGATTTAAATAACGCGTATTTTCAAATTCCCATTTCGGAAAATAGTAAGAGGTACACAGGATTTACAGTAAATGGGAAATCTTATGTTTATAACGTATTACCCCAAGGTTTGAAAACTTCGGTTGGAAGTTTTAGCAGGGCCATGGATAAAATTCTAGGGATAGAAGTTAGAGAATTTTGCGTAAATTATCTTGATGATCTGGCTATTCTGACAGCAGGGACTTGGGTTGAACACCTTCATCATATAGACGAGGTTTTAAATCGGTTAGAAATGGCTGGTATGACCTGTAACATAGAAAAATGTAAATTTGTTTGTGAAGAAGTTAAAATGTTAGGACATATAGTCTCAATAGATGGGATTAGGACTGACCCGGCTAAAGTCGAAGCGATCCAAGAGTTCCCAGAACCTAAGAAAGTTAAACAACTAAGAGCCTTTTTGGGGTTATGTAATTACTATCGGAGGTTTATTCCTAACTATAGCCTTTTGACGATTCCTCTTAATAATCTTTTACGTAAGGAACAAAGATGGAAATGGGGTCAAGAGGAACAATCGGCAATGGATGAGTTGAAGAAGGAATTCTTGTCAACTATTTTACTACACCATCCAGATCAAAACAGAGAATATTATTTACAAGTGGATAGTTCGGGAATAGGGATTGGAGGAGTGCTATATCAAATTGATGATGAGGGAAATATGAAGATCCTTGGGTTTTGTAGTAGAGCTTTACGTGGACCGGAGTTGAGGTGGACTGTTACTGAACAGGAACTGTGGGCTATAATTTACAATTTGAAAAAGTTTGAGACATATTTAAGGAGTACCGATAATTATTAAGACCGATCATAAACCATTAATATTTATTAAAAATGTTAAATTGTTTAATGCCCGTGTAACTAGATGGATCTTGTTTTTAGAACAATTCAATTATAAAATCGAACATATTAAAGGGACGGAAAATATAGTACCGGATATACTTTCGAGGTATCCTGTTGGGGGAGTTATTCAGGAAGAAAAGGTGAAATGCCCAAATATTATGTATATGGGAGTTTCTTCAAGCCGGTCTTTAAATGAGAAATTAGAACGCTTGAATGAATATCAAATGATGGATAATATTATTATGAATATTAGACAACGAGTTTTAGAATTGAATGGTTTGGGGGAGGACCGATTGGGTAGAATCGCATCCAGATGCTCTTTGATTAATGGAATTCTATACTATGACCCACCTAATGTTGATCGTCAAGTGATTTTCTTACCGGAAATTTTACGGGAGGAAACCTGTAAACAAGTACATATTGAGATGGGACATTTGGGAGTCTATAAAACTTATCATTACATTCGGCAACGGTTTTATTGGATTGGGATGAAAACAACAGTTAGATCTGTTATTCGGAAATGCAGAGTTTGCCAATTATCGAAGGATGATCCTATTAAATATGTTGGACCTTGTAATTCGATTATTACAGAAGGGATAGGAGATCTTGTAATGGGAGACCTGTACGGACCATTACCTAGAGCTCAATCAAGATATTCTTATATTTTTGTATTACAAGATTCATTTAGCAAATACATTAAATTGTATGGTTTAAGCAGGGCTACTTCTAGAGCGGTTTTAAAGAAATTAAAAGAGTTTGTTAGAATCATCAAGCCCAAAATAGTTATGACAGATAATGGAAGACAATTTATTAGTATGATATGGAGAACTGGATTAAGAGAATTGGGAATTCGTGCACTTTATACTTCGATTAGGAATCCGAGACCCAATACTACAGAAAGGGTGAATAAGGAGTTATCCAAATACTTTCGTATTTTTTGTCATCATAATCATAAAGGATGGTACAAGATTTTGGGAGATGTTGAAGAGCTATATAACAACACTTATCACAATTCGACAAAATATTCCCCAAAGGAAATAGTTTTCGGGAGTTCAGCCAGGTTAACCATTGATCGGGTTTTGCCTCATTTTGAAAATACTAGGGATGTTGAGACTATTAGAGAAGAGGTTAAGGAAAATTTAAGGCAGGCAGGACAAATTAGAAGGAAATTTTATAATAAGACACACCGATTGATAGAATTTCAAGTGGGAGAAAAAAATTTAAACTTAGATTCGAAGGTCCCTATAGAGTTTTAATTAGGAAGCCTGGAAATATTTATGTTTTAGTTGATCCAGATAGATTAACAGTTCGAGGAACTTTTAGTGCGATACATTTATCTCGATATTATGTTTAGAGAAACCCATTTAGCATTGTCAATGATTGAGATAAATATTTAATATTTGTTAATTTTCTAATTATAATTAAAGTTTTAAATTTTTTTCTCCTCTTTTATTTTTATGATAAACGACTAGCTCTCTTTGAGGTATAAGATTTTGAATCTATGGGTATAGAACCAAAATCTGGGGGAGGATTGTAGAGAACCACGTCGTTCGACATAAAAATTGAAAATGTTTATCTTGCTAAAACATTAAATATTTGACCCATTTGACCGATCGAACCCTAATTTTGGTTTTATATTCCGTGTTGGAGTAAGGAACTTCTTTATGAAGACTTCATGTCAAAGTATAAGGCGACAAATGTTGTAGGCGGCATAGAAAATTGAAATGTGTGTGACGTTTTTGGTTTGAAAGTTTTTCTGACAGTTTTAGAACAGGAAAGATGGAGTCAAATTTTGGGTGTGTTGAAGGAAGGAACAAAATGGAACGACTGAAAAAAAACGTGTTTTCAGTGCTTAACAAAGTCAAAAAAATGGTGAAAACTGCCAAACTGGAGGTGCGCCACCTGCCTGGGAGCATTGTGAAATTCTATTTTAAAGATAAGTATTTTTTTTATATCTAGGAAAGATAGAATGGAGTAATATCTTCTATTGCAGATCGCTGCTAGGGTGCTCCTATAAAGTGACCAATCTCATTTGGATTTGTAGGGCAGAGATCGAACAAAGGGTGGTATGAAATTGGAATACGTGAATTTGACAAAAAAATTGTTTATTGTAACTTTCTAGAATTATGTTTTTATCTATATTATATAAGAAATACTAATATTGTTCGTATTTTTCAGAGTAAAGGAAGAAGTAAAAAAATGTCTTGTAACAATGAAAAATCGTCCTGTATATAGAACTGGATTATGATGGGGCAACTACTTTGAGAATGCCAGGTTTGAGATCCAAGCCTGCAGACGTAAGTGTTTACTTACCATTTGTATCAAATAAGCGTGAAGGAAATTCCAAAATTAATGCTTAGGCAAAGTGATCGTAAAGTTATGTGTTACGCGAATCTATCGTTTTGCGATTTATTATTGTGCGAGTGACAATCCGCGTGTACATCATTTTGCGATTTATTATTGCGCGAGTGACATCCCGTGTGTCTAACGTTTTGCGAAATTATTATTGTGCGAGTGACAATCCGCGTGTATATCATTTTGCGATTTATTATTGCGCGAGTGACATCCCGTGTGTCTAACGTTTTGCGAAATTATTATTGTGCAAGTGACATTCTGCGTGTGTAATGTTTTGTGAATTCATTATTGTGCGAGTGACATACAACTAGTGTAACGTTGTGTTAATTTATTATTGTACGTGTAACGTCCTGTGAACCCTTTGGTTTTCGTGTCATATTCCGCAGGAGCAACGGTTCCCGAACCTAACGTTGAGCTGGAGATATCGTGCAAGTGTAGTGTTGTGTAATTTAAGTTTGAGAAACTAAAGTGTTCTACTTAGATTTTACTTTTGAGTGGTTTCCCTTTTGTGTGATATTACAATCTAGTTATTTAACATAGAATTTTTCAAGGGTTTTCTAGTTTGACACTTAACATAGAATATTTCAAGGGTTTTCAAGTTTGACACTTAACATAGAATATTTCAAGGGTTCTCAAGTTTGACACTTAACATAGAATATTTCAAGGGTTTTCAAGTTTGACACTTAACATAGAATATTTCAAGAGTTCACAAGTTTGACACTTAAGTTAAAATATTTTGAAATATTTCAAATTTTGACACTTTTATTCTTCCTTTAATAAACTATCTTTGACACTTTGACATTCAGATGTCTAGTTTTATTTATAATTCTTTTATTTCAAATTTGAAAATTTGCGTCAACTCGGCCTTTTGACAACAAGCAATTATATCATTCTTTGAAAGTGAGTGCAACAATATACTCGTGTTTTATAGGAGTGAATTAAAAGAGGAAAAATGTAAGTATAAATTCTTTTAATTTATTTTTGAATTATGATTTCAATTTTATTTATATTTAGATTAGATAATAATCCAACGTTGAGATTTCCTTTTTCTAAATTGGAACTGGGAATGTTTTGATAAAATCGGAAAGAAAGGAAAGGAGTGAACGTTTTCAACCTTATATCTTTTATCTAGGAGACTCATGGATGCTGATATATGAACGTTTTCTGTGAATGGATATGGATGAAGGACAGTCACAACATACTTACTTCAATGCCAAGATCTTCTTACTCTTCAGCTAGGAATGCCTTTGTAAATTAATGATTTAATTATTCCAAACGTTACAACCTTTTTATAACACTAATATATCTTAAATCGGATTAATCTTCCAAATTATAATAAAAATTGTTTTAACAAATTTTAAAAGGGGGACTGACGAATTTTCTAATTTAATTTAAATATTAAATTTTATTAACCTGTGTATGTATGCTGTGAAGTGCCACCGCGCGTACAGAGGTTGATTTGAACTGTAGAGTAAGCGCTACACTCTATACCTGTTCTCGGACTAGGGGTGTGAGGTAATGCTAGTTGCCACAACACCTAGTATTACAAGATCTACTTCTAAGTTCCTGGGTTGGTATTGCAAGCATAATTTACTATACATGGTCTAGTCCAGACTACCCCGCGTTGAGGTGCGTAGCTTTCAAGGCCCTGGTTCCTTAGATGGAAAGCTTCCATACCTCAACAAAGACACACAACACGAAGGGTTTGGCCACCCACCCATTATTCTACAGTTCACCTTCTGGGTTTCTTGTAGAAGATTGTCCCCAAAATACTTTTTGGCCTTAGGGTACGCGGATACTCAGTCTTTTGACTTTGAGCTAGTTAGGTAGGCTTAGATAGGTAGGAATCCGGGTTGGTTGGCCACGGGGACTATCCCGGGTTGCCATGGACCAGGTATCTCCGGACCTGGTTCCCAACCTAGACCCCTTTAACTTGCTTCCTAGTGGAGCACAATTAACTTCGTTAGTTTTCATAATATTAGGAGTATTTGATCTTTTGGTTTTCTTCTTCAATATGCAGAGCGTCGTGTAATTCAAAATTTTTCGGTCGTTTAGGAAAGTCGTATGAGTGCGTCTTGGCCCTTTCGGACGGGTGTGTAGGATGGATGGGAGCCCCGTATTCTTGTAGTTTTTGTATTTAAACTTAAATGTTTCCTCCTTATACATCTCAAGCAAAACACTGCTCCACTTCGTAAGAACTATCAAGTCACTACTTTAACGCAATGTATTCCTAACCCAATAGACGATCACACTTAATATTGGCCATCTTCAATTCTAAGTAAACAGTCTAACTGTTTTACTAAACTTATAAGGATCTCCAGAGGGCAGGTTCCTTTCAGTACCAACTTTTACACACTCGACTTAATAAAAACGAAAAACCAATAAACAAATACCACAAATAAATGTTAGTTGACTGGCCTAGACCTTACCGATAAGGTACCGTTCACTAGGCAAACAATACAGTCACAAAAAAAACCGAAACAATATTTTCCAAAATTAATAAAATATGTGGGTAATATAAAAACACGCTTAATACTAAATTACGGCTAACTATGTTGCAATAAAGCAACCACGCTCTGCTACCAAAAATGTTTGATTCGAAGCTGATCTTAGCGCAGTGGAAGCAAATTAAAGTTATCTTAAAATCTAAAACTAAATGGTCGATCAGCCTCGGAACAACATTTGACTACGATTCGTAGTGCTCTTTACTATAGCTAAATAAAATAAATTTAATGAGAGAATTTTTGTTCCGGAAAGTTTCCGGCCGAGAAATTCTTGTTTCAAAGTCTACTTAAACAGGACCTAGCAGCGAATTGCTTACCGTGCGAATTATGACGCCGCCGTTTCCTTGTAAGTCTAGTTTTTACAGGAAAAAGGTATCAGGTTTTGAGGAAGACATTTGGATTGGGATTTAGATACTAGACTTACTGCACCCGGACACCAGCTCGTGTGGCACTCCGTCCCTTCAGCAATTTTGGTTTCACATTAGTTTATCACTCTATTATTCACTAGTTCACAGTTCAACATCGAATAATGTTTTAACACACTAATAACAAAGATTTCTCCCGCACACTACTGGTTGCGACAGCAATGAGTTTGCTGTACAAAACGCAAAACTAAAAGATTTCTCCCGCATGAGAATTCCACACAATTAAAATATAGGATTAACTTCCACACTGGACAGGGAACTCTTCCCTGGTGGTCAAAGCACACACAAAATAATAAAACCCAGACTACTTAAAATATGTGTCTAACACCGGACGCGCGAGTGACTAAAAGTGAGGTTATATTTGCCGGCGGCCGCGTGGTATCGAACCGACTGAACTGACAAAGGAAAAAAGATGGCGTCGGCCGACTAGCTGGCGTCAGTCACAGGCCACGGTCTGTCAGACGAAAATGGCTTGAAACAACAAAACGCGCATATGTTACGAAACTAAACAGAACTGTTCGGCAACAATTCTCGATATCGACATCAACATGAATTAGTCACAGCACTACCGCATTCTTCAACATGGTCATGAACTCATTCGCGTACTGTACCTATATTATGTTTTTCTGTAACCAGCAATGGACAGCGAAGGTCATTAGACCAATGTTCCCCTTTGATCTCTTGCGTCTTACAGCTGTCGACAAGAGCCATAATGTCCCACGTGTTAGTGATTATGGGCTGTCAATACATGACTCATCTCACTTCTGCATCTTCAAGCGACACGGTGCTGCTAAATAAAAAGCGAAAAGATTTTTTAACCTTATGCACGCCGAGATGATTGCTTATTTGTGTTATTAAAACAAAAGCAACGTCCTTTTGTATATCATTCATTCGATGCTCTACCCTACCTTCATATGAATAGATACGATTTATGTCAAACGGCATCGCACAGCTCTGCGTCGACGGAGGCTTCTGCCACATCGTTCGAACACAATCTAAAAATTGTTCACGAATAAATAAATGACATATAAGGTAGGTGTATATGAATACGAATTGTTTTGTTGTACCTTGGGTTTTAATAAATGTTAAACCAAAACCACAATTGATGTTACAATATCTCTTATAAATTAAATTACTAACCAAATATAGAGCATTATCACTCAAAATTCAATTCTCCCACTTACCCCAAAATAAAACTTTTAACCACGTCATCAACACCCTAATAAACCCATTAAACCAGCAAAGATAATACGTATCTAGTTTAAACACCATATATTAGAGTTTACGAACCATGGCCAAAAGATAAACTCGGAAGGACCCTCTTTACCACAGCGAAAAAATGGCTTCGTTTGCGCTCAGCAGTGAGGAAACTTTATAAAAACACTCGAAACAACCGCGCAACGCCGCTTATAACTCGATTTTTATAACTGTGCGTTCGGAGCTATCAAACTTTGACAGTTGAACTGTCAAAACCCATACATATTTTGACAGCTCCAAACACACAGTTATAAAAATCGAGTCATACAAGGAAACTGACCCAGCACAAGCGAAATGGTCCCCGAATGCTCGTGGGAAGGGAATAAGGTGTTTTCCCATAGTAATAAGTAGCCTTTGTTACTCACAGGGATAATGCAATTTATAAATGGTGAAAGATTTTTTAAAGCCATTCTTATGTTATTATATTTCGTCGCTCTGTTCTTCAGATATCTTCGAACAGAGCGACTCAGATAATATCGATCGAACTTCATTTGGTAAGTTTGTTTAATCTTATATTATAACCGAAAGTGACAATCCTCACGATTCAAGTAAAACGGGTCGAGTTTCTTTACTGTTACATCTATATACTGTGCTCTTTACTCTATTCCAGTAGGTACGTTTACCCTACTTTAATATGTAGTAGGGTGAGTGAGACGACGCCGCCCACACGGTGAATTATAGACATTCTTTCGAACGAAAACAGGGGTAGTTGTGAATACCTACCGTAAACAAGGAGTTGTGAAAATAAATGTCTTTATACGGTCTGATTATCTTCCAAACAGAGGGGAAGACGGGGATAATTGAAATGTTTTGTTGGAGATTAGCATCGGTATTTGATAAAGTCCATTTATTTCTACGTTATACCATATTTTAAGACACTTCTATCCTTCAAATAATTTCTACCCTGACTCAAGGAGAGAGTATAGTAGTAGAAAATCTTCAAATGTGAAAAGGGAATTTTCTTTTGACATACTTACCAAATTGTAATGACCATGTTATGACAGTTCAAGTCAGCATTACAGGCACTGTCAAAAGCTTAGGCTCAAACTCCGCCAAAAAGACGAAGGGCATAGGACGTAAGAATGACAGTTGACAGAAAAGTGATCCTCAAATATTCTTCTTAGTTTTTGACTCTAGCTGTCATAGATGCGACGCTTTGGCGACGCTTGTGTGTGCCTTTGTCAATACTTTTTCGTACATTTTGTATGGAAACGTTGCGATGTCAAACGTCAAGCGTCATGCCCTACGTTCTATGTCCTCTCCTTGTCCTCTCTGTGGAGTTTGGGGCTTAGATTATTTAAAAACAAACGCTTGTACTAAAAATAAAAACGCAACTGCGGTAATTTCAAAATTGTATTTTGCGATATAAATCCGCCATCTTGAATTTATGAATTTTTAATATAGCCAGTGTCACTCGCGCTGCTGAGACGAATCTAATGACACCTCACAATGTCAAGATCCGCCCAGCCGTTTGGGCTGTAGCCCGTGAAAACGAATTTCTTGGATACATACATAGGTACATACATACTCTCGGAAAACATAATATCCTGAGGCATTCGGGTAATTATGTAAATTAAAGCCAATCAGCAGAATACACTATCATACCATTATGGCGTTTTCTGAGACTCTAAATTCTTTTTGTTGCTTTATCTTTAACCCTATTTTCAAAATGTCCTACAAATCACAGGAAGCGTCTTTGTCCATTATTTCTGAATGGGGAGTGTCAGTGTGGCCACCCTACACCGGATTATCCTCTTAAATCAGCAGGAGGCGGAAACACTAGTGAAAAATGGTCACACTGTCCGGTAAGGGGCTTTTGCTGATTTTCTTGTTTTCGGAAAAACATAAGAAAAAGAGTTACGTTCCAGTTCCACCCGAGAATTGCCCGATCTGCCCTTTGCGATTTGCGAACTATCTGCGTTGTATGGTTGACTGCAAAAGTATTTACTTTCTTAATATTTTTAACCTTTGAGGTGTGGCACCATCTTGGTTAGAAAGTCTATCTTGTGACGTACTATATGGGACTTTCAACAGAAAGGGTGAAAACTTGGGGGTGGTTTAGTTTTCCCTCCATTGCTCTGATTATGGCCAGAAAATGTCATATTCATTACTTTTATTAATTGACAAAATTAACAAATGATTCGAAACATATTTGACAGTGATTTGACAAGTCAAAAAAATTTACAAAATTAACATCTGATTCAAATCAGATTTGAAAGTGCCCGATTTAAGTATTAATTAGATTTGACAAGTGCGCGGTGGTACATTAAAGTTTTAATCCGACTACGTAAAACTTCGTTTTAGCTGGAAAGATTAAAAGTAGGCCTGTACCTGTACCATATTTTATAGAAACCACAATTTCAAGATTTGATATCATCCTATCTTTGCTACTACGCAGTAGAGAAATAAATAAAAGAAGAAATGGAACAAAAAAAAAACAACTTTAACACCTTAATAAATGCAAACTTCATGAGCCTATAAAATTAAGTTCCTAGCTAATAAGCACCTTATTATTAAAACTAGTCCTTGGCCATTTTTAATTAAAATTTTAATTTTAACTGCCCCATGACTGGTTGTTAATTTTATAATTGTTAAAAAAACTGTTTTATTTTTCTTTCTCATCCGCAAATATACTGATGATTAATTTTACTACCTACTTACTCTCTTAAGAATTGATTGCTTGTTAATTTAAAGAGATATTTAATATTATTTTGTACTTTGTTTTTTTTTATACTCTAAGCGACACGTTAGTGGTTTTACGCGCTGCATTTCATTTTTCTGCGGCGTTTACTGGCATGAGTGTGATACATTTAAATCTTCATTTCGAATCACTGTATCTATTACACACCGCATCAAAATCCATTGCTTAGTTTATAAGGAGTTAAAAAACGAATTCCACGACAGACAGAAAAATGCAACAAGCAGATGTATTAAAAAACAAAAACCCGACCGCGTGAATTTCAAAGTTGTATTTAGCGGTAAAAAATCCCCGCGTGACTTTTCGTCTAATATGATATGAAGGTACCAGTAAAAATATATTAAGAAAAATTACTTTTGCAATCAATCATACAATATTCATGTTATTTTAGTTCCCCGAATAACCACACCCACACCTTTGAAGGAGTACCGGTAAACAAAGTATACGGTACAAAGAATCGGTACCGATACCGATAGTTACCGGTAAATCGTTAACTTCAGTCGCCGGCGTCTGCGCAACTATCTGCGTCGCTTTCAGCCAATGAGTAATGAGAATTGGACAGTCGGGGACAAAAGCTTTTAAATTACTTACGTCTTTATTTTGTGGCAGATTTGGTCTCGAATATCTGGGACCTTTTTTTTCAGTTTAGTTCATTTTCAACAAAAAGAGCTTTACCTCAAACCCGGTAAACGTATACCTACCTACCCATGTTTGATATCGTTAGATTCGTCGTGATGCCCCAATTCAGGATTCGGAGTCGTCAATAATTCGTGTGGTGGAGGGGAGAGGTATTTAAAGATGGCAGATTTTTTAGGCACTATCAAGTGGGGTATCAAATGAAAAGTCTCAACGAGACAAATTCAAGCATATATTTATCTTATCTATAATATATCTTTTTTGAAAATTGCTTTGTATTAGGGAGGTAGTTTATTGAAAATCTAAGTACAAAGTTTTTGAAACATTTGGGCTATTAAGGCTTTCGTACACAACAGTAGTGGGTTGTACCGAAATCCGTTTGCGTTTAACTGTTTCAGTGTAACTCATTAATCGCTGGTACAAAATCATAGTTGCATTATTGTAAGTGACTTTGTCGAACTGCCCCAGGAAATTGCCTTTCAAATATCAATAGAACACGAGTGCTCGCTTCTGAGAATTTGAATTGTTTTAATTTATAACCTGGTTAATAAAGAAATGGAAATATGTATTGGGATTTTTAATGCACTTACAGTGCTTTATTATTCTCATAAATTGAAAAGCAGAAAATTGAAAAATTCATTACACTTGAACCCGGGACCGTGGGGTAACGTCCCACTGCTCTGCCAACTGAGCTACGAGCGCCTAGCAGTACGCTTCCAAGTAAAAGTTGATCAATATTATCAGGGGTTTTTGCTGGCACTTAGTAACGAGGATGTGGAATACCTACCTAGAGCCTAGAGTGACTTTGACTTTGAATTGAAAATTCCACGACTAAACTACGTAAACAAGTTTCGTTCCAAAACAACTCTGAACTACTCTACAGTTTTAAGTTTTAGGAACAAATAAAATTTAGTTGTTGTCCATCGATTCGATGAAGAAGAAGGAACCCTAATTCGGCATTTGTCTCCGCAAAGCGCGTATTCCTGTCAATACGACATTGGAAACAATAAACGGATAACGTATTCTAATTCTAATCGAGAATGCTCGATAAACTTACGATCGCCGAAGACTTAATTAGAATTTATGTATTTCGTCCACGGTGAGCTTATTAGACCCCTACTAGTGACACTCGAGACGAAATGGCAACTCGAACGATATTATGTCTGTCCTCAGTGGCACAATTATTTGGTAAATGGCATCCGCAAACGAGAACATGTAGGTACATAAGCAATTTCAAATTCTTTCGTCCGTACCTAACAACGCATCGCAAAATCTGTGCGGCTCGTGTGAAGATTATACTTAGTTGAGTGAGACGGCCGCTCGCTGCATTCACCGCGACATGCAGTTGTATGGCACTCCCTTTCCCAAATGTGAATTCAGATTGGATTTCTGTTCAAAATTATAAATGTTTTTGAGGTTTAATGTTTAGGTACATTTTGATTCTTAGAGAAAAAATTAATCAACAAGAAAGACCCAAAATCAACGGCCCCCAAATAGACCGTCTTACAAATGGTAGTAGGGGAAACTTTAGGATCCAAACATTTATTATTCACACATTTCGACTCTGTTTCGGCTTCGCTTCCGGTAGATTACAAACATTTAGCTTTTTTATTAATAAAAAAACCTTGTTTGCTTTTGTGAACGCCGCCTTATCTTAATTTCTTAATTAACTGAACCTAAACTTCACATTTTAATTATTCAAAATTAAAACTAAACCAACGTAGGTAATTACGCCTCAAAGTAAATTTAAATTTTGACACATGCATTTTTATTGTTTTATCTTTTTAGTATTTTTGTACGAGTTGTTTGTGCATTTTTGCTTTGTGTTTGATTATGACTGATAATATGTTATGATTATGACTATAGTACTTTATAATGATTAAACTGTTTTGTTGATTAGATAGAAAAATAGGTAGATACGATATATAGGTAGCATGTACATGCACTATCTATCTACTACTTGAAATATGTCCCACGTGAGAGGCCTACTACTATAGCACCTACTAGACGATTTAAAAACTCTGACACCAGGGTTCTTTGGGTTGTCTTGAGTTCATACAATATGAAAAAGAAATGCTTTCTTTAAATATTCTAATAGATTCATAAAAAAAGTTGGTATTCTGAAATCAATCGCAAATCGAAACGCGCCACCATCGCGATAGAGAATTCTTTACAATGAAAATCACTTAAACTTCTTTTATTGGCTGCCGCGCCCATTGACGGTGGAACGAGCCAATTCGCACAGAATAGAGCCGTAGTCGAATCGCGTAATAAAATCTTATACGAGCCGTTGATATGCAAAAATCGTTCGGCTAGACCGGCGGGCGTATTCTGGCCGGTGAAAAATAGCGTTCGAAAAATACAATCTGCAATACTTACTAACATGTACGGTCGGGGTCAAAAGAGCATACCTAGGACCGCCTCAACTGGTTAAAAATATCTATTTTACTACATTACTTCAGTAAATCTTTTGTAGTCTATGTAGCTAGTTAAACTCCATTTATTAAGGTATAAAACATTAATGTAAACCTTGGGAATAAAAATATATTTTGAATCATTTGAAGAGATCTCTGGCTCAGTATTGCGATACCCTGACAGGGTGTCACATCTAATTAACATACCATCTGTTTACCATCTACTCTTTAAGAATGTACTATATTATGTGTGACAATGCAATAAATAAATGAATTATGAATTATGAGATCCTAGATAATGCTCTTTTGACCCCGATTATGCGGTGCGGTACTGCTAGTTTCTAGGTACTACACTACCTACCTAACTAAATAAGTTCATACACATATATTAAGCTCTTAAGTAGAAATTAGCTTTAGTTTCGTAGGCTGATGAGAAGTAGGTACCTATAGGATTTGAAATCATAGAGTATTTATTTTTTCAATTCTTACGTATTCTTACGTATGAGATGATGGTTTATCAAGCTGTAGGTAGGTAAATCAATTTCAAACTTTAAAAATAAATCTTTAAATTATTTTGTTCCAATCGAAGTAAAACTCAAATCAAAACGTTTCCAGAATTGACTCCCCAATACATACTACCTAGGTGCGAATAAAAAAGAGTTGATTTTCAATTTGGGTACCGGTTGGGGGTGGGCGGAAGTGAGGGGTGGGGGGTGGCAATTTCGCGATACGCCATCGCAGGGGAAATCAGGCGCATGCAAATTTAACGCGATCGAATCGTAATAGAGTCGGAATCACTCGGAATGCAGAATAGGCAGCTTTGGGAATAGGTGCGGGTGATTTTTATTCCTTATTTACTTTGGAAATTATTACGATATTCATTAGCTTTTTTAAAAACACGATTAATAAGTAAAAAATAGATAATAATATGGCGGTATACCTACTTGTGGGATAGCTGGTGATGATGGATTTTGATTAGGTACTTATTCACATTTTCGTTACCTGGGTAGGTACCTACTTACCTACATAACTAACACCCATCCAAAACTAAAATTTCAGCAACGAAGTAGAATGTTCAAATATTCTTAACCTATTTGGAAAAAGCTTCATTAAATACTTCACCAGATCTTCTGCAAGAAAATGTCTATAGATGCTCTTTAATATAACTGAAAGAAAAATAAACACTTCAAGAAAGTAAAAGTGATTTTTGGAAGGACAAAAACAAAGTTATTATTATTGAGAATATAAAATTACCATAATGTTCTTGATGGCGAAGTAAATAAACCTGGGGCTTTGTTTAATGTCCTACAGGCATTTGCGAATTTCCACAATATTTAGATCTAATGGCAGCCGAAGGCAATAAAATTATACAATGCGATAAATGGCTCTACTTACAGTTCCACTACCTACTACAGCCACAACAGTCCACTGCTGGACATGGGCCTCCCCAAATTGGGGGTATTCGCTACTTGACTGACAGGTCAAATGAGCTACTTTTTAACACGGCCGAAAACGATATTTTGTAGTGATGAGCCGAACATAGGTTTCACCGAATACTTCGGTTCGGCCGAATATTCGGTAAAAAGATTGCCGAACCGAATATTCGGCCGAATTACTCGGTAGGAATTGATGTCCATATAGAAAAATCTAGACTCTGGACATCCTAATCCTAAGCTACCATAAAAGCAAAAAAATCTCTTCAATATTTGAAGAAAAAATAGACCTTCCATATAAAATGCTCTATCAGGCAGCAAAATTAGTATGGGAGGTCCAGTTTTTTTCTTTAAATATTGAACATTTTTTTTGTTTTTATGGTAGCTTAGGATGTCCAGTCCAGAGCCTAGAGTTTTTCTTTGGACAACCTGTATAAAATAATTAGGAGCATCACTTGTCATCGAATTATGCGCTGATTCGCACCAAACCACTCCACTCTTTACCCCTCTAATATTTTACATTCGAAACTTTGACAATAAATTAAAATAAAACTGCATCATTGCTTGTCTTGAGGTCTTGACATATCAATTTAAAATGCAATATAATATAAAAAGGATGCGTTTTTATTCGGCCAAATATTCGGCAAAATTCACCGAACATTCGACCGAAACCGAATATTCGGTAAACTTGCCGAACATGCCGAATACCGAACATAAACCGAATATTCGGCCCATCTCTAATATTTTGTATGAAATTATAGAACTATGGCGACATAATATTTTTTTTTTTGGATGGAGTCAATACAATAACTTTTATAGGTAATGTTAGTTATTGATTTTAACAGTGTTGAGTTTTGTGTTCGATAATTGCAACAGTCTTGATTTATTTTGATGTTCAAGTGTTGCTAGTATAGAATAATAGTGTTCGATAGTAGTGGTACTGTATTTCGTTGTGTGATGGGCCATCGCGTTTTATTCCTGCCATTGGTTTGTTAACTGACAACATAGCACTATCGAGTTGGCCGAGCAACGTTGACCCAAGTTTGGTTCGAACGAAATACAGTACCCGACTAATATGTGGTGGTGTAGCGAATTTAATAATTGTCAAAGTTTAAAATGTTGCGGTACCCTCTGGCATTCTGTAATAGGGCTTTGACGAATAAAGACCTGTGTAATTGTTTAAAATATTACTGGCATTTTTAATCCTTTTACACTTCAGAAGTGTGCCACGTGCTATATAAAGCTCAAGCCATATTAGAAAGAAATCACCGTGAGTTTTGCGGCAGCGAACAGCATATGAAATTGAGAACGAATAAAATTGAAACGCCTTCTTCTTCTTTTGTGTGGAACAACGAGTCGTCCAATGACCCGGTAAAGGGCCTGCACCAACAGAAAGGAATGGTGGAGTCGTGTGATGATAAATGATAAGTGGAACGGCAACGTCGTGGATCATCGCGGACTGTTCGTGGTTTAAAAGACCCCGTACTGCCACAACGAAAAATTTAGCACCAGCACTGTAACGGAGAGAATCCAAAATTGCCGCCGCTTTGAACGTATTAAGGTACGTCTGAAAGTTATACTTACTTATTAGTTATTCTACATTGTAGGTACTAACATGTTTGGCAAAAGAATAGATTCAGATTAGTATTTGAAAATAAAAAAATAATGCGCATGCGTCCGTTACACATCACGCCTATGTCCTTTGCTGGGTTGGCAGAGCGTTATCGGTAAAAGAAACGGTCATTCAATATCGCTTCGTCTGACAAATGTTGAGGGTAATTTAAAAAAAAAATGTTTTCCTGTTGCGCTCATTGCCTAATATTGTGATACAAAACGCATCCCTGAACTGTTGCTTCTTACGGCACGCGTCTTAAGAATATGTATGTAGTTCGCGATGTTATTCTAAACCGAATTCACACAGTCATTCACCAGTCAATAATTCTAATACATTTTTTTTCTTCTTCATGGTGTATCGCCGGGAACCCCTGACAAAATATATGGATCCTGATGGGCTGAGATGCCGATGGGCTGCTATCGACTGGAGAAAATAATGGCAAACGCAGATTCCTGGACCGACAGCATTGGAGCTTTGCAAATGAAAAATTACAATATCATGGAAAATCATCTCCCCGAGACTATTTATATAACAGGTACGTGAACCAGTACTCACAACTTGGTATTTTCATTAGTTAATAGCCCTCCTTCTGAGGCAGTCGGGTAAATACTAAATTAGCTTTATGTCGCGAACCTACAGCACTGCCATCTCAAGTGCACGAAACCGCAGTAGGTAGGTATATAACCTCTACGATTATACTTATCTTATTATAAGTCAATCGGTACCAATATTGTTCTTATTCTGTCTAACGATTTTTAAAGTACATACGCAAGTAACGCAAAAAAAATTAAAAACTATGCAAGTGCATGACTTTATTGTGTTCTTTATATCAATTTACTAATGTTATTCTTTTTCACATGTCGCGACATTGGTTGGAGGCATTTGGGAAGCTATTCGGCGAGGACAAGTGATGGAAGCTCGCACCGGCAACGTTCAGCCATGGACGTGACCCCGATATTGTCGGAAAAAAAGTAAATAGAAGAAAATAAACCTCATCAAGCAAAATATTGTGGATATTAGTCTGATCTATTTTTGGTAGGGTCATGTTGGCTACAGTGGATAATTTTGTTTTTCGATTTTCATTGCTTTGTTATGGATGAACGTAGAAAATTGAATCTACTTTTTTATGTTTGGTATTTTCTCTTATCGAAATGGAAATATTTTAGTGGTTATTTCTAAAGTCAAAAATGAGCCATTGTGTACTAGGGGGTGGAGACAATGGTTCGGCCTGATTTAAACAATGGATCATGGTGTATAAGTTCAGATAATTAAGTAAAACAAATCAACTCTTTTAATAATTGACCAAATTTGTTAATATTTAGAATCCATTATCAATCGTATAAAGATTAAGATAGTTATAACTTTTTTATTGTTTTCTGCCATTCTATAATTATTATTATTTTTAAACTTTATCTTCCAAAGCTGTGAGTGAACTCTTAACCATTTTTTTAAACTTTTAACTTGATCCATTGTGTATCTTTGGGGTGTCCGTCACTATTGCAACCGATACCAGTAGGTATATTAATAGGTATGGCATACAAAAATTTGTTTTGGTTGGAAATTATCTTCTTTTTTAACCGATGAAAAAAAAAACGGAGGACGTTCTCAATTCATCCCTAACTTTTTTTTTATGTATGTTCACCGACTATTGTAAACAAGTAAACAAGTAAACAAGTAAACAAAGAAACAAGTCAACAAGTCAACAAGTAAACAAATGAACAGGTAACTTGTAAACAAGTTTGTCCTACAGTCATAACGAGCTGGTCCACAACCGTATCGTGTCTACTGTCCATAATCAATTAGACCGCGGCATTAACCTTTTAGTAGTTAGATCATGTAAGAATTATCTGTAACAGGTTAATAAGACTGAGATGAGATGAGACTACTGATTGAGTAAAAAACGTAAAAAGAAATAACTCGTGTGTATATATTTTTTTTCTGTTTTTTATCTAATTTTCATCTCTCTCTGCTAAAGATAGTTAATTTTTTAAGCCGATCTTGTCTTTTAGTAAGCGAGTAGATATTTTATAGTTATTTAAGCGTTGAAACTACTAAACGTTTAATTATTTTTAGAGAAACAAAGTAATAAATAAAGTGAACAAATTGCATAAAATAAATCTCAGACGATAATAACGGTCGAAAAAAATAAATAAGATAAAAGTAAAAAAGGCATATTAAATAATAAAAAAAAACACAACAAGTTTCGTTTTAAAAGCGAGTTGCATTACGGTTACTGAGTTTTCTCAAATATTAAAAGATACTGTTACCGAGCTAGATTCTCGGATTTTCCTAAAAAATTATGAACCGTGCCAGTTTCTCGGATATGTCAAAAGATTATAAACCGAACCAGATTCTTGAATATGTGAAAAGATTATGAACCGAGCCAGATTCTCGGATATGTGAAAAGATTATGAACCGAGCCAGATTCTCGGATATGTGAAAAGATTATGAACCGAGCCAGATTCTCGGATATGTGAAAAGATTAAGAACCGAGCCAGATTCTCGGATTAAAATATTACCCATGAACCGAACCAGATTCTCGGATGTGTCAAAAAGATTATGAACCGAGCCAGATTCTCGGATATGTCAAAAGAATATGAACCGAGCCAGATTCTCGGAAGTTTGTAAAATTGGTGTTACCGAGCATCTTTTTCAGGTTGGGCAAGATTCTCAGGTTTATAATTACTATTATTTATAAATTCAAATATTCGTTGTATTTTGAGCACACTCAGTAATTAAATTTGAATAACAGTTCACATATATTTAAAAAAATATATAGTCATAGTTTTTTTTCTTTGAATATTTATTATTATTATTACTAGCCTGTGTCGTCCCACTGCAGGGCAATATTTGAATATTAGTTTAATATAATATCAGGTTGCAGGCATTAATGGAAATAAAATAAATAATTTTAAAAAATGTTATCATAATAAAAAGAAAAAAAAAATACTCCTTGTGAGGCAAATATTAAAATAATTATTCAATAATGATACAGAACCAAATTTCAAAAATTTTTCTTACTCTCGCGCAAAAACAAATGAGTCAAAAAAAATTACAAAATCCATGCTGTATATTTCATAAAAAATCAGGTAAATAACAATTACAATTTGATAACAAGACAGAAATCGCATATTAGTGATTCTTATAAATGATATTTGTATTAGTTGCACTACTTATTCTTCTACATGTTTATAAATTATTATGTGTATTAAATATAAGTTTTTATTTACCTATCATACCTACTTGAGTTGGTATGGGAGTCTGACAGAGCATTTCCGTTGATGTATTTGAGAATAAGAACTGGGCTTTAAGAAAATATTATTTTTAAAGTACTTACTTGTAATTGATTTGTGATTTTTGATATAGTGGATATCAACCAACGATCTTGGTAAATTATTTAGTTCTTGTTTAGGTAGTATGTTCTGCCAAACTCTTCTACCATAATTGTTTGTGCAGTTTGGCAGTTTAAACAATGGAATAGGTAAATAAAATGTAAAAAGTAGGTAAATTGAATGGCCTGTGTTGTTTATCTAGTTTGTCAATGTGTTTACAATTATCAATTAAGTAATATGGAATATTTTACGTTGTCGTATACATTCATGATTTTACAATAACGGAATAACTCGTTGTAGTTATCTTTGTATTTAAATTTGACCTTGGGAGGAACGTTTCGTTTTTTTTTAATAATCTTAATTGTATATTATAAATACTCTAATACTAGACTTCTAACCAAATACGGTGAAACTATGAGTTAAATCAAGACAAAAAAAAGTTTGTATCATTACGAGGACGTAATTTAGAGTCAGGAATAGCCGAGTGTGTGAATAATTAGGTGGGAAAACTCTTGCAAATTATAATTTCTAGGACCAAATTTAAAAATATTTTTGATTTTTGAGATTTAGTTCCATATTTTAAGAATAAAAAAAAAAGTATTTTTGTGTTTTAGGTTATTTGGGATATTTATTTTTAATATGATTTTACGATTTTTTTAAAAATATTTTAAGAAATATATTTTTGCAAATATTTTTATAAGCTGTCAAAAACTGTTGTTAAAGATTATTGTAAGATTTTTATAATTGAGGTAAGCGTAAAACAAATAATGTCTGTAATTACGAGGGCGTAATTAGTATTCAGGATTGGCCGAGTGTTAGTTATTGATTTTAACAGTGTTGAGTTTTGTGTTCGATAATTGCAACAGTCTTGATTTATTTTGATGTTCAAGTGTTGCTAGTATAGAATAATAGTGTTCGATAGTAGTGGTACTGTATTTCGTTGTGTGATGGGCCATCGCGTTTTATTCCTGCCATTGGTTTGTTAACTGACAACATAGCACTATCGAGTTGGCCGAGCAACGTTGACCCAAGTTTGGTTCGAACGAAATACAGTACCCGACTAATATGTGGTGGTGTAGCGAATTTAATAATTGTCAAAGTTTAAAATGTTGCGGTACCCTCTGGCATTCTGTAATAGGGCTTTGACGAATAAAGACCTGTGTAATTGTTTAAAATATTACTGGCATTTTTAATCCTTTTACAGTAAGTATAATTTTGGCGTTTATAACTTTTAACTTTTATATTTTAGCAAACGATGAATGAAGTCTGTATTATTTTAGGACAATTTTTTGTATTTTATTTATGACCCTGTCAAGTAGCGAATTGGCATACTTACCACGCTTGGCAGGCGGATTGGCGCAGTGTAGGCATTACAGGGAACGCTGTTGCCCATTCGCTGGATCCATCCCTTAGTCGCCTTTTACGACACCCTCTGGTAGAAATGGGGTAATGATATCTTGATAAGGCACCACATGGTATCTACTTACAATGATAAGAGAAGATGAGACATACTCTTTACTGAGTTTAAGAAAGACCGGACAGTCGGAGATTTTTAGCTGCCTACTGTTAGTAATCCTTTAGCGAACAGTAAATATTAGATACCGGAATGAAATATTAGTTCATATTTTCCTATTTGCTCCAAAATTTGCTCTATGTTATAAATTGATAAAAAAAAAACGAAACGATTACCTACCGGCTGAATATAGTGCAATGTTTTTTAATTTCTCATGCATGAAACTGGCTGACGTCATAAAATCTGTAAAAAGAAAAGATAACTGTCACATTTTGTTTTTTATTTTGTAAATGGCTTTTAGACGAATTTTCTTGAGTAGTTTTGACCAGTAATAAACAAAAAAAAATATTTTTTGTTGTAGACTCTTTCGAAATACCTATTACTGGCCATTGTCAAATAGGTACTGTAGAACATAGACTTATATATATAAACTAGCGTTTCTGTAGAAGAAAATAGCAAACGTCTTAATTTACTTTTCAATCACAAAAGGTTTTATAATGCTTATTTTTTGTCCACAATTTCAACCAATAACAACTTGTGCAATAGAACCTTAGAATAAGGAACTTTTTTGTCATATTCAAAGAATCTGAAAGACTGAAAAAATCGAGACCTTACATTTTGGATTGTTTATGAGTGAGCGGGAGCATAGACTTATATATATAAACTAGCGTAGCGGGAGAGACTTTACTATCGCCAGCAAAACCACCTGCCCATTTAAGGGATCGACTTATAGTGGTATTTCTTAGTATTTGTTTGATAAATCAGTGTAAGCTGGTCCCTTAAATGGTGACGTGGTTTTACTGGCAATTGTAGTAGCTACTTGTTGAAATAGCAATCCTAACCCTTTATAAATTGTAATAATTTCGTCGTATCTATTCCAAAGGACTATTTGGGTACTTCGTAGGATCATAGTCAGAATCTACGGCTCTTTGAAGAGTTCTGGAGATCATAAACATTATAGGACTTTATAGGGATTTGGGAGGCTCAAAGGGGGGTAAATAAATGATTATTCTTAGGACTTACGATTTATCAAAGCGCGTCTAATTCTCGAAATAAGATTCAGCAATGAAATTCTGTACAATTGAATCAATTTAAGTACCTATTGTATTTCCGTATTGATTCACGCAAAACAGGGCTGATCCCACCAAAGTGTTCATCCATTATTAACGATCAATCAAGAACTTAGCTCTAAATAACATGTACCTAATAAAACACGTTTTTGATAAACACTGTTATGTTTTATTCTGACCACTTGACTCAATCTAAACTTTTTTTTTTATAGTAGTTAAGTCGTAAGGTGGCTAAGTAGGTAACCTGGAACTGCAAGTTAATTCCTCGTTCACCTAACTATCTATTCATGACTTACCTAAATACAAACTAATGTGAGAAACATGATGTCTTCACCCATTCCATCACACATAAAACAAACACAGCCCCGCCCCCTTTATCAACCGCCATAATTTAAAAACAGAACCACATATCAGCCGCGTCATAATTTAAAAACAGAACGGTACACCCGCAAGACATTCCTGCTGACACGTACGCGGTGTACACCTAACGCCTCGCATGATGTATTGCTTACCGGTTTCCGCCGGTTCCGGTACCCTGGGGGTGTACACCGTACACATAAATAAGGTTTGGGTTATCTCTTATCTGCTTTGTATGGAGTATGGAAGTAAGTTTTCTAATGTGAAAACCGGTAGGCATACGTCATTTCTACCTTACATATGTTAAGTACCTACTTACAAAATATACCACAGAGAATGTAGAGCTATTTTTAAATCTTAAAAAGAAACCATTCTAACCAAACAGCAACAATTTTCTTGCGTAGCTGTAGGTCTAGTTAGATGCCACCAGATTGTGATATATACATACATGCATACCTAGGTATGTATATCACGACTATATCGATATTTAAGCCGGCATCACTCACCACTTCAGCCTCCGTAACCTTTAAACTTCCACCTAGAGAAGAGGCCTATAGTCTGTGTTTTGATGAAAGGCCTAGACTGCACCCAGGCAACCTATAAGTAGCGTATAGGCTGCAGGGCGTATCTTTACGGTACACTGAGCGACGGTGGGTGTAATGAATGAGCATCTAGCTTAGAATATCGGCGTGAGGCGTCTGTTGGCTAAAGGAGCCGATATCGTGCTTGGTTTAGTATAAACAATACCAAAAGCACAAAATAGAGAGCTTACAGATGGATCACTCGCAAAAACAAGCGACAACCTTAAAAATCCTAAATAGGGTCGTATTTAGGATTTTTGCGATTGTCGCTTGTTACATAGCCAGGGTTGCTAGGTTCAATACGAGGATGAAATACAGCTAAATCTGACACGAGAAGATAATATAATTCTGAGTAGATTTCAATTCAATGCCAGTACCATTAGGTATGACTTTCGATGAAAAATCATCGTAGTTACCTTGAATTCCTCTGAGATACCATTTCATTCCAGTAAGCGTCAAAATCGTCACTAGTACTGAGTAAGTCATCTGAAAAATATTTCCCTAATTTGTGGCTTAAGCTTCAGATAATCTTTAAACTTTCACCTAGAGAAGAGGCCTACGAGTATAGCCTAAGCTCTGATCTGAAAGGCCTAGACTGCACTCAGGCAACGTATAAGCAGCGTATAGGATGCAGGGCGTATCTTTACGGTACACTGAGCGATGGTGGGTGTGATGAATGAGCATCTAGCTTAGAATATCGGCGTGAGCCGTCTGTTGGCTAAAGGAGCCGATACCGTGCTTGGTTTAGTGTAAACAATACTAAGAGCACAAAGTAGAGAGTTAACAGAAGCATTACAGAAGGATCACTCAACCCTATTTAGGATTTTCGCGATCGAAACAGCATAGCAAACAATGAAATCAAAACAGCAAAATTTGATACAAGATTGTCATAATATGATTCTGAGCTGATTTGAATGCCAGAAATATGACGTTTGTGGCAAACATTTTCTTAGTTACTTTGAGTTCCTTTGAGATTCAACTTATTATCAGTTAAAGTCAGTTACAGTCAAAACCGTCTCTAGTATTGAGTCTCCCTAATTTGTGGCTTCAGCGTCAATAATCTTTAAACATCCGCCTAGAGAAGAGGCCTATAGTCTAAGCTCTGAAAGGCCTAGACTGCACCCAGGCACCCTATAAGTAGCGTATAGGCTGCAGGGCGTATATTTACGGTACACTGAGCGACGGTGGGTGTAATGAATGAGCATCTAGCTTAGAATATCGGCGTGAGGCGTCTGTTGGCTAAAGGAGACGATATCGTGCTTGGTTTAGTATAAACAATACCAAAAGCACAAGAGAGTTTACCTACAGAAGGATCATTCGACCTTATACAGGATTTTCGCGATTGTCGTTACACAGCCAAGGCTGTAATACTGTCCAAAATTTCAAAGTACCTATAATAATATCACCTGTATCCCTGGTACGTATGTATGTCAATCTATAGGCCTTTCTCTAGACGAAACATTAAAGGTTACTGAAGCTGAATCAGTGAGTACCTAGGTAAGACAAAAATCCCCAAAAGGAAGCCAATGTGAAACCGTGGACCATACCTTTTTTGCATCTACAACAGTCTACTGCTGGGCCTCCCCCTATAGGGGGCATAGCTTGGGGGCATAGCCATACTCAACACGCTTGGCAGACAGATTAGCTAGCGCAGTACAAGATGTTCAGTTCACAAAGAACGCTGTTGCCCTGGAAAATTAACCCTTAGTTGCTTTTTACGACACCCACGGGTAGAATTGAAGTGATACTATTCTAAGCCGGCATCATACGGCAAATTCTAAGCCGGCATCACAGGAAAAACTGTGGACCATCCACTAAAATTTTAACTCTCTATACCCATCTGTCTTCAACTAAGTAATTCGACACCATCACAAAATTAATCTTTCATAATCTGTTCACCAAACATCACCCTCTATAAAAGTCACATAGGAGCCGATAGTGGTATAAAAACAAAAGACAACAACTTAATCCCCAACGGGGGCGGGCTTGTAGCAAAAAGCGGTCTCTGCCAGCCGACCGCCGCCGCCGGCGCTAAAATTTAAAACTCTCCACAAATATTTGACGTGCGATTAAGTATTAAGCCCTGATTGATGGGAATCTGATATTTAATGTAGAGAAGGGTGGTGAGTCAGAGGGTAGCATGAGAAAATTTACAAGATTTTACTAGCTGCATGGAGAGTTTTTTGAAAACAAAAAGAAAACTTACTACTTAGGTTACCTATTGATGTTTCTAAAGATAAAATTTCATCATTAATTGTATAGATATGTAAAATTAGAAGTATTTCAAAACCACAACATTTTTTAGGGTTTCGTAGTCTACTAGAAACCCTTATAGTTTCGTCATGTCTGTCTGTCTGTCTGTCTGTCTGTCTGTCTGTCTGTCTGTCTGTATGCCGCGCCCTCATATCTTCGTCAGTTTTAGAGCTATCGACATGAAATTTTGTAAGAAGATAGATCGTGTTGACCCAAATATAGAAATGTTAAGAAAAAAATATTTTAAATGTTTTTTGGACCCCCTCCCATACAAGTGAAAGGGGAGCAAAAAAATTTTTTTTCTTCCGTAATATTGAATAGGGTATCGTTGAATAGGTCTTTTAAAATTAAGGTGAGGTTTCTTTGAAACAAAGTCACTAAAAAGTTTCTGTCACGAGATATTTGCTTTTAAAAAGGGCGTTTTTGACCCATAATTTGTTCCAGCTGTAACGTCTAAAGTATAAAAGTTAAAAATTTGAAATAAATATGAAATATAGCTTACAATCTGAAATTACAATGAAAACTATAACGGATATTGTACCCTTAAAGGTTTCAGAAAAAATTGAGTTTTTCTATTTGCGGTTGGTCATCATACTGCTGCTAACTAACCAGCAACAAAATTAAGTTTGTAATGCTGAAAAACCTGATATTTAAACGTTGACTACGAAACCCTATTTGTGGGCGTGTCTGACACGCTCTTGGCCGGTTTTTTTTTTATTTTTAAAACTACATGTACCTTAAAACACTAGTAAAAGATCAAAATTTATGACATGAAACAGGACAGCTTTTCTCCAGGGATAGGTCTAAATGAAGATACTAATAATATAACTAACTTAGACGTCCAACCTCTAATACAAAATCACTCAATAACCTGGCATGGTTTTCCTAAAATAGACAGACGCCCTATGATCCTGTTAAAATACTATTACCTATTTAGTTTCATGTAAGGCCTTGAACGACCATATTTGACAGCTGTCGAACCCGTGCTAGAAAAAAACATAGACCTTATGATTTTAACAGCTGTCAAATATGGCCTTTTCGAACGGCCGTACATTTTGTTATGAGTAGGCTCTCTTTTTGGTTAAGCTGGCGCAGCCTAATTTTATTATCTGCTTTCTCTGAGTGTTTTGACTACTCTGCGCAACAGGGCAGCTGAATCCATTTCGGACCCTACTTTGTCGTAGTTTTAAAACAATTAAACACATTATGATACAGCAAACATAACGGGACTTTACTGTGGGAAACTTGCATTGGGAATTTTGGGACTTTTTATAGGTAGATAAAGAAAGAACACCACAAAACGATAGATAAAAAAAGTAGCTAAGCCTTTATGTAACACTAGCGGCCCGCCCAGCGGTTTCACTCGCTGCTACTTACCTGTTTTCCCGTAGAAATGGGATCTTTGCCCGTAGTAAAAAGTCCATTAATCCATTCTAGCAGAAGTTACTTATCATGACAGAGGCGGCCTGTCATGGCGAATAACTTTAACTTTGAAGCCATTACCGTATCTCTTATAGGTTTGATGGGATGCTGGTGGTCTACATCAGGCACTCCAGACCCTCGTGACCATGTGCCAGTATAAGCGGCCCGTCATGCTCAATAACTTTAACTTTGAAGCCATTACCGAGTCTAATAAAGTTTAGATGGGGTGCTGGTGGTCTACATCAGGTACTCCAGACCCTCGTGACCATGTGCGAGCAGAAGCGGCCCGTCATGCTGAATAACTTTAACTTTGAAGCCATTACCGAATCTTTTATAGTTTAGATGAGATGCTGGTTGTCTACATCAGGTACTCCAGACCCTCGTGACCATGTGCCAGCAGAAGCAGCATGTCGTGCTGAATAACTTTTACTTTGAAACCATTACCCTATCTCTTATAGTTCAATTCAATTCAATTCAATTCAATTCTTTATTTCTGCATCACATGTTGTACAATAGATCTTAAAATTAATATAGACACAAACATGCACCCTGCTAGGGTATCGCAGTTTAGATGGGATGCTTGTGGTCTACATTAGGTACTCCAGATCCTCGATGACCATGTGCCAGCAGAAGCGGCCCGTCATGGTGAACAACTTTTTCTATGAAGCCATGACCGTATCTCTTATAGTTTATATGGGATGCTGGTGGTCTTCATCAGGTACTCCAGATCCTCGAGGGCTGACCATGTCCGTCTTTTATATGATAGTAATATCAGTGCCAAAATTCGCGAGGATCGGTAAAGCGGTTTGGCTAATTTGGGTAATATCTGCTTTATTTTCCCGTTTTCCTGCTGCTAACCGTTTTCCCGTAGGAATGAGGAATTTTCCCGTGGTAAAAAGTAGCCTATGTTACTCAGGGATGTTGTAGCTTTCTAATAGTGAAAGAATTTTGGAAATCGGTCCAGTAGTTTCGGAGTTTATCGATTACATACAAACAAACAAACAAACAAAAAAACAAAGTTTTCCTCTTTATTATATTAGTGTAGATAAATTTATTTGGTATAAAACTTATTAAATAACCTTTGTCCTAATTTTATTTACGGTAAATAAGAAAAGTGTGAAATTTAATTGGAATCCCGTAAAAAATCTAAATTTTCTAAATTTGGGTACCTGTCTCAAAGATTCATCAGATCATTTTAAAGATCTTTCGTTAAATCGATGTCCCATATTTGGTGAAAGAAAATCTCTATATTATATCTACAAAGTCGTACTAAATGTCTAAATACACGAAAAATAGCCGACGAAACAATCTAAACACAAATTTCTCAGGCGCTAGCAGTTGCCATTGTATGTTTTGTCCATAAAATTGGCAAACACCGGCCAGTTAGTTGGCTAAACAAACCGACAGACAGACAAAGGTGTGCAAACGTACTATAGACATCTCAAGTTTCATAAGGGACCGACTTATACTGGTTCCTCAAAGGAACTGTATGAAAATCCAGTTCAGCTTAGTCTCTTGTTAAGGCGAGGTGCCGACGATTGGCAGAGGTAGGTTTGCATTGTAGGCGGCGAAATGAAAGCCAATAGCAGCGGCGAATGCAAGCGGTTTCAATTTTCAAGTGCTGTCAGGATGTTGGGCTAGTGTGGATTCGGATTTTGGCAACATCTGTTAAAAGTCAACTTGGAAAGGGCTATCTTCGCAGATGAGTTTTCTTATGTGAATATTTTTATTTCAGGTAATGCGACGAGAGACGTCAGATGACTTCAAGGCGACGCACCTTTCTGTTTTATAAATTTTATATGAAAACTGTTTCAAGCGTCGCGATATCTCATAATATCTTACGTCTCGCCTGTGGAGTTGGAGGAGTTTTGTCACTCAGACGACAACTCGCGAAATCCTTGGATGTCAAGTACCTAGTTACATGATTCCTTATTGGTCTAGTAATAGTCTAAGCCTTATTAACAGAAAAGGTCCCTGTTCGAATGCTGCGGCGGGCACACAAAGTTGATCATCATTTCGAAAGACTGGCCGAAGATGATTTTATGCCTCGACTGTTCCGAACATTGATAAATAACAAAACCTTACCTATATATTTATTTTTAATTTTTCAGGAGAATCCTACTCCACTGCAGCGCATCCCGTCGGCGAGATCAAAGCCCCATAGTGGCGCTAGAGGCGCCTTTGCACCGATAGTGGCGCCCTCATCGCGTGGGCCGTATTAATAGACCACTCCAAGTCCAGCGCTGGACGGTAGATGCCAGTAGAAGTTAATAGCCGTAGCCAGTTGCCTGGTAAATGCTTATGCTCGCCAAATTTGGGTATATATTAGTGTGGGTTGCGATAGCAAACTATTTAGTTTCGAGTTACCTCAATAACTGTACTAATATCTTAATATACAGGTTATCTCAATAACTGTATATCAATAAATAGGTAGGTAACTGTACTATAACTGTACTGGTATTTTTACAGAATCCTACTCCACTGCAGCGCATCCCGTCGGCGAGATCAAAGCCCCATAGTGGCGCTAGAGGCGCCTTTGCACCGATAGTGGCGCCCTCATCGCGTGGGCCGTATTAGTGGACCACTCCAAGGCCAGCGCTGGACAGTAGATGCCAGAATAAGTACAGATAGGCCATATTTGATAACTGTCAAAACCATGTTAATGCTATGACATAAGGTCTATTTTTCTTTGTTGACATGTCTTCTAGTATGGGCTTGAAAGCTGTCAACGAACGAATGTACTGTAGAAGTTAATAGCCGTAGCCGATTGCCGGGTGATAGCTTAATTATGCTCGCCAAGTTTATTTATGGAACAACGTCATATTTTAGTCTGGGTTGCGATAGCAAACTATTTAGTTTTGACGTAAGTACTAAAATCGGCGATATCTCGAATCATCGGTTTAATGTATCCAAAAACAACAATACTGGTTATCTCAATAACTGTCTTTATACATTGGTTATTTTAATATACTGGTTATCTCAATAACTGTACCTACTGGTATTTTTACAGAATCCTACTCCACTGCAGCGCATCCCGTCGGCGAGATCAAAGCCCCATAGTGGCGCTAGAGGCGCCTTTGCACCGATAGTGGCGCCCTCATCGCGTGGGCCGTATTAATGGACCACTCCAAGGCCAGCGCTGGACAGTAGATGCCAGTAGAAGTACAGTACGGCCGTAAAATAGGCTATATTTGACACTTGTCAAGCCCGAACATGTCAACAAAGAAATATAGGTAGACCTTAATACTATGTCATATATAAGGTCACATAAGGTCATATGACATAAGGTCTATTTTTCTTTCTTTTCTTTTCTGCACATTCGTAAAAAATGTTGGTACTTTTACAGAATCCTACTCCACTGCAGCGCATCCCGTCGGCGAGATCAAAGCCCCATAGTGGCGCTAGAGGCGCCTTTGCACCGATAGTGGCGCCCTCATCGCGTGGGCCGTATTAACAGACCACTCCAAGTCCAGCGCTGGACAGTAGGTGCCAGTAGAAGTACAGTACGGCCGTTCAAATAGGCCATATTTGACAGCTGTCAAAATCATGTTAATGCTATGACATAAGGTGTAATTTTGTTTGTTGTCATGTCTTCTATAGTACGGTCATTCAAATAGGCCATATTTGACAACTGTCAAACCCATACTAGAAAACATGTCAACAAAGAAATACAGACTTATGTCAAATAAGGTTATTTGACATAAGGTCATATGACCTTATTTGACCTCATATGACCTTATTTGACATAAGGTCTTTTCTTTTCTGCACATTCGTAAAAAAAATGTATTTTCTGAGAAGAATCCTACTCCACTGCATCGCATCCCGTCGGCGAGATCAAAGCCCCATAGTGGCGCTAGAGGCGCCTTTGCACCGATAGTGGCGCCCTCATCGTGTGGGCCGTATTAATGGACCACTCCAAGACCAACGCTGGACAGACTGTGCCAGTAGAATTACAGTACGGCCGTTCAGTTAGGCCATATTTGACTGTTGTCAAGCGCTGGACAGACTGTGCCAGTAGAATTACAGTACGGCCTTTTGAATAAGCCATATTTGACAGTTGTCAAGCCCATACTAGAAGACATGTCAACAAAGAAATATAGACCTTATGTCAAATAAGGTCATATGACATAAGGTCTATTTTTCTTTGTTTTCTTTTCTGCACATTCGTAAAAAAAGTTGGTATTTTTTCAGTAGAATCCTACTCCACTGCAGCGCATCCCGTCGGCGAGATCAAAGCCCCATAGTGGCGCTAGAGGCGCCTTTGCACCGATAGTGGCGCCCTCATCGCGTGGGCCGTATTAATGGACCACTCCAAGGCCAGCGCTGGACACTAGTGGCGCTAGAGGCGCCTTTGCACAGATAGTGGCGCCCTCATCGCGTGGGCCGTATTAATGGACCACTCCAAGGCCAGCGCTGGACACTAGTGGCGCTAGAGGCGCCTTTGCACAGATAGTGGCGCCCTCATCGCGTGGGCCGTATTAATGGACCACTCCAAGGCCAGCGCTGGACAGTAAATACTAGTTCAAATTGGCCAAATTTGGCAGATGTCAAAATTATGTCAATGCTATGACATAAGATGTAATTTTCTTTTTTATCATGTCGTCTTCTATAGTACGGTCATTCAAATAGGCCGTATTTGACAGCTGTCAAACCTATACTAGGAAGCATGTCAACAAAGAAAAATAGACCTTATGTCATAGTATTAACATGATTTTGACAGCTGTCAAATATGGCCTATTCGAACGACTGTACTGTAGAAGTTAATAGCCGTAGCCAATTGCCTGGTAAATGCTTATGCTCGCCAAATTTGGTTATGGAACGTCATATTTTAGTCTGGGTTGCGATAGTAAACGATTTGGTTTTGTTGTACTAAAATTGGCGATATCTCAAGCTTAATATTATAAGTAACAGTTATGTTTTAGAACTTGCAAAATTTTCACCGCAGACACAATTTGAACCTGCGGCGAAAATTTGCTCTTGATGCCATCGGTGGAAAATTTTGCCTGTTTTCCAAAAAAATTACCTAACACGGAAAGTGTATTAAAAATTACGTACTCAATTTAATAACTATATTGTAAACTTTTGCCGTGTGATGCCGGCTTAGAATGTCATCATCATCTTTCCCGTGGGTGTCGTAAGAGGCGACTATGGGATAATTCATCCAGGGGTCCAATCCTAACCCACCTGCCAAGCGTGGTGAGTATGGTAAATACCCCCTAATGGGGGAGGCCCATGTTTAGCAGTGGACTTTATTGTGGCTGTTATGATGATGATGATTGTGAACTAGTTTGTGTTGGTCCTTTAATACCTACCACGATGCTAATATTTACAAATAGTACCTATGTATGATACAAACCTATAATATTAGGTAAATCGGTTTCAAATAGGTAGGTATTTATTACCCGTGTGTGATTTGGGACATATTAAAAGTTTATGCCTTTGCCTAATTAGGTAATCTTTGAAATGCTCAACTTTTGATTGCACACTCAGAACTTTTATGACACTCTACTTCGTATTTAATACAAAATTAAGACATCAAATGAGTGCCACTTTGAAACCCAGATGATTCGCACACACACCGAATAAAATTGCGGGTTGTGACGGCCATGCTTCTATACAAACGACAAAGTGTGATGATAGCGTTTGTTCACCGCCGCCGTCACCGTCATGTCACCGAAAACGAGATTATTTCGGGCCGAGTTTAATATTATGAAGTGACGGCGACGTGACGGATGTGCGGTGGACACGCGGCTAAGTAAATGTATGTAATGTACCACTACTTCGGCGCCGTCATCTCGTTCTCGGTGACGTGACGGTGACGGCGGCGGTGGACAAACGCCCTAAGAAATGTGCATCATAGGTGCTAGCGACACAATATGTAACACGTGAGTCGTAAGATGACAACTGTATGGCAAGGCAAGTAATCGTCGGCCGTCGGCAATGACACACGTGTCTCACGGGTGTAGACGGCGTGTCTTCTGTTTTATTCATTTTATATGGAAACCGTTTCGAGCTTCGCACTATCTCACGTCTTAATGTTTTACGTCCCACCTGTGACATAGGATCATAATTTGATATATGGTTTTCAAATGGCATTCCGTGAACTTTTTTCATCAAAATCGGATCTGGCAAAACACTGGAAAACCTCTCGGTGCGTGTGAGAGCGGCTTTAATTTACCAATTACCTCTTTATAAAGTTGTTTAAGTTGATTCCCACAGATTTTTACGATTTTACATAAAAATGGCGGCGATCCCTTTTCCCTTCTTTTACCAAAATCACTTTTTTATGAGCTGCAAAATCCTTATGCTTGTAATTAAATGGTAATCATATTTCGACATAACCATTTGCCTCAAAATCTGCAGATTTTATTTATATTAATACTAAAAGGAAACCGTTGGGTGGATATTAAAATTCGTTACTTTTTATCTGTGGTTTTTAGTGATTATTATTAAAATGACAAGTTTTATTACATTTTGCTCTCTGTCGGCTTTTTTTTATCTGCTGATTTACGTAATGAGGCTAACAAAATGTCATATCTACAATGTTTAAAAAAATATTAAACATTTTAAAAATATTTGAAAACGTTTTAAATCATAATGCTTGTCAAATGAACTTTATTATTTTAATATGCTTAAATTGATATACTTATTACTTACCTACTTACATAGTTTTGAAGTAGTCAAAAATAAACATCGAGCGTAATGTAATTCCATATAAAATTTGTCATTATCTAAGGGGTTGACATTGTCATAGCGGCACTATCTAAGCGAGTGGACTTTAGTCGTCATTTTGAAGTAGTCGTGTAATACGATAGTCCAAGAGCCGCCTGCAAGAAGGGTGCGCGTAAAAAAACATGTTTGCCTACGTGTTTACTTATATTTAAGAGTTTGTGTCGGTACACCTCAGTCCCGGTGCTTCGAGTGGGGTGGGAAACACTTGAGTGATAATGGGGATAATTAAATAAGTGATCACCGGCTCTTAGACTACACGGGAGGTATTGAAGAGAGAGATAAAATGTTCTTGTCGAGTTGTCGGATTTCCGCCGGTAGGTTTGTCTTGAGGATATACTACGGTACTCTACAAAGTGTTAAAAGCTTGCCCCTTGAACTGTGGTGATGATAATCTTAGGAAAAAGTTTAAGTTTAACAATTTTTTACAGGTACAAACATAGATACTTACTTAGTAAAAAATACTTACTATGCGTAGTTACTATATTTACGGCTACGATCTACCTACAACCGCTACGCCGTAGCTAGAAGTTCTTTTAATGTAAGTGTTTATGAATGATGGCATAAAAATTATCATTAAATTTTATTGTCTGTCGATTTTAAGGTTCCGTGGTTATTATCACTAAAACTATAAGACATTATAACGGGTTTTAACTCACGGTAGGGGTATATCGAGCACCCAATATTTCGGCGATGTTGCAATCGCCATGATCACGGGTAAACTACAGTTATAATGTCTTATAGTTTTTATTGTCTGTCATCAACAGTCCCTATAGGCGCGGGTTGGCGAGCGCTGTGATGGTGCAAGATGAAGGCACCAAGAACGTTCATACCCATTCCCTGGATTCATCCTCTCTTATTTCGATATCTTTAGTCTAAATGTGGTGATGCTATTCTAAATCAGCACCAAACTTTAAAAAAAAGGTTCCTTATTAAAAACGTGCTGAAATAAGTTACCCTCTCACACCGTACAAGGCACGATTGCGAGCACGTAGGTAAACTCATAAATTGCCGCCTACCCCCGTTTCGGGCGAGTATGCAAAAATGGGGTGGACCGTGTTATCCATTACCTCACTAGGGATGGGAAAATATCGATATCAAAATTAAATACAATATTAAGGCAAGGAAGGCGCAGCGACCCACGAATACGCGCTGGATGTCATGGGGAGGCTGCCTGGCACTGTGAGAATCGTTCAATGTTTGCAAAAAGTTGATTTATTCATTAAAATCAGTTTATCAACTAAAATATTTAGTGCTAAGTCTTGGGTATTAAAAAAGAATATTCTACTACAAAAAACTAAGAAACATATTCGTACAAGTTACATAAAACTTGTTATGGTTTTTGTTTTGCAATGAAAACTACGCCGGGACCAGCAAATCCTAGAAGAAACACATGTAACGCAAAACCTTTTCTTTTTTTTTTTTTTTTGTAATGGACTCTATGTTTTCCGGACCCGGGTCCGTTAAAACTACACCTGACTATTTGGTGGGGAGCGAGGGCTCACCCGGATGTAACGCAAAACCCTTATTCTCGATTACTTAGATAGCGGTAGTTAACAACGAGAGAGCCTCTTAAAGTTACTTAATCAGTGTTTTAAAAATTCGCCGACTCGGTATCCCATACAACCAAAAGAAAGGTGACCAAAGGAATAGACAGCATCGTTTTTTGAAACGCATCAACTTGCACTGCGCTCGCCAACCCTTCTGTTCTGCCAAGCCGTGGCTAGTATGGCAAATAACCTCCTAACCTAAAGCAGTAGCCTTTTGTAATTTATTAAAATAAATAAATCGATAAATCAATCGACTCCACCCCATCCCTAGCAAAACATATTAGAGTGCGCGTCGTCACATTTTCTAATCTATATTCAAATTGGCGCGCCCGCCGCCATTGCTGTGAAAACGCGAATATTTTTCCAATTTCAGCCGCTCAGACCTGGGGTTTTTTTCAGAGCCAGCAACTAAGGTGAAGCCATGAAAAACACATCGCTACGTGTTTGTACTTTAATTGAATCGGTACATTTTCCTACGTAAGTAACAACAATAGTAACTAGACAACCGAGCAGTAGGCAGGGATATTCTCAGAGACAGCAACTAGAATGAAGCCATGAAATATACATCGCTACTTGTTTGTACATTACTTAGTCTTAGAAAACCGGTACACTTTCCTATGGAATTAACAATAGCTATTAGACAACCGTAGGTAAATGGCGTTAATACATATCTACCTATTAAAGCGGTTCTCCCAGTTATGCGGTTATCATATTACACGTCAGCTGTTGCTGCGCATGAATCGCGCAGCGCTAACGCATGCGTCTGTCATGTGCATGGAAATTTTAAATTCCGCATACTGAAAACCGACGTTGACGCAGGAGCAACGAAAAAAACGTTGCATCTGTCTCGGTTACTCTTATGCAATAATATACCTATCTATTTTGCACCACAGGTGTGTGTAAGACCGTATGTAAGACGTAGCGCCCAACGTAAAAATTATTGTACAGAATACTTTGGTTGGGCGTTACGAGGATAGGTAATACTCAGAATGTAGAGCAGTTAGTTTTTAGCACGCACCAAGTCACGCCTTCATTAATGGTTGTTTGTTAAATTTCTCCTGACAACTTTTCTGTGCTCTGAGTTACGTCCGGAAAACTCGCACACAGCGCGCAAACTGTACAAATGTAGTTACGAAAAGTAAAATGAACTTTATGGAGCTGGTTGTAAGGATCGTGTTTGAAATATTCGGGTGAAAATGTACAGTGGTTTCAATAGAAAAGAGGTAAAAAGTATAAAAAGCAATTGCGCAATTGCTCTTGTCGTCTCTTTCTAGTTGACTTTATGATATTTTTTTAAAGAAACGCCAGAATCAGTCAATCATGCTTACTCTGAAATTATTCCACCACTTTGTTAGATTGTTCTTAGATATAGACAGGGAAGTTAGGCGCCGTGTGGTGCCGGCTTAGAATAGCATCACCTCACACATTTCTGTTTCATCACATTTCCCGTGGGTGTCGTAAAAGGTAAATATCGGATGGATCCAGATAATTGGCAGTAGCGTTCCCTACAACATATTGCACTGCGCTCGCTAATCTGCCTGCCAAGCGTGGTGAGTATGGCAATACCCCTCAATTGGGGGAGGCCCATGTCCAGCAGTGGGCTGTTGTGGCTGTAGTACCTAGTAAGTAGGTAAGTTAGGACACCTATTAGTGGCTGAATCAGTTGCTAGGATGCAAGTGGTTACGCGACAAAACCCGGAACTTTTGATAAAACTGAATGCAGTCCTACTTATTTTCTATTTCAGCTTAGGTTATTAATATATTAGCCAAACATAATTTGGAAACACCACAGTCTGCAAAGATGTCGAAAAACCGTGAGAACAATCCATATTTTCTAACATAATAAATCTTCATCTTCTGCGTGTCATCCTACTACCAACATATTATTATTTTCAGCCTATTCAAACGCCACTTCTGATAAAATACGATCAAAACTTACTTACTAAGGGCACAGTTTCGTAAAAAAGGAGAAAAAAAACATGGATGTAAAGAAAAAACATGGAAACGCCATATCTCGTTATTATTTTGGAAAACAATAGCGCCAGTGCTGTCAAGCTCAGCGCGCTCCATGCAAATAGTCATAAATAAATAAATAAGAATAAATATGAAAGCTCCGAGCTGGATGTCTTATTTTAAGGGTCGTGTGGTTGACGACAACGATGTTTGATGCCTGGAAATGGCAATAAATTGTTTCCATATTTCTAAGAGCTTTGAGCTGCTTTTCAAAATTTTTGAAGTTGTGTTGAGCTGATATTACTACCTACAATTTTTATCAAATACAGATACGAAAAAAATTAATATCTGAAATAAGTTTTTCTAGAGTTTTGACTACGTTTGAGAGTGAGAGGCTTGCTTCGTGTGTTAAAATAAAATATTGTTGGCACGTGTCTGAGTACCTGAGTAAAGATCGTCACCTAATGCCACATTAAGCAATAGTTCAGCGCTTTCGATACGTCTTCGTAGCCATTTAAGTTGGAGTCTAGTATGTGCATGTCAACCTCTTCACCTAAAATCACATCCAGCAGCTTTACCTATGTCTGTCCAGGTAACGAGTTTTGCGCTGTCAGTACGCGAGCTCATCTATTTTAGTAGGTTACGTGGAAACAAGTGTAGTACATGACAAGAAGATCACATCCAGAAGCTTCTATATCTTTATCCAGGTAACGAGTTCTGCTCTGTTGTCCCGATTCCATCGTGGATTTGAAACAAAATATATACCTAGGAAGTTAAAGATAATTTTGTGTGAGGCCACATCCAGCAACTCTACATCCTTGTCCAGGTAACGAGTTTTGCGCTGTCGAAACGCGGGCTCTGTCGTCCCGGCGCCATCTTGGATTTGAAACAAATGTCCGCGCGCACAAAATAAGACAAGCCGGCCACTCCGCGGACCGGCCATAATACATTTGTGTTATTTAAGCCACGATACAAGTCTAATTCTTATAGTCAAAATAAAGAACAAGCGTGGCGGCGTCGTAGTGCGCCGTCAACGTGGCAGCGTCGTTTATAGTATGGGCGGCGCGCCGCGGCATGCCGCCCGGTCTTTCTGGCATCCCCATACAAATCAGTCATACTATGGACAATGCTGTCACGTTGACGGCGCGCGCAGTTTTTATTTTGACCTTTATAACGCGGGACATAATAAAGCGGTACAAGTTCGCTCGATACAATGAAGAAAGTTGCGTTTCTTTATTGATTCAACGGGTTATACCTTCGCTAATAGCTGGTTCGTGAATTTTTTTTATGGATTTAACAGCCAAGGACGCCATAGCCGATGTAACGCAGTGGTGATAAAGAAGGTTCCGGGTTCAATTCCCGATGGGTCTCTCACAAAATTGATTGATATTTATCACTTTGTGAATATAGCGGGACTGTAGCATACGGGGACCAAGGGATTTGTTCTTGGTCTGGTTAGGATATTGAAGGTTGAACTACTTACCTAAGCTCTACAGTGGAGTGGAAACCTGAGACGTAAGATGGCATATGTCAAACAAGTGGTCGTCGGAGACGCGAGACGTGCGACATCGCGACGTTTGAAACCGTTTCTTTATAAAACGTATGAAACATAAGAAACAACTGCTACAAGCAGCTAGCTTTGATGCTTTTGATTTGATGTGGTTATGTTATTTCAGTAATAGTAATTAATATACCAGATTAAAAAAAAAAACGAAGACGTCAAGCGGACCGACGGCTCACAGGGTGTCCTTTGAATCGTAGAACCAAGTTTCCTACGGAAAATGACAGCCGATGTGGCGCAGTGGTTAGTATGCCTGCCTGCCACGCAAAGGTTCCGGGTTCAATTCCCGGTGGGGTCACTCACAAAGTTGATATTTATCACTTTGTGAATTTGTTCCCAGTCTGGTTAGGACATTGCAGGCTGAACCACCTGATTGTTCGCAAGTAAGATGGTTCCGTGCTTCGGATGGGCACGTTAAGCCGTCGGTCCCGGTTGCTTTCTATGATGGCGGTCGTTACACAACCATGTCAGAGGCCTGCTATTTGCAGTAAGTGGTTGAAAAACTCTGACACCAGGGTGCATCGGGTTGAACGACTCGGTGTCCCACACGAAAAGAGAGACGGAAAATCGATTTCGAAAGTAAGAACAAAAGAACAATCTCGGTAGGTGATAAATTGACACTCGACGCGAACATACAACTCTTAAAATCAATTACAGAACCATCCAACATATCGTCCAACCAAACGAATGGAACCAAGATGGCGGTGCATAATAAATACTGTTAAAATACCGACGGGATAATTAGCAGTTTGGAAATACGCAGCCCGAATGCCGTAAATCCAATTATACTTGAATTAATTCCGAAATACGCCGCCCGGCCCTTTCGGTAGGGAAATAATAAAAAAAACGAAGGCATTTTGAGGCTTTTTGGGACCTTAGCAGGAGTCAAGTTGCTAATGGGCTGTTTAGTAGAGTTTATGAGGTAATTGTTTTATTTATTGTATTGTATTGTAACAGTTTAGTAGCTACCGGTAGCGGTACTATTTTTGTCCTTAAGGTGGTTCGTTACGTCATACAAACGAAAAACTGCACTTCAGTCGGGTTACACATGAGCTGTAGAGTTTCATTTTAAAGAAACTTTATTCTGAATGATGAAAGCACACGTAAATTTGTCGCAAAACTACTTATAGTTAAAAGATAATCAGTATTTTCTGCACAATAAAATTAAACGTATTTATTGCAGCAGTAGCTCCATCTATTTTCGTAAAGTGGCGACTCGCTTTTTACGGGGAAATCTGATGATTTAAAAATTCTTTTTAGTGTTTTGCGACAATCTTATATACCCACGGGACTCCCCATCAAGTTTTTTAAACCGACTCTTGTCTCCTTTACATACATAACTCCATTGAACTTTTGTATGGAAAACGGAACGTCAAAAAACAGAATATACCTACCCATTACTTGTAGGTTTTGATCAGAAATTAAACTTTTGTCAGACGTGATGTAAATGGGCGTTTTTATAACCGTTTACGCTCTGCCTAGCCTGCAAGGGATATAGACGTGACGTATTTTTATGAAATTGATCCCTATCGCATACTTGCTCCTGCTGACATCGCAAGAAATCCTAAATTACCACCTACTAATTTTGATGTACGGAAACTGGATAGTGCACCAATTTACGAAACCAAGTTCTTATTATTCACTATTTTTTCAAATAGATAACTACCAAAAGAAATTCTCAAAAAAAACGTAAAATATCGGTCCCTAATTCCAAAAACACGCCATATCGTCCGCGGTGTCTTTGTACAAAGATAAGATCGGCTTTATAATGTTTCAATTAACCGGTAGCCGGTATTTATTAGGGACACGAGGCGGTGGATACATTTACCCGACTGCGATAAAAAAAAAGGAAGATGGAGCATGTAGTGTGAGCTGTGACGCCAACTTGAAATGCAGTTTACTTTTTTTATTATTAGAGGAATGGACTAGAAATAAAACATAGATGTAATTTATACACAAGCACAAGCGCACATCACATATTTATCCCTTGTTGGATAGACAGACAGACAGAGCGTTACTAGCATAAATAAAAAAACAAACTATTATCGTCACGTCTGAAGTAGAGTCAAAAAAGGTATCTCATGCAAAACCGTCGTGTCTCGCAAGTTATTCATAGTTAGTTAGTTAAAAGGATTTTTATCGACTCATAGGTCAGTTTACGTACGCAGTAACCCTATAACTTGTCTATATTTTAGGTACTTGTAGCACATGCTTGCTGCATTCTGTCTTCCTTATCTTTTAATCTGAGTATACCTGCATGGATAAGTAAAAAAAGCTAAAAACTTAAAGAAATATTGTCCTGCGCGCGGCTACAAAGTTATGTCGTGTGGTTTCCGTGAATTTGGAAACAAAAAGTCGTTTGATTGGTTGATTATAATTAATCTTTTGTTAAGTAACCGATCAATAAAGTAAGTATACAGTATACACAGTGTAAGGCACAGTGGTTTACCGAAAACTTTGCAATCATAATAAGACCATGATACTAAACAACTTTTACTTCTTATGGAGCAATTTTGGAACCTAATCAAAATTTCTAGTTTCCATAGAAAGTCAGTAAGTTGATTAAAAATTTTGTAGTTAGGTATAGTCGATAATTCATTTTTAGTTTGGCATAGCCTCCATACAGAAAATTGATCTGTTTCATAGTCTAATTATGTCTGCCAAGTTTTCAGTATATATTTTTTGCCGTCGGTTAAATAAAGCTCTCAGATATTATAGTGTCTAGGCATCATAATCCTCTTTCTTGTTTTATTTGCAATAGTTATTCTGCATTGTTCGTGTTATGATGCCGTGTCCAGTGGGTGGTTAGTATTGCTGCGCCTACGCACAAATGTAATGATCCTGCCTTGTATAGCCAATAAGCTGTCTCAATGGTGTGTTTAACAACTTAGTGAATTTAGCGTACAGTAGCAGTTTATAAAAGTATTGTATTGTACCCACTATCTGTCTTTATTTATCAATCCAAAAAAATTAAAAAATATTGAAAAATATACGTGTGTCTTGTCTTTGCGCACTTATAACGCAAAAACTATGCGACGGATTTTGTTTTGAAATTTGGTATCGTATAGCTGAATGTCTTGATTAATATCTAAAATGACATTTGTCAGTACCTACCTACTCAAGTGTTTGGAGCAGACGTAGAACACCAGGAGCCCAATTGAACTGTCCCCGTGTATGATGTCGTGTCCAGTGGATGGTTAGTATTGCTGCGCCTACGCACAAATGTAATGAATGATCCTGCCTTGTATAGCCAATAAGCTGCCTCAATGGTGTGTTCAACAGCTTACATTTTACAGTAGCAGTTATAAAAGCAGCATTGTATTGTACCTACTATACCTGTCTTTATTTATCTACCCAATAAAAAATATAAAGATTTTGATGAAATTTGGCATTGCGTAACTAAATATCTTGCCTAATATCTAAAATGCCATTTGTAGGCACTCCAGTGTTTCGAGCTGACCTCGGATGAAAGAAACCCTATGGATCTGAAATAGTTAGCTATAGGAAAAAATGCTATACATATATGATGCGTTTCGACGGTAAACTTATATACGTAATGCGATTTCTTTCTTATTTATGGTTTTCTTGGTAAGCCGAAAGAGACGACACAAATTTTGACAGTTAGCATTCCGGAAATTATTTTCTGTGACGTCACCGTAACCATTCTTCGTGGCAAATCCGTCATTACAAAAAACACGTGTCTGTGGTAGCTCATCTGTCAACAAGCGTTGGAATAAATTTTTGTTGTTGAATATAAATAAATACGTAATCATTTGTGTGAAAATTACTAATAAAACGTGAAGAAAAACGTGTTTATGATGCCCCGGTGCAGCGTTTTTGGCTGCGGCACCGATAGCAGAAAAATGCCGCCGGATATAACATTTCACCAGTAAGTACTGCGTATTCCATTGAAATATATCAGTATTTTTCAATTTCTCAAGTGCGCTTGCTATAAATAGACCTATTGCTTTACTATTCATACAAATACAGTCCTTATTTTTATTTAGATTTACTGAAAACTGGTTAAAATTTGTACCAATGTTTTGTATGGGATTTAGTGATGTGGGTTTGTTCCCGTATCGACTATCGATGATTCAGTTAGAGTGCACTTAGGCGGGCTGCCATACAAATGACCTTTTTACTAAATTTTCTAAGTGTGTTCCGATGGTTGAGGTGTACGAAAGTAGGCTTCTTTTCTCGTTGGCCCCAAAATCGATGGGAGGCCCCTGAGGCCTCTGGGGGTAATATGGGCCCCCCGATTTTTCGACGTTCCGTCAAAAGTGGAAAGAGTAGATTATATACAACAACTTTTGCCTACAAAGTTTTGGTCTAGGGCCTTTGGGTTTGCCTGCGGGGCTCCCGCAGACCCTTTAACTGAATAAAAACCGGCCGCCAAGGGCCCCCAGAAAAAACTTTGTAGACAAAAAATCCCTGGAAGCCCTAGAGAGGATTTTTTTTTTAGGCAGAACTTCTAGTTGCACTCTAACCGAGAAGGTTTAAAAGTGAACATTTTGAAATTTTACTTAGTGCTGTAGCCGCTAAATGCACCTCAACTCTTGATATCGAAATCTTGCGGTATCGGTCGGGATTCTTGCGAAACAGTAGTGTGGGATTGGCTCTATCCCGCACCATCACGCAATAATCCCAAATAATTCTGCAACCCTGAACCAGGCACATACTTACAGACATACCTATTCTTTTCAGTTTACCTAAGATGGAAGAAAAGCGAAATGCATGGCTGGAAATACTTGGTGTGGAGAATATAGACACTGCAAGAAAGCATATCTTTGAATGTTCACAACATATTGAAAATTCCTGTTTTAACCGAACAGTAAAGTAAAAAAGTAAAGTAAAGTAGTAAAACTACGAGATGGAGCCCTGCCATCACATACTTTATTGGTAAATGATAATTCAATTAATTAATTAATTAATCCGCCTTCATTACATTTATTGTTTCTGATTCAAATGGCAAAATTCGTCTGTTCTCAAATAAGTCAGGTTATCTCACTTTTTACTATAAAAAGTGTTATTTTTACTTTTGATTGGCTAAATAAATTAATAAAAATTGCAATCTGTTGTAAATAATTTGTAAATATTGTGATTTTATGTAACAAATTGTGAGTGATGTATAAATTTTGTAAATAATTTGTAAATATTTTGAATTGTAAATACTTTTGGTTAAATGAAATAAAAAATGCAAAATGTTTTAATGAATTTGTAAATATTGTAAATTGTTAATACCTTATAAAATTTGTACATAAATAGTATAATTTTGTTTGGTCATTTAGTTTTCTTCTATAACAATTATAATTTTGAAATAATGTTATGATATCACTATGTTGCTATACAAACTGACTTACCTAGTGGGTTGATAGGTTAGCTTGTTTTTTTTTTTTAAATCAAGCTATTTTGTAGGTAGCTGTTTGCATACAAACGCAAGTATAACGCCCTAGTAGTCAGGTTGTCTTATCAACTAACTAGTTCTGTGAGTGCCTTAGCTGCATCGCCAACAGAAACTCACCATTATGCTGAACAATCATTGCCATAATACCTCTTATATAGCGTGTAATTTTACTAGTGACCGATAGCGAAAACCCAGAACCAGCTGGTGATAACGAACAACAACTTTCCACAAGGAACATGGGTCAAATGGGTTTTCGATCCGAGTTCCTAGTGGAAAGTTGGTATCAACGGTTGGTATTCCTTAATGCTAACCTAAGTGGGAAAGAGGCGTCGCACACAACCCACATAGTAACCAGCCGGTTCTGGGTTTTCGCTGGCGGTCACTAGTAAACAAGCTATTTAGTTCAATTAGACTGGTGTTCAGCGCCAGGTATTCCAGACCAGATCCTCGAGCGCCCAACCGAGCGCCGATAAAAGTTATCTAAGATTATTAGCAGGATATTATTCAGTTACTACCATACCAATCCGCCGATACATAGAGACAGGCGGACAAAATGAAAAAAAAGAGATATGTTTGGTAATCTATTTCGATTATTGTTCACCACCCCATAATTTTTTCTTAAATATATTTACAGAATCAAGCTGACTATACCTCTACATTGATAATATCGATATCGATAATTTTCTTCTGATACTCTAGTACATCCCTAGTTCAATCCGCCATTACAAATTACCATCAAAATTAGGCAGGCACGTTTTTTTCGTAGGTATTTCAGATCCATAGGGTTTCTTTCATCCGAGGAGCTGACGTAGAACACCAGGAGCCCAGTTGAACTATCCCCGTGTATGATGGGTGGTTAGTATTGCTGCGCCTACGCACAAATGTAATGATCCTGCCTTGTATAGCCAATAAGCTGTCTCAATGGTGTGTTCAACAGCTTGCATTTTACTTAGTGAATTTAGCGTACAGTAGCAGTTTATAAAAGCAGTATTGTATTGTGTCTACTTCTTGTCTTTATTTATCAATCCAATAAAATAAAAATAAAATTTTCTGAAAATACACGTATCTTTGTGCAAGCAACACGCAAAAACTTTGCGACAGATTTTGATGAAATTTGGTATTGTGTAGCTAAATGTCTAGTATAACATCTAAAATGTAATTTTTCAGCACTCGAGAGGATATTGAGCTGACGTGGAACACCAGGGGTATGATGTGTCCCTATAGATAGATTATGTGTAGGTAAGAGAAAGTTAAAATATGTAGCTATATTTATTTTAATATACCTGAGCATATTAAAACCTAAATTTCTCTAGGTACATCAAGACTACAATTGAAACAATTTCGTACTACCAATAAAAAGTAAGGGTCAAGCTACACTAGTCAGCATACAAAACGCTCGCGATAGCGCAGCACGGCGTCGGTCGGCGCGAAGAGGCTGCGCCGTATTCTAATAGGCTATTAACATATAATGCCCGTGATTGGACGGATGCGGCGCGGCAGATGTGACGTCGTATGCACTGCACAGGGATTGGCAACATTCGGTATTTTTTTAAGTCACAAAATACTTTTAATGGCATAGAGTGTACACTTTATACCCTCTTTAGCGACAACATCCAATGCTATCTAGCCAAATCTAGGAAAGAAGCTGCATAAGACTATTGGTTGGAAAAATATTCGTAAAGCTGTCTCTTGCTTGTACAAAACGTCAAATAGAGTGAAGTTTTCGTAGTTTCATGGTTTTTATCGTATCTGAACGTAGGTCTATAAAATTAACATATGAACGATGAATGTGGTTAATGGAATTACATGACGTGGTTAGCTTCTAAATAAGATTAAATGGCCTTTTGGGTTTTAGCTCTAACTCTACACTATTTTGATGATATTTTTGGACATCGCTTATTAAATATTACTTTTAAATGATGCCTTATAAAACTGTTTCTGACCCATGATCCGCGATGGCGCGCGATACGGTAGCAAATAGCGCCACTTTCTCGCGATACACGTTACCTCACACTATGCAGTTCCGATCAATGTGACTCCACCCTAAGTAACTCACTGCTGCATACTAAAAACTACCATAAGATCAAGTAGATAAGTCATTGATTCGGTTGTAAAGGGAAGATTCATAAGCCGTTCAAAGCAGCATAGAAAAAGGAATCAGCAATCGCAATACGATTTTCAAAAGACCCTTAGCTTTAGCGGAAGACGACTCAAAATTGTCCTTATAGTGTTCACTTAAGTTTGAAATTCTAACAGCATTTATGTTATTAAGTTTCCCGGGAAGAAAATTGCTGTAGTTTAGTTGGAAAATGGTTGTAAAGACAAGTCGGGTAAGGTCGAGAATGGTTTAAATGGGGGAAAAGATATATCATTTCGATATGAAGGTGTATGCAGAGGAGCATAAACCGTATTGTAGGTGCAGCACGCTTTGTATAAACCTAAATAGGGGGTAGGTAAATAGTGTGGAACATGCTTCTTCATTCATTTGTAAGTGGCTTCTGTTCTGTTGAAGGTTCTTCTTCTTTTCGTGTGAGACACCATCGTTTAACATTGTAGAAATAGGACACGACATGAGAACTGTAAAGATTTCTGGAGTAAGTAGGCATGTGTGTCACACACAACAGAGATTGCGTCCTAAACGTCTTCTACAATAATGTGACCCTCAATTTTTAAAAGCCAAAGCCCTCTTGATTGGTTTTTAATAAGATATTAAGGTATATCCGTTCACGATTAACAATCACATGCTTAAAACGACGATCACTATTCGGATAGTGTCTTCTGCCACAAAAGACAGGAAATCCGGAATGAAATGATTCTGAAACCTTTTTACGTTACGTTGCCGTGAGGTCTTGATAACAGTGCCTACATAATTGGAGAGTTATCCTTCTGTGAACATATTTATTTTGTGACAGAAGCCCATAGAAATCGCATCAGATGGCCGTGCCGGGCCTAGAGAGACGACTACATATCGATGCAGAAGCCTCAACTGTATAGTACCGTCATTCGAATAGGTCATATTTGACAGCTGTCAAAATCATGTTAATGTAATAAGGTCTATTTTTCTTTGTTGACACGTTTCTTAGTATGGGTTTGACAACTGTACAATGGCCTATTCGAATGACGGCACCATAAGAAGCCTTCTCCACTCTATGCAACAGTACAATCCTCGTCGTGTGCGACAGAAATAATAGGCTCGCACGCTGGGAGGTATTGAGACATCAGTCGTATTAAATGCGCCTGGATCCCTCCCCCCGGCTTGTTAGAGCCAGGGCTGCTCCCAGTTGGTGCTCTTCTGTTGACCACAGTCAAGGCTCGCGCGCTGGGAGGTATTGAGACATCAGTCGTATTAAATGCGCCTGGATCCCTCCCCTCGGCTTGTTAGAGCCAGGGCTGCTCCCAGTTGGTACACTTCTGTTGACCAAAGTGAAGGGTCGCACGCTGGGAGGTATTGAGACATCAGTCGTATTAAATGCGCCTGGATCCCTCCCCCCGGCTTGTTAGAGCCAGGGCTGCTCCCAGTTTGTACTCTTCTGTTGACCACAGTCAAGGATTGCACGCTGGGAGGTATTGAGACATCAGCCGTATTAAATGCGCCTGGATCCCTCCCCTCGGCTTGTTAGAGCCAGGGCTGCTCCCAGTTGGTACTCCTCTGTTGACCACAGTCAAGGATTGCACGCTGGGAGGTATTGAGACATCAGTCGTATTAAATGCGCCTGGATCCCTTCCCCTGGCTTGCTAGAATTAGAACAGGAGCTGCTCCTAACTGGTACTTTTCTGTTGACTATAGCCAAGGTTCGCAGCTTGGTGCTGGTCGCAGTCCAACTAGGTGGTCTGACCAAATCCGCAGGGCTTTAGACGTTGCGCTCCATGTCGCCAAAGAAAGGAAGCGACAGAAAAGCATCGTGAATGAGAAAATACTTTTCCATCGGGGGAACCACGACCTTCAGTGATGAGGGTCTCGACTACATAGACAGATAAATTATTGGAAGCCCTCTGCAGAAATCATAATACGTCACAACGCTAACAAATTATTCATACTGGAGCTACTATTAAAGCTGATAGAAGTACACCATGGAGAAACTAAGCGTAACAAAAGATGACGTGATTTAATTGGCCTTGTTATACGACTAAAATATTATATCTAGGTAAATATTTTCGGCAAGCTTTTGGAGCTCTCAAAAAGGCCCTCCTGCTTCTTTCCTCACTAACCCGTTTGGCAGCTGAACTGCTGGTGACTTTAATTTGGTAGCTGGCTATGCAAATTGCCCTCGAGACTAACTTACAGATCTGTAGAGGGACTTTTGGAAGTCACTACCCTTTGTGGAAACTACATACATACTTCAGGAAAACTTGCAAAATTTTCACCGCAGGCTGGATTTGAATCAGCTACCTTCGCCTTTACCAACTGGGCTACAGCGAGTCCAGCCCCAGCCTGCGATGAAAATTTTGAGCCGCTGCAGCCCAGTTGCTAAAGGCATCGTCAGTACAGATGGCGAAGATTTAAAAATTTGGATACATGCACACTGTGAAGTAGAAAACTGGAGAACAAATGGCGAATGTGCTTTTTTACTGTGATTGGTCGAAAATATGTCAATGTCAAAGTTCAGTTACTTCTTATTGGTCGTCGTTATGTCATTTAGTCACTGCTGCTGCCATTTGCAATAAGCTATTTTCAAGGTATACTTATTTAAATTAAATATTTTTGGTGGAACACAGAACATGCCTCCTGGTTCGTTGCTCACAAATCCGTTTGGCTGCTGAGCCGCTGCTGACTCTAATTAGCTGGCTATGCAAATTGACCACGGTTTATATTGAGGAGACTGTTGTGTGGAGTGAAGATAGAGATGTTTCAAATGTAGATAGAGAACCGAGATAGAAAACTGGAGAACTAATAGCGAGTGTGCCTTTTTCTGTGATTGGTAAAAAATATGTCAATGTCAAAGTTTAGTTACTTCCTATTGGTCGTCGTTACGTCATTTAGGCACACTTGCTGCTGCTGCTATCTGCGATAAGCTTTGAGTTTTCCTCTCAATGCAAAACTGTCTAGGGCTACATATTTGAAGAGAAAATATCTACATGGGGATATTGGGGATGAAGCGCGCTATCTATAAATTTTATTTTACAAAACGAGGCTCTGGACAGTTGTTCCTCATTTTAAATGAAGGTATATTTAAATACTATTTTCTTAATGTTTGGTGGAACTGAGAACAGCCCTCCTGCTTCGTTGCTCACAAACCCGTTTGGCTGCTGGGCCGCTGCTGACTCTAATTAGCTGGCTATGCAAATTGACCACGGTTTATATTGAGGAGACTGTTGTGTGGAGTGAAGATAGAGATGTTTCAAATGTTTATACAGGGTTTTCTGAGCCAGAACGGAAACTTTTCAGGATGATTCTACCCATGACCGACCGAATGACTCTCAAACTATTGTCAGATGTATTATCTATCTCAAACTATTTATGTCACGGCTGTATAAAATTGCCATTTACATCAGTAAATGTAAGTACACGTACGCCGTTTACGCTCTGCCTACCCCGCAAGGGATATAGGCGTGATAATTATGTACATAGATATATTTGTAAGTATTCTACCCATGATTACGTTATGAAATAATTTCACCATGGTGTTATGAAAAACGCCAAAATATGCTGGTTTATTTGCGCGATTTGGTATTGAAGTGGTCGTCTTAGATTTTTATACCACCTACTCTACAAGGACAAGCTACTAATAGAATTCTTTAGGGTTTCAGTCCTACGAGTGTCGCCTAGGTTGCTACTTCTTGGTAAGGTTTCCGAGTAGACGAAAGACCCGATGAACCCGTTAGCACGTCATAATTAGCTGTAGATACATTGGTATGCTGGCAGAGTAGAATAGCACCACCCCCTGTCTTCCCGTGGGGGTCGTAAGAGGCGTCCGAGGGATAAACTCGACCCAAACAGCCAAGGTCAACCGAAGTTGGGTTCACGAAGGTTCATAAAACAAGGCCATGTGTGATCGTCATAGTGTGTCCTACGTTGTAAGCCGTGTGTAGCAACCCTAGGTTGTTTTGTGATACGGAATGGTATTTAACTAACCTAACCCTATACAAACAGTTACTATCCCAAATTAATGAATTCCCTAACAGCTAATGAACTATACGTAAATAAGTAATATACTGTCAAAACAAAAGTTAAAGTTAAATAAAACAATCAAAAGAATTGAAACTAATAAGAACCGCATATAAAATTTTAGTACTGCTGGAAGACTCAACTATGATAAAGAAATAAAATATAATTCCACTAAATAGTGAATTTCATTCGTACAAAGTCAAGTATGCTATGGCTATTAATATGGGTAAGAGTGCGCAACTAAGTCCGAACCATAATAATTGAATGAGGGTAAGATTGCGCAGTATATATTCGAGAGCAAAAGGGAAGACAACTTAAATAGAAGTAACCCGTTTCATAATAATAAATGATTGTTAATTAAATAAGTGAGAAAGTAGAATGTTTCATGGTTTAGCTTTGTAGAATTAAAGTTATCGGAAGTGTACTGCCTATGTGAGAGAAGTGACTACCTATTACCGCATCCCTAAAGGGATGCGGGATTCAGCCATCTCCTCCGCTCCTGAATCACCATTCCTCACCAGGAATTTACTAATGAGAAGCCAAAAGTGCATAATTTATACACAATAGGAATTTAGAATTTGGAAAAGATTTATTATTAACTACTGAGTCATCATTCTCACAACAGCAGTTTATCATTATTATTTAAGTAAAATAGGTATTTATTTACAACCTTCCAGTTGAAATACAACTGTATAATAACTAGGTAGTTCTTTAACCATAATAATTTAGTAAGGCAATGGTGACTTTAACCAACTTGGTGATAGTATCCCATTCCATCTTAGTATAGGGTATAGCTATCGAGGCACTGACCTGCTTGGCCTAAGTATGATTAACTTCAACATTACATTCAAGTAAGTAATTGTCTTTGAATTAACTTACAAGAATCGGAATAGATAATACGTCTTTAGTATTATTTGAATTTAACTTTATAGTATGTTTGTTGTATCACTTGAAGGCTGATAATAAACAACCGTTTCCATTTAAGATAAACTTATTTTAAACCATCAATATTTATGCAAACCGAAATTTAGTATTTTATTTTAAAGTTGTAAAACTCAACCATGAAACACATCCCGTTTAATTTCATTTAAATAAATGTTTAATATAAAGTATTGTTTAATGTGATATTGAATTAATAAAATTGACTTCTATTAAAGTTGGGTAAGAATACCAAGTGTGAAATGTAATGAAATTTCAAAAGTAAATAAAATAAATCAAATAAAAAAAATCTAATCGTATTTAAATTTGAAACCAGGATTAAATACCCCAAACTAAATGATACCTAAGGAAAATATTATTAATTTCCAAAAGGATGAAAAATATTTAAAGTCCCAAAATATTTTAAAGTTTCTAAAATAAATTATTTGAAAAATAATTTAAAAAAAAAACCAGCATTAATCAACTCATACTAAACAAACCCTAAGTAAAATATTTTTAATTAAAAAAAAAATATTTAAAGTCTAAAAATATTATAAAGTTTCCAAAATAATTTACTTTTAATAAAATAAAATGAATTAAAATTCCAAAATTATTTTAAAGTTTCTAAACTTATTTCACTTTAAATAAAATAAAATAAATTAAAATTCCAAAAAGAAATTAAAAAAAAAATCAATATCTCAAAATTTTTAAAAGTTCCCAAAATTATCTAATTTTAAATAAAATAAAATAAATTAAAATTCGAAATTTATTTTAAAGTTTCTAAACTATTTTAATTAGGAAGCAGCCCTAAACGATCCAATCCAAAAGACACCTAAATAAAATATTTATAATTCCAAATAAAAATCCTAAAATATTTATGATTGATCGCAAGTGTACAATAACCGCAAGTACTAAGTTAATTTAATTACCTATTAATATATGAACGTTCACTTCAGTTTAATGAAATTAAAGTTAACTTCAGTTTCACGACGGGTAAAAGTACGCAACTGCATAATACAGGATTACCGGCAACTATAACCTGGTTCAGGTAAATTGCCGTAAGAATAGCCGTACACAACTATGGCACCACTACGGCCAAAGGGTTAATCATCTGTGCACAACCGAAACTTGTAAAAATTCGAAATCCTTGAAAGTAAGAGAGTAAATAAATGAACCTAAATATAAATGTCTAAATTAATGAAAGAATGAAACAAAAAATAAATATCGGGTACCCAAAATTGAGTTCAGAAATAAAATCAAAAATGCGAAAGTACCTAGATACCTTATAAAAACGCACCACAATCTATCTTTAAAATAAATTAAAACATTATACAACTTGCGAAACGCTGTCTTTCTATCAATACCATAATGTGTGGTACACCGAGTCGACGAATGCCCCTACTAACTCCAACATCTTTAGGTACATTAAGTACTTATAACCAACCAATACCCACTAATCCCAGGAGAATAAAATCTACCTACGACTATCTCGAAACTTCCAAGACCCGTACAAAATTACTTAACAGCGACGGACAAAACGTGCCCTTCAACACACAGATCTGCTACCTATAACCTAAATCAATCTCACAATAAGAAATAAGTCAAACCATTTCATACCCTACATTACGTAAAGCATAATTTATTCAAGTACCTACTGCAGATAGTTCCCGACAAGTTCCCGACACATCGGATCCTATTACCTATCGCCAGCAGCTCCATAAACCTACTCAAAGTGCCAAACTAAATCCGTCATGCCTAGTATCTGTATAGGAAACCGTTTTAGAAAGACCTTCCAAATACAAAAGTTCAACCTACACTGGTCGGACGTAGAAAATGTATAGAAAACCATTTTAGACAGACCTCCCAAATACAAAGGATCTACCTATACTGGTCGTTCTTAGTAACTGTATGGAAACCCCAGGTTAGATAGACCTCCCAAACACAAAGGATCAATCTACATCGTTCGGACCTAGTAACAGTATGGAAAACCAACGTATAAAGACCTCTCAAATACAATGGATCAGCCTACATCGGTCGGACATAGTAACTGTATGGAAAACCAACATCTAAAGACCTCCCAAATACGACGGATCAATCTACAACGATCGGACCTAGTAACAGTATGAAAAACCAACGTATAAAGACCTCTCAAATACAATGGATCAGCCTACATCGGTCGGACATAGTAACTGTATGGAAAACCAACATATGAAGACCTCCCTAATACGACGGATCAATCTACAAAGGTCGGACCTAGTAACAGTATGAAAAACCAACATTTTAACAACCTCCCAAATACGACGGATCAATCTACAACGGTCGGACCTAGTAACAGTATAGAAAACCAACGTATAAAGACCTCTCAAAAACAATGGATCTAACTAATCTGGTTATACCTAACACCTGTATGAGAAACCAATATATGTAGACCTACCAAGTACAAGGAACCTAACTAAACTGGTCGTTCTTAGTGACTGTATGGGAACCTAGGTTAGATAGACCTCACAACTTCTAGCGACCAATTTAGACTGGTTTTATCTAACAAATGTTTGAGAAGCCACCATAGGAAAATCTACCAAACTCAAGGGACCTAACTTAACTAGTTTTTACTAACAATTATATGAAAAACCAGTAAAGGAAAACCTACCAAGTTCAAGGGACCAACTAAACTGGCTATACCTAACGTCTACATGACAAACCCCGCATAGATCTGCCCCTCCCCCGCACACCGCAGGCCGCACTAACTACTTACAACCGACTGGCGACGCGCTTCTAACAAAAATACCCTCCAATGTAATTAGTACACTTGCGGAATCGAACCCATATCTGTAGGTACTCTGCTCGAATCATTGAAAGCGCGTATGAGTTTTTAACTAATACACCATTGCGGTAAACGAACATAACCTAATTAGCAATGTTATTAGGCGAAATTATTTCAAGAACCCTGTAAAGTATGATGTAAAATAGTAATGTAGAAACATGTAAGTTCAAGAAAAGCGCTTTTAAGGTGGTTCGTTACGTCATACAAACGAAAAACTGCACTTCAGTCGGGTTACACATGAGCTGTAGAGTTTCTTTTTAAAGAAACTTTATTCTGAATGATGAAGGCACACGTAAATTTGTCGCAAAACTACTTATAGTTAAAAGATAATCAGTATTTTCTGCACAATAAAATTAAACGTATTTATTGCAGCAGTAGCTCCATCTATTTTCGTAAAGTGGCGACTCGCTTTTTACGGGGAAATCTGATGATTTAAAAATTCTTTTTAGTGTTTTGCGACAATCTTATATACCCACGGGACTCCCCATCAAGTTTTTTAAACCGACTCTTGTCTCCTTTATATACATAACTCCATTGAACTTTTGTATGGAAAACGGAACGCCTTAAGGAAAGAAAACATATTTAAAAGGGAATGAAGTAAATAAAGTCGATAAGTAAAAGAAATGATTTCAAAAGCAAACCTAAAAGGAAAAATGCAAAATAAAATCACAAATGAAAATAGTCAAAACCAGAAACGCAAAATAAAACCCAAAAAACATCTACAAATGTAGATGGAATATAAAAATATTATAATAAACTGCCAAAAAGGGCAGGGCCGTAAATAAAAATAAAAGGAATGCCAAAAATGGCTAGTCAGTATCACCAAAAACACAGCCGTAATTCAAGGAAAAATGTCCCGAATAAAACCGCAACAAATCAAAAGAATGGATAAAACACAAAATAAAACAAGTGTAAAAGAAAAATGCCGCAATCAAATAATGCAAATAAAATGTTAAATGAAAGCGTACGCAAATAAATGTAGAAAGAAAATAACGCAACACAAAAGCATTAGTAAATAATCAATCAAAAAATAAATTAATGCCGCAAATAAAATTCAAAAAGCAAGTCAAAAGATAGCACAAAATAAAAAAGCATGGGGGAAAAATCAAATACGAGAAACGAGGGTAGTCACACAGAATTAAAATAATGCAACAAAATAATATTCAAATGGACGCAAAAGAAGGAATATGCTGCACAACGTAATAAGTAAATCACGAAAATTGAAAACACCGCCAAATAAAATAAATGCTGGAACAAGTCATGATAAAAAAAATCAGGGGAAATTTCGAATAAAAGAAGGGTACACTACAAATAAAACCACAAAATATAAATGGCGAAACTGTCGTAAAACAATCCTGTAAAATAATAAAAACCTAATTGGAAAACCACCCCATAAACCTAATATTCAATCAGCCAACCTAATACGTAAATTCGAATAACACGTGGTCTGCTAAAACGCTGCGAAATAAAAGTTAAAAACTTAAAACCCGACTTCACTTTTTAATAAAAAGCTACGATTGGAACCCAAGAAATTACTACGCGGTCACACTAAACCCACACGCGGTCCAATTAAACACTGAACTACAAAATATAAAGTAAAATCATTAATCACTATGAATTCCACTTAGTTCGAAGCATTTACTAGAAAACGAGCTATAAATTGACCACGCCCAATAAAAAAATATCAAAGAGAACAGAACCCCTCTTTTACAAAACCACGTGAATCGGTTAAAAGCTATCAAGTGGCATGTACCCGCACAGAAGTAACCTATAACCTGACCACGCCCAATAAAACAAATCCAAAAACACAACCCCTCTTTTCTAAAACCACGCGTATCGGTTAAAAGCTACCTCGTGGAGTAACCGCATGAAATAAAACTGTAAATCGACCACGCCCGATAAAGCAAATCAAAAGAACACAACCCCTTTTCTTTTAAAAGCCCGAGATTCAGTAAAACTACCACATGGAATCTACCCACACGAACTGAAAGTATGAATTGACCACGCCCCGTAAAATATAACGCGACCCATTTTAGCACTTGATAAATGAAACACAGGAAATTAAGCACCGTCAAACATTAGAGCGACCATGTTCAAAAACTCACGCGGCACCTGCCCGCCGATCGCCTGCTCAGCATCCGTCCTGCAGCTCCCTGGACGCTCCGCCTCAGCTTCCTCCTCCGGACAGCCACGCAGCTTCGGGGTCCTGGAACAGCATAGCACCTGCATCCAAACACTTGTGGTCTCTTCGGGCCTCGCCTTCCTGCTTGCAGCCATCCGCTTCTGGTCTCCCGGGCAGCTTCGGTGTCTTCATGTCTTCTCCTCAGATGTCCCGTTCAAACTAAGAGGATGATTCTAGCCGACCAGCGTTTAAGTAGGGTCGAATTCCTTTGTCCTGCAGCTAGTTCCGTAGTAAATTAAGAACTGATCAGTGATTGATCCATTCGAACTGACTCACTCCTTAACTACACTGATGGCGTACTATGGAAATCTACTTGAAGACTCAACTCAATCCTACCCAAGAACGAATGATGAGTGAATTAGTCACCCATGAATCACTCACGACATTACTATCTATTGTTTCCCCAAGTACCATAGTAAAACTACCTATTTCACAAAAACTGATATTTACTCCCACAAATATAATGCAAAATACATTGCAACTTAAATATTCACGAACCTCTTAATCTGAAATTCAAAATGCATAATTCTGGGAAAAAGTATGATAAAAATTGTGTAGTGTAATATTACTTCCGTTTTCGTTCTCGATTTCATTTAAAATCATACAGAAGTACCAACGTAACACAGGCGACAGGAAAGACGCTCATTAAAACCCGGATAACTTCATCGCGATACTAGATAATAGCTGCATTCAAAGAAAGGTAGGCTTACCAATTTGGCCGGATTACACTGCATAATACTACCAATATGATCAAATACGAACGTCTGTATTGCTGTCACACACCCGTGCGAGTACTACACCTTTCTGGTAGATGACGCTACCGTCCATACAATTTTCGGCTCAAATCCCATGTAGCGGCGTAAGTTAATCCCGAATTTAGTCAAAATACTTCGAATCGTCATACCGGTACCAAATTTTAGTATGGCAATAAACGTGACATAAGCTCTAGAAAACCGCCGGGAGACAAGCTGATGAGGGCCTGTCTCCCGCAGAAATGACGTCATCAAGATGGCGGCCGCCGCATTTAGAAAACTGCAAATTGTTTGAAAATTATAAGTTGCATTGTCATGTGCATGGTATCAAATGAAAGCTTATTAATTGTTCTACATATTTGTCTTGAACAACGACCAGGTACATAGCATGATTTCGAAATTAAAAGACTTTATGTAAAAAAAAAACAGCAAATCATTTATTTGTGTGGCTATAGAATTCAAAATAATCATTTTTAACAAAAGTGACATAGAAGAAAAGTAACGTTCAATGCAATAGCTACAAAAATCTGATAGCACTTTCTTGTTCGGATAAAGAGAACTTAAGTTACACTGATTTGAGTACAACGCTGTCTCTTTCCGCGCCACTACTATTTGTAGTATATGCACGGGTATGGTGTCAAATATAAGGTAATTAATTGTTCTGCATTATTCTTCTGAAGCACAACCAGCTACATAGCATAGTTAAAGAATTAATATTAAAAAAAGAACTTTGAAACCTATTTTTTATGGGGTTATAGAAACTCAAATAATACTTACTTACTACGCTGACACAGCGACCTAAAGTGGATTTTGGCCTCCGATGCAACTGCACGCCACACTTCCCTGTTCTGCGCAGTTTGCTTCCAATCAGGCTTTTGGAGTGAGTGCAGGTCCTTCAGAATTCGGTCAGTCCAGCGATATCTAGGTCGTTCGACAGGAACTCCGAAACAGGTTAGAGGCTTCGGAGGTCAAAAAATGCATTGAAAAAGGCTGGGAAATTTCCGAACCCGAGCGAGACACACTAAAGAGGTGAGACTTAAGATCTTAGGGTGAAAGAAACTACACTGAAAGAGAAAATGGTGGACATAATGATGCGAAATAGACGTAGAAGAAAGAAGAAATCACAAAATCCTAGCGGAACAAGATAAAGAGTGGCAGGATAAATACGATAAATTGCACAAAAGATGCAAGAATACAATAAGAAATGCAAAAGAACACTTCCTAGAACGCAAAGTTGGAGAAAAAAAGACACCAATTAGAGCAAGTGAAATTCGTAAATTTTATCAGGAAATAAGATTGGTCAAGAAAGGATACCAGCCCGTCGCTAAGTTTCTTGAAAATGACGAATGAAATCTCGTTTCTGACCCGGAGAAGCTGAAAACTGAACGGTACAAATATTTTAAGGCCCTGCTAAATTGCTGGCTGGTAGAATTCAGTCTAAATTAGCGAGATATATGTGAAGCGGAAAGCTATTATGCACCTGAAGAACAACAAATGTCCAAGGATTGACGACATGCCGGTAGAACTGTGGAAGTATGGCAGAGAAGCACTACAGTCGCAAATGAGAATATTGTTACTCTAGAAGGAAGAAAAACTGCCAAAAGAGTGGAATATGGGAGTTATCTACCCAATTCACAAAATAAGCTCTTGAAATAAATTCTCCAACTATAATGGTACCTATAGCGCTACTCCTGACTGCCTACAAAGTACTGTCTTCTTGTCTCTCGGATGCTTTTGAAGTGGACACAGGGCTCAAACAAGGAGACGCGCTATCACCCATGTTGTTTAACTTGATGCTCAAATACGTGGTCCAAAAAGTTCGTTGATTGAGTGGAGTTAAACGGAACGCATAAAATAATAGGTTATGCCGACGGCCTGGCCCTAATAGGTAGAAGTGCTGCAGACGTGAGAGCAATGGCCAGTACACCGGAGGAAGAAGGAAGAAAAGTAAGTCCCATGGTAACCCATGACAAGACAGAGTACCTCCACATGAGAAGATTCAAGAGCGCCAAGACTAAGCAAAACAACCTTATAGCCAATGACACCTCCTACAAAGGGGTGAACAAATTTAAGTACGACGAAATCAACATTCGCGTCCAGAATGCCCCAAGGTACTAAGCAGCCCTGCACAATGTGTTGACATCGAAACTTGCAGGATAACAAGGGTTCGTATTTACAAGACCGTCATAATATGACCTTACCTTAAGGCCTAATAATGTACGGATGCGAAACATGGACGTTATCCTTGACGGACGAAGAAAAGCTCTTATTATAGGAAAAGACTACGGAAAATCCTGGGACCAACTCAGAATGAGCATGAAACTTTTAGAAATAGAAAAACAGGGAGATAGAGAAAATCATCGCCCAACATCATCGGGGAGAGCCGATAGGCTGCGCTGGCTGGCTTGGCCACGTCGAGCAGATGGAAGGGGTCGGCCGACGGGCAAGCGTTCTGTCGGACAACCTACGTATAAGTAGATATCGCTGGACTGACGAAATCTTATTTCCTGAAGATTTGCGAATTTCACTTGATCTAATTAGTGTCTTTATTTCTCCAATTTTGCGTTTTAGGTGGTGTTTTTTCGCATTTCTTATAGTATTCTTGAAATGAAATGAAATGAAATGAAATGAAATGAAATGTAATGAAATGAAATGTATTTATTTGCAGTAAGTGTTGTTACAAAAGGTGTTCTTAAACTTATATATAATATTCCATACACACTTAGATGTCGTACAGCATGCAAAATTAGGTACAGTTTAAATCTAAAGTAAAATATAAAAATGTAAAATAAATTCAAATGTCAAAATTATGTCAGATGTCAAAAAATCAATTATTATACGAACAAAGAGTCTAAGATTTAATAGGCAGTGATTTTACTAGGTTTGAATATCAAACAGTTCTTTTATGGAGTAATATTGTTTTTCTTTGAGCCATTTTTTTAATTTCCTTCTAAATTGAGTCAATGGTAATTCTTTAATGTCCAGTGGAATTGCATTGTACGTTTTAACGCACATGGCGTAACAATTTTTGTGATACATAGCCGTTCTTGGAGCTGTATTATAAATGTTTCTACCGGCGTGCCTCGTATTGCGATTATGTCCCACTCCTGCTGTCGAAAATAAGTTGGCATTAGATTTTACAAAATTTGACAATTCATAAATGTACATGGAGGGGAGAGTAAGAATATCTAGTTTTTTAAATAGAGGCTTACAAGGCTCGTCGGGAGCAACACCGCATATGGCACGAATACATTTCTTCTGGGCTACAAATGCCTTCTCAAAATTTGTACTATTTCCCCATATCAAGAGACCATAAGCAAGTGTAGAGTTAACGTAACCGTAATATGCCGTAAGAAGAGTCTGCAAAGTTGCTACTTTCCGAAGACGACTCAACAGGTACCTATAACTATTAACTCTACAACAAACCTTTTCAACATGGGCCTTCCAGTTGCAATTCTTATCTAAGATGATTCCCAAAAATCTAGTATCATTGCATTCTTTTAATTTTTCGCCATTATAAACTAAATTTAGGTCATTGGAAGCCTCTCCATATTTAACAAATTGAATATAATTAGTTTTATTCATATTAACCTTCAAGTTATTTTTATTTAACCAATCTATTACATTACTAATTGTTTTATTAATTTCAAATTTATATTCATTAATGTCAATATATTTTTTAGATGTCAATGCAATTGAGATGTCATCAGCAAATAGTATACTATCGTATTCGGTCACATTGGGAAAATCGTTAATAAATAAAATAAACAGTAGAGGACCCAGAACGCTGCCTTGGGGGACACCATACGAATTAATTTTTGATGTCGATTTATGAGTTGTTAAGGTAGAGCTTTTGTCAATATGCGCAATTTCAGTGTATTGTTTACGATCCTGCAGATAGCTAGATATCCAATTTAATGCTGCTCCTCTTATGCCATAATTATTAAGTTTGCGCAAAAGCAAATCATGAGGAACAAAATCAAATGCTTTTGTCATATCAAAGAATATTACAGTGATACGGTCCTTTTCATTTAAGGCTTTTACAATTTTACTTACAAGATTGAAGCATGCGGTTGTAGTCGATTTGTTTGATTGAAAACCGTACTGTTGATTTTTAATAATGTTAAATTTTTTGCAAAAGTCTGTTATTCTATTGTGCATAGCTTTTTCGAAAATTTTGGAAAGTATGGGTATTAATGTTATTGGTCTATAATTTCCAGGATCATTTTTGTCGCCTTTCTTATATAATGGTCTTACAATTGACAATTTCAGCATTTCCGGAAAACATCCAGCCTCAAATGATAAATTTATGAGTTGGGTTATTACATGTGCCAATTCTTTTTTGCAAAACTTCAAAACATCCGTAGAGATTTCATCAAATCCGACCGCATTGGTATTATTTAGTGAAGTTATTATATTTTCTACAGCAGTTGAGGTATACGGCTCTAGATATATACTGTTTTGAAGACTAAAAGTATTAGTATTAGCATTATCCACCCTGCTAGAAGCGCCCGTTATGTTGATTAAATAGTTGTTATATGCTTCAGCTATTTCAGAATGGTCAGTTATGGTTTTATTACCAATCAGCAATTCATCAATGGCGCTTTTGGTACACGATGTGTCATTGTCATCCTTTATAATTTTCCATGAAGCCCTACATTTATTTTTAGATTTCGTTAAATATTGATGATTCATTTTCTGTTCGGAAGAGTGTATACATTTTCTCAATAGTTTTGAATATCTTTTGTATTTTTCTTTATCGGTTTTAGATTTCGTTTCGTAATACTTAAATCTTAGTTTTCTTTTTACATGGCAACTCTTACGCAAACCACGTGTCATCCACACAGCTCTGACGCGTTTGCATCTTACTCGAATTCTAATTTTGGGGAAGCAAAGATTATAGAAAAGCATTACCAAATCATGGAATTCGTTAAAGGATGTGTTAAGATCGTTATTAACAAGAACACTGTTGAAGGACAGGTTAGCCATACAGTTTCTGAATTTAATCATATTTTCGTCACAATAATCCCTTTTTATTATGAAATAATCGCGTTGAGGTTCCTCTTTTTTGTTCACTGGGATATTCAACATTTGTGCAGTGTTATGATCAGAAAGTCCGAGTGGTATCACTTCACCATGTGCCTCATGAATGTTACTAATTATCAGATCAATACTAGATTTTTCCCGCGTGGCTTCGTTGATGTGTAATTTAAAATTATATTTGTTTATAATGTCATTAAGTGTTTTTATATATGGTTTATCTTTAAATGTATCTAAATTCCAATCTCCTGCTATAACCACTTTTTGTTTCGTATTCTGAGTAATGTTAAAAAGCAGCATATCTAGATTATATAGAAAGTAATTGATATTTTTTTTTATTTGTATCGGGACTCTATATATACATATTATTTTTAGATTTTGTTTAGGGATGTCAATACCACAACATCCAAATAATTTATCATGAGAGAGTTCGTGTAAAAATAAGAGATTTTTAAATGTTGTGCCCGTTTTCACAAGTATGCATACACCTCCCCTATTCCCTTTTTTCCTACAATAAACAGAAGCTAGTTCGTATCCACGAATATTTATATTACTTTCACAACCTCTTCGTAAAAATATTTCCGTTAAACATATCACATCCGGATATTTTTTTTCGTTATACAGCTCCAAGAGTGCTACTTCTAAAATGTTTTTCTTGGCAATAACACTGGCAATATTTTGGTGTAATATTCTCATATATTGCGTGGACAATTTAGGCTCGAAAAAAAACAATATTATTATCATTGTCATTGTTGATCTTACAGACTTTTTCAATTGAACAACTCTTTTCTGTTTGCGTCGAGACATTTGTTTTTTCTAGACTGGTACTTATTGAAGAACATGGCATTTTACTCTTATAACTTCCTTCACTAAAAAATGCTTTTATCTTATTAATTTGATTGGAAATTAAGTCGAAGAAACATCGCATTCCATTAGAATTTATAGCACCAGTGCGTTTATGAAACATGTAGCTGTCTACCAGGCATTGGTTAGGGTCTACTATGTATGCTAATTCAAAATCATCATTTACCAAAAGCAGATTTCTGATAAATAGTTCAATTCTAGCGTTATACATCTTATAGTAATCGCCTGATTTACGAGTTGGTACGCACAAAATAATATTAGTGTGACATATTTTCCTTAGTGTGTCTTTGATGTAATTTACTAAATAATTATAATTACATGTAGTTTTGAAATCATTTTCTCCAATAACAATCACACAATAATCATTAAAAGTGAAATTTCGTACTAAGAGATCAATTTCGTTAAGCAAGCCTAATATACCAACATTTGGTTTTAGATGGTGACAGAATTGAAAGTCATCGCCAAAATTATTTTCTATAAACGGCAAAAGTTTCAACTGCTTGATACTACTCAAAACGCAAAGTTTACTTTTTTCTTCAAACTGTTTTTCCTCGTAACTACCAAAAGAAGTCGTGTCAAAAGCTTCATCGATTGTCGTCCACATAGAATACTCTTCTTCGCTATAGTCGTAGTTCTGATATTTAATGTAATTTTCTTCACCAATCGTCATCGTATAATCTTCTTCATCCTCTTGATCTTCATCTTCTTCCCCTTGATATTTAATGTCTCTTAAATAGCTGAGTTTCTTAAGTGTGGCATTTAGTTGTTTTTGTAAAGAATTAATTTGTTGACTAATTGATTCAAGCTGTCCGTCTAAATGTCCTGTTGTAGCATTCGGTAGTGTTTTCACAGGAGTTGAATTGGGTGATGATGTGAATACTTGGCTGTTTAAGTTTCGTTTGATACGATCTAGACAATTTGAACCGATCTGTGTGTGACTTTTCTTGGTAGTCGATTTGATTGGGGTAGATTCGCACAATTTGCTTAATGTTTTGATCTTGGCCTCATACTTTGTAACGAGTTTCGCCAGTTCCCCATTTTCAATCAAGTATTTTTCTATAAGTTTATTTGCAATTGCCAGTTTTTTTTCGGTTTCAAGTAGTTTCTGGTTAGTCGCCTTTAACTCTTCCTGTAGATCCGGGTCATCATCGAATTGAGGGCAGCTTCTATTCAAATTCCGAAAGTCTATCGTGTGGTGAGGGCTTACATTTTCATCAACACAAAGTGAATCAAATGAGTTAGATACTGTCACATTTACAATAATTTTTTCAGGTGATATTTTTTCATGAACCAGTTCTGAGAGTAAACACTCGTTTTCTACGGTCACTTTCGATATTTCAGAGAGCGGAATTACGTTATTCTCCTTTCTTTTAATTACGTTGATAGGCGGGCATTTTTTAGTTGTAGCACGCTCTACTGATTTCGGCGCTACCTTTCCTGATTTAGGTTTGTTCAGTTCTTTTTTGCATTTATCACAGTTCCATGTAAGACGACGATCATTGTTTCTATCACTCCTCATAAGATCATACCGCTTAATTGAAACTTTTGCACACTTTAGATCAAAGATCTGGTTGCACAAACAACATTTGAGAAAGTTGTTTCTTTTTACCACTTGGCTACACTTTGAACATAGTTTTGAAGACATTTTGTGGGAAAAATCAAAGTTTACTCAGTAAAAACCAAAAAAGGATAAATAAAAATGATGAAAAAGTCGCTGCACTATCAGTCAGATTCGATCCTCTGCACGCTGTGACAAGGTGCTCATTTGGTACCGCTTAGCCACACAGACCGTAGCGGATTTGTTGAAATAGGCAGTCATATGAAATTTCGTAGCGGTCACCGTAGCAGTGTGTGCGGCAGTGGTCTACGAGCGGCCAAGGCTGGTCAATGACCCCACTCACTCGGGCTCTCTTCGGAGGTCTTCGTAAAATCTCGCTTGGTGATCCTTATAACAGCTCCTTTGTGCGGTAGGTCATGGTTCAACCGTTTTGAATTAAATATTTCACTTATAATCGCTGTAATTCAACAACCACTGCTCGAAATAAAAAACTGTTTTCGGGACTTTAAAGAGTAATTATCACTGCACAATTTAACATCGGTTTTACGTACAATACTTAAGATTTTACTATTTTAAGGCACTAAAATATGCAGAGCAAAGAAATACGTGTGTGCTTAGTAAGAGCGCCGTCGCTCGTCGCTGCACCTTGTGTGCCTTGCATCTTGTGTGCACTTTATCGTACCACTCTTTATCTTGTTCCGCTAGGATTTTGTGATTTCTCCTTTCTTCTACATCTATTTCGCATCATTGTGTCCACCATGTTCTCTTTGAGTGTCGTTTATTTCTCCATAAGATCTTAGTCTCACTTCTTTAATGCGTCTCATCGGGTTGTTGAACGGTTTTGGAAATTTCCCTGCCTTTTTCAATGCATTTTTAGACCTCCAAACCCTCTAACCTGTATCGGAGTTCCTGTCGAAAGACCTAGATTTCGCTGGACTGACGGAATTCTGAAGGACCTGCACTCACTCCAAAAGCCTGATTGGAAGCAAACTGCGCAGAACAGGGAAGTGTGGCGTGCAGTTGCATCGGAGGCCAAGATCCACTTGGGGCGCTGAGCCATCGGAGTAAGTAAGTATTATTTTAGTTTCTATAACCCGACAAAAAATAGCTAGTAAAGTTTTAAAATTTTTGTAACCATGCTATGTACCTGGTTGTGCTTCAGAAGAATAATGCAGAACAATTAATTACCTTTCATTTGACACCACACACGTGCATATACAACAAATAGAAGTGCCGCGGAAAGAGACAGCGTTGTACTCAAATCAGTGTAACTAAAGGTCTCTTTATTCGAACAATAAAGTGCTTTTAGATTTTTTTAGCTATTGCATTGAGCGTTACTTTTTTTCTATGTCACTTTTGTTATAAATGAATATTTTGAATTCTATAGCCATACAAATAAACTATTTACTGTTTGTTTTTTACATAAAGTCTTTTAATTTCAAAATCATGCTACGTACCTGGTCGTAGTTCAAGACAAATATGTAGAACAATTAATTAGCTTTCATTTGATACCATGCACATGACAATGCAACTTATAGTTTTCAAACAATATGCAGTTTTCTAAATGCGGCGGCCGCCATCTTGATGACGTCATTTCTGCGGGAGACAGGCCCTCATCAGCTTGTCTCCCGGCGGTTTTCTAGAGCTTATGTCATGTTTATTGACATATTAAAATTTGGTACCGGTATGACACTTCGAAGTATTAATCGGCTAACTAACGGGACTAATGGACTATCTGGCCGTGTTATACCTAAGCAAATCTAAAATCTCTAAACGAAGGCCTAATGAATTTCTTTGTATCTAAAAGGGATCGAGAGTATATTATTTGAGAATAGAATTCATTCAAAGCATGAAATATTACGTTGTCCCGGAATTATTCGTCTTCCAATATCAAATGGGTTCAGCCCGGGTTTGAGGCTAAACTGACTCTAAACATCACACAACCAACCCTATCCAACTCACAATGAACAATACTTGTTTTTTTAAACAATAAAAGTAAATGCTAAGCCTTAATTTAGCTCAAATAATTATCTCAAAGTTTTCGCAGATTGAACGCCTGTAATTTAGTTGGAGCAATTGTTACGTATTTGATTGCTATGTAGTTGCGCAAATTTACAGGCGCTGTTAACTATTATAAAGATCGGTATGCATTTTGAACTGTTTTGGAAATGATGGCTTTATGCTCATTAAAAATATTGAACCAAACAAAAAGTGTTGTTAGTAAAGGTATAAATAAATAAATAAGAATTATATTTGTGGCGTACGTTGGTCGTAACAACGATCCAAACGTTACAGTACTGCGGCGATACCGAGTGCTTAGCGATATAAGAATCGATAGCCACATTTTTTTCCTTCTTGTGTAGAACGAAGACAGTTTTTGGCGCCGAGTGTAGAAAATGAACGACGGTCAGATCGAGAAATAACTAGGAAGACTAAGACCACAGATTTGGTTTACAGGGCTACTGGTTTTCCTGCAAATACACAATATGCCGTGTGGTGCCGGTTTAGAATAGCATCACCACATCTTCCCGACGGTGACATCTTTGACGACACTATTGATGTGTATTGCCAATTCAGGCAAACGTGCCCTCCGAAGCATGGAACCATCTTGCTTTCGGACAATCAGGAGGTTCAGCTTGTAATATCCTGACCAGAGTCGGGACAAATTTACAAAGTGACGCCAATGCATCACAGGATCACATGAACTTTGTGAGTATTATAAGTGCCCCACTAAGGATCGGAACCAGAAACCTTCTGCGTCGCAGTCAATAGCACTACCGCTGCACCACATCTACCACCTAGGCTTTCAGGTACACTGTAATAATCAATTTATAATGGTAACTTTTACATCACGTCCAGCTATCAAACTCCTTGTTAAATATCCACTTGTTAGCGATAGATCTAATTTTATTCCTACAATGCGTCTACGCACGATCGTCGCGTGTTTTTAATCAATTTGACGACACTATTGAAACAAATCCGTAATGAACACTATCAACACACACAGTGCTTCTATAATTACAGTAGTCGGGAGACCTGTTATTTTTGTAACAGTAAGTATTGTGCCACCGAAACGAGCTCTCTCCACTGATCCCTGTCCTGCGCTATCTCCTGCCAATCGTTTCGGAGGCCAAGATCCTCTTTAGGTCGCTGAGTCAGAGGAGTTAGTTAAGTATTGTGCTACCGAGTCCGTTGGCTCGGCCCCGCAGGAACTGCGGCCGTCCAGGCGTCCTGCGGAATGCCACAGATGCCGCTGAAAAGACGTGGTAGAGGCTGACCTGCGCGGTCTTCGAGTCAGCAATTGGCGGAAGTGAGCAAGTGAGGAATCAGTGGCGAGAGTATATACATATTCAACAATTCTTAGTCTGTTGGATCGGCAGAATTAGTCCTATAACCAATTTCTAAATTGTAGTGACTACTGTTAATAAACTAAAAGGCATTTTTAGCCTCCGTCGGTCTTAATTGAACTCAGATGCGCCATCATCCTCTTCATCAAACTTCACCTCAAAATACAAAGGAAAGAGGTGCTTGTTTTGTTTGAAGAGAGGACATTATGATTGAAGAATGTCGTAAGAGGTTGGCACAACAATCTCCGCAGAAACCGAAGGAAGTCCCAAAGTTCCCTTATTCAGAAGCCATTAACGCGGCTAAGAACTCACTAAATGGCAATTTTTTGCAGTTGTCTACTTGGATTGGTGGAATAGTAGGTATCAAAAGTCAAATCAGTCAGGATACCTAGTTGGTTCCAAATATAGGCGGGCTCTACGCGACTTATGCGCGTACTGCCCTGCCCTACCTAACTAATCTAAGCCGCTACTGTTAACAAAATAACACTCCTTTTTAGCCTCCGCCGTCTTAATTGAACATCTCAATCAGGCTAAGTTATTCAGAAGCCATTAACGCGGCTAAGAGCCCACTAAACACCAAATTTTGCCAGTTGTCTACTTTGATTGGTGGAATGGTAGGTATCAAAATTCAAATCAGTTTGGTTCTAGACATACGCGGGCTCTACGCGGCTTGTGCGGGTTGTTCTGTCCTTACTAAACAAAGCCACTACTGTTAACAAACTAACAGGCCTTATTAGCCTCCGCCGGTCTTAATTGAACAGCTCAATCGGGCTAAGTTATTCAGAAGCCATTAACGCGGCTAAGAGGCCACTAATCGCGCTGTTTCCGCCGCGGGCCGATTATCGCCGGCCGCGCGCGATAAAAAACGCCGCGGCGTTTTTTATCGCCTGTTTTGTCTTTTTCCGGATAGACGTGGGTGATGGTTCGGGTGGGGCTACATGGTGGATGTAAATTAGGCACTTACTCGTATAGAAGCTATTTATATCGACTTCGATGTCGCGTCGACTCTGTTTCAGCCTTATCTTGTTTGGTCTCCAATCATATAACTACTTATAACAGTCCACTGCTGGACATAAACCTCTTCCTATCGGAGGGTACTTATTGCCATACTTACTACGCTTGCCATACTCACAATGTTGCATTTACAGGGAACGCAGCTGCCCGTTCCCTGGATGATTATCCCTTAGTCGCCTTTTACGACACCCACGGGTACAATTGGGTGGGATGATGCTATTCTAAGCCGGCATCAAACAGTAGATGCAGGTCTGGGATCCAATCTGTACACTAACTAAACTACACTACAATTAATAACAAACAGTATTTAAATACAACAAGGTAATTTACTTGGGGGCAATTAAGAAGCCCAAGTCCTGCAATGGATTATTGTCGCTGATAGAGAATTAACTTTTTCTCTTATTTTTGTGAGGTAATATCAGTAATGTCATCCATCTTGCAGAAAAAATGGCGAATGAAACGTCAGTCCATTGTAAATAGAAAAAGGTATTAGGGTCTATGAAAATAAACTTACCCAACTGAGCTTTTCCTTTAAAAAAGCTACCTGCCACCGCATGTAGCCCCATCGTCTACAATCTATTAAGAAGCGCTACAAGCATTAGTGAAAACATCTTAAAAACTCTTAAATATAACCACGAGTTTGACAAAAAACCATAAGTGGCGCCACCTATTCTAATGGGTTGCTAAAATTAGAATAGAAGGGCGGGGATACATTACTTCCTTTAGAAAGCTTTTTACCGACGTTAGAGAGGAAAGAAGGGTAATATTTATCACTGTAGATGGATTTTATAGCCGTCTTCATTATGTTTTCTATACATTTTGCCTGGCTGGGTAGGTGTCAGGCTTTTCTATGGAACAGCTTTTGTTATTCACATAGGTATGGCCTAAAAGTTGTAGATGTTTATATAGATGCCTAGATTCACCAGTTTTGAAAAAAATACCGCTTGCCGGTGACATACCTACTGTACCTATAATGTAAGTAATGTACCTATAGTACTGTCATTCGAATAGGCCATATTTGACAGCTGTCTAACCCATACTAGGAAACATGTCAACAAAGAAAAATAGACCTTATGTCATAGCATTAACATGATTTTGACAGCTGTCAAATATGGCCTATTCGAATGACGGTACTATAAGTAGGAAGGTATTTTTTAACCCACGTACATACCTCCTCTACCTCATTACAAAAATTCAGAAAGAAAAAGTTGCTACCCTAGGCTGTAGATATAAATGGTCGAAAATAGGCGCTAAATTCTCTATTTTGTGACCACTACTACTACTACTACTACTGTAAATCGCAATGAACAAGATATATTTCACTTTGTCAATAAATGTTATATTTGGTATTTAAAGGACGATCTTGACGGAACTCGTAACAACTGTCTCTCTAATCTATTCTCAGGTATGAGGTTAATATCCGTTACAAAACGGTTAATGGAGAGGTTAACGGTTAATAACAATGTAAACTAAGGTAAACCCGGGTAATAAGGCCCACCTAACAACAAACCGAAATAAAACCTTTATTTTATCACCCTCAGGTAAAACAACGTTTGCAACGTATAGCAAAATTTACTATTAATTGACCTATATGTTTTTTTTTACGATTTTGACGATAAAAAGTTACAATTTTGATCATTTTTCAAAACATCGATTTTTGGCCTTCCTAAACTGGGCATGTGTTATAAGGCCCCTGCCAATTTTATTACGTTTGGAGTTAAAGTAAGCGTTAATTACAAAAAAATGTACACTAATATGAATGTTTACATATTATTGAACCTAAATAAAAGCAAAAAAGTTGTGAAATCATCAATATTTTCCAAAAAGACTTCACTTTCTCAGTGAGGAAGAAAACAGCCTGGCAATCGAAATTTCAGGAGCTAAGTGCAAAAAAATTGCCATTAATCCCAAAAGTATTTTTGTTTAGCTTAGAAAAAGGTATCAATTTTTAAAATTACTTGATTTTAATTTTTCATACATTGGGCCTTATTACCGTTATATGGTTTGGATAACCTCGATTGCGTGTTGCAAGGCTTAAAGTAAAAATGTGGTGTCAAAATTAATTTTTATTAATAACATAAGTAGAAGTAAAGTTAATTTAAATTCCAAAAAATTATGGGCCTTATAAGACAGAAACAGTGTAGAGAGGCCCCAACAGGGCTTGTAAGGCCCAAGCAATTACCCTGTGGGGCCTTCCTAACCGATCGGGGCCTAACAACCCGTTTTCACAATTTATGAATAAAATAGCGTTAAAAGTAGACATACCTACACGAATATCGATGGAATGATATATAAATAAACACATTCAACAATAATCTACTAATAAATTGCAGTATTAAATATTGAAAACTACTGTTTAGTGGGAGCCCAAAATAGCAAAAACACTGGCCGTGCCCGAGATCACCGAACAACCAGCCGTCACAGACAAAATAGCGGCCACACGCGGTCCGCTCCCGCGTCCCTGCGTTCCTATTGGTTCATTTTACGCCTGCTATGAATTTGGCGCCAACCGAACGTATTTTAAACGGTTTTCTGCGTTTGGGCCTTCGAAGACTGGGGGCCTTACACCCCCGATGTACCTTACAAGTACTTGTCAACTACTGATTCTACAAAGGTTTCTGCAAAGTCCTTTATACAGCTTGCTACGAGCGGGCATTTAACCAAACTGGTGATTCTAGGCATCTACCGGGAGTAACAGAAAGGGTAGGTAAGTATAACAAGGTACAAATTCACCGATCAGGTGATTCATTTACTATGGGAGGTCCAAATTTTTTTTTCATGTTTCGGCCTATGTTCCATGGGGAAAGTTGTTCAGTTTCATGAGTACCTTGACCTCCTTTCGGCTTGTTGTACCCTTTCTGTTACTCTCTGTAGGTATATTATGAACATCTTTTACTAGTAGAGGCCATCTGCGAAATCACGAAAAAATCAGCTATTCCATTCATTTTACCTACGCGGGTAATGATCACAAATGCCCTAGAATCACCAGGTTGAATAAATACCCGCTTGCTGGTAAATTGTACAATTCATTTATAGATTTTCCAGCTTCATATTGACATAATATTGTTAGAAAGCCTTTAAAACGATCCATCCATTGAGAAATCATCTGTAAACGCCTCTGCTTTCACAAGCCCATAACCAAAGTAACTTTACTTACAACATCTTAAACTCGACGACATCAAACATCTTTGATCAATCCGCCCATAAATTATCACAACACACGAAACAACATTAACTCTCCTGTCTCTTTCCCTCGTAAATTATCGCATGTCAGTTGTCACCGGTGACATGTCACTCGCGTCACTGCCTGTCACTTGTCGCGCGTGTCATAACAAGTGTGATTGTTTTATTTCGTTTTGTTTGGAGTTTCGAACAAGTTTAATGATACTTTAGGCGATGAGGTGACAAGATGACAGCTTCCTCGTTACATTGTGTGCTTTAGGGTTGGCGCATAAAACGAAAACGTAGGGGGAACGACGCGAGTTCTCGTCAATACCTCAGAATAGAGTTTACAGAAAGATCACTCCACCCTATTAAGGTTTTTCGCGACTATCACCTGTTACATAGCCAGGGTTGCTATTTTCAATACGAGGACGAACCACAGCTCTACGTACCTATGTCTGATACAAGAACGTACTTTAATATAATTCTGAGTCAATTTACGTATATCTGACTACGTTCCTTGAGGAAAGATGTTCAGTTACATGGGTTGCTTCATAGATGGGTTGTCTTGTCTCCTACCAAGAAGATTTTTTTCCATTCATCGTAGACATATTGTAGGTTACCGAGTCGACGAACGACCCTGGTTTATCTACTTGTTTCTTACCTGAATTTGTTAATCATATCCATATAAAGCCGATCGCTAAGTGCCTATAGATAAAAGGACAGAAATGATAACATAAAATTAAAACGAAGATTAAAAATTAACGGTTCGCCTTAATTGCAACTAAAAGATAAGTTTCCGAAAAGAACCACGTATTTTTTACTTTTTAGGCCAATTTCCAATTTGCCAAAACCAATCACAATAATTTTTATTTTTAATTATAGCCGGCACGGTCTTGTGCAGAAACGGCAAAAAACAAAAATATGGCCCAAAACGATATTGCAATAAAAAATGTTGACGTAATTTATAAACATGTTGTGATTGGCCTTATTTGGCAGACAGAGGATATAAAATTAGTTTGGGGATCTGTGTAGGCCACTGTGGATCACGTTATTGGAAGTTCTGCGAAACTAGCGCCATTTCGCAAAAAAGAAACATTTCCAGCAACCAACTAATACATCAGACTAGGTATTGTCAATATTTGATGTCAACATTTTTGTTTTTTTTTATGTTGTCTTAATAATAAACTTTTAACTTCTTTTTATTCGCTTTGTTATGAAATGTAGATATAGCAATTAGTGCCTACCAAAATTGGCAGATTTAACCACTTTCACTTGCATTTTGACTTTAATTACAGCGAAAAATTAATTAATATTACTGGCCCTAACTAATTAAATTTTAATACAGTAAAGTGATAAAACACTGCCTTTTATAGTCATGTCGCACTTAAGTGTAAACAGTTTTATTATAACAATAACACAAGAAATGTGAGCAATGGAGAATAGATTTAAAGAAATTAGGATTTTTTCGACGAAATGGCGTTAGTTTCACAGGTCTACTAGTCTTTATGAAAGAAAAAGTTAATAGAACAATAAAATTATTTGTCAGAACGGCCGGACCCCTGGTGTAGAGTACGCCCCCTTATTATAAAAAAGCATATCTTTGGAGTCCAAAAACTAAAAACTTAACCTGATAATAATTAATAGATGGGCACGAGAACAAAAAAAAATAACGTCATAATTAACAGTTACGCATTTATTATAAAGAAGCATAACTTTGGGGCTCGAAAACTTGAAACTTAACATGATAATTAACAGCTACGTCTCTATCTCTTTATGAGGTTACCGGAAGATTTTTGATATGACATAATAAAAGGCCGCCCTTTTTTGTTACTGTAGGGTAAATTAATGGGAAGGTACTTTAATTAAATAGGTGAACTACTTTATTTAGCTTTATAATTCCTTGATTCTTTGTTATTATTCTTTTAAAAGTTATTTATTTGTTTTATACTGGGTGGTCCATTTCTTAAGCGATTTCAACCACTGCAGCTTATTTTTCCGCGGAAAAAAGGCATTTTACTATTTTGAATCACTTTATCTACTTATTACAAAAAACCTTGAGAATCCTTTGCGCGAAATCACGACAGACATACAGACAGCGAAACGCAAAAAGCGACTTAATTTTAATGTACTTACCTATTACCTAATGGCAGAGCGATATTTTTATCTTCTTTTATAATCAGCAATTATAAATAATAAAAGTAAGAAGGTTTCAGTCAGACAGACAGTATCTCATAAAATTATCTTAGAAACAAATATTTCGTCCCTATTTTTAATTTATTTCAATAGCCTAGGTACCGTTGAGATCTAATTGGATTAGGTAATTAATTTTAATCCAAATAAAAAATCACAAAATATCACTATAATGCTTCCATTAAATTCGTCTCATAACCCCACGTTATAATGTAATAAGACCTTTAGATTGAGTTGTCAATATGGCGGTCACTAATTGTGATTTTTTATTACTTTTATTTATTTTCGTAAAAGGGTCCGCTTACCTTTGACTCTGGGCGCCGTCTCGGGGAGTGATTTTTATTTAATTTGATTTTGTTAAGGAGAAGGGGTTTTGATTATTTTAAATGAAACATTGATACAATACGAGGGCGCCCGTAGCTCAGTCGGTAGAGCGGTGGAACGGTGATCCACAGTCCCGGGTTCAAGTCCAGGCGGTCGCTGATGAATTTTTCAATTTTCTCATTATTTAATTTATGATACAATACGATTCTGTTTTGTATCATAAATTAAACTCTCCTCCTCTGTTTTCAACTTGTCCTTTATTCCACTCGTTAACTGATGCTTGTGTGTTTATGATCAAATTATGAACTCGTATCATAACCAGGTTGATTCAGTAATCGATCGTAAAACTCGAGATCGACTTTAAACCAAGAACATTCGGAATTATGATTTGATTTCAATCCCAAATCTGATTTTAAAAGGCAGATAACTTTAGTGTATATTGGGTATTTGTAAGTTGTTAAATTTTCAAATGAAGTAGGCAGTGGTCATAGAAGCGTTAATTGGAAGGCTCTGGAGTGGCAGCCATACAAGGGAAATCAAGGCGTGGGATATACCTAGGGATTTAAGGGAGCTCTACGAATACTTATATAGGGTGCATTCATGCCATGATACTGAACAAAATCATGATCAGCTCACTGCATTTACTATGGGAAGTCAAAAAAATAAACACGTCTCCTGAAATGCTTTCTTTTAGGAAGTTGTTCAGTTTTACGGACTGAATGCACTCTATCAGTATTCGAAGAGCTGTACCTTACATCCTGTAGGTGGCGTCGGATAGCCTCCTACTAGATGGACCAACGACATCGTAAGGGTTGCAAGTAGCTTTTTGACGCAATCAACAAATTGCGGTCTGTGAAGGAACCTATGGGAGGCTCAATCTCATTTTCATGGCGGTTGATCATTTACATCTTATGGCAATTCCTCAATTCCTACTTGAATTTCTGTTGATGATTATAGTGATATTTTTTGTACATTTTAATATTTTCTCTCTTCATCACAATTAATCACAACCATGGGAAGATCCAATCGCTCTCCAAATTTTTTCCCCAAATTTGCCACCGATCATATTTCACACTAATTATAAAAACGTCCAAAATTAAATCAATTACATACGGACGTCGCGACCTGAGACCTTTTTTGGACCTTTTTTTCAAATCGGTCCTTTTTTACACAAATAACAATAAATAAAGTCGCACAGCAGGTGAGGAAAGGACATTTTGTGGACAAAAAACTCACAGAAATGATGAAAAAACGTCCACTTTATGCGATGTGATTCTGGTCAGCTTTATCTTTTAACAAAATATAGTGTGTGGCGTGAAATAGTTCATTTTGGGACTTTATAGAGCTGTTTTTATGTCACCGTAGGTAGTGACTAAGAATACTGCAACCCCCAGTCCACTCAGGGTGTTTCGTAAAAGGCGACGTACAATTTTACCTCGGCTGAATACCTGCCGACTATGGTGGCATTGATACCACCTAACATAACATCACATAACAAAATTCTTTATTGCACAAAACACAAGGAATAGTACAACAACAGAAAAACACAAACAAAAGAGACAGTACAACAAGGCGGCCTTAATGTTAGAACCTACAATATCATTGCTTAAGAGGGCTGTCATCAAACATCATCGCTAAATCCTTTATCTACATGATTTTGTTCTCTAACAAAAGATACATATACGAAACCAAATGATCAAAACCCATTTTTGAAGTCAGATTTAAATGAAATATTTCCTGGAGCGGTAAAAACCACTCTATAAAATTCCTTCAGGGTCAGGTATAGGGCCTTTTTGGGTGTTTTTTTGGTAGCACGACACTCGTTAAGGGCCGGGTCGGCATTCTTTGAACGACCCGACGACGGTAGCGGCTCGACTTGCAGTCCGAATCGACTAATTAATCGTAAACAAAAGGCGAATTCTAATGATGTTATTCTTGGATTTAGAAGTCTCGGTTTTGGAAATAATCTATAATAGCGATTTGCTTCAACTTTCATCATGCGAACGGCTAAGGAGTGGGCTTCCCTGCCGGCGGATCTGTTTCCGGAACATTATAACTTGGGCCTTTTGAACGCAATAGTGAATAAGCACCATCTAGGCAAGTATGTTCCAACATCGTGTACATCATCACTTACCAACAGGTGAGATAGCAGACAAATGCGGGCTTATCTTATTAAAAAAAACTAATATCTACATAACTGCCTCAATGATCTACTGTTATATAGCATTTGGTTAATATCAGGAGGTACCTACAAAGCTAATAGTAATATCCTAACTTACTTTGTGCATTTGTGCCTAGTACGGTTAGGACATTGCAGGCTGAACCACCTGATTGTCTCAAAAGAAAGATGGTTCCGTGATTCGAAGGGAACCTTAGAGGGAACAACATTAAGCCGTCGGCCCCGGTTGCTGTCTATGATTACTTAGATGGCGGTCGTTACACAACCATGTCAGAGGTCTGCTACTTGTAGTAGGGTTTATTCAACCAGGATCCATCGGGGTGTTATACAACTTGGTGTCCCAATAAAAGAGAGAAAGAGGGCGAGAAATCTAAAAATACTTACAGCATATAAAAAAGCTATAACATACCTGCAAGCAAAGAGGTAGTTAATCAATTTCACTCATCAATATTATCAAGTCGTAAACATACTTATTCATTTAGTGAACATTATCAACCTTTGAGCCACATCACAATTAAGTAAAAAAACCTGCCCGACTCCAAAAAATACGACCAAAAATTCCATAAAGCAAAGGTTACCCCAGCGCGTTGACAAAACATGATTGATGATGCCAATAAAAATATTTCCTCATAAAAATTCATTCTTATTATTAATTCTAATAAATAACACATTTTTGTCCGACGGGAAAAAACGGGAATGCAGTGAGCGATGTTAAGAATGAGTTTTTTTGTGTAATTTATTATAAACGTCTATTAGAGTCACTCGTTGTGGGATAAGAGCCGTGTAAATCGTACTATGCTGTGCACCACCCACTATAGAAAAGGTTTTCACCGACTTTAAAAGGAGGTTTTTTGTTTGAATCAATCACTTGTACTTGTACCTACCTTAAGTTCATACCCTTCATGAAGCTGTGTAACATACCTACTTATACTTAATTCTTTTTTTTACTTCTCCTGTTATTTCTATATCACTCGTATCATGCCTCAAAAACTAATAGGTAAGTTGATTTCTTCTTTTGTGATAGCGACAAAGAAATCGCAAAAATTCCATTAAATCATGAATATGCAAAATAATTATCAACTTAAAGAATAGGGTTTCATCGGGTCGTTGGTCGACTCGGAGTCCCACTCGAAAAAGAAAGCAAAACGTATTAGTTTTCCGATGAAATGGCTCCGTACTTCAGAGGCACACTCTGAGGTTCATCAAGTTGTTCGTCAACTAGATGTCCCTCCCTCACGAAAAAAGAAGTATTAATATACCTAGTAGATTTCAAGATAAAGCCGACAGCTTTCTGAGTTTGTTTCCGCTATGGAGTCGGTTTATTTTTTTAAAACTACGACTCGCATTGTAAAAGGGGATACAACACCCGTGTGAAGTGAATCTTGTTAAAGTTTAACAAAACACTTTATTAAAAAATGTTAATTTCAGCAATATACAACCACAGAATAATAAAATAAAGCATAACCTGGTAATACCGTATGACAATACCTATTAACAAAAAAAAGAACAGTGTTGTAATGTGAGTCCCTGTCCACACAGCGTCTTTTTTAGCGCGATATATTTTTAATTTCTGTAGGTATTTGTATCGAATCTCATATTTTTCCGCACCGGTCTGGACTCAATGTGTTACAGAATTACAAGAAGTATTCACGCGAAGAAAATTCTAACAGGGCCATAGGTAAATCAACTAATCGTAGAAGATGGTTCTGATCATCATAGAATTTCTTAGGCAAAAGCTGTAGGCTATAGTTTAGTATACCTTGACAGAATCAGGACTTTCTTCTTCTTCTTCGATCGCTTTCTTTTTCTTAAATTCACTTTCTTCTTCTATTTCGTTCTTGGATTCCTCCTCTTCCGTTTCTTTCCTAACTCCCTTTTTCTGTTTCCTATTATCGTCTTCCTGATGTTTATTACAGACGACATGAGCCATGAAGACTGTCCAAATAAAACTGCATACACTCACGAATATGATTCGGTTCCTCTCTGGGATGAGACAGTAGTTCACAGTTTGTGCTGTCGGCCAGAAGACGAAACCAACTGTATACGCACGCCAGAATTTGTCTTTCACGTCTTCATTAGCTTCTTCGAAGGTCTTGAGCTCCATCAAGCTAATGCCTAAAAGGAAGTAGGCAAGGGCAAAGGGAGTGTAGCTGAGCTGCTCGACTACTGCCCTTTTGAGGCATGTCTTCAAGTTCCTCTGAGGGAACAGAGGCTCGGTGAACCTCATCCAACCGTAGAAGACCGGGGCCATGAAGAATGCACCTGAAAGTGGAGCCAGATTAATGGATTTCGCAAATACACGGGTGCGAACCATAGAGCATACTACTACAGCCTAGCCACATCAGTTCACTGCTAGATATGGGCCTCCCCCAAATAAAGGGCATTACTTACTATTTACAGAGAACGCTGCTGTCTGTTCCCTGGATCCATTCCTTAGCCGCTTTTTCTGACACCCATGGTTAGAAATGGGGTGATGATATTTTAAGCCGGAACCATACGAGATGTGCTTCTATTATGGCAATACAGATGCTACAAAGCCGCTCTCTTTAAGTCACTGGTCCATCTGGCCGGAGGGCGTCCAACCCGCTTACTCCGACATCCATCCGTTCTGCAAGTGACCAGCCTACTGCTACTTAAGTTTGCTACACTTCTCAATTGTTTCTGTTTCTTTGGTGCTCTAGCTGGTAAATGAATGAGCACAGCTAAGTGTCTCTGTATTCAGCAAATACTCACTACCTGATGCACAGAAGAAAGGAAATATAAATGGCGGTGGTTCCATAAGTGGGAGGGAGAATGCATGAACGCCTGCCTGGTGCGTGTAAGGCGCATTAGTGCAAGTGAGAAAGCATGACCTCCGGCCGCCATTTAAATTACCTTTCTTCTGTGAATCAGCTAGTAAATGGTTTATAGCGTACCGAAGATTCCAAACCGCGCGGCCCTACCCCAATCTGCTTCTGAGAACTTTACTCCAAACTCTAGGTATTCCTGAACCAGGCTGCAGCAAGGCCAGGTCAACCCATAGGAAATCATGCCTCGCAGCACGGGGTACTTGCGGGGTAGGCCGTAAAGAACGTGCCATGATACCATTCTCGTTATATGGTCCCAGTTGTTTCCCTGGTCTCCATGTTTTATATAGAAAACTTTTTTGCGTTGCGATGGTTTTAGAAGGGTTTTATCATGGTTGTTGTTTCTTGTTTGTCCAGTTTTTGCTAAGATTCTAAAGTAAAGATTGAGTAAAAGGAAATTGTTGTTTGTTGTGACTTTTGTACGAAACTGTCACGTCCAAATAGGCACTGAACTAAAACATAGTCAGCCTTATCCATTTGATAGAATCTCTTCAACACTCTTCAACAATCTCTTTTATGATTTTGCAATCTTGTTGAGCTTTCGAACAATGATATTATATGTAGCTTTGGAATGGGTAAGTGGCAATGGATCATACATGCCGATTTCTATCCGCTTCTTTCAGAAAACAAATCATACTCTCACATTAATCTACTTACTTACTAACATTTTACTGCTCTGTGCGCCTAACATGCCAGGCAAGACATATATCACTTATCGAAAGATAAAATTTATCGATTTCGATAAATTTATCGTGGACTGTGGCTGTTTTTCCACTACTCCGATCCGACATCGGATGTCGGAAGTTGCCTTCCGATAAATATCGAAAAGCCGGACAACGCTTTTCCACCTATCCGACAAAAATCGGACGGCAAATTGTCATTATCTTGACGGACTCGGACTTGAACGGACGACATGGTAGAATGTACAATGGTTTACCATGCATAATTGCCGATATGAACGAGTTTTTAGTTTGACAGATGTCATCTGAAATGTAGATCTCGTTAAGGCCTACAACTTTTTCAAACATACTGATAACTTAGCACGCATAGTTGCCGAGATAAATGATTTTTTAGTTTGACAGCTGTCACCTAAAATGTAGGTCTCGTCAAGATATTTAACTTTTTCTAAAACACTGATGTTATGGCTTGCATAGTTGCCGAGATAAACGAGTTTTCAGTCTGACAGCTGTCACCTTAATATAGGTCTCGTCAAGATAATATTTTTTTTCTAAGGCACCGATGGTCTGACTTGCATAGTTTCCGAGATAAACGAGATTTAAGTTTGACAGCTGTCACCTTAAATGTAGGTCTCGTCAAGGACTACAACTTTCCTAAAAATAAACTGATAACTCAGCACTGATAATTGCTGAGTTATCAGTTTATTTAGGCGCCTGACTTTAGACGCCTAGGCAACCATGTCAGAGGTTAGGCAAAGATGCCAGAGCCATAGGTAGCTAACAGGTAAAAGACGGATCGGAAATAGGTAGTGCAAAAGCCTGCATAGTTTTTGTACGTCTGTCACTTCGGACCGACAAAATACCATTCCGATTTGGAAAATTATCGTATCGATAATTATCGGATGTCGGTGTAGTGGAAAAGCGAGTATAGTAGTTTAATAGATTTCTAAATCGGATCGACAATTATCGTGTATCGGATCGGAGTAGTGGAAAAACAGCCTAACATGCGCGCCACGAGAGACAATTTTATCGCAGTTTCTCGTCCTTATCACGACGATATGTCAAATGAGTTTTGAAAAACCACCCATACACAAATTGAACGAATGAAACAAAAATTGAACGAATGATAAACACAGTCGTTCTCTTTCACAACTATGAGTATTGAAAGGGATAGACTGTTTTCTTTTTTAAAAAGATTGCCGAAGTATTTTATTTTGAAAAGGGCCTTTTTACTAAAAATTTTTTTTTTTTTTACTTAGTCTGTTCAGTGTCCCAGTGCAGGGCAAAGGCAAACTAAAATTTATTATGTATAATTAAACTGGTTAAATTGGATGTAGCTTCGGCTACGGAGTTGTCAGGCGAGATACAGAGTGGGCTGTAGCGTCAGACGCTATGAAGGCGTCGGACGCTATATGGAACAAGCTACAATAAGAGGGCCAGCGGCGAGCACTACGGGGGCGTCGGACGCTATGGATGGTGAGGGGGGGGGGCGCCGGACGCTATGAAAGGTGAGGGGTAGTGTTCGACGCTACGGAGGCGTTGGACGTTATAGACAGTGGGGTGTAGCGTCGGACACCCTGAAAGGAGTGGGGAAGCGTTGAACGCCCTGGAAAGAGGTGGGTAGCGGACGCCCTGGGGAGCGGGGGATAGCGTCGAACACCCTGGAGAATGGGAGGTAGACCCTGGATGGCGGCAGGTAACGTTGGTCACCCTGGAGGATGGGGAGTTGCCTCGGATGCCCTGAAAAGCAGGGGGTAGCGTCGGACGCAACGGAGGTGACGGATGCTGTGGAGGCGTCGGACGCTATGAAAACATCGTACGCTTTAAAGGATGGGGAGTATTATCAAACATCATTGATGCTTCAGGCACTATGGAGGCGTTGGGCGCTATCGAGAATGGTTGGTAACGTCGGACGCTATGAAGGCGTTGGACGCTACGTAAGACAAGGTAAGTCGTGGGATGATTGTGTATCAAACAGGGGACTGATTTTCGGTTTAAACTTATCAAAATTCATTTTTCAATAAGAGTACGAAAATACAGCTATTTTTGCTCTACGACGCTCCGTTTTCGAGATAATTGAACTTTTAGTTTGCATTCGTTTTTTATATTAGAAATCGTTACTTTATTGAGATATGATGCTACAGAGGCGTAGGACGCTACGGAGGCGTTGGACGTTATGCACGTGTCGGACGATACGGAGGCGTCGGACGCTACTGAGGCGACAGACGCTATGGAAACGTCGGACGTTATGGAAAAATTGAACGCTGTAGATGATCGGAGGTTTTATCAGACGCTATGGAGGCTTTAGGCACTATGGAGGCGTCGGACGCTATGAAGGCGTTGGACGCTATGTGAGATAGGGTAAGTCGTGGGATGATTGTGTTCCGAATAAGGGACTGATTTTAGGTTTAAGATAATTAAACAAAAAAGTTCCAATAAGAGTACGAAAATAGAGCTATTTTTGTTCTACGACGCTCCGTTTTCAAGATAATTGCACTTTTAGTTTGCATTCGTTTTTTATATTAAAAATCGTTACTTTGTTGAGATATGATGCTACGCAATCGTAAGACGCTACGCAGGCGTTGGACGTTATGGACGTGTATGACGATACGGAGGCGTCGGACGCTACGGAGGCGACAGACGCTATGGAAACGTCGGACTTTATGGAAACATTGAACGCTGTAGATGATCGTTTGTTTGATAATCTTAAAAAACAAATCAGGCGCATATTCGGTTTACAATCATCCCATGACTTATCCTGTCTCACATAGCGTCGAACGCCTCCATAGCCTCTAATGTCTCCATAGCGCCCAACGACTCTATACCACCTGACGCCTTCATAGCGTCTCTACAGAGTTCAATACTCCCTATCCTCTACAGAGTTCAATGTCTCCATAAAGACTGACGTTTCTATAGCGTCCATCGCCTCCGTAGCGTCCGACGCCTCCATATCGTCCGACACGGCCATACGGTCAAACCCCTCCGTAGCGTCCAACTCCTGCGTAGCATCATATCTCAATAAAGTAACGATTTCTAATATAAAAAACGAATGCAAACTAAAAGTGCAATTATCTCGAAAACGGAGCGTCGTAGAGCAAAAATAGCTCTATTTTCGTACTCTTATTGAAACTTTTTTGTTTGATTATCTTAAACCTAAAATCAGTCCCTTATTAGGAACACAATCATCCCACGACTTACCCTGTCTCACATAGCGTCCAACGCCTTCATAGCGTCCGACACCTCCATAGCGCCTAAAGCTTCCATAGCGTCTGATAAAACCCCCGAACATCTACGGCGTTCAATGTTTCCATAAAGTCCGACGTTTCCATAGCGTCTGTCGCCTCCGTAGCGTCCGACGCCTCCGTATCGACCGACACGTCCATAACGTCCAACGCCTCCGTAGCGTCCTACGCCTCTGTAGCATCATATCTCAATAAAGTAACGATTTCTAATATAAAAAACGAATGCAAACTAAAAGTGCAATTATCTCGAAAACGGAGCGTCGTAGAGCAAAAATAGCTCTATTTTCGTACTCTTATTGAAAAATGAATTTTGATAAGCTTAAACCGAAAATCAGTCGCCTGTTTGATACACAATCATCCCACGACTACCTTGTCTTATGTAGCGTCCAACGCCTTCATAGCGTCCAACGTTACCAATTCTCGATAGCGTCCAACGCCTTCATAGTGCCTGAAGCATCAATGATGTTTGACTCCCCAATCCTTTAAAGCGTACGATGTTTTCATAGCGTCCGACGCCTCTACAGCATCCGTCACCTCCGTTGCGTCCGACGCTACCCCCTGCTTTTCAGGGTGTCCGACGCTATCCCCCGCTCCCCAGGGCGTCCGCTACCCACCTCTTTCCAGGGCGTCCAATGCTTCCCCACACCCTTCAGGGTGAAACCCATCCCCACCCTTTATAGCATCTGAAGCTAGCCCCCAAACACAGCGTCCTTCACTATCTCCACCACTCATAGCGTCCGACGCCTTCATAGTGTCCAACACTACAGCTAACCCTCTATAGCGTCCGACGCTACACTCAATTTAGCCGGTTAAATCGTATTTAAATCAATAAAATACGGCACCGCCATTTTATCCTTTGCTATCGTCGACTCGAATGATGGACGATAAAATTCGAGTAATTTAACTCATTAAAAAAATAAAATTCGATAACAAATGGCGCGCATGTTACGACTTGTCGATAAATTTTAAAATTGTCGATTTTTGACAAAGCGACGTGATAAATATGTGCGCGCATGTTACCGACAGTCGATAAATGATATATGTCGTCGAATCACGATAAACGGGCGTGATAAAATTTTATCGTGCCTGGCATGTTAGGCCTACTGGTCTACCTTCGTTAAAATGTCACCCTTTGCCACTAGTAAATATCAAGCAAGTATCAAGCATAGATTTATTCTTAGTACCAAGTATTTAGTAAACTTTGAAGTAACTAAACTAAAAACTTCGCGCGGCATAAGATTCTTACGCTTTCTTAAGTTTTCTTCAACTGCAAACGACTTCCTCGATTTTAAATTATTAACTACCTACAATCGAAAAATTACAATCACAAGTTTTTATTGTAAAACAAATAACAATAACATTATAATTGGCCTGTAATTGTACAATCGTGTTCCGCGCCACGCATCCACCGTCCATGTTATCTGAAAGACGATCGCCGAACCAAAATCGATCCACCCGAGCCAAATAATCGAATTATAATCGAGTAACAATCGATTTTAGATTAGAACAGTAAAGATAGAGCGTGAAGTGCAAAGTGAAGCATCAGAAAGCACAAAATTTGAATCAGTAGGTAAAGTAGGTAAATTATGTGTGTTAAGTAGTAATAAATCAACTGAAGACTTTTCAGAATAGTCGTGTTTTGAAGGCCTACCTATGGGATAATTTGGTGAAAAAAACTACCATGGTTTAATTTTAAAGCCTGTCATTATTAACATTAAAAACTACCTAGCCAAATTATTTCAATTTTCAGTAGACAAAATCGATAGATAAGTAACAATAGTAACAAAACAGGAGTCGCTTTTTACGTTTCTCTGTTTGTTTGTACTTACCTACTTAGATCTTTAGTGGGATTTGCTAACTCATCCTAAACCACGCCTCAGATTTTGATGCAGTTTCTAGTAATAGTTAGTGTGGTTTAGGAGTTTATTATTATTTTATGTACACATGCCGGAAAACGTCTTTTTCCTAAGGGAAAATGAGTTGCAGTGGGTGACACCCACAGATTTAGAAGTAACACCGTAGGTGGGCCGGCCGCTTGTGGAGAATACCTAAATGGAGATGTTCACCCAATGGTAGAGTGGATAAAAGTTTGTTTCTAATGCACCTAGCTTACCAACTAATCAAGACAATAAAGCTTATGTCTATAGTTTTGTGTTGGTCGAACAAATCGCGAGATCCGATTGTTTCGCTCGCTGGGTGGCCGATAGCTGATGGATGAGGAATTGAGGACCTAATTACGTGTCACGTTTTGGGCTCTTATTATGGTTTTATTAGTTTTATAGACTGATTTTAGTAGGGAAAAGCGAGGTATTTTCTTTCGGTAGGTACCTATACCTACATTAACATAAATTCAACAAGACAAGTTAGATTTTGAGTTAGATAATCTAAAAACTAGCAGTTGAGGAAATTGTGAATCTAAGTACTCGTTCTAAGTAGATACCTACCCACTGAAAGCTGATTGATAGAAAGTTTTTATTCCATCGCATCGGCGCATTTAGTTAGTCATACCAAGTAACCTAAAATTCTAGGATGCCGCGAAAAAACAAAATTTCTTGAACAATCATGAAGAATTGCAATGCCATGAAGTTTTGCAATTTACGAATACTAGCGACATCTAACTTATTGCTGTCTGTACTAAAAAACCATGTAGCTTACCACGCCATCTACAGAGTTCAAACAGAACTATGTGGACAGCCATTAAAGCCAACTGCATACGAGCTGAGAGAGTTCATAAATTTACTAACAGATGGCGTGGTGTGATTAGAACGGCTACTCGCTAAGAGATGGCGCTGTGACTTTTAGTGATTCTCTTCAATCATAGATGGCATGAGTAAACAACAGTCTGGGTTTACTTGTCAAGTAAATGAGTGAGTTTAGTCTGAAGCTCTATATTTTTGGCTCTATCATCAATCCTCGATTTAATAGTATCTATGTAGTTTCTTATAAGTTGATATTGTAAACAGAAGTGAAATGAACAAGGCAGGAAATCCACAGTTGTTGAATAAATAAATAAATATGTCTATGACGCTTTGACGCAAAGACAATACCTACTTATGTTTTAATTAATTTTTACCTGATAAACTTTTCATGATACCTAATCTTTACTTATAAAAAATCTTAGCGAGGACTTTCCACCGTCGCCGCCACCTGAAATTGCGTGACTCGAATAGGTAGGTAGGTATTTCAGCCGTATGATGCCGGCATTAAATAGCATCACCCCATTTCCTTTACGCAGCTGTTGCAAGTGATTGATGTGATTGATATCTGATTTAGTACGTTTCACTGCAGAAGACCACCAAATATTTTACTATGTACCTAACACATTTTCACAGCTATCGCTGAAGCTCTGCTTACCCTAGGGGATAAAGGATGGCGTGACTTTGCATCAAATTTTTTGCATGCAAAACCGAGTTTACAGGAGGTTCACTCGACCCTATTTAGGATTTCTGCGATTGTCATTTTGTTACTTAGCCAGGGTTGCTACTGTCAACAACCTCAATACTTATAAAATTACAAACAACAGTACATATAAAAATGTCAAAACAGTAAAATTTTATATTCTGAGCCAATTTGAATCCGAGAAATATGACGTTCGTGGCAACCAATTTCTTAGTTACCTTGACTTCCCCTGAGATTCCAGTAATTTCCTGTTAAAATCAGTAAGCGTCAAAATCGTTGCTAGTAGGTAGGTACTGAGTGAGCCATCTGTATAGCCTCGCGCGCCGTTTCCCTAATTTGTGCCTACACCTCCAAGCATCCACTTGACTCCAGCTATCGAGGAATGCGGACTTAGTTGAACTTGATAGGGGAACTCATAAAATGAACATTTTATTGCCAAAACGACAGCTTTTTACTCCACCGTCTCCACCCACAAACGTTCTTGGAGACTCCCTAGCGCACACAGTTGCCTCAAATCCGTAACGCAGGTGTTGAGAGTGCCTAGCAGTTATTTGGTATGGACATACTATTATTTATTCTGTGGTATGGAGTGAGACTTTAGGTATGCATGATTTTTATGTTTAAAAAGTTACATGAGGAAGCAGCCAATTTTTGTGGCGACGGGTTTCTTGTCAAATTGTACGTACACTCTCATCTTCGTATCAGCCCACGTGTACCCATTGCTGAGTATAGGCCTCTTCTTTTTGTCACCATCTACTGTTCTAATGATATCGGCCGCCACTCTGTTAGCACTATGGTCCACCGTCCGTCGTCCCTCAGAAGCAGAAAACTCTCCGTATTTTTTAAGAGCTAATACTTGAAACGTCAAACACCTAAATGCAAAAAAAATATTGAGTAGAAGCTAATAGCCGTAGAACGTATATAAGATTCGATACGGTCTTTGTATCTATGCATAGCGCCACTTAGCGCAAGATACTTCTTATAAGGAAACTTTCGCCAGATTTTGAAATGTAAATGACCACTTGAACATATTTCGACACGTCTGTATTATTTATTGACTGTTTGTGTGTGAGGTAGACGAAATTGTTTTGTTAATATTAAGTTAGTAACACCAAAACACTTATAAGGTTGAAGTGCGCAATAAATTAGACTATAATTTGAAAGGTGTCACAAATACATATTCTTTTTAAAAAGTATTCACAAAATAGAGGATTTACAGTAGGATCACTCGACCTTATTTAGGATTTTCGCGATTCCCACTTATACATAGCCAGGGTTGCTACTGTCAACAATCTCAAATTATAAGAAAAGAATATCAAAACAGTAAACTCTGATACAAGAATGTACCAAATATGATTATGAGTCAATTTAAATCGATTAAATCCAAGAAATATGACGTTCGTGGCAACCATCTTCCTAGTTACCTTGAGTTCCTCTGAGATTCCGGTTCAGTAAGAATCGTCTCTAGTATGCTCTAGTACCTACTGAGAGAGCCACCTGTAAAGGCGACCTAATTTGTGCTGATAGCTAAAGTGTGGTCGTTCGAATAGGCCAAATTTGACAGCTGTCATGAGCTGTTCAACCCATACTAGGAGACATGTCAACAAAGAAAAATAGACCTTATGTCATAGCATTAACATGATTGCGACATCTGTCAAATATGGCCTATTCGAACGACCGTACTGTTGCATTATACTCATATCGCGAAGCTAACCCTGTCCGTACACAAACGGATATCGAGTTTCATTTTAATTTGTTATCTATTCGATCAATCAGAATTATAGTTGAGAAGACCACTCGTTGCATTCGGTCGTATGGTGGTCCCTTTCCCACTTGGTAGTAAACTCAAATGAGAAAGGGAACGCATTATCGAACACACTGTTAAAGATACAAAAAAGCTGACTCTAAGAATATAGCGTGAAATTTTACTAGTGACCGATAGCAAAAACTCAGAACCGGTTGGTGATAAGGAACAACTTTCCCCAAGGAACATAGGTCGAATAATGAAATAAAAATTTGGACCTCCCATACAAATTGCCGATCCGCTGATTTGAGTTACTATGGTAGGTCCAAATATTTTTCATATTTCAGCCTATGTTCCTTGGGGAAAGTTTTTCCTTATGACCAGCCGGTTCTGAGTTTTCGCTATCGGTCACTTCTAAAATATGATCCTATATTTCCATTTCCATCACAAGATTATCCTAAATACCAAGAAGCTTGACTTGAATAGAACATGCATCATGGAATCAAATGCTTCATAATTTCAAAATAAAAGTTGTCTGTTCGGTTCATTGATATGAACCTTATGGCCTGGCTATAAATATCTCGGACTGGACGGGTTAAAGATAATGTTACTGAATCAGGTCTCAAGTGGCCTATTCGTATCTTGGAGTAAAAGATCAAGCATTACTAGTAGTAATAAATAGATTTTACTACAGCTATAGCAGATATTGTGGCCAGCCAGTTATAGATAACTACAGTACACTCATATGAATAGGCCATATTTGACAACTGTCAAAATCATTTTAATGCTGTGACATAAGGTCTATTTTTCTTTATTGACCTGTCTTCCAGTGTGGATTTGCTAGCTGTCAAAATATGGCCTAGTTGAATGACCGTACTTTAGTGGCCAAGCGCGAGTTGATCCATGCGACGCCGCGTTTATGGAAAAACTGCCATTACGCAGAGACACCATAGATTTGACGTAAAGTAGCTTTTGCAGCAGACAAACGCGAGGTAGAAGGTAACGAAAAACCTCCCTGACCTACCGGAATTCAAAAACTACTACTTTTGGAATTCCGTTTTTTTGCACTTATTTTATTGTCACACTGTAGGCTAATATAATAATAATAAATTTTATTAGATTTGCATCTAGAATTATGTCAGTCGTACCAAAGTGTTCTCTTATTATTAATTTATCACCAAATGATCTGGCTTTGATGGCAAAGAACATCTTACAATTTGTTGAGATAAAAAAATATCGTACTTAGGTAAACTCGTAGCAAATCGCTACGAAGGCGTAGAGGTGGCGTAGTAAAACGGCAACTCAACCACACGACACTCAAAATCCATTTTGTTCAGATTTTTGTTCCATTGGAAACCATTGTGGTCAACCACTGTACAAAATATTCATATACTACCTAATTTATGACAAATTAATATTGAATTCTTAAATAGGATTTGTCATACCTAATCGAATCCAAAATGATGTGTTATCAGTGCTTCCTAAAACTACACATCTGTATGGCGTAAATCAGGACATAACAACTTATTTTTTTCATCTTCCCTGGAAGGCCCTTGCCCACTGTCCGCACTCAGCGGGTCACGTCATGACTTCTGTCAAACACACGTGCTAGGGTCATTGTGCAAGGCCCTTGTTGTTACTTTTTTCATTCCTTTTACTTTGAAAGAAAGGGACGTTATCCTTAATTTTATTTTCATTAAGATGTGACTTCACTGTTTACGATGCGATAATGTTCCTTTTTTAAAAGGTAACCTTTTACAGTGTTCTACAGATTTTTAATTACTACCTACCAATGATTACCAATGATATTATATACTCGTATTTTGTTAACTACTATGCATGCATAGTTGCAAAAATAAGGATCATAACAAAAGTTCAAATCGCACAAATCTGTCCGAACTAAATGTTCTTATTTATTTTACAGGTCCAAAGTTTTATTTCGACCTTGGAGAAAAATGTTCAGTTTTAGATGCCTGGCGGTCACCTGCTTTTTTCCAGTTACATCTCTGTGACTACTTATATTGGGTAAGAATTTACTAGTAGTGCCTATAGCGAAAACTTACAACCGGTAAGTGGTAAGAAAGAGGAGGTCCCAATTTTTTTTCATATTGACCTACGTTCCTTGGGGCAACATTATAGATATTTGTTAATGAGTTTTCGCTATCGGTCAAAATAGCTATCGTGTCACGCACAGTTTTTGCACCCGGCGCCACTGCCACCACAGACCATATTTACGAGTGTTGGCTGTGTTTTGCATACACCGCACGCCCGCTGCGCCGGCGCAGAAATGTTACAGAATGCGAAACAGGTGGCGAGGCGGAGATAATGGCGGCGATTCTGCTTGCTGAAACCCAATAACACATTCCTGACTATACAGGGTCTAAGGGACTGACCAGAGAAAGAACATGAAACAGACCGACTTTCCATTTCAACATTTTTTTTTTTAATCTATGATGGGCTTACTCTTGACCCCAATCTTACCCTAGAGCAGAGATGGGATCTACGGTGGAGCGAGCTTGCCCAGAAGATGCCTATTCACTCTAGACTTAAAGAGATTCAGGTTATATGCACATTTCAGAAGATTTGACTTCTTATAGTTGATGCTGATAGTGAGTTTGTATGGGAGGTCGTTTTTTTTGTCTTCACTATGTCAGTATTCGAGAAGCTGTCCCTTACACCCCGTTGTTATATTCCCATGTTTTTGCTTGATTCGTTAATGTTGACTGCGGGAATTTTGTACATATGTAAGGACATAAGGACAAAAGAAAGGAAAGGTCCTTAGACAACTTTTGTGACCAATCAATCTTCTGTCCCTACCTCGTGTCGTTTCCTAAAACGAAACCCTATAGATCCATAGAGCGCACTCTAAAATTATGTATCAATCATACGTTTCTTCACCTTGTAATTTAAAGTTTCCCTTTCTTTTCCCATCAATTAAAAATCACAATTATCACAAACTAAAAACTAAATGAAACGTTCAGCAGAATCGACGCCTATAAGCGAGGTTCACTGAAGCGGGTCATTGGGGAAAAAATTGGCGCCTCGGATGAGAAAAACTTGATGTTGATTTATACGGTTTCATCGACGATTCTGCAAATAAAAAAAACTTAGATCATGGGGTCAAAAAATTACGTAGTCCAAGACCGAGTTCAAAAAATCTATCTTTGCACAGAGAAGTAAAATCGGGGCGGCGGCGGACATGTTTATAATGATTAATCTTTGTTAGAAAGTTAGATAATGGATAACAGATTATTAGAACATTTTACAATAAAAGGTGAAAATTTACTAGTGACCGATAGAAAAAACTCGCAGAAAAGGCTGGTGATAAGGAACAACTTTCCTCGAGAAACATAGGTCGAAATATGGAAAAAAAGCGGCTAAGAGCGTGTCAGACACGCTCACAAGTAGGGTTTTGTAGTCAACGTTTAAATATCAGGTCTTTCAGCGTTACAAAGTTAATTTTGTTGCTGGTTTGTTTGCAGCTGTATGATTACCAACCGCTAATTGATAAACTTCAATATTTCCTTAATCTTAAGTGATACAGTATTCGTTATAGTTTTCATGGTAACTTCATATTTAGAACTATATTACATATTTTTTTCAAATTTTTAGCTTGCATACTTTAGAAGTTACAGCTGGAACAAATTATGGCTCAAAAACTACCCTTTTAAAAGCAAATATCTCGAGACAGAAACATTTAAGAGACTTTGTGTCAAAGAAACCTCCCCTTAGTTTTAAAAGACCTATTCAACGAAACCCTACTCAATATTTTTTTTTATGTAGCCTGCTCCGTGTTCCACTGCTGGGCAAAGGCCTCAATATTACAAGAGAAAAAAAAATTTTTGCCGCCTTTTCACATGTATGGGAAGGGGGTCCAAAAAATTTTTTTTTCAACACAATCTATCTTCACACCAAGTTTGATGTCGATAGCTCCAAAACTGACGAAGTTATGAGGGCGCGACATACAGACAGACAGACAGACTTACCGAAATGAGCCTCCATAATAACTCAAATTACCTGATCAGCAATTTTGTATGAGTTTTCGCTATCGGTCACTAGTAAATTTCACCCAGCGATGATTTGGTGTGCAGAAAAACGTAAGTAGATACAGAGGTGGTATTGTACGTTATTTATAATCATTAAACAGGTGCCTTTTTAAAAGCTTTTAAAAGTTAAAAGCTTTTATTTAACTTGCAGTGTATGTAAGTATGTATGTTTGTTCGGGTCAAATCTTGCAACTCAATTTTGAAGCAGATATTCTCAACCGATTGAGCTGAAATTTTGTAAACACGTTTAACTCAGATGACAATGCATGTTAGATTGTGTGTGCTTATTCTAAATCCAATATGGCGGAATATCCAAGATGGCCGACAAGTAATCTTTGACGCACTCCTACAATATGGGTGTCAAATGAAAGGGCTTGCTGATAATTACCTATTCGAATTACAAGTTGACGTCATTCTAACTATGGTGGACTTCTTAAGATGGCAGAATAAAATTTTTATGCTTTTTTACAATAAGGATATCAAATGAAAGGAATTTTTCAGAATAACTCGATAAATAAAGTGACGTTTACGTCACTCAAAATAAAACCAGATATGACAGACTAAAGGTTAGATGGCGTATTAAGTTTGTTATGTTTTCTTACTAAATGGGTGAAAAACATAGACAAATGAAAGATAAATACTAGTGTGAGGTAAATGACGTCGCTTTGCACAGATTTTTAGGGGTTGAATGGTTGTTGTGTTGGGGTTTTTAGTCTTCTGTTCATGGCACTGTCAATGAAGAAGCAACATAAAGTTCAGCGATTGCCCCGCTTGGGTACAAGAAGCTTATCGTAGAGGACGAAACTCATACCGAGTTGTCGTAAGACAGTCATGAGACCGATGCCTCGCAGATTCGCACTAGTAGTCCGTATGGACGCAGTTTCAAAGTCAATGAAGAATGTTGTAATTTTTTCCAGAGGTTACTAAAAGCAAAAAAAGTAAAAACATTTTAAAACAAGCTTTTATTTGGGTGCGCTAAAAGTATAAAATAATCTATTTACTAAAACTTTAACTTGTAACTTTTAATGGCATTAAATCTACGTCTTCACAATTTATACGATATAAAAGCTTGTCGCGAGATTTGACCTGTGTCTAAATCAATAAATAAATTAGAAAACCAGTGTAAATGATCTTAAATAAACTTTTAAACTAAGTCACACCACACGAGTACCTACTTAAATCTCGCGACAAGCTTTTAAATTTAATAAATTGTGAAGACGTAGATTTAATGCCATTAAAAGTTACAAGTTAAAGTTTTAGTAAATAGATTATTTTATACTTTTTAGCGCACCCAAATAAAAGCTTGTTTTAAAAATGTTTTTTACTTTTTTTTAAATGTAACACAGAACAGTCACCATTGTTCTACCGTCTGGTTTAAGTTCGGGCTACTCCCGACAGCTCAAAATGCAACTCCGCGCCATTATAAGAGTCCCTCAATAATACGAGCAGTTCTATGGCAGGTCCATTGGTGTAACAGATGCGTCTGTCCAACGATACATCTTGTGCATTACCAAATTCTATTCAAACAGTTTTGTGTTTACTTGTTCATTTGCTGAGGAATTGCCAAAATAGTGCAAAATCGCCTAAACAAGGCGATTCCGCTCTGTTTTCACGCAATACATACACGCAAATTGCCGGCGTAAGTGAGAAAGAGACGTTTACATTACACCCTCGAGGCAGGCAGGCCTTAATGAGTAGTTTAAGTAGAAGTTGGTAACAACCCAAAGGTATGGAAACATGGGGTGTCATATTACGACTTCGGAAGCTTTTTTGTACTTTACGGTCTATGAATGTTGTTCATAGACCGTAAAGGATCGTGTCCAATTTTGAAAAACAAAAACTTTATGACTACTTAAATTTTAAGGATGATTCCGGTAATAGTACATTACGTCACAGGCCGAGTATATAGCAATTTCTGGTCGAGTGGCATTGGAAGGCCGAGACGAAGTCGAGGCCTTCTAAAGTAAACGAGACCAGAAATTGTTATTTCGGCCGAGGTTTGTATAGTGCTTTTCTCCAATTTGCAAGGAAACAAATATTTAAATCGTGATAAAATTGACACTTTGTAATTTTTAAAGTTCGCAAAGCGTTGGCGCTGGTTTTGCTTACGTTCCGTTTCATAAAGAATGCGCGGGAAATTCACATTCAGCCTTCAAACTTCAAACAAATTGTGTTCCATAAAACACCTAATCACAAAAGTGTGAAGTTTAAGAACCCTTTTATTACCGGCCTAGTCCGGCAATTTCTATTACAGTCCTCTGCGCCTTGACAACATAAATGAGCCCATTGACGTATTCTTTTTTTAAAGTAATGAAGCTATTTCCGAGCAAATTGGAGAAAAGCACATTACTGCACTTTTATTGGCATTTTAAGATAAGTTTAGATAAAAAGTGTCTGAAAAAGCATTATGGCTTCTGAATTTGTTCATATCGATTTTTTCTAAGATTTCGTCGTTTGTGAACTACGGGAGGTCCTTTTCATTTAACATTTAGACTTATAAGTTTCTTGGGGAACGTTGTTCAGTTACTTCAGTAGGTACCTAAGTACATGACTTTGCTGTGAGGTAGGATAGTTTTTAACTCTTTTTCGTTACCTACAACTATGATTTTAACATCACCTCATAATAAAGCCGGCTTTATGAGGTTATACTATGAGGTCATTAATGTTTATATGGAGTACCGACGTTGACAGACACAACCAAACAAACACTTTCACACCTCGTCTGATTCACTAATAAACAAAAACCGTCTGGTACGTAGTGTCGTGCGAGTAGGCAGCCTATTCCTGCTACTTACTGTACCAACTATGGTAGGTACCAACATGAAAGTAAAATTAAATTGTATGGCTCTACATTTTTTACAGGAACGGTAGCTACTACCAGGGTCATTTGAATTTCTCATATTTGACAGCTGTCAAATTCAATTTAATGCTATGACGTAAGATCTATTTTTCTTCAACATGTCTTCTAGTATGAGTTTGACAGCTGTCATATATGGCCTTTTCGAATAGTCGTACTTAAGGTAAAATTAAAAATGCCAGATCTAATTTAGCGACGATTTCAGCTAATTAAAACTGAAAGTACCAAATGGTAACATACCTACAAAAAAAGATCCAAAATACCAACTATAATACAGCTGGCGATATCTTATCCTACTGAACTGACAAACAAGTTATGCAGAAAATGTACCTTTTATCAAACATCATACATACATAACGTAATCATTAGGTACTGTAAATAATTTCTTCATATGAAAAATATTAAATAGTAAAAAGCTAATTAATTACAAGTTTAACAACACTTGACACATTCTTAACGACCCATATCCATTCCCCAAACAAAAAGGCAATCAAACTATCATTAACGCGGCAAAGGGCATCTCACGCCGAATGAAATCATCCGCTTTATTTACCCTGGGAACGACAAGGAGAGCGACAACATTCCAACAGGATAGAAAGAGAGAGAAGCAGTCCCATAACTCCGCCCACTAAACGCCAGAACCCAACGATTGGCTTCGCGAGAAATCTCAGGACCATCAGTCTTCCCGAGCGTGTCTTAAAAACCACAACTAATTATAAACTTGAACTACTTAATTTTCCTGACGCCCTGGTAGTTTGTGAAGTGACAGTGACATGGATAGCTACGAACAACACAACGAAGTGACAACTTCGTACAATAACAACAGTTTGAAGCACAATTTCAACGATTTCTGTGAATATGTTGACGATAAAAAGGATTCATTTTGCAACGCGTATTCAGAGAAGCCGTTTCGAAAGGATAATGGACAGCAGAACGCTACGCCGTTTTCGGTAAAAGACATTCTAAATATCCCGCCACCGAACTATAACTACGACGTATGGAAAGCCAGTGATCGAGAGCGAAGAGGATATGAAATTGAGTACAATCAACCACAACCTTACTGTCCTGAATACTACAGTCAGTACGCCGGTCTACCTGTACACAACAACTTCGACTACTGGACCCCAGATTTATACCACGAACACAGCAAAATCGAGGACTATTACAACTACAGCTACAATCCATACTGCCACAACCTTCATCATCAAAACTATGAGTACATCCCTGAACAAGTCCACCAACTGTCAGATGTTTCACCATCAAAAGAGGCTCTACCAGTGGACATTGTACAAACATCAGCAAGTGTACCAACAACGTCAAATTCTCAGCAAGAGAAGAAAATCGAAATAGAAGTTTTCCCCAGTCAGACGTTTGACAATGCGCCGGTCTCTAGGAAAATTATTGAAAGTGAGTTATTGTATTGAATACTTATTATTTTATCTCCGCAAAATAATAAATATGCTGGAAATATTTGTTAATTTAAACTACAGCGGTTTTATTTCCTACGCGCTTTCCCGCGGTAACAAGGTGTCTTCTGTGACTTAAAGTAGCCTATGTCACACCAGAAAATTCAGGTTTTTCTTAGTACTACAAGATTTTTTAACGACGGTGCGGTTTGGTTTGGTGATTGTAGATTACACAAAAAATAATTAATAATGTTAATAATACATTCGTTCATTCATTCCTCTTTAATAAGAAATCGTCGACATAAGCGTACGTAGTATCTAATAAGTATATCTCGATGACATAAGCCGATCATGTCATTACAACATTATTTACCTCAAGTAAATAACAACTCATTTATCTATCTGAAACTGTTTGTAATTTATTTTCTAATTACACTCCTGCCTTTTCAGAAACCCCAACACTTTCCAAAGAGAAGAAGGACAGGAACGCGAAACGGAAGCCCAGGATCCTGTTCTCTCAGAGCCAGGTGCATTCGCTGGAGATCAGGTTTAGAGCTCAGAGGTACCTGACGGCTCCAGAAAGGGAGGAGCTTGCCAAGAACCTCAACTTGTCACCAACACAGGTAGACTAGTTAATTCACCTTAAATTCAGTTCTCCTACAGTATGATGGAGAGGTTTAGAGGTTAGAGGTACCTGACGGCTCCAGAAAGGGAGGAGCTTGCCAAGAATCTCAACTTGTCACCAACACAGGTACGAAGGAAGACTAGTTTCAAAAGCCTCCTGAAATTCTGTTTTAGCAATACCAGGTCCATTCGCCGGAGATCAGGTCAGAGAGGGAGAAGCTTGCCAATAGGCTAAACCTGTCACCAACATAGGTAAGAAGCAGATAATAAAGGAAACCCAGGGTCCTGTGATACCCGAGCCAGGTGCATTTACTTAATAATTATCGTGTTACAAGTGTAGAGGTACTTGACTGCTCCAGAACGGCTTGCCAAAAGTCTAAACTTGTCACCAACACAGGTAAAAAGAAAGGCCAGCTTCAAAAGACCTCAGTTTCCTAGAGACAGGTGCACACTGGACATCGGATTCCAAATTCACAGGTTATTAACCGCTCCACAGTGGAAGGAGCTTGCTAAGAGTTTCAACTCGGTGGAGATTAGGTATCGAGCGCAAGGGTACCTGCTAACGGATATTGAATCGATCACCACGATTGGCATAGTATGTTGTGATGAAGAAAGCTTAGCTTTACAAAGACTGCGGGATCATCCGTGAGACCTTGGTACTAAAGGTTGTTTTCAAATTTTCTACCTACTAATTAACTGGTATTTTTTCTGTTTTTCTGTAACTTCTCTAAAAGTACAATCTCTGAACCTCTACTCAAAAGAAAACCTACTTAATATTAACCACTTTTATTTTTGTGCAGGTAAAAATCTGGTTCCAAAACAGAAGATACAAGAGCAAACGGATGAAATCTCCTGAAGTGTCAACATCGACAGATGCCAAACCAAGTAAGACTGGCAGAAAACTCTTCAAGCCTGAAAGCAAAGACACTTCGACTGCTGACTTCTTTGATTCCTATAAAAACGATATCAAAATCGAATCGAACGACACACTTTCGTCTTCCATATATTTTGATGACAGCTTACCTTATGATAGTGTGGCTGAAAAGTATTACAAAGAAAACCTAGTGGATAGTATAGCCACCTCTTCTGGATTGAATTTGTATGGAAACTCGAATGAGAAAGGTTTTTATGAAGATGCTGAGAGTAAAAAGTTTTTTCCTTTAAATTATGTCTGTTGATTTTTAAGGTTAGTTTTTGTTTTAGTTTGCTTTGAAAAACTTTTAAGTTCCTTTGTAAATTGTATTCAAAATTTATTAAGATAATTTTAGACAATATGTTTTTTATTAGTCGTTATTATGTTTTGCCAAAGTTAGACTGATTTACCAAAGTATTGTAGTAAGTTACTAAGTTTTTTTCTTTTTTTTTTTATGCCAAATTCGATTGCAATGCAGTGCCAAAGTACTTATAATTAGATATATTCTATTTTATTTCATGTATATAAGTAAATAAAAATTATGATTACAAATATTATGCTTTCATTTTCTTTCAATACTTCCCTAACTTGAATTTTGATAAGGATACTGCAAGTTTTTTCATCGACAACTGTAAACACTTTCTTATTCACGGCTATTCAAATAGGCCATATTTGAAAACTGTCAAACCCATACTCGAAGACATGTCAACAAAGAAAACATGATGTCGTTGCATTTACATGATTTTGACAGCTGTCAAATATAGTTTATTCGAAGGATCGTAGGTAAACCCATTTCCCTATTACATAGATGGCGTGGCGGTGGTTACACAAACATAGCACCACAGCACAACCACATACCTAGAGGACTATCTAGTACCTACTTTAATCTACATCTACACTAATATAATAAAGAGGAAAACTTTGTTTGTTTTTTTGTTTGTTTGTTTGTTTTTTTGTATGTATATAATCGATAAACTCCGAAACTACTGGACCGATTTCGAAAATTCTTTCACCATTAGAAAGCTACAACATTCCTGAGTAACATAGGCTACTTTTTACCACGGGAAATTCCTCATTTCCACGGGAAAACGGTTAGCAGCAGGAAAAGCGGGAAATACAGCGGATATTACCTAAATAAGCCAAACCGCTTTACCGATCTTCGCGAAATTTGGCACTGATATTACTAGCATAGTAAAGATGGACATGAACTACTTTTTGTCAGCCCTCGAGGATCTGGAGTACGCGTACCTGATGAAGACCACCAGCATCCCATCTAAACTATAAAAGATACGGTCATGGCTTCATAGAAAAAGTTGTTCACCATGACGGGCCGCTTCTGCTGGCACATGGTCATCGAGGATCTGGAGTACCTGATGAAGACCACCAGCATCCCATCTAAACTATAAGAGATACGGCCATGGCTTCATAGAAAAAGTTGTGAATCATGACGGGCCGCTTCTGCTGGCACATGGTCATCGAGGATCTGGAGTACCCGATGTAGACCACCAGCATCCCATATAAACTATAAGAGATACGGTAAAAGCGTCAAAGTAAAAGTTATTTAGCATGACGGGCCGCTTCTGCTGGCACATGGTCACGAGGGTCTGGAGTACCTGATGTAGACCACCAGCATGCCATATAAACAATAAGAGATACGGTAATGGCTTCAAAGTAAAAGTTATTCTGCATGACGGGCCGCTTCTGCTCGCACATTTACCTCTGCTGGATCGGAGTAATGGACTTTTTACTACGGGCAAAGATCCAATTTCTACGGGAAAACAGGTAAGTAGCAGCGGGTGAAACCGCTGGGCGGGCTGCTAGTATCTGAATAAAGTAGGCAGTTAAAAATTTTGACACTAGGCAGGGTTCATCGGGTCGTTCATCGATACTACAGTCCTACATACATACATACATCACGCCTATATCCTTTGCGGGGTATGCTTACTATGTAAACGGCTGTAAAAACATTGACGAAAGTTTGAGTCATTCAGAAGACTGTGTATCACCATAGTGACTGGTTACCGGCTTGTCGCCTAAAATTGCAATAATCATCAACTCTCGAATCCCTTCGTTGCTTCACTTGCTTCTTGAGATGTGGGGTGATGCTATTCTAAAGCCGGCATCTACTACTACATGAAGTGCCTGCAATAAATGTACCAATAAATTAATAACGTGCCAACAGAAAAGGAGAAGCTCTTTCAGTCTGTGTCGCGGTGTTTTTGTTGGGATTCGTTTTATCTGAATTGCTACCATGTTGCACCGAGTGAACCGGGCTCGACAGACGAGCGGTTATTTAGCACTAAAACATCACCCATCAGCAACTTTTTGGAATACATGCAAAATTTTCCGCCGTTTATCGATAAAACCGTTTTTTTATCCGTTTATTAAATCTGGGCTCGGCAGGGCGTAGTTTCAGGAAACAATTTGTTACACTGCGTTGACGGTTTGCATTATGTGGCAATACCAGTGAGTATTAGGAATATTAAACTTTAGTCGAGAAGACCTTTCCCACTTAGTGGTAAACTCAAGTGAAAAAGGGAGCGCTATACGGCCGCGACTGCAGCTAATGGTCTTTCCGACTATAACCTGCTATGAAATGTGCTACATGAAATTGCACTTATACCTACATTATAGTTTCAATAGGTACCTACACAGGATGGGAAGGTAGTTTAAAAAAATATGACAGATAAGTATATTATCATCATTAGTCAAAATATTGACCCTTTTGGAGAATACTGCATAACTCACTACGCTTGCCAGGCAAATTGAACTACTTATTATGACACCCACGGGTACATACATGGAGCAAATAAGGTATTTTATATGTACCCTGCACTTGGGTCGAGTATACCGCCTGATGTAGTTACAGAGTGCTATTAATGATAGGCTTTGCGTATATGGCCTAACACACGGCACAATAGGATGATTTTCACAGTTGAGTCACGCGGACGCAAATCCCCGCGGTTTTTAACCGCTCGTCTGCACAGCCCCACCCCGGGCGAAACCGAGACGCCCTATAGGCGCCGGCGCCAGAGCCGAACCGATAAGATATTGATCCCTATTCCCTACACGTGTCCTTAGTACAATTTTTTTATTCCCTTTTTTATCTTGTATGGAATGTATGGGACCTGTATGGGAACCACCGCCACCTGTTGGTAAAAGCTTTCAATATTTTATTTTATGACCTAAGCGTGCGCGCGGTAACTTTTTTATTGTTTTAATGTAGTAAAATTGGTTTCGAAATTGTTTGAGGGGAGTTTTTGTATCGCTCTCACAACATGATGATGGTAGATGTACGTACCAAATACACTTCATACTCTCCCTCTGGAGCACGGTAAGAACCATCTTAATGGACATCAGCTGGTAGATACATGGCTTTGCCTGAAACAAAATACAGACCTTCGGATCCTGAGACCGAATTCTCCTTCTTCTTCTTTGCGACTTTGCGAGGTGCGGCGTATTAAATTTTTTCAGAGCAGTAAAGCCATCGAAAACCGAAAACAGCAACCACTGGTCTAAGCACTCGTATCACACATGTGTATTTAGGTATATGGTCCCATTATATGATACCATGTTCTACTCGCGAAACTGAACAACTTTTCTTCGTAACTTTTTATTGAAATATGAAAAAATATTTTGGACCTCCCATACAAAAATGTCCAAAATTTACTTTTGTTTCGGAAAAACGTTACTAAGAAAAGTTGTTCAGTTTCACGAGTAGAACATACCCTGAAAATATTTGCAGTGAATTTAGACCATATACAAGGGTATGTGTGGATAGGATTAGTAGAACGTATGATACGAGACGAGCACAATTTGTATTAGTAGCAGACTTCCCGATCCGAAAAAAAATTAGAGTTGACCGCTGGACCAACAAAGCGTTTTTCAATAAATCTTCGCGAACATGCCCCTTCGTCAATAACTATTCCATATTATAACAGGGGCTCTAACTATGCTCTAACTGCCGACCACATAGTAGTGACATAAAGTATTGGCTATAGCGGTGGTAGTGTGATGTATGACACACATCAGTCACGTGGTCGTTTGTTTAATTATAATTTGATAAGTATCTAGCATTTATTGCGCCGAAATGATATCTACAAAATTATTATATCAAAAGAAGCAACAAGTACTTAATTGAAACGAAGCAATGGTGGACACACACAAACTTTGCAAAATTGTTAGGGTTCTAGTTGACTACGGAACCCTAAGAAAGACAATTTTAGAGCTTTACGCAATGTAACGCTATATATGCCCGTGTTGTATAGATCGCCTAGTAGAACGAAAGAAGCAAAACTGCCAAGTTATTTAGGATGAGCGGATTCTAGTTGACTACGAAACCCTAAAAAAGACAGTTTAACGCAATGCCTGTTAGACTAAACTCCCATTGACAAAGTCTTAGCTCGTAAGGCTACCGATTGGAAGTATGCATGCTATAACCATGGAAACTGCCGGTGTTGGAGCTAGCAATCTTAGTGGGTTCTCAAGATGAGTATAAGTTTTAAACGGCAAAGCTGTGAGATGTAAGTTTTAAAAATAAAGTTAGCTTTTCAAGGCGGATAAAAAATACTGTTAGTTATTTCGGTTGACCACCCATACCTCCTAAATATGATCTATCGTTATAGCATAATTCCAATCGGTAGCCTTATGAGGTAAGACTTTGTCAATGGGAGCTTATTCTATGTCTATATGGATCGCCAGTCTGTACTGGCCCCCAGCAGTGATGTATGGCGCTTTTAAGATTATCTAGCATTAATTCGCCGAAATGATCTAGCTTCAATCTTCATACAAAACTTTTATATCAAAAAAAGCAAAAGGCGAGGCACGAGGACACACACAATTGGCAAAATTGTTCTAGTTGGCTACAGAACCCTAATGTCTGTATGGATCGCCTGTCTGTACTGGCCCCCAGTAGTGATGTATGGCGCACGTGGTCGCTTGTTTGATGTATTAATATTGGTGCTTTTAAGGTTATCTTATTACAAGGTGATCTGGCCCGATAGACCGCCGCAGACCCCGTACACCCACATGATTTTCTATATCAGTGTTTTGGAATTACTTTTTCATGATTTTATTTTAATTTTACATTTAATATTGAAGGTGATCTGGCGCGATAGACCGCGGATTTATATCTTTGTTTATATCTTTAATTTCAGAATAATATCTTCGTTTTACAGTTAATATTGGTGCTTTTAAGGTTATCTTATTACAAGGTGATCTGGCGCGATAGACTGCCGCAGACCCCGTACATCCACACGAGATAATGAATCATAGTTTTAGTTTATTTCTTTATTTTACAGTTAATATAAGTATTCTGAGGTGGTCTGGCTCGATAGACCGCCGCAGACCTCGTACACTCACATAACCTTTTGTATCAGTGAATTCATTATTAATACTTTATCTGTTAACGGCTAACGTTAAATTTTTCATGACTAAACTTTATTTTATTACTAACATAGGAGCTTTTAAGGAATTAAAATTTGTCATTTGAACATTTGTATAGAATATTCATCTCTTTCTATCACTATCACCAAGGGCCGTGAGAGGTCCGCTGTTGGACATAACTGGTCTCTCACGCGCTTCCGTTAGCGGAAATTTGTCGCCAAATACATCCAATCTAACAGTGTTGCCCACAACCCTTCACAAGGACATCGGTTATAGTTTTGGGTGGGACGACCTTTGACGTGTACCATTTGGAAGTTCCTATACAAATAATAAGTTATGCAAGCACTAGTTAGCAATCTTATTTTGTGTTGAATATTTCCGGGATATAAGTTTTTTTTACTGAGTAAGTATTTTAATTAAAGATTTGTTTTGTGTGCGTCACATCAATCTTACGAGCCAGTACACTGTTCGGGTGTACACCATTACGTGCCAAGCTGCGCTCGTTAGCTTTTATTTGTACGCCGGACTCCCGTTCCAGCCGCTTACACTGTAAGACAAAATAAAATGGATACATACACAATGTAATAAAATATGCTGAAAATATTTTGAGCTTCAGGATCAGCCCCTGAAACTGAACAAATTTCTTTAAGGAACATTATTATGCACTTTTAAAAAAAACTATTCAAATGTGGTCTCCTAGTCAGAAAACAATCACAGGGGTTCCAACCGTTCATCTAGCCACGAAAACATGCCCCAAAAATCTACTATGACTTTGTCGGTTATAGACGTTAAAGACTTTATACTTTAGGTCGGAATTACCTGGAGAACTACTGCGCTTCGCACTTTATCATCTACTACTCTACCGGGTCGACAGTATAATTACCAAAAGAGTTAGAAACAGTGTAAGTACCAACATTTTGCAAGATATGTTGTGAAATGAAAAAGAACGAGTTTCCATAGAGAGTCAGACAACTGATCGGATCTGGGGCCGTATTGTTTTCACGTTTACCAACAAAGTCTTCATTCAAAAGCTGTTCTGATCATGCCTGCAAAATTTTTGGTACACCACATAGGTCCACGTCTCTTAGACCCCTTAGGTTAGTGTCTGATATTACACTGTGCTAGAATCAACAAGAAAATCTTAGCTATAGTTGAATGCGAGCCAATCGCTGCATTCGCGGTCCTATGGTCTTAAACTCATGTGAGAAAGGGAACGTCATACGGTCTCGAGTGCAGCAAGTGGCCTTCTCGACTATGTATTATCTTAATAGATTTAAATTTTACAAGATTTGTCCCGAAGTGTAGTTGTGGTGTTTGTCAGAGTTATATCAGAGCATTCACACGCGTGTTTTAATGTTCGTTTGCCTCTGTGGCCGATCACTTAATTACTACATAATCGCACCCATAGAACATACGGGGTTGTCAGAGCCTCAGCGATAGGTATAGGCATGTAGCCGCATCTTACCTGTGGTTTTGAAAGAAAAGTTGTCGGTGGCATGCTGTGGTAAAAATGCTTCCAAAGAACCATCATTAGATTAATGAAACTAATGTTATTCGAAAAACTACAGGTACCTACTTCAAGAAAAAGTGAAATGTACCTAAAGCTGATTTTTCCGAATTTTTTAAATAACGTAGGTAATGCTAATTCGTCCATAGTATGCTTCAATCCTCCATACTATTGACTCTAAATTAAACACAAGAGTTCTTCGGAATAAATACTTTTAATTAAATAATTTTGAATCGCTCATAACATAAACAATGGTCCGCGCGCGTCGACCGATAGCGTCCAAGAGAGAGCCCCAGGGCTGGGACCCACTCAGGTGTCGAGATTAGTGCTGATCATAGCTTGTCGATTTTCAGCCTAACAAGGAATGTAATCAAGTATTGGAGAAACCTAATACAGTGCTTTTAGTTATTGTTCTTAGCTAATACGTGGCTAATACAAACCGCAACGAATAAACTTTCTGTTGTTCCGTGTTCTTTCAACGTCAAAATATGCCAACTAGCGCCATCACGCGTTGAGTAGCGGAACTATTTCAAAAAGTGAGAACCCAAGCTGCAAGGGTAAGAAGTAAGAACGGTGAGAACCCACACGGTGAGTTAGTTTTTATACTAACTCTAGAGGGCGCTTTCTTGGCATCTTACTTAGTAGTTGCTCACAGATGGCGCTACTAAGAATAGAAAAAGGTTGTTGATGAAGGGAAATCCTTTTCGTAGTGTAATTTACTTCATAATTTGTATACGAGTGCAAATAATTTTAAGAAGCACAAGTCTATGATTATAGCTCGCAAAGGTAGATAAATACATAGGGAGGGACTTACCTACATAGTGCTACGAATCGTAGCTCGTAGCGAAACTATTTTCTTTCACGCATTTGAGTAAGTAGACAGTACTTACATGTAGGTATGCTTATTAGGAAGTATAGTATAGTTATACCTACCAACTTAAATATTTTGAAAGTTCTACGTTTAAGGTTGCCATGTTCTACTATTGAATGAGTGAAATAATTTATCTAGGTACCTACTTAAAAATAACCCACCGTGGGTTATACCTATTTTTAAAATAGAATACTTAGCAAAAATAATAGTACATAGAAAAGTAAAACAGTCTTTTATTTATTTTTCTTACAAATACAATCCATTTATTTCCACAAAATTAGTATAACAAATTACAATAATACTTAATGTAGAGTCTCTGTTCAACAGTGTTGCGACGATATACTCATCGGAAACTTAAAATTATATTTGGTGCCAGCTCATTTTAAAGTTAAATCCATATTTTAATAAGTCTATCTACCTACCTATGTTCCTTGGGGAAAGTTGTTCCATTATTTACCAACCCATCCTGCATTTTCGCTATCGGTCACTAAGTAGGTAGTAATATTTCACCCAGTATGTTCCTATCTACAGGTACCTATCTACGTAGAACAGAGGTCATCAAAAAATCCCAAATTGATTGCCTAGGTATATCTCTCCATCAGTACTCTATCTCATACTTAACTAACTTAATACGTTTGCCTACTCTATTATGGTTATGTTATGGTTCACCACAACACACCACTTACGACCACTTCAGAGTTCGGACAACACTTTATTCGCCATAGACTTACGAGGGCTTAGACACGGCATTCATTAAAAAGGGAATTTAAGGGAATCCAAAATTCCTAAAAACTTTACAACATTTAAAAATGAACGACTTTTAAAACTGCTCAACTTTTTAATCTGACGTAGGTGCCTACTTGAAAACTGAACAACTTTTTAGACTGATCTAATCAACTTTATTCATTAACTTTATTCGCAAAATTATTCGCCGCCGGCGACATTTGTTTTTTTCATTGGCTTATTTCTGGAAAAGGATGTTTTTATTTTTCACCACCATATTCGTTTCAATTGAATGTAATAGAATAATTTAATGAAATGTAATAATTCAATGAAATGTAATAGAATAATTTAAAATTAATTCCATTTTTCCAAAAATAATGGGATCAAAACAATTAGGGGTCAAAAAAGAAGAAAGCAATTCTTCATTGGCTGAATATTTTTAAAGCTATTGCTTATGCAACTGCCTTTAGCAGCACTATCATGGCCGTTGGCTTTGCTGAAATCGAGATGGGCAAAATAAAAAATCAGGGCCCGTTCTACGCAAATTCGATGTCCGTGTTTTTGATCAGGGCACTAAGTATTCGATGTCCAATATAAATAATAAAAAAAATTTGGACCTCCCATACAAAATCGCCGATTAGCTTCAGATTTACTATGAGAAGCCCAAATTATTTTTTTTATATTTCGGACCATGTTCCATTGGAAAAGTTATTCAGTTACATGAGTACCTTGACCTCCTTTCGACTTGTTATACCCTTTCTGTTGCTCCCGGTATAGATGTATGCCCTTCTTCTTCTTCTGCTTCATTGAGTCAATAGTATTTTTTTTGTCCTATCCATTCGATCGCAAGCTCTATTTGATCAGGGCACTTAGTATTCGATATCCCTCAATATCCACTCATCCAAACGAGTATTGATGAGCCATAATCTAAGTAAAGTAGCCTATGTCCAGCAGTGGACTATATGCCATATAGATGTATGCAGTTCTTCTTCTTCTTCATTGAGTCAATAGTTCTTTAAGGATTGCTTAAAACTGTTTTTCACTAGGATATATTTTTGGATAATTGTTTAGGCGTTTCTTTGCCGATACTGACAGGCACACATTTGAATTAGCACATTAGCATAGCACCCATTATAATGAATGACCTATCTACTACTTTGTGAGATCTATGTGGCTTGATCAGGGCACTCGGTATTCGATATCCACCAATAACCACTCATCCCAAACGAGTATTGATGACCCTTATCGGAGTAAAGAAGCTTATGGCCAGCAGTGGACTAGATGCTATGTAGAGGGATGCCATTCTTCTTCTTCTTCATTGATTCGATAGTAACAATTGTTTTGCCCTGTCTATTCAATTGGGAGCTCTACGTCGTGATCAGGGCACTCGGTATTTGATATCCACCAATATCCACTCAACCCAAACGAGTATTGATGAGCCCCGGCTAAGTGAAATATTAAACCAGCATAAGTGTTCCGTATTGGGCTTTAGTGTTGTGCTTATAATATAAAGTAGGTAGGTATTGTGTGTTGTGTAAGTTTGGTATCTTACACCCAAACAAAGGGCTTAAGGGATTCGATTAAATATGGTAAGCATGCCGTGTGATGCCGGCTTAGAATAGCGTCACCCCAATTCTACCCATGGGTGTTGTAAAAGCGACTAAAGGATAATCATGCAAGGAACGGGCAGCAGCGTTCCTTGTAAACGCAACATCTTGAACTGCGCTCGCCAATCCGCCTGCCAAGCGTGGTGGGTATGGCAATACCCTCCGGTAGGAGGAAGCCCATGTCCAGCAGTGGACTGTTGTGGCTGTTATGGTGGGTGTTGTGAGGAAATGAGCTTTCCAGACTTTGATTTGAAAGTTAGTTTGGTGATAATATTGTTTTTATCCTACATTGAATAAAGGTTTTTGATTTTCAGTTAGTCTCTCCCGCTCACTCATGAACAATCCAAAATTTAAGGTGTCAGTTTTTTTCAGGCTGTAATATTTTACAGGAATAATTGTTAATATTCTAGATGCAGCAGTATTTATTAAATCGTACAAATAGTTTTTGCCCGGCTTGTATTGTATCAATCACAAGAAAATCGAAACCCTAAAAATGGAATTGTTCACGTGAGAGACTGTACCTAGAGACAGAGTAGGGAAAACAGAAGATAGATATTAGGTACCTATAAAAAACGTCTTCCTCCAGGGAAATTATATTGAGGATTTATAGGTAGGTAAGCAAAGTAAGCGCCGATAGATATTAGATCCCACTGCTGGACAAACGTTTCCCCTTCTGTTGGGCTCTGACCGCCGTGATTATTTTGCCCGCCGTGATTATTTTTACGGCATTCTATTTTTAACCGACGAAAAAACAAAAGAGGAGGAGGTTCTCAATTCGTCCCGAACTTTTATGAATAAAATTATTCACGATATTTTTTCCGTCAGATCGGAAACTTGCATAAGATTCAGTTTATTACAAAAAGGGAGAAAAAAATATCACTCATAATAAAAACACTGTGCGGACAAGGCTTCAATGCTCTATCTGCACAGCGGTTTTATTTCGCGCGTTTTTTTATTCGCTTTTTTGTAACACACAGAACACACTTAATCTTATGCACGTTTTCGCACTGACGGAAAAGATTTCGTTTGTTTTTCATTAGCGCAAGATGAAAATCGCGGTACTTACCTACGCGAATAAAAAAATTTAAATCATCAGATGTATGGGCGCTGCAGGCTGATTTCTGCTTTAAGGATAAATAAGTATTATTTAGAAATCCTACCTATTTAATGTTACATTTTTGTACCTTTTCCGTTAGTTGATAAAAACAGAGAAGTACCTACCTAGACCTACCTAATTTATGTGGTTGGTACCTAATATAAATGCAAATAACTAAGGTCTATCATTACATTGTGCAAAATCAAAAGGTCTAATTATTTTCTAACTGAAACTGGGTGGGTCCCATACATTTTCTTGGATGTTTTTATCTTCGGCCATGCTGATAGAAACTAAACTAGGTATCCTATAATAAATTACCAATAGGTATGTTTTAAGAAAACTGCCTATCTTACCTGCATTGCATATCCAAGACAAGACCCCCAACTTGTGAATAATTTTTTCATAAGATAATTTTCGAATAAGTTCTTCCTATTTATTCGAAAGAAAATCTCCTACACTTACTACGAAATTATCATCAAGAAAATTGGTGTTGGTTGACGGTCCACTCAGGCACTTCTATTGGTCGACCGCAATCACCGCTCGCTCACTATTGGCCGAATTGAATGGGCGCTAAAGGGTGAAAGGGACGCGGCGTGCGCGATGAAGGGAGGACCGTGCAGGTGAGAGGGAGATAGATAGATACTTGTCGGGCACTTACGGGCGAAGCGGCGTCACCCGCGCTCGTAGGAGCCGTAAGCGGAGGTGCGATACAACAGGTGCGTCGTGTATTGGCTGTTGACAGGTAGAGTTTAGTTTCGGAAAACGCTACGTACAAATTATATACTCTTTGCCGTAGAGACGCAGCGCTTGAAGTCAAAGTAAAAATGGTTTTAGGGCTGTAAGCCCCCTAAAATAAGGCACTCTAATTATTTGAAAAAACATTTAATTCATTGACACATCTCTATTAAGTTTAATTATCGCAGTAAAAGTGTCTGACATGACATGTCTGTTTCGTATAGGAAGCATAAAGAGTGAGACTTAACATGAGTTTCCAGCAGAGATCGTCAGCAAACATCGCAATGAAATCATAGGTAGGTCTTGTCAAATTCCTGTCCTGAAAATCCTATATACATCACGCCTGTATCCCTTGCGGGATAGGCAGAGCGTAAACGGCTGCAATAAACGTCTATTTGGACCAGGTTTGACAATAGACTCTCAGTCATTCAGAAAACTGTGCATCACTATAGTAAGATGTTGTCAGCCTATCGTCTGAAAATCCTGAAATACCAATAGCCAGTTTACAGTGAACCTACAACCCGCATGTGACCGAAGCGATCAAATCGCATCCACGTAAACATCTTCAAGAAAAACTCAACGATCCCCACTACTTTACACTACTTCGCTGAGCTTTTTTAAAAAACGATAGCTCCAAACTACAGCCATCTCTTTCTTACACATAGAAACTATGTCAGGAGTTGATTACTTCTGTCTCGTTCTAAGGCTTAACGACTTACGGGCGGGCAATATTGTTCATCACAAACTTTATTCGTTTGAGGATCGCTTTTGCGGTAGCGCGCGAGTGCTAAATGTGCTTCCGAATTCAAATTTGAAAATGGAATCTAAGCTGAAAAAGTTTGACTCTTTGAGTTTGGAATGTGAGAAAAATAAAACGCCGTTTTCTATTAACGATATTTTGACGAAAGAGGAGGCAAAGTGCGAGTTGGACTGTGATGAAATGAGAAGATATTGTCCAGATTTTGGCGGGAAAATTGGATTTTTGGGGAAAGCGGGGTGCTACAGTAAGGATGGAGAATATGTGAAGCAGGAAGACGTGAAAATGAAGTACTATGATGACGGTTACCGTGACTTTGGGGATGATGGTGCTCTCGACATGTCCAGGAAAAACCACTACCCGGTTACAGAACTTTCAGGTGAGCGATAAAAAAAGAAAGTTTGTTTTTTTTGTAGAGTGTGTTTTTCAAAGGTGTAGTAGGTAAATCATGATGATGATGGATGACAATACCTAGGTAAGTAAGACTTAGTTAGACGTGTCAAATTTTAGGGTCCCATAAAGAATTTTACGATCAGCTGATGATAGTTAAATACCTCCTTTATCATATTCCGATCCATATTTTGTAACTTTGCAAATTCAGTCTGTAGGTAAGTAGATAAAAAGTCTGTTCGCACGTAGGTAGGTAGGTATCTTTTCATATCATTTTTGCAGTTTTTCTAGCTCTATCATAAATAGTGATACCTACTCCTCTCAAATTCTTACATTCTATGTAGGTAATTAATATAACGTAATACAAAATAAAAAATACCTGCTGCAAGATGTCTATTTTTATCATCTGTTGTGTACCTAATAATAATCTAAAAATCTGACCGACATAACCTTAGGTATCAAGCTATAAATTTATTTACCTAGTTGAAAAACAGTTAAATTGTGGAATAAATCGTGTCCGGTAAGAACTAGACCCAGTGTAAACCTTAAATACTTATTTATAAGTGTTGTGATGTGAACAACCGCAAAAATCTAAAAACATGGGTAGGTAACTTTAATGGATCCTATATTTTTATTTTACGCTTATCGTGTGATGTATTTTAACCATTTCACATTTTTTTTTCTTTTTTTTTTATCTATGATGGGTTTACTCTTGACCCCAATCTTACCCTAGAGCAGAGATGGGATCTACGGTGGAGCGAGCTTGCCCAGAAGATGCCTATTCACTCTAGACTTAAAGAGATTCAGGTTATATGCACTCGGAAATACAGACGCAGGCAGGGAATTCCATTCTTTAGCCGTGCGCATAATGAAAGATGATTTGAAGCGCTTAGTGCGTAATGTGGGTATATCAACTAAGAACGGATGGTAGCCGGCCGTGCGTCTGGATGTCCGATGGAAGAAACCAAGGGAAGAAAGGAGACGGTCGGTGGTATGAGCTCATGCAGCTCACGCGCACACTCTCCGAAGTACAATCTGTAGAAGACCGATAGGCAAGCAACCTTGCGGCGGTGAGCCAGGCTGTGAAGCTTGGTCGCCACCAGTTTTTTATCATCTATTAATCTCTTGGCTCTGCGTTCCACCGAATCCAGTGCAGCAAGTTGGTATTTAGCCGAGCCATCCCAAAGGTGACAGCAGTACTCCATGCAAGATCGGACTTGAGCTTTATAAAGAGTTAGAAGCTGTTCAGGCGTGAAGTACCGCTTGACTTTATTCAGGACGCCCAACTTTCTAGCTGCAATTTGAGCCTTGGACTCGATGGTGGTGCCGAAGTTGAGGTCAGAGGACAACTCCATGCCAAGGAGTTGAAGAGTGTTGGTCACTGGAACAGATGTACCCCGAAAAATAGGAGAAAAGGTGAAAGGACTCCTTTTTGCGGAGAAAAGACACGCCTTAGTAGATCATTAAAAACTCTTCATTACTTATTACAAAAATACTACTTCTAACTAAATACTAGTCTGTCTTATCTTATCTACCTACGTTAGATGATTTTCTCAGGTTTCCACGTTATGGAGCACGTTACTAAAAACAGGTGTTTAGGTATTACTTTTCTTCTTTTTTCGAATAATTTCTAATAATTTAAATAAAAAGTATTCGAAATGAAAATTTTCATTTGAATATCGAATCAGCCATGACAATGCGCTACTCAATGTAATGGCGCATTCACACTGTCCGGTACCACGCGGCGACGTCGCCCGCCGCCACTTACCGTCACTTCTTACCATTCTTACCAATTTGCGACTACCGCCAACCATTACGGCACAAGCCCTCATTACAGTAAGTGACGTGATGGCGCTTAAAAGCGACCATTCACGCTTTCAATTTGGTAATTACTAGTTCGCTGGTTGACACGTGGCGTTGGTGTCTAAGTATAATAGCTCCGAAGTCATAATAGTCGTCTGTTCGGTGATAGGAAAGTTATGTTAATGTTCATAATGTATGATCGATTCTCGTTTTTTTTTCAACAAACGGTTTATACAAATAACCAAAAACCCACAAATAAATCAGTAAATATCATGAGCCCGGCTGTAGCTGAGCCCGTTTTACCTATTAAAATTTTTGGTTGTTCCTACTTTTTAGGGTTTCGTAGTCTACTAGAAACCCTTATAGTTTCGTCAAGTCTGTCTGTCTGTCTGTCTGTCTGTATGCCGCGCCCTCATAACTCCGTCACTTTTAAAGCTATCGATATGAAATTTGGTGTGAAGATAGATCGTTTTGACCCAAATTTAGAAATGTTGAGAAAAAAATATTTTAAATGTTTTTCGGACCCCCTCCCATACAAGTGAAAGGGGGGCAAAAAAAATTTTTTTCTTCTTTAATATTGAGTAGGGTATCGTTGAATAGGTCTGTTAAAACTAAGGGGAGGTTTCTTTAATACAAAGTCTCTAAAATGTTTCTGTCTCGAGATATTTGCTTTTAAAAGAAGCGTTTTTGAGCCGTAATTTGTTCCAGCTGTAACTCTTTAAGTATAAACGCTAAAAATTTGAAAAAAATATGGAATATATTTCTCAATCTAAAATTACCATGAAAACTATAACGGATACACTTAGTCAGCATTCAAGCTGAAGCGATGAGTGCCGAAACACCGATGGCGAAAGGTCCAGGTTGTTTCACCTTCATTTCGGATCATCAGGTATGGAAGTGTCCATACGACAACCTTTTAGGATATGTATAGTCCAGATGGACTATGAATGCGAATCTGCGAGGCATCGGTCTCACGAGTGTCTTGCGACAACTCTTGTGAGTTTCGTCCTCTACGATAAGCCACTTGTACACATTACAGTGTAATCCTTTTTCACTTAATCAGCATTCAAGCTGAAGCGATGAGATATATAACGGATACTGTACCACGAAAGATTTCATTAAAATAAAATATTTTCTTTTTGCGGTTGGTAATCATACAGCTGCAAACAAACCAGCAACAAAATTAACTTTGTAAAGCTAAATAACCTGATATTCAAACGTTGACTACGAAACCCTATTTGTGGGCGTGTCTGACACGCTCTTGGCCGGTTTTTTATTTTATTTTAGTGAACATACAGAAATGTCCCGTTAAATCGAGTTCATTGTAAAGTTTAAGGAAATTTACCATCACTTCTTAAAATTCATTCGTTTCGATCGGTTTCCGGTTAAAACGTGACAGTTTCAAATTACGTATAGATAGATTTCAGATTAATTTGCTCACTTATTACTTCCGTGTTCCAAATTAAATCGACAGACTTGCAACAAAAGACGTCACACGCAAAAATACTGTTAGAGCTTACTAGACCGCGATCCCTATTCAGTAGTATTCAGCTGTGATTGGTGATCCTTTTACCGCGCTTAATGACCGGCGACAATTTGCGTAATGGATCCATTGTGAACGCGTCTTTATACGCGGATGGCGTGAGGCGGTGGCGCGGTTTAATTGATTCCCGACGATTGTGTGAAACGACCCTAATGAGTTTGGAGTTTCGGGGCGATAGATACATTAGAAGGTCACATTTTGCTACAGTACCTTCTTGCGACAGCCGAGAATGGCTGTGAAAGTCCTGAATAGGATATAGTCTCTATAATTTATGTAATTTTCTTGGTAAAATGTTCTGCAGACTCTACATATTCTCAAAAATAAGTAAGAATACCTATACCTCTATCTTCAAAATCATCTTTCATTGTTACAGATGACTACGACTCCCGCTCATCAAACACAGGGTCCCCTGTGCGCCGCAACTCCTCCCCACAGACAGACCTCTACAAACCCTTCCTACACTACGAGCGCAAGTGCAGCACCCCAACCGGTGACACACGCATCATGCATTCACCCAACTACCCGCCTATGACAGAGTACACCCAGAACAACGGCCGAAAGAAACGATCACGAGCAGCATTCTCCCACGCACAAGTCTACGAGCTAGAAAGACGCTTCAGCCAACAGAGATACCTCTCCGGACCAGAAAGAGCAGACCTGGCCGTCAGTCTTAAACTCACAGAGACACAGGTCAAAATCTGGTTTCAGAATCGACGATACAAGACCAAAAGAAAGCAGATGCAGATGCAAGAGAACGGTATGTTGGCTGCTGCAGCTGCAGCCGCGAATCACGCTAGAAAAGTGGCTGTGAAAGTCTTAGTAAATAACAACGGACAACCGAGTCTTCCAGATTTGAAACAGTATCAGAATCCCATGCTAGCGAAAGGCATTAATCCTCTCTTCGCACCGCCTATGCTAGACAGCTCACCGATTCTAAAACACTTTGCTGGAGTATACGGAGTCGATTTCGCCAAAAACCCAGAATACAAAGCACTGTTACAAGAATCTTACAATCAAGCAGTCCTTCAGTCTTTATACGGGCCACATCTGGGTGTCAATTACTCAAACCTATCACTGCCATACATGTACTACCCAGGACATCCAGCTTTCGGCATGCCGTTGCCTTGCGATCTCGAAAGAAACCAGGAGTCCAGAAGCGAGAACGATGTATCGGAAAACGCTGAAAGAGAAAAAGAGAGACCTGTTAAGAAGACGATGGATGTAAATGAGAATAGTAATGAAAGTATGGCTAGCAATATTGAAGTAGAAAATTAAAATTCTTTGGAAGAACCCAGTGAAAGGAAAAAAGTTTCGTTGATAACTGAACCAAAGTTAATAATTAAAGAAAACTTTTGTAGTTTGCATTTGTCGCAAGTTTAAACCAAAGATTGAAAAAAGCAACCAAAGATGCACGCTTAAGATTTTATAATGTAGAATAATTGTTAAACTTTAGTTATTGTTGTAAATAATCTTTAAGTAGTTATTAAGGCAATTTGTTTTGAGTAGATCATTATTACGGCACGTTTTGTAAATAGTACCTACAAATTAGAAATGTTAATAAAGGTGCAATACAACACAATATAAAATTTCATTTATTTACACCTGACCTATCCGGGAAAAATACATACTTCACCACTAAATGTCAGTGACGAGACGTGTTACTCGGCTAATGTGAACGGCCCTTTATAGTCACAGTCTATATTTTTTTTGTGCTCTAAATTTTACATGGCATGACACTGGCTGAATTTATTCTAAAAGAAAAAGAAGTTTATTTTTTATTTGACGTAAGTTAATCGCAGGCCAGGACAGAAGCCCAAGGAGTTCAATAGTCATAAATTCTAACCTAATTTTACTACTTATATTACAACATTATATCGTAAGTATATAACGCAATTTTCACCACCTCTAACAAAATATCGATAAATTTTCCTTTTGGCCTGACCGTGCCCAGCAAGTAGGTAGACTGACTACCTACTTACAGCAAAATTCTTAAGGTAATAAAGCTGCTTCGTAGATATTCCAACCCTGTTAGAAATCGCGTAAATTCGCCAGAGTGAACGTGGAGAATCACTTGCCAGTGACGTCTTACAAAATTCTTGGTGCGGAAGGCGGTAAGGCGGTCGCTACATTTTCATAATGTTGGCGGCAGGCGGCAGGCGGCGCGGCGGGCGCGCGCTGCCGTATTCATATGTTAATACAGTTTTGATGATTGAAGAAGAAGGCTGCGAGGTGTGGAGATGGCTTCTGGTAGTTAGCTTTAATGTTATTAGCAGAACAAATCAAAAATTACCCAGGGGTTTCCCGCGCCCAGTGTCCCTAATTTGTGGTTTTGGTGAGGATTTTGGCGGATCGGCTAGCAATCCGTCATTCATTACCTAAATAGGATAAATATTCAAATCTAGCTTTGGTCGCTTACCATATAACTATGGGATTTTATGATACTGATACTGAAATTCAGACGAAACAAGCTTTTGAATTTTGTATGTGTTTTAAAGTCTATTTTCTTAATGGATTAAATTGTCAGAAAACAAAAGTGTACGAGTATAACAATTGATTCTTGATTAAAAAGCTGCTAATGCTGAAAAGTTTATTTTTTTACAAGAAGAGTGGTTCAAAGCGATCAAGTAGGTAATGTGAGGGCCCTCATCTAGATACAACCAGATACAACATGGAAAAAGTTTTGAAGTAAAAGCCGTCTCCACAGCTTTCCAACTCGCAGCAACCAGCAATTTGTCTGAAGGTGATTTCGCGGGCATTCTTCACTTTGCCTGAGGGCCATCGACTGCAATTACCGACCAAGTCGACACTCTTTGCAACTCCTGCTCGCCTGGTAGTTGAAGAAGTTTCACAAGTGATTTGAGAGACTTTTCGCAATCAAGTTAATACGATCTCAGTACGTTATGGATGGATGGAAAATATTACGACACAGATTTTGATTTTCTCCTGGGTTTCAATATTGCATATTGTGATAGTAGTAAGTAGTCTTAAAGGTGATTTCACGGGCATTATTCATTCATTTCCTCCCATCTGGGGGCACGGCAGTGCCCCCACCAAGTCGAGCTGAAAGCGGCACAGCCGTACCATCCTTTTCTCAAACCAGTTCAATCCATTTTCGACCCCATAACTCCCTTGTCGATAAGTTTAGAACCCTCATTTCAAAATATCTTATTAAGCACTACATAGACACGATACATTTCAAATTTCATCTAATTCATAATAACAGTAGTTTAGAAGTTATATAGTTAGTCAAATTTTCTTAATTCTCTGCCTGACTGACTGACCGATCATCAAAATTCTAAGGTACTTCTAGCAGACTGAGGAGCTTCAAACTTAGAATACACCTTGTATTTAGTGTATGCGTAAAGAGAAAACTATGACATTCCGCAAAATCGGTTGGACTTGCCTTGTCCGATTAGAAGTTCCGCGAGATGGACAGGTCAAGTCCGCGGGGAAATGCTGGATGCAGGCCGCTTCTAATCGGACAAGGTGGAAATATTTAGGGGCGGCCTATGTTCAGCAGTGGACGTCCTATGGCTGATATGATGATGATGATGATGAATATTGTGAGAGTATACGAGTAGTAAGTAGTCTGAAAGGTGATTTGGCGGCCATTCTTCATTTCGCATGAGGGCCATTGCATTTACGGCAATTACTGTATCTACCGACCATCTACCGCGGAGTCGACACTCTTTGCAAATCCTGCCCGCCTGGTAGTTGAAGAAGTTTTACAAGTGATTTGAAAGACTTTTATTTCGCTAACATACCTTGTACTACGATTTTAGTAGGCAGGTAGGTACTTAGTTTCGTACTTTAGTGCAAGTCTCTTTTTCCTAAATGCGACGCTGAATGTTTCGGAAAAAAAATCTACACACGAGAAAAGTCTGCGGTTGAGGAGTTTGCGTCTTTTGAGACAACTACAAAACATATAGGTAGGAACAAATTGCTATCCTCTTCTATCCACATGGAAAGAGCCTAGCCTAAACAAAACAACCGTTGTGTGGTACAGATTCCCCGAATCTTGTATAAATAGAGGTGATCGCGCGCTCATCTCATCTGCCACTACAATACACCTACTCAACCACTGAAAAACAATATTGTAATGACTAATGAGTAATGAAATGAAAATGAGTTTAATAGATTGCACCTATTTTACGTTGGAGATTTTTATAATTAGAGCACACTAACAGCAAGACCAGCGATTTTACCCTCTTTTCCGTGGGAAAAGTTCTTTTCGCTTTGTCTACATTTAATCTGCAAAGAAAGAATTAGTTGCTGTAAATTATTTGCAAAATTATCCCGATAGATGGAGCCCAGTCACTCGTTAGTAGCCAAGATAGGTACACTTGCTGAGATTGAGCCGTGGCAGCCCAGTTGGTAGAGGAGTCAGTACCACAGATGCCGAAAGTCGCAGGTTCAAACCCTGCCTATGGTAGAAAAAATATGAAGCTTTTAGGTAAAAAGTTATAAGGTCCGAGATACCGCATAGTCGCTTTTTACGACGCTTAAAACTAAATGGAGTGATGCTATTCTAAGCCGGCATCGCACGGCAATGAGAGTGCGGCAAGTAATGCACTAACAGCCCGTGTTTGTTTACCTGACGACATTTCCGGCGCGCGCACGTGCCCGCGTGCAACCCTACACCGGGACGATGCTAATGTATAGTGATGCGACATGGTCAACCCTTTTGTGATTGTCGATATCGATATAACTACTAAAAGTGTCCTTAAAAACTGAGCTTGATGCGACGTGTAATGACGTGTTGCGACGGAAATATGACTGGTTTGTATGGGGATGCCAGCAAGATCGGGCGGCACGCCGCGGCGCACCCTCCAACACTCTGAACGACGCTGTCGCGTTGACGGTGCACTGCGACGCAGCCACGCTCGGTCTTTATTTTGACATTTAGATTTCGGTCGTTACACAACCATGTCATATGCCTGCTATATGTAGTAGGCGGTTAAAAAGCTCTGACACTAGGGTTCATCGAGTCGCTGGACGACGAATTGTCAATATCAATGTTATTGTGTTAATGATGACGTCAGCTGTCATGCCCGCGCGCAACTTGGCAATGATGATTTTGAATCAGATTCAGACAGATTATTTTGCATGTGTAGACGCTATCGAGTGGGATCCGCCGTCGTGCCAACGATCTCACATGTCTGGGTGGGATGTGGTGTCTCTCTAAACGAGAAACACTCTTTCGGAGTCCAAAGCACATGCTAATTGGTACACTAGTGAACGGGGCACGTCAATGAGCCGGCCGCAGTCGAGTTCGGAGAACTACTTACTGATGATTCACTTACCGGGACCCGTTCAACCCTTAAGTTTATCGACATCCTCACTTCCCAATCTTCCTATCCCTACGCGCTCTCGGATTGAGCGGTAAGCCGGTAAAGCAGCGTGTAGCATCGACATCGACAATCGTGTAATTGCTTCTCGGCTAAGCTAAGTCATACTGAAAGTTTATCGATATCCACATTTCCCATCCCTACGCGTCCTCAGGATGAGCGGTAATGCAGTGTTTACAGCACCGACATCGACAATCGTGTAATAGCTCCTCGGATGGGTCTTACTGAAAGAGGAAACGTGAATGAGTAACTTCAGGCTAATTCGTTCCCGCCAATGATTGATAAATGGATCTCCGGTCTTGAGAGTGAACGATTCGACAAGTAAAGAGATTTTAGAGATTTGGAAGTGTTTACTGTTTACGGAAATTATAATGTTACTTACAACGTGAGACAATGAGGTTCTCATAAACGATAAAGACTTTGTTTTTCTGATATAGTTGATAGTAAAAGCAGAACGATTAATACAGGATTTAAAAAATCTACTGAAAATATTTAAGGGGTGAACCAGCCCATGAAACTGAACAACTTTCCCCAAGGAACAAAAGTCGAAATATGAAAAAAGTTTCGACCTCCATTCTCCAATACAAAATGTACCTGCCGAGTCAATTTGTAAGGAAGGTCCAGTTTTGTTTTTACGATTCTATCTGAATTTGACACGCTCTTGGCCGGTTTTTTAAAAGCTTTTATTTAACTTGCAGTGTATGTAAGTAAGTAAGTAAATATGTTTGTTCGGGGCAAATCTTGCAACTCAATTTAGAAGCAGATATCTTCAACCGATTGAGCTAAAATTTTGTATACACGTCTAGTTTGGATGACAATGCATGATTAGTTATATGACGTCATTCTAAATCTATCATGGCGGAATATCCAAGATGGCCGACAAGTAATTTTTGACGCACTCCTACAATATGGGTGTCAAATGAAAGGTCTTGCTGAGTACAATTCAGAAAATAATATGGCGGACATCTAAAGATGGCCTTTTAAGATAATTTACAATATGAGTGTCAGATGAAAGGTATTGCTGAGAATTACCTATTCGAATTATAAGTTGACGTCACTCTAAATTAACTATGGTGGACTTCTTAAGATGGCAGAATATCATTTTTATGCTTTTTTAGAATATGGATGTCAAATGAAAGGAATTTTTCAGAATAACTCGAAAAATAAAGTGACGTTTACGTCACTCATAATCATAACAAAACCTGATATGGCGGACTTAAAGTAAGATGGCGTATTAAGTTTATTATGTTTTCTTACTAAGTGGGTGACAAACACAGAAAAATTACAGGTAAATACTAGTGTGAGCTAAATGACGTCGCTTCGCAAGATTTTAAATTTAGATTTGAGTGGTTATATTGTGTCGGGGTTTTTAGTCTTCTGTTCATGGCACTGTCAATGAAGAATGTTGTCAATTTATACCTATTATGTTCATGAATGCAATAAGTAGGTAGGTTCTATCGCACAACGTACATAATCACCTATGGCATAAAATATTTGTTTTCCAGAGATTGCAAAAAAGTAAAAAATAAATTATAAGTAAAAAACATTTTTAAAACAAGCTTTTATTTGGATGCGCTAAAAAGCATAAAATAATCTATTTACTAAAACTTTAACTTGTTACTTATAATGGCATTAAATCTACGTCTTCATAATTTATACGATATAAAAGCTTGTCGCGAGATTTAAGTACCTAGGTACTCGTGTGGTGTTTGGTTAAAAGTTTGTTCAAGATCATTTACACTGGTTACCTAATTTATTTATTAATATATAGGTACACAGGTTTAATCTCGCGACAAGCTTTTATATCGTATAAATTATGAAGACGTAGATTTAATGCCATTATAAGTAACAAGTTAAAGTTTTAGTAAATAGATTATTTTATGCTTTTTAGCGCATCCAAATAAAAGCTTGTTTTAAAAATGTTTTTTACTTATAATTTATCTCTACTGAGGCCACTCTGCTAGCTTATTAATAAACACTATCAATAGTAGGTATGTACCTAGTTGGTGTCGTCATCTGTTGGTTTTGCGGTGAACCAACATTATGAAACTGAACAACTTCTCCAAAGAAAGAAGTTATTTTATTGAAATGGGCTTTCTTTATACTTACAAAACGTGTTTTTTTTTTATTTTACAAATTTGATCTAGCCTAAATATATGAGCCTGAATATTGACCAGTTTTGTTAAAGCCCATAAAAGTTATTCAGGAATTTCTAACGTCTTATAAGTTTTTTCTACTTTCAGCAATAGTTGGGTGGCTTGGGTGCTCTACATTTACTTTTTCTACACACGTCAGTCTGCCGGCTAATATTATAAACCCTTTCAATAGTTGGCGTCAAATGATGTTTGTTTTAACTCAATTTTAGTATCGCGTTACAGGCTTTTGGAAAAAATCTGCGACGCGCCGCCACTGTGTGTGAGGTAGCGGTGCTCAAAGTTTAGTTTTTTCAATATTTTAGGGAGGCAACATTTTGAGAATTCATCGTTTTAGGAATTAAACATTTTGGGAATTCTACATTTTAGAAATTCAATGTTTTGTTCCTAAAGAAAAACATCGTCGTCAGAATATCGAAACTCAAAAGTCCGAATTCATTTTTATAAGCATCTTAGCGGCTTTCTAGAGGCTCATTTTCCCGCAGAAAAAAAGGCGTTTTCTAGGCATGTGAAAATTTGACTAGACATAGCCAGTAATCCCTAGATTACTTTAACCGATAGGTGCCTTTTAAGACAACTATGTCAGAGGCCCTTCTAAAAAGCGGTTGCAAAACTCCCCCAGGGTTCCTAAAAAATCAGAAGAAGAAGACGACATCCAAAGGTAGAAATGCTGGGTATTAAAAGCTGTTGAATGTTGAGCACCGCTGTAGCAGCATTAGTAGTTTAGTATAGACGAGCAGCTATTAAGTAATAGCCGAGCGCCGGATGCGACCTGTAAATACCGCCCGTCTGCAACGAACAGTGGACGCGTGGAGTCGACCAAATATTTGTTTTTTATGCAATGTGATAAGTGATAGGTACTGGTAAAACCATACAACTATGGTCCAACTCATGCAACTATATGGTCCAAACAAAACCTGCATTTAAAGTACATATTTCTCGTTTATCTCGTGTGTGGTGACATTTGTTAAGTCAGTGTTAACCACACATTAGGGGTCCTATATAGTACGCCCCACACAGGAGGAGTTAAATAAAAAAAACATATAAGTTAGTTTGGATCATAGTTGCAGGCTAGGACCATAATTGTATGGTTTTATGGTAACTAATTCCATAATTGCGTCCCAGGCAACGCAGTGTCTGTGGAGAGGAAACTTCGCCCGCGTCACGCGGATAAAAACCTTGCCTCGGACACTGTATAAATCGTCTATCACAGACGTATGAGGCCAATGATGATGGTAACTAAAATAAATATGACAGCATCAACAGCGCTGCTCTAACAGGGGTCCACAACTAGGCATCCTTCAGTCTCCACTGACCGCAAAGGATCGATTTTGTATACATCCAGCAACTTCCCCTTACACCTAAAAGTCGTTCGTTTCTGCTAAATTAGAGTGCGTTTCATCTTATAGTTCCTATGGCGTCATGTTGGCAGCATTGGAAATTTGTATGTAATATTATGGCCGCTGTGTCAAATTACATACAAATTTCCAATGCTACTAACATGACGCCATAGGAACTATAAGATGAAGAGCACTATATTAGCCATTGTAATGCCAGTGACACTCAACTCCTATTGACACTGTGATTGAACTATTATTAAGATAAAGAAACTACCAAAACCATCCAACTGACATGCCATCGAAACGCAACTGAAACTATTTTTATTGAGCAGACTTCGGCCCTGGAACCGCTGCCACTTCTAAACCTTGCGAAACCATCCATCATCAGTTTTAGTTTGTGCTTTTAATGAAAAAGAAGAGTAAAATTCTAAATATTCCTGCATTATTTCACAGCGAAAACTTTTTCACTTATGAAGCAACTCCATTCCTTTCAGCTTCCGTTTTCCAAGCTGAAGCGCCAATAAATTAATTAGACCTTTTTTAAGTCGCCAATCGCTTGTCACGTCCATCACTCGCCCATACACCGCCTTTCACGTTTCCAACACCACGCCAAGCCATTATGAACCTTATTGCACGAAAAACTGTCAGGGCGTTTTGGAAAATTCGGCACGCCGTTTACGTCCCATTAAAAATAATGTTAACAATTTATTTTTAAATTTACCCGACTGTCTCAAAAGAAGGGTTATGGACTTCGAAAGTATGTATGTTGGACCCTTTGTGGATTATAGACAGGTATTATTTCTTTCTATTTTCTATTTATTATGGACAAATATTCTTTCTTAAATTATTTCATGAGCCACAGCCCAAACAGCTAAAATAGGCGGATGTTGACAACCATGAGTATAGTAAGATTCATCTTAGCAGCGCGAGTGCATTTCAAAAGCTCAAATCAATACCTACATCGTATGAAATGAAGTTACTTTTTGCGTCTCTCTGTCGTGGAATTCGCTAACTCCTGTTTTTCCACGCAAAATCAAAAAGAAGGTTTATATATACTCGGTGGTTTATACGTAGTACCTACTTATAACACATACCGGGAAAATGCCTTTTTCCTCCGGGAAAATGCCTTTTTCCTTCGGGAAAATGAGTTGCAACGGGTGTAAGTAAAACCGCTAACGGGCCGCTAGTACAAAATACCCATAACTTTGGAATTACCGCGGTCGGGTTTTTGTTATTTTACGAAATACGCCTGTTATTAAAAAGTCTAAGCTTCATTGAGGACGACGTTCAATGAATTTGAGAAAATGCATAAAAATAGTGTTAACGGCGTTTTTCAGGAGTTTTTATGGGGTTCAGCCGCTTCAGGCAAAGGAAGTGCTGCGCGTACGGCCTTTTTATCTGGGAGTTTTATGTGAAAAGAGGTTTTATAAGCATAATTACGTGTGTTTAATGATGGTTAAGGCACAGTAGAGAAAAAATCAGTAGGACTGCATACTAGAACACGCAAAACTTAAATACAACAAGGACTAGGATAAGACCTCTTAGCAAAAATAGCACAGTCCACTCAAATAGAGCTTGGTTGAACATGATAAGAATATAATATACCTACTTAGCTTTATTTTTTTCAGTCAAAGGTTTGCGAGCGAGCTGGCACCATTTATTATTGGCGTCATTTATTTCTAGTGCTGATTTAGAATAGCTACACCCTAATATAAGCATCGCCATTTCTTGGCGACTCGCGCTCCCCAAACTGTGTTTGAATTCCAGCAGTGGACTCTCTCTCTCTCTCTCTTCGTGTGGGACACCGAATCGTTCAACGACCCGATGAGCCCTGGTGTCAGAGTTTTTCAACCGCCTCCTGCAAGTAGCAGGCCTCTGACAAGGTTGTTAACGACCGCCATCATAGACAGCAACCGGGACCGACGGCTTAACGTGCCCATCCGATGCACGGAACCATCCTGTTTTTCCGACAATCAGGTGGTTCAGCCTGCAATATCGTAACCAGACTAGGAACAAATTCACAAAGTGAAAAATATCAACTTTGTGAGAGACCCCGGAATTGGACCCGAAACCTACTGCGTGGCAGGCAGTCATACTAACCACTGCGCCACATCGGCTGTCTACTGGACTGTTAGAGCTGCTGATGTTCTACTGTTTTATCCAGCTACTGTGGCGATTTTGAACAATAATCTTCTTAGCACGTGTATGAGGATAATGAGATCGGATGTATGAAACTAGTTCATTACACTGCGTGAAATTAGTACGTGGTTTTGTGTAAAAATTGCTCGGTTTTGAAGTAAATTCGGGAATTTTTAGGAGATTGTGCATTAAAGTTGGTTAAGGTATAAAATCGTTGCTAAACAATTGGATCGTAAGTTGAGTTTAATAATGTGGTGTAAAAATAAGGCTAGAAATACTTACCTAAGTACCACACGAGGCTGCGATCGGCCGCACCCGACGAACTTGTACCTTTACGGGTACCTACACTCGGCAAAACCTTAAACAGTATTAGTCGCCAGTTCGCTTGATTCGTCCAAAAATGAAGCCCTCAAGTATCTGATGGACCACCATAGTGACCACCTAGCCGAAACGACAAGCGGTCTCTTGTGTGGCATACTTAGATACTTGAGGGCTTGATGTTTGGGATAAGACGAATCAAGCGGACTGCCTGAACCTGTAGCGCTTAGTAAAAATTAACATGATGATGATCCCTCCGACCGATTTCGGCTATGGCGACCACAGACCTAGCCACCGTGCAGGCTAGCGTGACTGTTGTCTGCTCGCAGCGCTGTAAGCAGAAGCGGCCACAGACCTAGCCACTAGGCAGGCTAGCGTGACTGTTGTCTGCTCGCAGGCTAGCCACAGACCAAGCCACCGGGCAGGCTAGCGTGGCTGTTGTCTGCTCGCAGGCTCGACAGACCTAGCCACTGGGCAGACTAGCGTGGCTGTTGTCTGCTCGCAGCGCTGTGAGCAGAAACGGCCACAGACCTAGCCACCGGACAGGCTAGCGTGGCTGCTGTCTGGTCGCAGGCTCGCCACAGTCCTAGCTACCGGGCAGGCTAGCGCTGCGAGCACAAGTGACAAGGCACAAGGCTGTTAGGACTTTCTAGTGTGCAGGTGACCGTCGTGGCTAGCATTTGCATGCAATGCTGAGAGCTAAATTGGCGCGTTAGGTATAACCAGGTATCCAGCTTCTATGTTTTAAAAGTCTTCGAGTTTTGGTTAAAAGTTTCCGAGATGATTAAACTTTTTTTTTGTAAGTCCTTTTACAAGTAATGTCAAAAGTGAGGTTCAGTATTTTATTTTTTTCCTTACTGTAATAAAGAAACTTTGACAACTTCGTGCACGACCTTCCTGCGGGGTACAGACGGTCGGGGGGCGAAGAAGCACGTCATTTTAATATGACGTGCAGCGCGGATGCGCGCGTCACCCTTCCCCGCTACACCTCCCGCTACCCGCTGACATCTCCCCTCCCAACGTCTGTCACCCCTAGGGAGGGTCGCGCACGAACTAGCCGGACTAGTTTCATATTCGAGATCCAAAATCTCTTTGGTTAATAAAACCTACATATTGATTTGAAAGTTATTGGATCACGCGTCTTTTTTAATTTTCTTTACATGAACGATTCTAAATGATTTGGTTCACTATATTTTTTCCCCTTTAACTTAGCAAAACGATTCACAAGCAATTGGAACACTACGTAAACTTTCAGCGATTAGATCCAAGTGCTTTTGGATTACAGCGATCTTGATATCCAAAAGCACTTGGATCATTTGGTCGATTCTCCAAAGATAAAAATAAATGATCTTACAGTTTTTGGATCATTTGTAAGTTTTGTGTGCGTACTCAGAATGTAATTCAAAATATTTTAAATCAATTTGGTATTTTAAAAATAGCTTAAAATATTTTTACAAATTTGATTCAACTTTGAAACACATGCATACAAAAAATATAATTTTGCAAAAGTGTTCATAGCATTTTGAATCATTTCTTAAATTTGTAATTTTCAATAGACAATTTCGCCAAAAGGCGTTACACCTCGCCATTTCCCCATTTTAAAAGATATCTTAATGAAATTTAGAGAGAACTTAGATCAGTACGCGCCAAGCCTGTGGTGTACTTAACTCATTTTTGATCCAAGGTCACTTGGATCGTTTTGGCATAACTACGTCCATTTGACAACTCGTCAGGGCTTGGGTTGGGACGTAGGTAACTGTGGAACGTAAGGCCTGCGAAATGGATATCCATACAAAACATGCCGGCGGAGAACGATCGTAAATAACCGTTTTACACTTTCTGATCAAGTCGGCGCTGGCTGATGCGCCCGTAGATGACTATTGTAGCCGATTTTGGCAGTAAACTCCCGTGCAGTGTGGGCACGTGACTTTGCCATTGAAGGACGGGCTTAGCGTCGAGGTCTGATCTACGCTGCTACGTCCAAAAATTAACATAGGTACTTGCCAAATGAAAAAAAGCAAGTCAAGTACCTGTGCCCCTTATAAATGCCACACAAACAGACTTCAGTCAAGTGACCGCTTGTCACTCGAGGGTGGTCGCGTATGTTGTGTCGCCGTCTAGACGTAAGGCGTACAAGCGGCGCGGCGCTAAGATTCGCAAACCCCTACTACTGGAACTCGATCGTTAGTCGCCTGCTACTGAACTGAAACTCGATCTTGAAATACGATAAATAGTAAAATTATTGTTTAAAACAGGATTATTACCGTGATAATATTTTTGTTGATCCCGATATTTCGGGGCGGTTGCACGCCCCATGGTCACGAGTAGACTGGCTTGGCGAGTGATGTCATCTTTCTAAGGGCAAACATATCTGTCTACCCTCTTTCGGATTCGTCGACTGCGTTCTACACGGTTACTCGAATCACTACTATTGTCACTCACTATTTTGTCACGATCACGACACACCACACTAACAGTATCACTTCGCGAGTTTGAAGTCGAGTGTTTTTTGCGGTTGTATACGTTTAATACTGGATTCCACGCACTGGACAGCTTGAAACCATCTTCACGATTAAAGTTTTTATATTTTGTGATTTCGATGGCTTCTCGCACTAAACGAGGTATACCGGGAGTAACGGAAAGGGTATAACAAGCCGAAAGGAGGTCAAGGTACTCATGAAACTGAACAACTTTTCCTACGGAACATGGGTCGAAATATGAAAAAAATTTTTGGACCTCCCATACAAAATTGCCGATCAGCTAATTGATTTACTATGGGAGGTCCAATTTCTTTTTTCATATTTCGACCCATGTTCCATGGGGAAAGTTGTTCAGTTTCATGAGTACCTTGACCTCCTTTCGGCTTGTTATACCCTTTCCGTTACTCCCTGTATAGTGACGTTCTGTTGACAGTACTTGCGGGTTATGTAGTTCAATCCAGTGATTAGTTTCCGCTTGGTTTAGGTGTTCCGCTATGGCTGACTTCTGGGCATCGTTGTTTTTTACAGCTCTGATATGTTCTTTCATGCGGTCGACTATTGTTCTTTTGGTCTGACCAATGTACGAGCTCCCACAGCTGCAATTAACTTTGTAGACGCCGGGAGTTTGAAGAGGAAGTTGATCTTTAGGCGATCGTAGTAGCTTTCCAATTTTGTTAAAGGGAGTGAAAACAGTTTTAATGGAAAACTTTCCTAATAATCTGCCTATTTTATCGGTCACTCCCTTTACATAAGGCAAAAACGCTGGCTGTCGTTGCGCTTCTTCTGCTTTCCTCTTTTTTGTTTTCCTTTTAGTCTCGCAAGCTTTGACATTATAACCGTTCCGTTGTAAGACCGTCTTGACATGATTCAGCTCTTTAGCTAGGTGGTTCACATCACACAGATCGTGAGCCCTATCAACCAACGATCTAACAACAGAATCAAGATGCCGTGGATGGTGGTGTGACGTAGAATGCAGATACTTGTCGGTATGCGTTGGTTTTCTGTAGACCGAATGACTTAAAGATCCATCTTCTTTGACCTCAACTAACACATCTAGGAAGGCAAGCTTTCGTTGGTCTTCGATCTTATCGACGATTATCACGGTAATAATCCTGTTTTAAACAATAATTTTAGTGTTGTGAACAACCGTGAAAACCTAAAAACTTATATTACGATAAATAGGTCTTAGAAATGAGGTCTCAAAATACTCCAAAACGGGTTCTTACGACGACGGTATTTTCGATTTTCGAAATAACGAAAAAAAAAATTAAAATGTTCGATCGATAGAAAATGAATAACCGTAGAATAGAAGTCAGGTAGGTAATAATAATGATTCTGAGATAGTGTCGCATAATATTCCAATTAGCTTGATACACCATACAACGTGTGAAAAATACCTACTTACCTACAGAAATAAATAGAGCACTATTTTTAGGGCCTTACCACAAAAAAGTTAGACCAGCGTTGAACGCGTGTCTAGCGTTTTTTTTGTATGAAGTTTTATTTTAAACACGCGTTCGACACTGGTCTAACTTTTTTGTGGTAAGACCCTAAATGTTTCAGGTTTCAGATATGTCTGCTGGTTTTCATACTTGTTTTAAGCACAAAATCGAAATTCTGTAGAACCTACGATATTCTTTAGTGTAGGTACATAGCTGTTTATAAAGAGTTGACTATTCGAGTCAAGCCCCGATCCCAAGATCTTAAAGCGCACACATGGTAGGGGACAAAGTTACGTAAATATGGTACAGTTTTTTCGCCGTCGCCACTCCTTTTAACTCCAAAACTGTTGTGCCTATTAGTTAAGTGGCGTAGCGAAATTACTAATTTGCCTTTTTTGAAGAACTTTTTGTACAGCTTTTTTATTTGAGGGCAAAGGGTAAGGGTTAAAAGCTTCGGTAAATTATTGAAGATGAAATAGAGAGTCAAAGTTCTGTTTGTCAAGATATTGTAAGTCCTTTGCCATTGCAAAGGTCTAAAAATATTGTAAATTTTAGAATAGGTGCACTTCTGGGGATTCGAATTGATAACTTTCTTTTTCAAAGTCGGTTAAAACACATGAGAACTCGAAGGGCGTAGTATAATGCCAATAATTCGTACCAAATGCTCGTATTTAACTGTATTTGTAAACAATGCCCATGGGAATGCAACTTGCATGGCGCTAAACGGCTATTAATGATTTTACGACGCTCGTCATATCATTAAACGAAACGTCATATCATTAAACGTGTGATTATTGCTGCGATTATTGGATGACTAGACGCCCGCCCGGCGTTTTCACCCGCATGGCTTTTTCCCGTGGGATAAAGAAGTTTTTCCTTAGGTACCTATTTACTTACCTTACTTATTTTATTACTTACAAGATTATGTTCCGATAACTTTCCTTCCTCACTACGCCTAAAGAGGAAAGGGCCTATTACTCACCAATTTATAAGTACTCCATAATACTAGTAAGCCGGTAGATAGATGAAGAAAGACAGTTAGGAGGAATGATGATGAGCCGAGTAACGACGGAAGAGGGAAAAGGGTAGGCTACCCGTCTGGTGGGGTGTTGTGACTTGTGACCAGGGGACTAAGTGGGCCAACCGGACATAGGTACTTACATATTTTAGGTTCTATGGAGGAAACAGTTCGATACCGCGTTTCAGGGCTGTATGGTTGTAGGTATGTGCATGCGAATGACATGAGTAACGACGGAAGAGGGAAAAGGGTACGCTACCCGCCTGGTCGAGGGTTGTGACTTGTGACCAGGGGACTGACTGGGCCAACCGGACAAAGGTACATACAGGATGGACCATAGAGTGACGTCAATAAATAGTAGTTTTTATAACAAGGGAATAAAGTGATATATTTAGGGCGAGGGCGCTATTTTGAATCATGAGTGAAGCGAGGGATTCAATGTAAGTCGCCCGAGAATAAATAACTTTATACCCGAGTGATACATACTACTTTTCATCCCCCTCTATGAGAAAAACAATAAATACCTACCACCAATATTTGTCTATGATAAATACTTACTAAATCTACGAAGTTCCATAAATATTCCTTGCTATTGTTCATTATTTTACAATACATTGCGTTAAAAATCCAATATTTACAAAAACATTAGGTATATTACTCAATATTGTTGTTGCCCATTGCTGGCCAGTTATCGCGCCAAAAGAAAAATAAAATTTGACATATTACTTTTTAATTTCAAATTCTGCTAGGAATTAGGTCTTTTATGAGCTACATACTAGGTGTAAAATACTCAATAAAATAGCAGATATCAGGTAGTGTTGCATAGAAAAAACCTATCTGTAGTAAATTTTCGATTGGTGGGCTGCAAATATGTGTGTTCCAAATTCAAATGAATTTTAATCCCTTGGGATTAAATAACCTATTTTAATCCCACTTATGTGCGACCAAAGCGTTGTTTTTTGAATAGAGGGAATGAAAAAGAAATTAGATTCCTCACATCTTGGGGTATTCGAAAATACCCCATGTAGGTATGTTCCGCGATTATTTTTAGTTTCCGAGTTATTCAAGTTTTAAAGTTGTATGGGAAAAACTCGACTGGCAGTAATTTCTTTTTATTGACGTCACTCTATGGTCCACCCTGTATACACTTACTTAGGTATTTTTCATCTCCTCTATTCAAAAAACTACGCTTTAGTCGCACTTAAGTGGGATTAAAACAGGTCATTTAATCCCAAGGGATTAAAATTCATTTGAATTTGGAACACAAAAATTTGCAGCCAATCAATCGAAAATTTACTACAGATAGGTTTTTTCTCTGCAACACTACCTGTTATCTGTTATTTTATTGAGTATTTTACACCTAGTATGTAGCTCATAAAAGACCTAATTCCTAGCAAAAATTGAAATTAAAAAGTAATGTGTGTCAAATTTTATTTTTCTTTTGGCGCGATAACTGGTCAGCAATGGGCAACAACAACATACATTCCCAATTATATTGCAATAATATTAAATGAAATGAGTGATAATGTTTTTGTAAATATTGGATGTTTATAACGCAATTTATATGATGTATTGTAAAATAATGGACAATAGCAAGCAATATTCGTAGATTAAGTAAGTATTTATTGTTTTTCTCATAGAGGGGGATGAAAAGTAGTATGTATCACTCGGGTATAAAGTTATTTATTCTCGGGCGACTTACATTGAATCCCTCGCTTCACTCACGATTCTACTTTAAAATCCCTCGCTACGCTCGGGATTTTACTCTAGAATCCCTCGTTCTGCTCCTGATTCAAAATAGCGCCCTCGCCCTAAATATATCACTTTATTCCCTTGTTATAAAAACTACTATTAGGTTTGATAGGCGGAAACAGTTCGATAGCGCGTTTCAGGGCTGTATGAATGTATGTGCATGAGAATCACACACTTTTCATCTTTCGGCACAGAATAAATATTTTTGGTTCTGTTTAGCAAAGCAGCAAATCATGTGCCTTTTTACTACATGAAAAAAAAAAACATTTGTACTACGTAACGTAATCCGCCAGCTAAAACCTCCTATCCAAACTAAAACCCCCTGTAAGCAAACTAAGGCCCTCTATAATCCAGCAAACATGTTTGTATAAGCAAAATTTCACGGTTCATATAACACAACAAGTGCTCAAAACTCGAGTCAAGTGAATCCATATTGTTTGATTGTTTGGCAGAAAGCGGGGCAGGCAAATCTGTGTGCTTTGTAAACCGCGATCCATCACTAAACAGATGTAGCCTAAGAGACAGTGCCAGGTTGTGCGCATTCTTTTGACTTAAACGTTGAGATAGTCAAGTGAATTCATTTTGTTCAGCAGTAAACGGGGCAAGCAAATATGTGTGTTTTGTAGGCTGCGATCCATCACTAAACAAATGTAGCCGAGATAAAGCCAGGTTGTGCATTATTTTGCCTTAAAATGTAGTGAAAGTCAAGTGAATCTATATTATTTGACAGAAAGCGGGACAGACAAATCTGTGTGCTTTGTAGACCGCGATCCATCACTTAACAGATGTGGGCTATGAGGATAAGTGCTTTCTTTCTTCCTCGGCAATAGGCAGATAGCTGGTGCCGTCAACACAGGCTGCAGTAATGGAGTTAGACAACGCGAAAACTTTAGTACAGTGATACGCGCGGCGGCCGCGCAGCTTGCAATAATTTTTAGCTTTGCCTCCGTGGTGTAGCAGCTAGTACATCTGACCCGGCTTATCAGAAGACAGGGTTCGAATCGCGCCGGTAGCGTGCTTTTTTTCCACTTGTTTCGTTTGTATTAACAATAATTTTTAGCTTGTTTAAACTCTGTTCACATACTAACTACAAGGGCCTTCCTTGCAACGATCTAACCGTGCGGCATCCCGAAGAAACTTGTGTTACTATTCGCGCGGCGAATGCGAAAAATAATTCGTGTGATAAACGCAGTAGGAAAGGTCGGCGTGTGGAAATTCTTGCCATATTGGGTTCATTACTCTATGCAAATGTAATTTATTGCAATTGTTTTAATCGGATCATTATCTCTACTTACTATTGCTAAAGCTTAAGACGCCACACTATTACAAACGGATTAATATTGTTAAACAAGTGGTTCGAGTCAGAATATTAGCTAACAATTTTTGTGCTCTTACACTTTTTAAACTGTACACCATTTATATCTTGTTTTGGATACTGAAAGTTTCGAAATGAAAAACGAGCACCACCTCTCAGTCTATAATTGAGAGGGGCCTCGGGTACCCTCCTCGTGCAATACAACACTTTAATGTGCGCAGTCGGTTTGTTCTGCAAATCTGTTTATTTTATTCGAGAACACTTTATCCTCTTTATGGAAGTTGGTTCAAGTGCGTGGAAAAATAATAATGGGTACGTATAAAATAGAGACCTAAAAAGAGAGATAGGTAATTGATACAGGTAAGAATTGTTTATAATTGAATAATGCAGCGTTATAGCTAATGTACCTGGAGGCCCAAGTCTGCCAAATAAAAATCGTTTAAGTTGCATTGCATGTCGATGCCGTGTCAGTTGGATGGTTTTGGTAGTTTCGTACACAGGTTTCGTATTCTGATAACAGTTTTAATATGGAAAATCACAGTGGTAATAGAAAAATTAGCTGACTTGGGGCCCGGATTACGTTTAGCTTCATTCAGAGAGTAGAGTTCAACTTTTATCGGTGGAGTAATTTCCTTTCTTCCCTCCTCTCCGACAGTGATACTGTGATATCACATGTACGACGTTGACTTTTTCCCATATTTCGGTGAAGTAAGCGCATCTACGTTGGCTTCTTCCTCTCTTTCCTTCTTTAATGTTCATATGCCTTCGTAATTCAATTAATATAATGCTCATTCTTTAGAAACTCAAAGATTATCTTTGTATTGCAAGTAAGAACCTATTTCTTACCCTGAGAGCAATATAACAGAAGCTTCGATAAAGATAAAGACATCTTTCAAAGTTTCAAGACACCTAAAATCCCACCCCACTTGAGTCCCTAAAGTTTACTGTCTAATGTTCTACCTCTTAAGGTGTTTAAGACGAAATCAGAGGAAAGTGAACCTTATGCAATGGTGATAAAGGAGCTCTTGTGTAAGGATGTTACAAGTGGTCAAAGGACACACAGGAACCCATTGAGATGGTCAGGCTCCCACGACGATGACTGACGTTTTGAAGAGTTGATAATGTGGTAGATAGAACATATACGCTTACGCTAAAAATTGCTATCTCGAATTAATATGGGAGAGTACCAAAATGAGTGACACCTTTAAAACTAGAGTTATTTTTATTTACTTTAGTTTTTATTTCACCGATCTTATTTCTGGAGAAACAGCGTTATAAAATCAACTACCTACGCTTTTCTTCAGCGACGGCCGACGAAAGTATGAAGCATGTCTCGTGAAGTCGTGACGTCAATAAACAAATGAGAAACAATGAAACATGAAATGAAGAATCTAACCTCACAAATTATAGACGTCACGAGGCACGATTCATCTACTATCGATATCGATGGCGCAGATAATTTGAAAAAAGTCGGTTCGCAAATGATATAAAACATTTCATACTTCATCCATAAGACTGTGGATACGTGTATAATTTGACACAGTCTTAGACCGATTACGATGAAATAAAAGCTAAAGAAATCAGAAATCGCTGAAGATTAGCTTTTGATATGTAAAAGTGCTATATTTTGGCCCCTTTATGAAGGCTCATTTCATTCCGTGTGCCAGCTCCAGTAGAATCTTAACACACAATCGTAATCAGTCAGCTAATGCGTTAAAGGACTCGTGTGATGACCCCCTGCTGCTGCTTATGACAGATAATCACCTATTTATATTAGAGGCACTAATTGATTTGAAATCTTTCATTATTGGAGGGAGATCTGTAGGCTGTCTTAAATGTATGAGACTAGGATCCATTGGATCCTAAGTCGACTTGATGTTCTACATGACAAGAAGAGGAAGTAGAAATTATTATAGTTGCCTATCGTCAATGTTTTCGTCAGTAGATAATAGCATAGTTGAGTATTCTTTGGTAATAGGATAAAAACAGTATTTTTTGTGCCATAGTTAGTATACGAGTACAATTGTAAAGGAAAATATTGTTTTGACAACCTCTCACTAAATGGTTATACACAGTCTTCTGAATGACTCTCAAACTTTTATCAGACGTGGTGTAAATGGCCGTTTTTGCAGTCGTTTACGCTCTGCCTACCCTGCAAGGGATATAGGCATAATGATATGTGTATGTATAAGAACTCGAGCATTAATTTTGTGGCAGACCTCTTAAGACGTAAACAGACAGATACAAGATGGAGATAACCACCAATGGGTTACTTAAGGAGTTGAGCTGCAATAAGTGGTAGTGTAGTGATGCAGGATGCAGTGATTATCGATATCGATAGAGATTTTGTTATTAAAAGCATCATCCGTCATGCTTTTAATAACAAAATCTCGTGTGGTAGCGGCTTAGGGTACTGCTTCTACCTCTAGACCCTCAGTTTATTCTGTGCCCTCAGGGTATACTTACGTAAAACGAGATGTAGAGTTGCCTGAACATCTGCCGACTATTAGTGGGGCATACTTGGCAGAAACGTGCTCAAAGAGATCTGAAGTCAGGCTCGGTCGCGTAATTCTGAAAGTAAAACGTAATTCTATTAAGTTTTGAGTCCAAAACATTTTGTGTAGTCCCCTCAAGAAGATCATAAAGACATAACGACTTTCCCAAATCGACTTCATTAATTCCCAACCCTAGCCCTGTCAAAGAGTAGCCAGCAAGTAGCAACCACTTCAACCGCTACCTATTGTTTACGATAGCTGTGGCAAGGGCTGTAGGTACTTGTATAATCTGTGTTCTTGTATAATCTATGTTCTTGTATAATCTATGGCTTTTCTGGTGACACTGCGCAGCCTCCGTGTCGAAATCAATGCTCCAGTCGATATGAAAAAAGGAGAAAGGATAAAAAATTGTTTGGCGCCTGTCTTGCTTTTATTTCGAGGGATGTTTTATGAAAAATTCAGTAGCTACCGAATCTTTGTGTTTCAGAAGGTATAAAATAAAATAGATGAGTGACTTCTTTTCTCTTTGATACGATACCACACCAATAATTTTATAGGTACTTACTCAATCCATTAAAAACGAGAAAGGGTAAAAAATTGTTTGGCGCCTGTCTTGCTTTTGTTTCGAGGGATGTTTTGTGAAAAATGCAGTAGGTACCGAACCTTTGTGTTTCAGAAGGTACCTATAAAATAGATGAGTGACTTCTTTTCTCTTTGATACGATACAACACCAACCATGTTATAGGTACGCAATATCTATTACCTGCGATATTAATTCCAGACCAGGTAGTATCATAGGTACGATCAACAATTCTGTGACTGACTTTAAAAATGTTGGAACCGCAGATTTCTCCTTTACAAAAAGCGGAAGTGCTTACACCGTTTTCAACGTTGAAAATTCGAAGATATTGCGTAAACATCATCTTGGGGTCGGCGCAACACGTTTTGTTTGAACACAAAATCATGTTACAAAAGGATTTGGCTATGTTTTATGACCGGCCGCCTGCCTGACGTCAACCCTCTTTGGGAATGCTATTGTAGGTGGTATCACCGCCACCATGCTGTTGACCATAGTCGACAGATGTTCAGTCGAGGTCAAAACTCTACGTCGCTCTACTCTACGGGCGAAACACCCTGAGTGGACTAGGGGTGGTAGTATTCTTAGCCGCTACCCCACGGTAACGAAGATTTTATCTGTGGTAGCTTGTAATTGGCATTTATTATTGTATTTTGTCATTTGTTTTGTAAAGAAGGCTGTAAGCTTCCCAAATAAAATAAAATAATAAAATAAAATAAAATATTACGTAATATCTTCGTAAAATACTAAAAAGAAGATTTTTGGCCGTCAAATTATTATTCAAGCTTTGAATCAAGAGATTCAAGAACCTTTTAATCCACTACAACTACAAGCACTATATTAGTCCTAATGGTGACTACCTACATCCAGACTGATTTACGATAACGACTTTTAAAGTGGATCGGAAAAAGTCTAAGTGCACCGCAAGGCACTCCTGTTGCCAAAAGAATCGGCAACGCACAGTCGCGACTAAAAGTGAGTAAAGACAATTTTTGATTGGAAATCATTTGAGTACCCATAGGTATCAAAACTAGAAGTGCGCGACAGAACTTCGAATTGACGAAAGATAAAAGTCTGAAAAACAGAATCACTAGACCGAGAAACTCTGACCGAAAAGATCGCTGCACTGAAAAACCACTGCCTGGTCTAAGAGGTCGCTGAACCGAAGAAATCTTGTCTGAAAACTCTACTTAGAGTTAAATCTGTCACTGTAAAAATCTGATAGTTATCACAATCAAAGTAGCGAAAAACACACGTTACGTCCGTTCGTGTGCCATTTTTGCGCATTGCTATCGCATGCGTTAGAAAAATGCAATTTCCGGAGAAAAGGTCCGGTTCTTCCGCCGTGTTATCTTTTTTTGTGGATTCCATGGGCCAACCCAAATTGATTTGCTTGTTTTGAATCACTTTACTACCCAACCGTACATGAAAGAAGTGCCTTCGAATTATTGGGCAAGCGAAACTCGAGTGGCCTATCAGACTACATTTAGAACACTCGTGTGCATTCGGGTTAGTGGCAAGATGGACTATTGTTTCTTCGGCTGTTGACTCTCTGCCTAGCCCGCAAGGTAAAAGGGCGTGAATCTATAAAATAGTAAATATAATAAGTTATGCACTTCTCTACACCACAGTACAGTAAAGAAGTGCCTTAGAATTGGGCAAGCGAAACTCGAGTGGCCTATCAGACTACATTTAGAACACTCGTGTGCATTCGGGTTAATGGCAAGATGGACTATTTACCATCTATTTACCTTTAAACTGTTCAGATCGTCTAGTGGATTTGGCAGACGATGCTAGACTATCTAATAGTGCTGGACTATAAGCTAAATTGCGTAATGGTAATAAATCACTTATTTACATCCAAAATTCCCCCTAATATTACCTAAGGTACATCGGGGGTGTAAGGCCCCCAGTTTTCGAAGGCCCAATCTCAGAAAACCGTTTAAAATACGTTCGGTTGGCGCCAAATTCATAGCAAGCGTAAAATGAACCAATAAGAAAGCAAGGACGCGAGAGCGGGCCGCGTGCGGCCGCTATTTTGCCAGTGACGGCTGGTTGTTCGGTGACCTCGGGCACGGCCAGTGTTTTTGCTATTTTGCGCTCCCACTAAACAGTAGTTTTTAAAAAGTTAATACTACAATTTATTAGTAGATTATTGTTGAATGTGTTTATTTATTTATCATTCCATTGATATTCGTGTAGGTATGTCTGGTTTTAACGCTATTTTATTCATAAATTGTGAAAACGGGTTGCAAGGCCCCGATCGGTTAGGAAGGCCCCACAGGGTTGTTGCTTGGGCCTTACAAGCCCTGTTGGGGCCTCTCTACACTGTTTCTGTTTTAAAAGGCCCATAAATTTTTGGAATTTAAATTAACTTTACATCCACTTATGTTATTAATAAAAATAAATTTTGACACTACATTTTTATTTTGGGCCTTGCAACCCGCAATCGGGGCTATCCAAACCAAATATCGGTAATAAGGCCCAATGTATGAAAAATTAAAATCAAGTAATTTAAAAAATTTATACCTTTTTCTAAGCTAAACAAAAATACTTTTGGGATTAATGGCAATTTTTTTGCACTTAGCTCCTGAAATTTCGATTGCCAGGCTGTTTTCTTCCTCACTGAGAAAGTGAAGTCTTTTTGGAAAATATTAATGATTTCACAATTTTTTGCTTTTATTTAGGTTCAATAATATGTAAACATTCATATAAGTGTACCCTTTTTTGTAATTAACGCTTACTTTAACTCCAAACGTAATAAAATTGGCAGGGGCCTTATAACACATGCCCAGTTTAGGAAGGCCAAAAATCGATGTTTTGAAAAATGATTAAAATTGTAACTTTTTATTGTCAAAACCATAAAAAAATCATATAGGTCAATTAATAGTAAATTTTGCTATACGTTGCAAACGTTGTTTTACCTGAGGGTGATAAAATAAAGGTTTTATTTCGGTTCGTTGTTAGGTGGGCCTTATTACCCGGGTCTACCTTATAATCATCATACTTGCACATAAAAAGAGTTGAAAGATTCTAATAACTTTGATGGTAAAAGCGTACCTAACTGTCTCTTAAAATTCGTAAGCGTTACTCTTTGAATCAGTCTCTTTTAACGAATCACAAAGAACTCGCTTCTTATTTGAAATTCGAACAAACCTTCACAGATAACCCTCAGAAATTCGTGTCACATAAAACCAGCCAGCAACACCCCGCGCCATCAAACCATCGGGCGGGAAAACGGCGCACTTTTAAAAAGAGAACGCTCAATACGTAGCCGATTACCGCCAATTTGCCCTCAAACGGGAAAGAACGCAAGGAGGCTAATCAAAAGAGATTCAATAGGCGGAACCCAAGAATTACCCGAGGACCGGGCGGGGGTGGAAAAGGAAGGGGGGTGGAAAAAAGTGGAAATAATTCGTTAATCCCGTAATTGGAACGCGCTACCGAACCGGAAAACAAATTTCCTATTATTGCCAAGGCGGTAGGGTTGCCTACGACTGGAAATTTACTGGCCAGAGTTTGGAGAAAAATAATCTTTTTGTGAAAGAAAATTTGAACACGCTATCATATGGGTTACTAGATAACTACATCAAACTGATGAATAATTATGAGAACCATAAAATCATAATCAAGTCATGAATGATCCTCCGCTACATTAAATAGGTATGGGGGTGAGCATCACAGCTAGTTATTTTTTTGCACTATGTGAAGTAGGTACTTAATCGTACATTAAGTATGCGTCATAATTAATATTAATCTACATAATTATTTTCGGGATATTATAAATTGCATATCAAATAAATAATCGCCTATCAATACATATTCATCATTTATATTTTTTTTTACATCAAATATCTTACTTCACTACAAATAAACTAAATGTTTAACAAAACATAAACTGCAGATAATTCGAAATTTTACATCAATATGACATAACTTTTTTACTCATAATGCAATACAGATAAATTTATTTTTGTACAAAAATACTACGTACATAGCATGAATACTGACTACACAGCAAATTTTCCATATTTCATAGCAAAATAACTATCCCAGCCGCATATTAACCAGTAAACATAGGTCCGTTAGGTATAGGTCCGTTAGGTTAGGTTAGGTTAGGTTAGAACTTTGACCACAACGCACGAGCCGAGCGAGCGTAGCGAGCGTGCCGCGGCAGCGGCCGGCGATGTGCCAGAAACGACACGATATGCGCGTCATCATTTTAAAATATGATTATCGATGTGTATGATTAACGATGATGGTTCATCTGTAATAAAAACTGCTGTAAATAATATAAAAATAGAAGCTATATTTAAAAGAAAAAGAGTTAACAGGTATAATGTGCATTAAGATTATTAGCCGTGCATTGATGAAAAAGCTTTTGCTTTAGGAAAAATCGCTGTACGCTGCGAAAATAAATTGTAGTGTGTTTAGTGATATTTTGAGTTGAATATTATGCTGTGCAATCAGTAATTTTGATGGGAATTTGGAATCTTATTGCATAGAAAAAGGATACTTATTGATTTGCGTTTAAATACTACCCATTATTTTCCGATATGCGAGTAAAGACATCATAGTACAATTTACGTGGGAGAATTTCGTCCCAGTTGTACTTACAAATCATTACGCAAGAGTCCTGAGGGGATTTTTATACTGACTGACTAGATATGAAATATTTAAGAAAATGACTGCACGACACCCCTACGAAAAGAATAGCCGACAAGTCGAACAGAAAGTGTAGGTAGATAATTATTATTAGAGCGACTCATTAGGGGGCGATTGTCGTCGCCCTCTCCCCGCCGCCCCTTGCTTGCGCCCCCTAGCGCCCCAGTCGGTCGAACGGACTGATGTCACACCTGACCGGAACGTTATTGGCTATTGGCGAGGCACTTTTTGTGTACAGGCTGGTTTCGGAAACGCAATAGAAAACTTTTCATGAAGATTTTTCCTGTATGTTGACGACAGGGACCCGCTAAGCGCTTTATCGATGAAGCGCTTAATTTTTAAACCCCGTGATTCAACACTCCCAGTTAAACGACTTACCACTTCAACTGATAACCCATTCATTTGCTTTAAGTTTATCGAAAGGGTAACCCCTTGCTAAAACCCTTTAAAAAGCGCTTCATAGGGGTTTCGTGCGCACGCACTACAATGAAATCATTCGCAAGTTGAGCAAAATGCGGCTTCGCGGCAACTTCGGTGCTTTGACGGACCAGCTCGCCGTCTTGTGGTGCGCGAGCAATAATAGTCCGTATAAGTCACACTTTAGGGATTAAATTTATGTGAAAGCCGAAAGGGTAACCCTTTCAATATGGTTAGTGGTTTGAAGGGGTTTCGCAAGAATTTCGATAGCCTTACAATAGCGCTTTAAAAAGCCTTTCGAATGGGTTTTGGCGAGATTCGACTAGGGACAGCAAACCCATTCGCAAAACCCAATCAATAACCCCGGAAAGGCTTACCAGTCCGGTCCCTGGTTGACGACTTGGTTTTAGGCATGGCCAGTCAGTATCAAACAGCTCAGCAAAGTGGCTGATTAATGATAGAAGCTAGGTATCTAGGTCTCTTCTTGCTCTTTTCTTTTATTTCTCTCATTTCTGTATTTTCACATGACACTGGCGGAATTGCTTATTTGGAAAAGCCGTAATTAGATAAAAAGAAAAACAAATGACATTCTAAATTCGAACAGTCTGTAGGTGGTCACGAGCGCTGAGACGCCATTGGCGGACTGGCTCAGCTTTTTATTTGTCGGTGCTCCGGTGGGCACTTTACTTGCTTACTTTTAGTCTGTGGTGCCCATAGATTACTTATATGCCTATATGTCCCTTCGAACATCTTCTGTCCCGTTCCAAGATATGTCCCTAATAGTGCTGCCACGACTTCCCTTTCGCTTTTCCTGGCAGAAAACTTGGCGGTCTTTTATCAAGCTACTTGAATATTATCTGCAATGTTTAAGAATGTGCGTTTCTTGAAGCAAATTTTGTAAACCGAAGGCGCTATTTTAAACGAAAATCTAAATTCGAACAGCCTGTAGGTGGTCACGAGCGCTGAGACGCCATTGGCGGACTGGCTCAGCTTTTTATTTGTCGGTGCTCCGGTGGACACTTTACTTGCTTACTTTTATTCTGTGGTGCCACGACGACTGCTCTTTCGCTTGTCCTGGCAGAAAACTTGCCGCTCTTTCATCAAGCTACTCGAATATTATCTGCAATGTTTATGAATGTGCGAATTTTGTAAACCAAAGGCGCAATTTTTCTGTAGGTGGTCACGAGCGCTGAGACGGCATTGGCGAACTGGCTCAGATTTTTATTTGTCGGTGCTCCGGTGGGTACTTTACTTGCTACCACAGAACAGAGGAAAAGTTGCTACGTAGTATACTACCTACCTACCATTTTACTTGCTCTAGGGAAAAACTTTTACTAATCTCATAATAACATATTTTTTTTGACTTTTAATTCTCTGATTGTTGCGTAAAATGTGGTTAGCTATTTTCATGACACTGGCGGAATTGCTTGTTTGCAAAAGCCAAAATTAAAAAGAAAAAGAAACAAAATTCTAAATCCGAACCAACATCCGAACAGCCTGTAGGTGGTCACGAGCGCTGAGACGCCATTGGCGGACTGGCTCAGCTTTTTATTTGTAGGTGCTCGGGTGGGTACTTTACTTGCTACCACAGAACACAGAAAAGTTGCTACGACTTGCCTTTCGAAGAGTTTAGCTCGCCCTATCGGAAAACATGCCGTTCCATCCTGCTCGATTGATGCCAAATATTTACTGCACATTTGCTATGAACATTTTCGGTTGAATTATAATAACGCGTATTATCTGCACCCCTTCAAATGCATCCACAGAATCGCAGCTCAGGATTAACTATTTCCCATATTCGTTTTAAAAAGCCCAAATAAGTCGAATTAAAATGCTTACAAAGTTTACGTGTCCGTCAATATCGTAGCTGTCAAAATAGACAGCGCTACTGGAACGAGACGTCAAAACAAGACTAGGCTGAATAGTGAATGCATCATTGCCTCGATTTGTTTTTACATGTGATTGATAGGGTTCAATGATCTGTGCTTGGGAGGTCTTCAGACTAGGAATTATCAATTTCATAATAAGATCTCGCTAATGGATAAGGTCCAGTAGAAGATTCCACTGCGATTTCGGCTTGCTACACTTCCAGTCTATGTCCTTTACTTTGGTCCGCCAAAAGACAATGTTATGGAATACAGGAGAGACTGCTCTTCGAATAGGTACTAAAAGGGTGAACAACTTCCATAAGAAAATATTTCAAGAAACGTAAAAAAAATCGCCCTCCCGTACATTTAGGTACCTACTATTAGGAAGTAAAAAATTTCTTTACCCGCTCTAAAATATTTTCTTAAAGGAAGTTGTTCAGTTTCATTGTCTAATCTAAATGTAGGTACCTTATCTATTAGTACCTATTCGGACAGCTGTCCCTTACAACCTGTAAGCTGGAAGTGTAGCAAGCTGAAGTGGCAGTGGGCTGGTCAAATTTGTCGTATAACCGATGGCCGGTGGAGTAAGCGTGTTCTCGAGTGGACGCCACGGCTCGGCAAGCGTAGCGTTGGACGCCCTCCGGCCAGGTGGACCGATGATTTAAAAAAGGCGGCTGGTAGCGACTTGATGGCAAAAACGGGAGATATCCTATTTCCAACCGTGGACTGCTATGAGCTGATGTTCAACTGAGCTCTGCAAAGTGATTGAGTAAAATACCTTCCTGACCCTACACAGTATAAAAGAGGGGATACTGTCGTTTTGCATATTGTTGAAGTTCCTAATATAGTTTGGCATAACACGGTACGCATAAATTTCTTTGTCATACTATTTGTTTGGCATAAATTTTATATGTCATAAATAAGCATTTATAGTCATACTATTCGCTTGACCTATTTTCTTGTAGACTAATTTTAAGTCGCATATTGTTATTTGTCATAATGATCAAAGAGAATAAGTAATATTTTTATGGAAGACATTAGATTCAGACACATTTTTATGAATAATGTTCATTAATTCCATTGCCATTACTTAGTCGCATGTAGCGTACATAAAAAGGGGCGGGTGCGAGCGAAGCGAGCACGAGAGTTCAGGGCACCCCGAATCGGTTAGGGTAGGGTTAGCAGGCTATGACGGAAGCGAGCAAAGCGAGCGTAGCGAGCTGGCTCGCTTCCGTTATAGCCTGTGGGTTAGGTTGACATGTATGCATGCCTGCTTGTGCTTGATTGCATGCATGCATGCTACTTGCTTACTTGCTTGCATGCATACTGCTTGCTTACTTGCTTGCATGCATGTTGCTTGCTTGTTTGCATGTTGCTTGCTTGCATGTTGCTTGCTTGCATGTTGCTTGCTTGCTTGCATGCTTGCATGCATCGCTGCCGCTGGCTTGCTTGGAATACATGCTAGCAGAAGGATATTAGGATAGGGTGCACAGCGGCAGTAAAAAAATAACCTATTGCCCATTATCGGTAGGTTAGGTTGGGTTAGGTTAACTTAATTTATTTAATTTTGGATATTATGCGTTATTATTATTATGCGTTTTAAAAATGATGCTAATGTGTAATATGCCTATTTATCATTATGCTTGATGATGATGAAATTATGTATGACTTTGTAGTTTATGCTAAAACGGTTATGCGTATTAATAATATGACTTGAATTCATTATGACTGTTGATCATATGCCTAATAAAAATATGACTTAAAATTTTATGCAACCCGACCCCAATCCATAAAAGAGATATAAGCCAAACAAAACATACAAAATGCGTTACAGAAATGGTAAATACTTAGCACCTATTTACTTAATTCATTTCAAACATAGTTTTTAAAATATCATTAAAGATACCTGTAGGTATCTATCTACCTAGGTATATCAGTATACTTAGGTATTGTAATTTTACCAATTTTACTTAGGTACTTACCTACCTACTCATTTCATTTCAGCTAAACTAAAACAGCTCGGTGTCCTATTCAAAAAGAAGAAGCTGAACAGTTGAATATTTGCATGCAATTGTTTTTTTTAATTGCTGAGAAAAGATCACTCAGCCGCGCGGAAGAAAATAAAACATTCCAAATTCAAACAAATCATATTTCACAGATTTGACGGCGCATCGAGAGAATTGGCTCATAATCGATCGATTCAATTATAATGTCATAAAGTGATTTCTGAACGAATGATTGTAATTTGTGAACGTAACACCGAATGCTAGCAAGGCGGCGACAATTTCCGAACGTTTGCGAGAACTGTCAAGTTTTGGAGGGATTGTGAAGCACGCGGTTACGTATTCGGTGGAACGTCTTGATTAATTTTCTTGATTAATACAAAAGTTTATTCAATTACTCGTCGTCTACTATTTTATCCATCTCCTCGCCCGTCGTTCCACGCCCAGCATGGGAGATGAGACAGGTCAAGAGCCTTCATCAGACGGTGGGATTCCAGGGCAAAAACAACAAGAGGAGAAGGATGCGGAGGCGCCGAAAACCGGAACAGGAGGCTTTTCCAGTGAAATGGAGGCGTTCTTTTGGCGTATGTTCATGGCGGGGCCACCGAAGAATCAGAGTTCTACGCAGTTGATAAAATTTGATCCAGATGACCCAGAGGCGGACATAGAAGGTTGGTGCCGGTTAACCGAGATTATTGTGACCAGTAGAAACCTAGAAGGAGCCGAACTACTATTAGCACTTACTCATGCTTTAAAGGGTCGAGCGGCAACATGTTTGACCAAAATTAAAACGTCTGAGATTAAATGGCCTCTTATCAAGGAAATACTTCAAGCAAAGTTTCAAAAGCCGAAGTTGATGCAGGATTTTTTTGATGATGTAATTAAATTTCAAATCGGAAGCAAAGAAACAGCGTCTGAAGCTGCCATGCGTTTATGGAATCTAATCGAGAAAATACCAAACGTAGAAATGTGTGAGGAAGTAATAACTGGTTTCGCCATATCCATTCTCTGCCAACGTGATCCGCTCATTCGCAGAGAACTGAATGCATACGTCATTACCACTAGGGCTCAACTCTGTCGTGCCTTGGGCTCCGTTTCGCTGAAAAGAAAACTAGACGACAACGAAAACCATGACACGGAATCAAAGCGGCCTAGATTGATGGACAATCGGTTCGTCGGAACGTGCCATTTTGTGGATTTCGTGGGCACAAGATGGAGGATTGTCGTAAGCGTCGCCAGGAGAATCAAACAAACCAATCAAGAGTCAACACAAAAGTTACTTCAGACAGCAAGGAGAAGACAACTACATGCTTCACGTGCGGGAAACCTGGCCATATCAGTCCCAGCTGCCCGAACAAAAATCGCACTGAAGACCAGGTTACCAGGAAGGAAGTACACATCTGCGAGGCCAAACAGCGAGGTACACTGTCAACATCAGCTGGTGAGATCATTCCATTTCTTTTCGATAATGGTTCGGATTGCTCCTTGATTAAGAATAGCTTAGCAAATAAATTAGAAGGTTTAGTGCAAAACAACTTAGTATATCTATCTGGTTTAGGCAAGGACGAAGTTCAATGCATGACTCAAATTCTTAGCTCGGTTATGATACAAAACATATCTCTGACGGTTTTATTTCACGTGGTTCCCGATGACGTCATATCAGAACAGTGTCTAATAGGTAGGGAAGTATTGAAACAGGGTCTGAAAGTTGAAATAGTTGAGGATTCTGTCAAATTCTTCAACCTAAAAGAAACTTTTCACGTAAATTCTAGAAAGTTTGATTTAAACACTATCGATACTGATCTACAAGGAGAAGATAAACAAAAACTTATAAGGTTACTTGAAAAGTATAGTGATTGTTTTATTGACGGTATCCCTACGCGAAGAGTTACTACAGGTACGTTGAAGATAGATCTCATAGATCCTCACAAAGTAGTTCAAAGACGACCTTATCGGTTATCCCCCGTAGAAAAGGAAGTAGTCAGGGAAAAGGTCCAAGCTCTTTTAGACTCCGGAGTAATCCAAGAAAGTTCTTCGCCTTTTGCGAGCCCCATTTTGTTAGTACCAAAAAAGGGTGACGATTCCAAAAGGATGTGCGTCGATTATAGGGAATTAAATTCGAATACTCGCCCGGAACATTACCCCCTTCCTAGAATTGACGAGCAGATTGACCGTCTTCATGGTTCAAACTTTTTCTCGACCCTAGATATGGCTTCTGGCTATCACCAAATTAGTGTTGACCCGGATTCGATTGAACGTACAGCTTTCGTAACGCCGGATGGGCAATACGAGTACCTCGCCATGCCCTTCGGATTACGAAATGCTGCATCAGTATATCAAAGGTGCATCAATAAAGCCCTTAAGTCGTTAAAAGATACAGTAGCTTCTGCATATATGGATGACGTGATATGCTATTCTGCTGATGTAACCGAGGGATTACAGCGGCTAGACGCTGTACTGGCAGCTTTATCAGAGGCAGGGTTTTCTTTTAATATCCGCAAGTGTAAATTCCTTAAGGCCGAAGTAAATTATTTAGGACATGTGATCCAGGCAGTTAAAGTCAGACCTAACCCAGATAAAATTCAAGCTTTGATTAATGCGCCAACACCCAAAACAGCAACCCAAGTCAGACAATTTCTGGGGCTAGCATCTTACTTTAGACGCTTTATACCTGACTTTGTTCACCTTGCTGGACCTTTATATCCTCTTACGAAATTAAAAGGACCTATCACTTGGACTGACCAACATGATAAAATACACAAAGATATAGTAAAGATACTTACGTCTGAACCTGTGTTAACAATATTCCAACCTGATGTACCTGTAGAGTTACACACCGACGCTAGCGCTGAGGGTTATGGCGCTGTTCTCATCCAAAGGACCAATAACACTCCCCACGTGGTAGCTTATTACAGCCAACGCACCACCGAGGTTGAGTCTCGGTACCATTCATATGAATTAGAGACCTTGGCGGTGGTGCGGGCTGTTGAACATTTCCGCCATTACCTATACGGGCAACATTTTACCGTAGTTACAGACTGTAACTCCTTAAAAGCCTCTAAATCAAAAATAGACCTTTCGCCACGCGTCCACAGATGGTGGGCGTACTTGCAAGCGTATGATTTCGACATCATATATAACGAGGGTCGTAATATGGGACATGCAGACTACTTGTCGCGCAATCCACTACCGTCTACCGTGTCTGATGAATTTGATCCAATGGATGAGACCGTAGGTCAAGCACCACGTAAGACAGTTCAGTTTGTTGAGTTGCATGAAAGTTGGCTTAAAGTAGAGCAACAACGGGATAGTGAATTACAAGATCTCATCCAGAAGCATCAAAACAATGAAATGCCTGATAGTATCGCGAATACTTACGATGTGCGTGATGGGGTTTTATACAGGAAAGTAGAGCGCAATAAAAGTAGTTCTTGGCTACCAATAGTACCACGGTCGCTTATTTGGACACTAATATCACACGTACATAACGAAATAAAACACTTAGGACACGAAAAAACGCTAGACAAAATTTACGAACAGTACTGGTTCCCGGAAATGGCAAAGAATGTGCGTAGGTTTGTAAATTCTTGCATTGTATGTCGAGCATCCAAAGGTTCATCTGGAGCTCAGCAAATAAGATCACATCCCATACCTAAGGACTAGGGCATGCATTCCGGAATTCCGGAATTTCGGATGGTTTTTTCCGATATTACAATTCCGGAATTGAAAGATCTAATATCGTTATTCCGATATTAGTATATTATTATTAATTGAGGAAAAGGGTTTTTCCTGGAAAGATCAACAGTCATTGTGACCTTTGTAAATATATTGTGGTGTGGCTGATCGTTTTTGTAGATGACGGGCCATTTCGAGGAATGCCACAACCTGTTTCGGGTTAAGAGATAGACCTCCTTCTAGGACAATTTATGGCCAGTAGCCGCCCGTATTCTGGCTTCTTATTTGCACAAGTACCTAACGTTTGCAGATATCTTGAAGCTGTGTTTCATCATCCTCAGTGCAAAATCTGCAGTATGTAGATTTGGTACACGAGATTACAGTGTCGACTCAGAAAGGGTCCTTGTAGGTTATACCGAAACTACGTCCATGCGAACTACCGATGCCTCGCAGATTTGCACGAGTAGTCCATATGGATGGACGCAGTTTCAAATTCCAACTGTCTTACGTAAGATCACTTTCTTACCTAAAGAGATAAACTGATGAACAGTTGCCTAATTAGTTATATCAGTTGCCTTTTGTACCGTCTGATTGTCCAAAACGATGAGTATCCTTTGTATGTCAAGTTGAGATGGACACACTCATTATCGGTCTTGATTTGGGTTTTGACAAAATACACCAGAGCAAGCATGCCTCTTTCTCCTGGATCCATTTGTGAACCAGGCCCATTTTGCATTTCTAAAAACAGTGCTTTCTTTTAGTCTGCCTTTAGTTACAAAGTTAAGTTTAGTTATTTTAATGCTGTTGTTTCCTTACATATTTATCTGATTTGTTCTCAAAAAGTGATTTAAAGACGAATTCTACGTAAGCAATTGTTTATTATATAGTTACACTATTTTAGATTGAACAAAAATGAAAAAATCACGATTCCGGAATTGGTTCCGGAATTCCGGAATTAGGCCCTAATATCGAAACTCAGTTCCGGAATTGATAAGCTTCCGATATTGCATGCCCTACTAAGGACCCAATTCCGTGGCATACTGTACATATCGACCTTACGGGCAAGTTAAGTGGAAAATCTGATAGGAAAGAATATGTATCCGTTATCATAGACGGATTCACAAAATATACTTTACTTGAGTATACCCAATCCCTTGACGCAGCGTGTGCTGTGCGGGCTCTTAAAAAAGCTGTGTCACTATTTGGTGCTCCTAAAAGAGTTATCGCAGATCAGGGTAGGTGCTACATAAGTGCAGAGTTCAAACAATTTTGCAGCGATCATAATATTGAACTGCACTCGATAGCCACGGGAGCTTCAAGGGCAAATGGACAGGTCGAAAGAGTAATGCGCACATTAAAAAGCCTGCTGACCATTATTGAAAACGATTCCAGTAAGATCTGGCGCGATGAACTCGACGATGTCCAGTTGGCCTTGAATAGTACTAAATCTAAAGTGACTGGGTACACACCTACTGAGCTTATGTTTGGTATACGCGCGTCTTCACTCGGATTATCTAAAATTTCGCCAAACAATACTGATGCGCGTGCTGATTTAGATGCAATTCGGGCAGATGCTTCAGGCAACATTAAAAAAGCGGCTGATGCAGACAAAATACGCTTTGATTCTGGTAGGGCTAAAGTAAAACCATTTTCTATTGGTGATTATGTATTTTTGAAGTGTAGCGAACGAAATCAAACGAAGCTTGCGCCAAAATTTAAGGGACCTTTTATTGTCACCAAGGTGCTTGACAATGATAGGTACCAACTGAGGAGTTTAAACAGATCAAATCGCGAATACAAATATGCACACGAAAATTTGCGTATCGTACCTAGGGGTTATGAGGGTTTATTAGACGTAGCTACCAATATAACTTCTGAAGATGAGGCCGAGACGGCGTTGATTGATAGAGATGGAATCAACTATGAAGGGCTGCCAGCTGGTGGTGATAGTGATACACATTCGCTATCAAGCAGTGCTACCTTGTCCGCTGACGCTACTTTAACCGCCGACTCTGACACCATTTCAGTTAATTCATTTCAAGAAGATTACGAAATTATTGAACACGAAGCTCAAATTCATTAATGTAAGTTATCACGTATATTGTATCTGATTTATAGAAAATCGCTTTCACGAGTCACGGTTCTGACGATCACTTTGTTGCGGCTGGCTGTAAGGTCCTAGAACGACCGGGCCACGCTCTGTTTATTCGAGTTCAGCTGGTTGTAAGGTCCTTGAACGACCGGGCCACGCTGTTTATTCGTGTTCAGCTGGTTGTAGGGTCCTAGTACGACCGGGCCACGCTCTGTTTATTCGTGTTCAGCTGGTTGTAGGGTCCTAGCACGACCGGGCCACGCTGTGTTCGCTTGTGTTCAGCCGGTTGTAGGGTCCTAGCACGACCGGGCCGTGCTCTGTTCGTTTGTATTTAGCTGGTTGTTAGGTCCCGGCACGACCGAGCCATGCTCTGTTGATCTACAATAAGCTGGTTGAAAGGTCCCAGTACGACCGAACCTCGCTTTGGGTATTAGTGCTAAGCTGGTTGAAAAGTCCTTGTACGACTGACCACACTTCGTTCCCTTTTATTTCGTAAATGACGCCATCTGCTGGGGGTCTCTCGTGAATATACTCCTGCCTGAAAACTTGACGGTACGGTCAGGAATGGACGAGCGGTTTTGTAATTTCAGTACGTTGTTCTTTTGCAGATAAACAATGATTTGCGCACGAGGACGTGCGAGAGTCAGGGTTGGCCGTGACGGCGCATCGAGAGAATTGGCTCATAATCGATCGATTCAATTATAATGTCATAAAGTGATTTCTGAACGAATGATTGTAATTTGTGAACGTAACACCGAATGCTAGCAAGGCGGCGACAATTTCCGAACGTTTGCGAGAACTGTCAAGTTTTGGAGGGATTGTGAAGCACGCGGTTACGTATTCGGTGGAACGTCTTGATTAATTTTCTTGATTAATACAAAAGTTTATTCAATTACTCGTCGTCTACTATTTTATCCATCTCCTCGCCCGTCGTTCCACGCCCAGCATGGGAGATGAGACAGGTCAAGAGCCTTCAGATTAAAAACTGTGCAAACAATAATGTGCGGCCAGTTTACACTGAAGCGCTAAAGTGAAACACACAATAGGTAGGTAGGTAGGTAGGTAGTGATTGTAGTTTGTGATAGTGTGGCGTATTCTGAAAACTTTTACAACGAAGTCAGTTATTTATAAATTAATCAATAAATGGCTCTACCTGGTTCTGAGATTTCGCTATCAGTCACTAGTAAAATTTGACCCTATATAGGTACTAGAAAAAGAAGTCCCTTTTTGAGTTTTTTTGTCTTTCTGTCGTGCTCGTGGACCACCACGCAACCAGATATTGAGCAACTAAGCTCCATTTTTAGGGTTTCGTATTCTACTAGAAACCCTTATAGTTTCGGTAAGTCTGTCTGTCTGTCTGTCTGTATGCCGCGCCCTCATAACTCCGTCAGTTTTGGGGTTATCAACATCAAATTTGGTGTGAAGATAGATCGTGTTGACCCAAATTTAGAAATGTTGAGAAATAATTATTTTAAAAGTTTTTTGGGCCCCCTTCCATACAAGTGAAAGGGGGGCAAAAACATTTTTTTTCTTCTGTAATATTGAGTAGGGTATCATTGAATAGGTCTTTTAAAACTAAGGGGAGTTTTCTTTGAATCAAAGTCACTAAAATGTTTCTGTCTCGAGATATTTGCTTTTAAAAGGGGCGTTTTTGAGCCATAATTTGTTCCAGCTGTAACTCCTAAAGTAAACGATAAAAATTTGAAAAAAATATTAAATATACTTCTCAATTTTAAGTTACCATGAAAACTATAACGGATACTGTACCACGAGAAATTTCAGAAAAATTAAAGTTTTTCTATTTGCGGTTGGTAATCATACAGCTGCAAACAAACCAGCAACAACATTAACGTTGTAACGCTGAATAACCTGATATTTTAACGTTGACTACGAAACCCTATTTGTGAGCGTGTCTGACACGCTCTTGGCCGATTTTTGATTTTGCACGCGGAATTCTGTTACCTAATCGTAGCGGAATTGAAGTGCACGACTTCAAAAATCGCCGTTTCAGAAATTGTCAGAACAATTCAAAATAAAAATTAAATTTTCATACAGCTTTTCAAACGAGTTTAAATTCAGAATAACCGCCACAAGACTGGCCGAAAATTTAAAACAAAAAACTAACCAGATTGCTCGACGTTTTTAATTTGGCGCAATAATTACCCACCGCGCGGCACTGGCCGTAAAACTTTGTTTGTTGCCGTTAAACAATAAAAACGAATAAAATCTTTTAGTGACACACACACTTGTTATCAAAACAAACAATTTACACATGTGTTAAGGCTCGGATAACAAATTGTACGTATTTAAAATCTCGGTCCGCTTGTTAAATTAGCTTGTCCGACCTAGTTTTAACCGACATATCGAAACCAAAAGAAGGGTAAAAGGTAATATGAGTAACTTCTCAGTAAGTACAATTTTGGTCCAGGAGGTACCACAGAAACTAAAATAAGAATGTAGATATATCTAGTACCTAAGTACCTAGTTATAAAATTGACTTTAGTACCACAGAAACTAAAATAATTACCTATGTAGATAACTACTATCTTAGTTTATTAGTTAGTTACAAAAACAACTTTGGTACAACTACTTACTATTCAAAAGTAAATTTTCGTGTAAAAAAAAATTACATACTTTCATATTAGAGTCAAATAGCGATGATTTTATTAGTCAAAGCTGCTACAATTTAAAAAAGTTAAATTAAATGCCGTCGAAGTCGGTATTTTTCTTTTTATAATTCAGTTTCTATACAGCTATTGAGACAGAGTTAAAAACTTTATCGCTCGACGCAAAAAATAAATTACAGGGTGGAATAAACAGCGTTCATGGTGGTTAATGTAAATGTATAAATAAATAATTAATGTCATTCACAACACATTTAAATAACGACGACGATAGATAGATGTTTTTTATTAATTAACCGCCTTCGTAAAAGGAGGTTGTCAAAGTAATCACTACCATTTCTCAGAACTCCGTCAAATATTTTGATAGAAATGTTGGTTTTGAAGGTTTCAGCCTTCTAAATAGAGATAGGCCGAACATAGGTTTCACAGAATACATATTCGAGTTTTCGGTAAAAAGTCTGTCGAACTGAATAATCGGCCCAAATACTGCAGGAATTAATATCCATATTACACCGAGAGGCATCATCATCTTTGCGCCCTTATCTATCCCCATTACTTGGGGTCGGCGCAACACGATTTGTTGAACACAAAATCGTGTTGCAAAGGATTTGGCTTAATTTTACGACCGGCCGCCTACCAGACGTCAACCCTCCTTGGGAATGCTTTTGTGGTGGATTAACCGCCACCATACGGTTGGCCCTGGCTGTTTGGGTCGGGTTTATCCCTCAGTCGCCTCTTACGACCCCCACGGGAAGAGAGGGGGTGGTGCTATTCTACTCTGCCGACAGCGGCACCACACGGAATCCATATACCGACTATTATGTATTCTGTGCTATTACGGAAAAATCGCTGATTCGCACCGGACTAAGTACTTCGCTCGCTTCTCTAACTTTTCACATTAGGTAGAAAGAATGGCAAAGAATAAAAAAACCTGCTTCTCCCTTGTATAACAGTTTGTCCTGCAGAAACCGAATACCTATTTGGTAAACTGCCTAACATGCCGAATACCGAACATAAACCGAATTTGTACTGAAAACGTTGTTGAAATATGTATTGCGCAACATGCTTCTAGTTAAGGTTTGACAGCTGTTATATACGAACTATTCCAACGGTCGTACTTTAGTGCACGATTGTATTTATAATTTTGGCAATAAGGGGGGTGCTTTAGCCGCTGTAACGACAGTTTAACCTATCACTTCCCCTGGAACTCCCCTAGGAACTCCCCGCGACTAAGCGCATTGATAGATACTATCAGCAGCACATTATACTACACATTTAAGAGATCAACTAATACTTACTGCTTTTTTTTGCTGCTCATCAACAGAAAATCGCGATCTTCATTCGACATGGTGTACCTATCTATTTTTTTTCTGTTGATCAAAAGGACATGAATGGGGGGTGCCCGCGCACCCAAAGCGAATTTTTACTAGTGACCGACAGCGAAAACTCAGAACCGGTTGATGATAAGGAACAACTTTCCCCAAGGAACATAGGTCGGAATATGAAAAAAAATTTTGGACATCCCATACAAAATTGCCGATCAGCTGATATAAGAGTTACAACTATGGAAGTTGTATGGAAGGTCCAAATTTTCTTTTCATTTTTCGAGTTATGTTCCTTGGGGAAAGTTGTTCCTTATCACCGGCCGGTTCTGAGTTTTCGCTATCGGTCACTAGTACAATTTCACCCTATATACGCCCGTGCGATTGCTAAGGCTCTTGAAATCTCCTTCTCATTCGGTTAAATCGTTTCGAAGGAGACTTACAAAAAGTAGAGACGTATTGTACGACACCTTATGCACGTGTAAAGTAACATTTTCATAACATGCTTCAGTGGAGAACATACCGATAGCGCGTTTCAAAAACCTAGTGCTGCCATCTATAAAACGCCATAAGAAAGTACTCTTTATTTTATCACCGGTCGAAACCATGTGTAACAACACTGTGTAGCCACTCGTTTTAAACTTTCACATTAGGTAGGAAAAATGGCAATAAATATAAAAACCTGCTTCTCCCTTGTATAACAGTTTGTAAACATAACAGTTTACAACGAAATATTTACCAAAAGGATTCAGTTCTGTTCGACCGAAACCTGCCGAAACCGAATATTCGGTAAACTGTCTAACATGCCGAATACCGAACATGAACCGAATTCGTACTAAAAACGCTGAAATATGTATTGCGAAACATGCTTCTAGTAAAGGTTTGACAGCTGTCAAAATACGAACTATTCCACCAACGATCGAACTTTAGTAAGGCTCTTGTCATTCGGTTGAATCGTTTCGAAGGAGATTTAAACAAATATTCTGAGATGTTAGTGAGTACTTCAGCATAAGTAAAGTTATTTTCATAATGTGCTTCAATGGAGAACATACCGATAGCGCGTTTCAAAAACCTTGTGCTGCCATCTATGAAACGCCATAACAAACTACTCTTTATTTTATCCCCTGTCGAAACCAAATCCGGCGGCGGTTCTCATTTTCGAGTCAAGGGTCTCATGAAACTGAACAACTTTCCCTATGGAACATAGGTCGAAATGTAAAAAATACCTAATAATCAGCTAATTGCCGATTTTGTACCAATTTCTTTTAAATATTTCGACCTATATGTATCATGTGGAAAGTTGTTCAGTTTCATTAGTAGTAGTGGTAAGGTGGGGCAAAGTGAAACAGACCCGACTGCCTCAGAAGGAGGGTTATGTTTTTCAAGAGTATGTATGTATGTGTGGGTGGACAAGAAAATTCTTTTTCACGGGCTACAGCCCAAACGGATAGTCTGATTTTGACATAAATGAGGTGTCGTTAGATTCGTCTCAGCAGCGCAAGTGACACTGGTTATATTAAAAAAATTATAGATTCAAGATGGCGGATTGTTACAGCAAAATACTACTTTCAGATTACCGCAGTCGGGTTTTTTTGTTTTTTAACACATCCACTTGTTGATAAACTCTTTTTTACGGAAACAAACTTAAATCACACTATCAAATACACGTAAAAACTACTACCTACAGTTAATGGCATTTAAAAAAGTTTAAAATCTTGTTGCAGGTTGGCCCCGTATCTGGGGTAGGGGCAAACTGAAACTATAAGAAATACAATGAAAATCAACTGAAACTAAATAAAAAGCAACTTTTGTATGTGTTTGTAGTACCTATGTTTTTGTGCCCGCGCGTCTTTTGGCGTTGCGCTAACGCAAGCGTCTGTATTTGGCATGCGAAAATTGACATACCTACCTACCTATACTTGAAACTGATTAAAATTACGCAATATAAAAACTTGCGTTAACCGCATAACGCAGTAAACTTTTGGATGCATCTGACAGACGCATGCGTTGGCGCAGCGCTAAAATATCTTAGCAACGGACGTTGCTTGTAAGACTCGTCTGAATTTCAGGATTGCAAAACTCATCCACGAAGCCAAAACACCACATTTTGAGAGAACAAAAGAAATCTTCGCGAAAACCGACAAATAAACATTTCAAATCCAACATCTCAATTAGAACATTACTTAGGGATAAGTTTGGTTCGGAGGTGGGTTTTTAGAAGTCAATTAGCGGAACAAAGCCGGCCGGATTTAGCCGTCGGTCAAACAATCCAAGCCACACGTGTGCTGTTGTAAAAATAACACGCGGCATAGACAACCCGTCCGCCGCACTGAGGGAGCGTTTACACTGGGTTTGAATGTATAGTTCGCGCCAGGAAAGTAGTTGGTGAAAGTGAAGCCACACTTGTAACGCTGTAAAAATAACACGCGGCATAGACAACCCGTCCGCCGCACTGAGGGAGCGTTTAGATGTTAAGTGCACGCCAGTATAGTAGATAGTCGGTCAAAGAACGAGGCAACTACTGGCGCAAACGGTGTTGTATCACAGAATATATAATACTTGCATCCGCCGCACTGGGCGAGCGTTTATACTGAGTTTAGACGTAGAAAATAAGCCAGGAAAGTAGTAGGTCTGACAGTGAGGTAGCTACTGGCACGAATGGTGTTGTAAAAATAATGAGTGACATAAACAACCCGTTCGCCGTTCGGAGGGAGCGTTTAAACTGAGTGTAGACGTAGAGAATGCGCCAGGAAAGTAGTCGGTGAAGTCACACGTGTGGTATTGTACAACTTGTCCTCCCGGCAACTACTGGCGCAAACGGCATAAGAATAACACTCAAAGACAACCCATCCGCCCGTGCGCTGAGGGAGCGTTTAGCTTTAGATATTGAGTGCTCGCTAGAAAAGTAGTCGGTCACAACTTCAAATGCGCGCCATACGTACGCCGCTCATTGTAGGTCAATGGTTATTGCAGACGGACCAAACACCCTTTTTAGCATAGTTAACTGTAATTACGTTCATTCGATACCAGCAATGCAAGTTGGACAAGAAAGTAAAATAGAAGCTATCGTTTCTGTTTGGACGCCCTCCGGCCAGATGAACCGATGACTTAAAGAAATCGGCAGGTAGCGACTGGATGACGAAAACAGCGTGCCCTGGGGGCGACCTATGTCCAGCAGACTGGATTGGCTGGATTGCTATGGGCTGATTTGGTGATATGATGCTTCTGGCACTGGAATGTCCACTCGCCTAACCAGAGCGGCTGATCTAAACGAGCCTCGAGTACTTCCGCGCGCGGTTAACAGGTAGGGTCAACATATCACCAGTTTATGCTACCGAAATGTAAATGCAGCTTTCAATGAACGAACGAAATGAATGAATGAATGATTAAACGAAATGACTCTCTTTGATAATCTTTTGTGATAATGTGTTTGAGATTTTGAGTCTTTTGAGTGTAATTTGGTAGTTCAAAGAGACTAAGAAAAATTGAATGGGAAAGAAAATAAGCAATTTTTCGTTGCGTCTTTGTTAAACAATGATAGAGAGTTTTTAATGGTAGTTATGATATCACAGTTCAAAGGCAAAAAGTGGGGCCATTTTGATCATGATTTTCTTTGTAATTTTGACTACTTTCCACGAATTTTATTGGATAGTAGTGGTAGATAATGAGAAAATTGAAAAATTCACTAGCGACCGCCGGGACTTGAACCCGGGACTGTGGATCACCGTTCCACCGCTCTACCGACTGAGCTACGGGCGCCTAGCGGACCCTCGTGAATCTTTCAACCTCTTGATGCTCGTCTCAAAGTGACGATCCAGCGACATCTGTAGAAAGTATTTAGTACTTTACTACATGGTTAGTCCACATTATGAGTGGAATTCAAACCATATGATGAAGCTTGCTTAGACCAATGTATTGGAATATTGCGCTGTGAGTGCATTAAAAATTCCAATACAGTAGTGGTAGACCTTCTCTGATGACTTCACATAATTTTAGACCACCTAAAATTCTTTATTTTGTAGAGATTAATTACAAAAAATCTGGTGTCTAGGTTGCTGGCTTGAAAATCTACTGTAGGAACCTAATTAGTACGTCAGTAAGTAGCTAGGTAATTATAATTTGTAAAACATAAACTCAACTATCTCAATTATAATTAATAATCATACACACCTAATGTAACTGCTGAAAAATGAAATGACATAAAAAGATACATAAAATTACACATTACCATACCAACGTTTATAAAAACACTGAAACTTTACAACCCCGTAAAAAGGCCAAGTCTTCACACCGTCGCTTGTAGCGTTTAAAAAGTTTTTCTAACGTGTATTATTACTTTTTATTAGTTTACAACACAAAATTAACAGGTTTCCAAGAAACACGCACGTGACGCTCCTATTAATTTTATTTCGGAGCATTTTGTCATAGAACTTGGCGTGTGTTTACATAATGGTGGCGGTGAACTATTTTTGAATCTTATTACAGGTTTAGACCATTTGGACAAGCAAAATTGACACGAAAAGACAAAAGATTAATATCTACCTGCCCGTATTTGAACTGGCCTTTACTTAAAATCATCCATTTATGATTTTTAATTATGAACCTAGTATTTTTTAAGGAAATTTCGGTGCTTCTTCGTGAGGCGTCAGGTGATCCCAGGTCTGGCATCTACCTCGCTCAAAAGTTGAGTTTAGCAGTAATTTTCCCCAAGAGGGCATGCCTTTTGGACACTTTGCCTCGCGGAGATGCGCTGGAGGGACTTTTATATGTATAGTTTATTTTTAGTTCTAAGTTTAATTTATGTAGGTACCGTTTCGATTATTTAAGATAAAGTATGAGCGCCCAGGGAGTAGATTAGGAAATGATACTACTTAGTTGGTGGTTGAACTTAGACTGTTTACTTTATTCTAATAATTACATATCTAGAGCTCGAACGCTCGATTGCCTAATACTAAATTCTGCTGAGACAAGCAATACGCTTCTAGTGGCTATGCGGCCACTACACCTCCCCCGAAGTCCCGATTCACCCCCGGGGCAGCAGAAAAAAATGTTGAAGCATATTACTTGTTCTAAATAAACATTTTTTTTTTAATGTAAGAAACTTGTAAAATAATTACCAACTATTACTAACAATACCTTAAAATTTACTCATACCTACTTAATAGATATAGTGGGCCGTATTTAATTTAATAACTTAAGCATAGTATATAATTATCTTCTTTCTTTATTTAGGACCGTATGTTTAAATAGAGATAGGAATGATTTGTATGCATCTCATAAAATCATAACAATTAACCTAATTTTTGTGCTAAAAAGAAAATTAAATTATATTACTAGTATTAGATATATATAGTTACTAACTTATAAAGTAAAATATATGTTATTCGTCGCAATCCGTGTTTTATCTATTTATCTAAATTTTCAAGACATATCCAGTTAGTTTATTTCATTGTAATATCCATATTTTGCACTTAGTGTACAACATTTTCCAAGTTCTAAATTAATGGTAAAATCCTGTTTGTATTTTACATATATTTGTGTCATACATAATTCTTTATTCTCTTTATTTGATAATATAAACATTTTTGTTTGTTTGCTTGCATAACTTACATAAATCTCTCGCTAACACACTTACGGTAGATTACGATCGAGATGTTACGTATATGGCCGTTTTTCAGGCTCATAAATGCTTTAGCTAATTACCTACCATTTTCGGTGGTATTTTGCATAAGTAGTTGTCTCTCTTTGTACAAATTCTACTTGATACGGTAATCTTATGTTACCTATTTCATAATACATAATAGTGACATCTTTGTGTCTACATGGGTTGTACGTTTCCTTACGTACACCCTTACAATACTGGTATGTGAGTGATCATAAATTTTAAGCCAATATTTCTATATGCGGCGCTAACTTATCCCACAGAGGACGGTGAGTCAAACACCATGGTCGACTTGAAAGCTCTGATCCTCAAATATAATCATTACAAAACGCATAATGTGTAAGGCATCTCATGGCCTCCTATTTTTCTACATAGTGGAATCTTATTCACACTTAAATCTGAATCATTATCTTTTCTGCTTTTGTACCTAATTCATATTGTACTTTTATTCATCATCTTTCACAATACTTTCTAATACCAACTTTTCTTTCTATCGCGTCATGCTGCAGCATGTGGAATCCTTTGGTACCTATTAATATTTATCATTACTTTGTGGATGATCAATCCAACTAGCATTTCAATATTTCTACCAAATAATTCCCAATTTTCATGGTTATCTTTACATTGCAATCCATTCATTCGATTTACTTTCTTTCAATCTTCCTGTCATCTTTTCTTATCGGAAATTTAACTAATTGTACTCTAGGTAGCAAAAGATTTTTAATAAACTTCACAACTCTTCATATTTCAAATATACCTATCCTTGAACGCAACTAATTTTATTTATAAGCAGAAAAAGATATTTGATACGTTCATAATCATACTAGTAATTTATACCTATTACTTCATTAATATCAAACTTTAAAATCTGAATTTGTCATCTTTCGAAACGACAAAAATGTTTCACAATATTGCAAGTAATTTACATGTAGGTATTACCTTTTGGCTGCTCTGCATTTTACAATCAAATCAGCACTAATAAAAAATTACACAAAATTATTTACACAAAATGACATCCATATCTAGGTCATTCAGTGTCAACTTAGGTTAGTGAACTTTATCACTATAGGTATCACTTGCATTAGCGATGTGCTTCTTTACAATTTCATCACTAGGTATTTTGAAACTTATTTATAACACAGGCCTACAAATTTCAAGTCATAACTTCCCCTTTTCGATCTGATGACTGATTCTAGGTAAATTTGACACGCTGATCACGAATATGTAATTAGTTTTTCGCCATCACGTCCAGGTTTTTCATAATCGACAAAGAAAGAAAATTGCAAAAATAAATACCCTTATATACAAAAAAAGGTATTTATTTGAAAGTACTTAGTAATAAAATAAATAAATATTAAAATATGATTTATAAATAAGTGCTAATTTCGAAAACATGTTATTCATCTTTGTGAAATCTTGTCCTTTTTTTTGCGAAGCTTCTATTTTGCGATTTTCTCTTAAATTTTCGGTTTGGCTCATCTCGCTTCAGGAGCCAAAAGTAGTCCGCCAATATGCTAGTATTCCATCTTTCCTGATTCCTCTTTCCATGTCTTTCAAGTCCCGATGAAATCTTTCACCATGTTCTTCGCTAACGGCTCCTGAATTTTCTGGGAAGTAGTCAATGTGCGAATTCAGAAAATGAAGTTTAATGCTCATAGAACAGCCTATCAAGCCGAAATTTGTAACCATTTTGGCCACTAGGTATGTCTTTATAGTCAGGGCTTTTTCTGTTTCCTAAGAAATTTTTCACCTCCTTAAAGATTCCCGTGCTACAAGCTCAATGTGTGAAGGTTTTTCATCGAATTTTTCATCCTTCATTAATTTTCTTATATCAGGGTCAACAAAATTCCTTGGTTCAGTTTACGAAGTCTGTTATGCTTGCTCTTTGTTTTATCGGCATGAATTTACCACACATACCTATAACAAAAACTATTGGGAGAATTTAAACAATTTCGTGAAGACATTTTTAAGTTTACGTTGTCTAGTGCGTAAAGCAACTGTAATATTTTAAAAATGTTGTGGGTATTTATACTAAAAATCATTATTATCACCTTCATTTACCCTCTTCTAATGACTGATACAAAAAGGGTACTAAACAACCTATTTATCTCTTAAAAATAGGACTATTAGTAAACGAGCCCAAAATTACCCATTTTTGGCGTAACAAAGACATATTTCTCATATTAATCATGTAGTAAATAACACATTATGAATTGAAATTATATTAATTATATTAATAGATTAATTAAATGTAGTAACATTTAGATTTAACTCGTTGCTTTTTTTTAATTATTTTTTTACTGTCCTCTTCGGGCGATTTTAAGCAAAATCTAAGTCATGGAATTTTAAAAAAACTGACGTGATGGATTTTTTTTACTATTTTTCCCATAATCAGTGTATCATAATCTATCGGAAACGCTATTTAGATATTAAAGGGGAAAACCATTGTAGGCCTGTGTAATGGTTTTAGACACAATTCATACAATTATAATTTATTCTTGTTTCTACAAAACCTTCTTTCTAGTAAACCGTAATTTACTTTTAATTAAACAGTTAACGCTTCCTGAGAAATGTAACTAATTATACTCTGGTGTCACAAAAAGATATGTAATACATTTCTACCTACTTATCCAGTAAACCATTCTGTAATCCATCTTTATTATGTACACCTAACATTGTTTGAAATTTTGTCTACACTCTTTCGGTAAAGATAAATTTTTATACATGGGTCAATGTTATCTATTTATTTTATACGATTTATTTTCATAAATACGCACGGATCCACAAGTCTTTTAACGATACATTTCTAAAATCTGTTTAGCATTGTGTAACTAACTAATTTATTTATAATTAGTACCTATCGTGTCATAGTGTCTTTATCTCTAGATTCTCAAAACCCATTATTCTATTTTTAGATTTTTATTTCAAAATTCGTTTATAATGTGAAACTTACGTAGTAAATCTCTAAATTAAAGCATTTACTGTTTCTGTACGGCAGAAATATCTATCTGTCATTGCAAATTCTTAAAAACTCTAATTTGTATAAAATATTAGGTAAGTTCTATGAATCTGCTTTTGCTTAAAGAAGCAAATAAAAAAAATATCTGTTACTGCTAATAACTACCAAAATGTTAAGTGTTTAATTTCAAATTAAATATCAAAATCCTTTCTTCACTCTGCCTAACCTGCAAAGTAGTCACGCTACATATACATTGTCGTGTATTAGTCATACCTCTGCGCGTCCGCATAAGTACTTGTAATACCGAAAATGCTGTCGATGCATTCTGAATGTGATACACGTTGGCCAGACGTGCAACACCTCAGGTGATGCAATGTTTGCCCATAAGGCGAATGACCTTTACTAAAACTTAATAATTTGTTTAATATAAATTTAATCTTGGGTCGTATGTATTTGTCGCATACCTAAATGTCTGCAAAAATGACCAACTCTATGTATTAACGTTACGAACGGATTTTTTTTTTCAACATACATAATTTTAAACAACAATTTATATATCCCCATTAAGTACTTGCAAAAACTAACTCAACTCAAAATAGCTTGTAGCTTGAAGTTTAGGCATCAACTTGAACCAGCAAGGCTCATTAAATAAAATAGTATTAAATAAACGGTAGAAATGACACTATAAGACAGTAAACTTAGGTACTTACCAAATATTTACTTTATTCGTAAAAACATAATCATTGCACAGATCGGCTAAAAAAATAATAATTTTGCTATATATTGCTAGCAAAAGAAAATGACCTTTTGACTATTTCTTCAATGAGAAGAATTATTTAAATTACAATGGAATTGCTACTTTACTTAATTATTTATTTCATACTTTTTTGACATGTTGTCCTTTCTCCAACTCCTGAACGTTATTCTATAATAATAAGTAATACGTACTTACTTGTCACATTTCAATAATACAAATACACGTACCGGCGGCGTAATAGTAGAATATGACTACCAATAATGTACCTATAATCATTCATTAGTCATTAGACATATTTTCCTTCACATCTGTTTCCAAAAAAATGATGAAATTGGGTAGGTGTATAACCTTTTATAGATTTGAAAATTTATTTTTAATTAACTGATATAAAATATACTAAATAAAAGAAATATATGTCCAATGTGACGTTAAAAACAATTTTAAAAGCTTTAGTCATAAAAATGTAAATCATTGAAATTGCTGCAATTTATATTTGTAAAACTTACATTATTCTCTATCAGGTAGGTACGATACCGTTTGTAGGTCGTGAAGGCATCGCTGACTCGGCGTTCTGGCTGTAGCGCGTGCAGCGAGGCGCGCGCATGGCATAGCGGTTGCTACCCTGGCTCGCATTATGGGTCACATATTCGATTATGCTCTGCTTGGCTGCTCCTCATCGGACCCGTACTATGAAGTCTCGCGGCGCCCAGCAACATAATCCTAGCATCAAACAAGGCTTGAATTTACTGCGAGCGCCCAGCAGCTACAACCTCTTGCGTCTTCTTATAATTTATCGCCTCGTCATGGAATATCCTCTTCATGTGGGCTGTCATCTTCTTCTATATTTTTCTTCTTGTTCTTCTTTAGATTTGGTTATTTTTCTTTTCTTGATGTCTTCTATAATGGTTTATCTTCTTTCTTGAAATCTTCTATAAGGGTAAATCTTCTTTCTTCATAATGGTAGCTTCATGTTTTCTTCTTATTGGTTGATCACTTTTTCTTAGTTATTAAAAGTAATCGTACTCCCTGCTGCGCCCAACCATGGGCTATCTCTTGATACAATAGTCATCTGATCTGACGTCATCTTGTTTTCTTTATTGCGCCTTCTTGACTACATCTATCATCAAAATCTGGTCCGGTACTGCATCATGGTAGAACTGCATTCATTGGTCACATTAATTTTATTTTTTTACATTGTCCGTCCACGTATTCTTTGAAAAAATTTTACAACGCTGCACTTTTGTACAAAAACGTGTCACTTTTCTTTATAGTTTATTATTTTAATTTATTAGTTCGTTATTCACTGTTTTATACTGTCTTTTGAATTGTCTATAATTTTTATCTATCATTGTCCATTTAAATCACTTCAGGTTCTTTCACTTCTTTCCAGGTTACACGTAGTTTAACACAATACTTTACAAAGAACTACATGATACCCAGCACTGCCCTTAAGGGGCAGTCCTGGCCTAGGTCGCCATAAGATAAAGTATGAGCGCCCAGGGAGTAGATTAAGAAATGATACTACTTAGTTGGTGGTTGAACTTAGACTGTTTACTTTATTCTAATAATTACATATCTAGAGCTCGAACGCTCGATTGCCTAATACTAAATTCTGCTGAGACAAGCAATACGCTTCTAGTGGCTATGCGGCCACTACATTATTATTAAAATAAAATACCTAGTGTTAGTTAGGCAAATCCCACATGTGCTGCAGTTCCGGACTGTATTCTGCCGGATCCAGTTTTTAGAGAAAAGAAATAAATATTTCAAATCCCATACAAAAGTAGATACAATGCAATGTATGGTATTGAAATATCTCGTGCAAAAGTGTGACCCAATGTGGTGACAATTTTGTATCAGAGTCTAACATTGTCTGTCAAAGATCGCTCCCCTAGGGTTCCGTAGAGCAGCGGTGTTTAATAGGTGTTTTAAACATATTCATTTTTTTGTGTTGCTTGTGTGTTTTTATGCTGTACTGGGAATGAGGGGGTGGGGTGGTGTTTAACTTGAAGTGTTCAGTCGCTTCCTGTGGCTTTGCACCCTTTGCGGGTTCTGCCTTCTAATAGAGACTACAACGTGTTACAAAACAACCAATAAAGCTGAAAGGGTGTGGAAAGGTCCATTGCAAAGAGTCAATTAACAAAAAATTAGAGCCGTAGTATCGTTTTTGAAATCTACGAAAAAAATATTTTTTTATTAAATTACACTTATTTTTAATCGTGGCATCGCAGCACTAATTTTGACAGCTCAAAGTTCAAGTGAAGTTACCGACGCGGTGAAGCGCAGTTCGGTCTACATTGCTGGCTATTACATGAATGTCATCAATACAAGAAACTAAGTCAACCAGCAATGTATTAGTCCGAGTTCTTAATTGGCAGTTTGTATGGAGGTATGGTCCCATCTGGCAGAAATCATGAAACTTGGCATGTGTGTAGCTTACATGTGTAAGCTTCAGGAAAAGAAGGGAAGCAAGTTGGACCTCCCCTGCTTCCCCCCTTTACCCCCCCTTTTATGTCCTAAATTTCAGTTATCTTTATTTTTCTCGGAAATGATTAAAGATAGGAGAAATTTGTCAAGGTAAGAAATATTCCTTATAAAATTGTCTACATAATTGTTCTTGGGTAGATGTTAATAGGACTTATACTTTTCGAGTTATGCTTCTGGGAAACCCATCATTTTTGTAAATGTGACTTCCAGCTCTGAATAAGCAGTAACTACAATGTGATAGAATATTTTTAAAAACTTGCAACTGGATGTTGTTAGCTAGGTAGTCTTCAAATGAAAACCGCAGAGACCACACTTCAATAAAGCCTGTGTGTGTGGGTGGGGGCAAAGTTTATTTTTTCCGAGCTGAACTTGAGGACTTCTGACTCCTTAATTAAATGTGACACGAGAAATTGAGTATCATTTTTGAATATATCAAAGACGGGCGTATTCATTTATGGGACGCTTTTTGGTACATTTCATACAAAAATATAAAAATATTAAGTGAAATTGAAAAAAAAATATGTTTCTTTCTCATTCAAACTCTGTTTTCTTCTGAAACTTGAGACATATTTATTAGATAATAACACATACTGAAGACATACTCACCTAATTATAAAACCATATTTTATTTTCGAAAATATTAGAAAATGGCTAGTTTACGGAAGCCTAAATATTTTTACAAAGTTATGTTTGTTGCTGGAAAAATTTCAAGTTCATAGATTTTGTATGCAAAAATAAGATTACCAACCGCAAACTTATATTTCTCAATTGTCGCTAAACTATTCCAGATAGAGAACTGCCTTCATAGGGAATGTTGTTTATACTGAAGGGTAGTTTTTGTTGGAATAAAGAAATTGAGGATCTGGAGTACTTGATGTTTAAGAAGACATTACAGTATCTCGAATAGTTTAGCTGGGCTGTTGATGTTCCACATCAAGTACTCCAGATCTTCAATTTCTATATATCAGCATAAACAACTCTTCAGTATAAACAACATTTCCTATGAGGGAATTTCTCTATCTGGAATGGTTAAGCGACAATTGAGAAATATACGTTTGCGGTTGGTAATCTTATTTTTGCATACAAAATCTATGAATTTGAAATTTTTCCAGCTACAAACATAACTTTGTAAAAAATATTTAGGCTTCTGTAGGCTAGGTATTTCCTAATATTTTCGAAAATAAAATATGGCTTTATAATTCAGGTGAGTATGTCTTTGAGTATGTGTTATTATCTAGTAAATATGTCTCAAGGTCATGAAGAAAACAGCGTTTGAATGAGAACGAAACATATTTTTTTCTTATTTCACTTAATATTTTTATCTTTTTGTATGAAATGTACCAAAGAGCGTTCCAGAAATGAATACTCCCGTCTTTGATATATTCGAAAATGATACTCAATTTCTCGTCTCACATTTACTTAAGGAGTCAGAAGTCCTCAAATTCAGCTCGGAAGAAATAAACTTTGCCCCCCTCCCCCGATCCCCACAGGCGTGATTGAAGTGTTGTCTCTGCGGGTTTCCTTTGTCGACTACCTAACTAATAAAAGCCAATAGCAAGTTTGAAAGAATATTCTACCACATGGTAGTTATGGCTAATTCAGAGCTGGAAGTCACCTTCAAAAAAAGAAAAATAAAGATAACTGAAATTTGGGACATAAAAGGGGGGGTAAAGGGGGGAAGCAGGGGGGGTCCAACTTGCTTCCCTTCTTTTCCTGAAGCTTACACATGTAAGCTACACACATGCCAAGTTTCATGATTTCTGCCAGATGGGACCATACTTCCAGCTAAGGAGCCGTACTATATGCCGAAGCGGACTCTTTTCGCCAGGTAGTGTAGCACCTGACCTAGACTAGTGATGTGATTATTTTATCGACTGATGATAATGAAAAATATTCTTTTTTTTGGTTAGTTATGTAACAGGTTGTATAGGTGTGGTTTTTAAATAATTATCGTATCATACACTGATACAAACTGTGTGGTAGTGGCTAAGAATCCTGCCACCCCTAGTCCACTCAGAGTGTTTCGTAAATGGTGACATAGCGTTTTTGACCTCGGCTTAATATCTATCGACTACGGTCTACCGCATGGTGGTGGTGATACCACCTGCAATTGCATTCCCAAATAGGATTGACGCCAGGCAGCCGGCCGGTCATAAAGCATTGCCAAATGCTTTTGCTACATGATTTTGTGCTCTAACAAAACATGTTGCGCCGAGCTCTACCGATTATATCGGCAGGCACATGATGACACTGATACAGACTGCCATGTAGTTCAAATAGTAGAAAGAAGAATAAGTGGAAAGTTCAGTAGAGCTCTCAAATCTTCTTCAATTGCTTACTTAGATTGCTTTGTGGTGCCGGCTTAGAATAGCATCACCCCATATCTATCGCGTGAGTGTTGTAAGAAGCGACTAAGGGATTTGAGAGTTGATGCATATTGCAATTTTAGGCGACAGGCTGACAACATGACACTATGGTAAGTGACTCTAAAACTATTGTCAGACGTTATAATGGCCGTTTTCATAGCCATTTTTACTCTACCGACCCTGAAAGGAACATAGGCGTGGTATACTGGGTGCTACAAAACAACCAATAAAGCTTGTCTTGAAAGGAGGTCAAGGTACTCATGAAACTGAACAACGTTCCCCATGGAACATGAATATGAACAAAAAAATTTGGACCTCCCTTACAAAATCGCCGATCAGCTAATTGATTTACCTACTCTTCTCTCTTTTCGTGTGGGACACCGAGTCGTTCAACGACCCGATGAACCCTGGTGTCAGAGTTTTTCAACCGCCTACTACAAGTAGCAGGCCTCTGACATGGCTGTGTAACGACCGCCATCATAGACAGCAACCGGGACCGACGGCTTAACGTGCCCATCCGAAGCACGGAACCATCTTACTTGCGGACAATCAGGTGGTTCAGCCTGCAATGTCCTAACCAGACTGGGAACAAATTCACAAAGTGATAAATATCAACTTTGTGAGTGACCCCACCGGGAATTGAACCCGGAACCTTTGCGTGGCAGGCAGGCATGCTAACCACTGCGCCACATCGGTTGTCATTTACCTACTAAGAAGGGAGGTCCAATTTTTTATTCATATTTCGACCCATATTTCATTGGGAAAGAAACCTTGACCTCCTATCGGCTTGTTATACCCTTTCCGTTACTCCCGGTATATTCTTTATTGAACACATAAATTTACAGAAACACACACAGAAAAAAAGGAAACATTGAGTTGTCTTCCAGCTTACCAGCTGATAGGACACTTTGATTTAAATTTGCGGGCCAGTGTGTAGTGTTCTAACGCCCCGCGCTCCATTTTTGTCATTGGCGCATCTATCAACGTTTTAACAGTTTTAGTGCCTACAAAATATGCCTATAAAATATATTAACATACAATATTAAAGGCATGTGCCCCATCTAACCTCGATTCCAGAAAGTGAACTTTTATACGTCGCCTATAAATTAATAATTGCCGAAATCACCAAATAATAAACACAGGATATCCTTACTAATATATAAATTATGAAGGTAACTTTGTCCGTCTGTACTGGTAATTATGATCCCACCCAAAACATAAATGTGAAAGGCTGCCAAGTTCGATAATATTGGAATGCTTCGCCTATAAAAGAAGTGAGATCTAATTAGGTACCAAGTTCCATACACAGACCTCAGTTAAAAATAGTTACAGGAATGCACACTTGATTTTTCGCAGTTTGGAAATAAGAATCTACTTTCCAAACTGCGGAAAATCAAGTGTGCATTCCTGTAACTATTTTTAACTGAGGTCTGTGTATGGAACTTGGTACCTAATTAGATCTCACTTCTTTTATAGGCGAAGCATTCCAATATTATCGAACTTGGCAGCCTTTCACATTTATGTTTTGGGTGGGATTTCATTTATTTTTGTAAGGTTTATTTTCTTTTTTTTTATGATTAAGTTAGGTAAGGAAATATCTCATTTATACTTTACTTTGACTAAATACAGTACGCGAATGAGTTCATGACCATGTTGAGGAATGCGGTAGTGCTGTGACTAATTCATGTTGATGTCGATATCGAGAATTGTTGCCGAACAGTTCAGTTCAGACTACTCATAGTTATAAGTTAATGGGTTGTTTTTCCTACAATATTGAGTAGGTAGGGTATCGTTGAATAGGTATAAACTAAGGGCAGGTTTCTTTAAAAAAAAGTAACTAAAATGTATATGTCTCGAGACATTTGCTTATTAAAGGGGCCTTTTTAGCCATAGTTTGTTCGAACTGTAACTTCACTGTTTGTGAATAATATTAAAGAAGTATTTATGGACAAAATATCGACAACTTTGTGACACACTTTTTTCCCATCACTCGACTGCGGGCGAATGCGGGTAGTTGGGTAACCGCGGGGCGCGCCGCCCCCGCGCGCCTCCTCATTCCCCGATGGCCAAGAACTCATTCGCGTACTGTACAAACCTTCGTAACGAATTTTAGGTCGGTACGACGATTGGAAGATATAGATAAATTTTTTGTTTTAGTTCCTTAGGGGTATGAATTTACACCTTCATTATTTTAAAAACCGGCTCACACTTGGCCATTTTCAGATTTTTTCCTTTACCTTGACCTAAAGACCTACCTCCATGCCAAATTTCAAGTCAATACGACCATTGGAAGTGGTCTAGGTTTTTGATGAGTGAGTCAGTCAGTCAGTGAGTGTATAGTAAAAATAGTGATTTTCTGACGTCAATATCTCAAGACCTACAATAGGTACATTAATGAAATTTTGTATTTTAGATAAGTAAGTAGATCTCGACAGATACTAGAAATTTCACATGCGTAGATAAAATAGATTTTGAGTTATAGGTGGGTCGAACTTGGCCCGAAATGGTTCGTGTAATATAACCCACGGCCGGTGTGTCGCTTTTTTTGCTCGAACTTGGCGGACACACTGCCGTGTGTCTAGATGATGTAACACTTTTTACATGCAAGTACGACAAATAATAATAATGAAATTAAAATCTTAATTAGTTTAGCCACTGAAATTAAGCAATTACATCGGGAGGTATATTGAGTTGATGAACGACCCGATAAATTCAGGCTAGTGGTAAGTAATAACTTTCCCCAAGGAACATACGTCGAAATGTGATTAAAAATATTGGATCACCCTTAGTAAGAAACTATCTCAAATCAACTGATCGGCAATTTTGTAAGAGAGGCCTATTTATTTATATTCTTATTTTGTCCTATGTTACTTGGGGAAAGTTGTTACTTATCTAGTGAATTGTTTCGAGCTATTTAACTGGCCAGTTCTGAGTTTTCGCTATCGGTCACTAGTTAAATTTTAACCTGTATTTACTTAGGTTTTGGCGAAACTTGTCGCTGATAATTTATGTTATTGTTTTAATCTTGACGAAGCCTGTGATGGATCAATTTTATTTTCTTTTTAATTATTTCAGACGAGGCGTGTTGCTGATTTTGCCTACTTGTTTTGAAGAAACAGGGTAAATTGATGCGAGTGAAGCCACGCGGCAGGCAATTAGTAAAATCAACATCCTTAATCTGGTATTTCTCATCTTCAAATCGACTTGCGTAGGTACCTACCTACTTACAGTGCAAGTAGTGTAGTTTGGAAAGAAAATATTTTCCCCCGAGAGAGTTTTAAAGATCGAAAACAGATTTTCATGACCGAGATAATTTTGTTTAGAAACAAAATATTTAGCTCTTTTTTGGTCGAGTGGAAATCAAATGTACAACTTGATGAGTAGAGAGTTAAATAAGTAAGAATTTACTTGAAAATCCCACTTGTACATAATGATAAAAAGTGTTTGGTAATCTAATAGATAAGTTTGCTATGTGGTGCCGGCTTACAATAGCATCACCCCATATCTTTCACGTGGGTGTCGTAAGAAGCGACTAAGGGATTTGAGAGTCTATGTGTATTGCAATTTGAGGCGACAGGCTGACAATCTGTCACTATGATGATAAACAGTATTTTGAATGACTTTGTCAGACGTGGTGGAAAATGGGCGTTTTTTACAGCCTTAAATGCTCTGCCTACCCCGCAAGGGATATAGGCGTGATATATGTATGTAGTAGTATTATAATTTATTTTCTAATTATCTAGTAATACCCACCAAAAACTTCTAGAATGAACTATGTTCAAGGTCCCAACTGTAAGATTCCTAGGCTAGTTTTGACGTTTAGGTAATCTAGAATGCTAGTCATTGTAGTCGATAAACAATCGTGTTTGATGTAAGGAGAATTGCTATTTACAATAATAGTCGGTACTAAGTCGATTGTTACCATCTAGACACACGGCAGTGTGTCCGCCAAGCAAAAAAAGCGATTCAGTTTACTAGGCTACATACATACAGATAGGGTTGACTTGAGTTAGAATATACAAGGTGTTCATTTAAATACGTGCTCTATGACTTTAGGGTAGTTAAGTATCAACAAAGGATGGCCTAAAATATATGACAATAATGACAAATATCAAAATATATAATGGAGTTTCTAAAATTTCGGCTTCGTAAAAAATATTTATGACAATTTATTACGTCACCTTTATCGCTATTAAACCTACCCTAAAACTACTGCATTTGAATTTACACCCTGTATTTAATAAACTTCATCTTCTGTCGTGTGGAAAACCGAGTCGAAAAACGACCCGATGAACCGTGGGTAGAACTACGTGCCAGAGTTTTTCAATTGCCGCAAAACCTAATAAACTAAAATTGACCTCCGGCCTCCGCTACGGCCTACGGCGTAGCGCTCGTAGGTTTGCTACGAAACATTTTGTTGTTTGTATCTGTTTTTCAAAATATCTATTCTATTTTCCATCAAGGCATCAACCCTCAAATCCCTTAATCGTTTCTTACCATACCCCCGGGGAAGGTATGGCATGATGGAATCACACGGCAAAAAGCCGGCATCAAACGGCAAGTAAAATATTTATATTGTTATCTAAGCAGCTAAATTCAAATTATAAAAGTGTACTTATATATCTACCCTGGGAATAAAATTCGCTGAGGTCTTAGGTACCTACTGTGGTCTTTTGACCCAGGCCGTAATTTTTTTATAGTACATACAACCAATTTTTTTAGTGTATTGGATTTTTTCAGCGTGTGATTTTAAATCATCCTATGAAAATAAAACAACAATATTGGTACAACATGGGTAAATATACTGTTGATAGAACTAAATCCAAATTATAGTGGTGTATTTGTAATGATTGTGGATAATTATTGATCAAATGCAGTTACCGAGTAGTTACTCTGGACGCGCGCCAGAGAGCTTTGATTCTTACAAGCGTAGAGTAGTTGACAAAACAGAGACCTATTTTGGTGAACCAGTTAAAAATTCCAAAATAAATTTAAATAGTGTGTAGAGCAGGGTGGTGTCAGTTTAGAATAGCGTCTCATAATTTTTACAGTTTCGTAATAAGCGACTACGGCATAGATGCATCCAAAGAATGGGCAAAGTTCTACATCAATGCAACCCAACATCTTGCACTTATGTATGAGTATGGCAAATACTGCTGATGAGAAAAGCCTACGTACAGTCGGGGTCAAAAGCTTTTGTTGTCTATGCAGCTAGTAAAACTCTATTCACAAACGAAAAAATAATTTACAAAAGTAATGTAGTTTCAGAGATATTTTCAACCATTTGAGGCGGTCCTAGGTATGCCCTTTTGACCCCGACTGTACGCCCAGCAATTGTTCAGATGAAAATAGTGGGTGAATGTAGTGGCGGTTTACTCTTTTGAGTAGATTGTTTGTAACCATCTTTAACCATCATTCATTGTGTTCTGGATTAAACGGTGCTCTGTACAGAACAGTAGTGTTCTTAGTATCTCGCAAGACAATGCAAGGATAAACACACATACACACACAGACGCACACACATACACACAGACACACACACACAAGGCAAGAGGAAACGCCTCGTCGAATGCGCATCTTACTGATCTGAACAATCTCTTTGTGATCCGTTTGTCTGTCTGTCTGTCTGAATTGCTACTAGATGTGTGATACGTGCTTCCCGGCAGCTTTACGGGGAAATTCAACCGAAACTTCGGCTGAATTATTGTTTAATTTCGGGTGACTCTTTGTTTAGTTTTGGGTGACGGTTAAACAAAGTTTTGGGTGACGTTTCACACAAATATTAGCGGACGTGTGGTTTGAGGAATGGAGATAGACGGACGGACGTCCTGCTCCTTGTTTTGTTGATATGCTGATATAAAAATGCTTTAATGTGCAAGCAAAACAATTCAGATGAAATGATGTCTATTATATTATAAATAGTCAGTTGGTGCAATAAAGTGAATTTTCTGACAGGTAAGGGAGACCGAGGGGTGTTGGATCATTTTTTACATTTTGCTTCGTAACACAAACTTCTATAAAGATAATTCGAATTTGATTACACCAATCGATAGCAAATTTCATAAGCTTTCAAATGATATACACTTTAAAGGGTAAGTATTAAGTCTTTTATAAAAACTCAACTTTAGTTGAGCAAGTCATTTTGATCCAACACCCCTCATACCGAGGGGTGATGGATCAGGTACAGAGGTGTGTTGGATCATTTTATGTTAATGTCATTTCAATAAAAGCCTGTTTGAAAATTAAAGTGAATTGCCTCAAATTTAACCAATTAATTCATTGTAAAGAATTAACTGGGGGCACGGGAGTGCCCCCACCAAGACGAGCCAAGTGAAGGGCGAGGGCACTACCTACCTTTTATCGAAGTACTTCGTAGTTTTTTGAACTCTCATAACTTTAGTTTTCGATATACCATATTGATCAAATTCTCAGGATATCTTGTCAATAGTAACAAATCAAAAAATCAAAATCAAAAGCATTTATTTCTCAGTAGGAATTACAAGATTCACTTTAAGAAAGTCACATTCTAATTCAAACTTAAAAAAGGGAAAATTTGTAGTCCAAAATTTTCTCTTTTTTATAACAATTTGTGTTCCTACTCTAAACGCGGCTCGGGCGGGATAAAAAAAATAAAAATAAAGGCACTAGCTGGCCAGGCTAACCACACAGCATGTATCTTTATGCCTCAATGAATGACAAGTAAAAGGAAATAATCACTAAGTCAATATTTAAAATAAGAAAGGTGTTACATAGGTATAGTTAGCCGGACCCCCTGGACAGGAAAACCCCCCAAAAACCAGCCCAGAAGTGCACCTATTCTAAAATTCACAATATTTTTAGCGTATAACGTTATTAAACATGCAAAGTTTCAATTACATAGCTTAAATACTTTTGATTTTATGTAGGTATATCTAAAAACGCCGATTTCGTCACTCACTGACACACTCATTCACTGATAATCATCAAAATGTTCGGGTACTTTCTGAAGTGCTAGAAAGCTGAAATTTGGTGTTTGGGTAGGTTTATCATACAAACAACGAAATTACATTAGACTAGGTTTATCATAAAATGAAAGCGAAAACAAACGGAAGCGGAAGCGGAAACGCAAACGGAAATGCAAACGCAAACGCAAACGAAAACGAAAACAAGTGAAAGTGAAAGTGAATGCAAACAACGAAATTACATTAGACTTGGTTTATCATAAAAACGGAAACAAAACAATAGTGAAATTAAAATTGAAATTGAAATTGGAATTGGAACTGGTATTAAAATTGAAATTGGATTGAAATTGAAATTGAAATTGAAACTGAAATTGAAATTGAAAATGAAACAGAAATTAAGATTGAGATTGAAATTGAAATTGTAATTGAAATTGAAATGGAAATTGAAATTGAAATTGAAATTGAAATTGAAATTGAAATTGAAATTGAAATTGAAATTGAAATTGAAATTGAAATTGAAATTGTAATCGTAATCGAAATCGAAATCGAAAGTGAAAGTGAAAGCGAAAGCGGAAGCGGAAGTGGAAGTGGAAGTGGAAGTGGAAGTGGAAGTGGAAGTGGAAGTGGAAGTGGAAGTGAAAGTGATATTGAAAGTGAAAATGAAAGTAAAGTAAAAGTGACAGTGAACGTGAAAGTGAAAGTGAATGTGAATGAGAAAGTAAATATGAAAGTGTATACCCACATCCGGCACAACATGCGTACTGTTCGTTTACGTCTAACCATAGCAAATTGAATGTCAACGAGTTGTCTAAGCTGTGTATAGCTGAAGTGAAAAACGTTGTCTTCAACCTCACGGCTTATGATCGTTTAAAGGTATGGTTCAATGGCGTCGTTTAATTAAAGAGCTGGCTGTGTAACTAAATTGTTTGTTTAACTAGTTGGCTGCGACAGCTAAAGCAAACCAGCCAACAACTTCATTGGTCTCATCGCATTATGAAATACACCGTACAAAATTTTACCGAGGAGTGTTGGATCAGCCTGATCCAAATCCCCTCGGTGTGAAAAAACATAAATGTTCGAATAAAAAATGGAACTGAGTCAAAACCACAGAGAACCAAGACGTACCAGTGGTACCATTTGAATCCCTAATTTGTAAGGTTTCATATCGTATAAAACTTAAACGAAAATATAAAAGCATATCTAAAATATAAGACTGATAAAAAACTGCCGAGAACTTACTTTTGACGATTTTTTGGACGATGAATTAATATAAAAAAAACGGCGCGCTATTGGTCAGGGACGATAACTAGGGGGTCAACAAGAAGCTGAAAGAGGCACAATTGCAATGTAGTCTGCTCGCTAACGATTCTAATTTTCGAGAAAACAAAGCTGATCCAACACCCCTCTGGTCCAACACCCCTCGGTCTCCCCTAACCTTATTAAACATGCAAATTTTTAATTACATAGCTTTAATACTTTTCAATTTATGGATCTTTACCGATTTCTTTACTCACTAACACACTCACTCACTGATGATCATCAAAATGTTCGGATACAACCTGAAATGCTAGAAAGCTGAAATTTGGTGAAGTCGGAGAGTCCGAGTCCGAGTCCGAGTCCGAGTCCGAGTCCGAGTCCGAGTCCGAGTCCGAGTCCGAGTCCGAGTCCGAGTCCGAGTCCGAGTCCGAGTCTGAGTCTGAGTCTGAGTCTGAGTCTGAGTCTGAGTCTGAGTCTGAGTCTGAGTCTGAGTCTGAGTCTGAGTCTGAGTCTGAGTCTGAGTCTGAGTCTGAGTCTGAGTCTGAGTCTGAGTCTGAGTCTGAGTCTGAGTCTGAGTCTGAGTCTGAGTCTGAGTCTGAGTCTGAGTCTGAGTCTGAGTCTGAGTCTGAGTCTGAGTCTGAGTCTGAGTCTGAGTCTGAGTCTGAGTCTGAGTCTGAGTCTGAGTCTGAGTCTGAGTCTGAGTCTGAGTCTGAGTCTGAGTCTGAGTCTGAGTCTGAGTCTGAGTCTGAGTCTGAGTCTGAGTCTGAGTCTGAGTCTGAGTCTGAGTCTGAGTCTGAGTCTGAGTCTGAGTCTGAGTCTGAGTCTGAGTCTGAGTCTGAGTCTGAGTCTGAGTCTGAGTCTGAGTCTGAGTCTGAGTCTGAGTCTGAGTCTGAGTCTGAGTCTGAGCGAGTCCGAGTCCGAGTCCGAGTCCGAGTCCGAGTCCGAGTCCGAGTCCGAGTCCGAGTCCGAGTCCGAGTCCGAGTCCGAGTCCGAGTCGAAATGCGATTGAGAATGAGAATAAGAATGACAATGAGAATGAGAATGACAATGAGAATGAGTATGACAATGACAAAGAGAATGATACCAAATTATTAATAATATAACGTATTCGGTAGCAAGTCACAGAGCGTGGTGCCTCTGAACACATATTTACGTAGTGTTCGTGTACGTCTATTAAATTAACCATACAAAATTTTACCGAGGTGTGTTGGATCGGCTTGATCCAACACCCCTCGGTACGAAAAATCGTGCCAGTTTGAAAAAAAAATTCAACTGAGATAAAACCACAGAGAACCAAGACGTACCAGTGGTACCATTTGAATCCTTAATTTGTAAGGTTTCATATCGTATAAACTTTAAATGCAAAAATAAAAGCGCCTTCAAAATATTAGACTGTCAAAAAACAGCACAAAACTTACTTTTGTCGATTTTTTTGACGATGATCCAATAAAAACAAAATGGCGCGCGATTGGTCAGGAACGCTAACTAAGGGGTCAACAAAGGTCAAAAATAGGCACACTTGCATTGTAGTCTGCTCGCTAACGGTTCTACTTTTCGAGAAAACTAAGCTGATCCAACACACCTTTGATCCAATTCCCCTCGGTCTCCCCTACGTAAGGGTCTTAAGGCGCTCTAGGTTGCCATTACTTTGTCGTGCAATGCGGCCGGAATATTGAAAGACTCGCCGCATGTATAAAAAGGTGAATTAGATAATGACAATATTGAAAAATTCATTAGCAACCGCCGGGACTTGAACCCGGGACTGTGGATTGCCGTTTCACCGCTCTACCAACTGAGCTACGGGCGCCTAGCGGACCCTAGTGAATCTTTTCTTGATGCTCGTCTCGAAGCAACGATTAAGCGACATCTAGTAGACATTATTTAATTTATGAGAATAATATACCTAGCGCTGTGAGTGCATCAAAAATTTCAATACAAAGGTGAATTAGACTCTGCATAATCGAAAAGAGTAACGACTCTTCCCCCGAAGCATCGAATTCAGAGTTCCTATTAAGTAAATACTCCCAAACAAAGAGTTCCCGGAAGCCCACCCAGCGGGCCCGCTGCCTGCCTGCCTGCCTGCCTCGGGCCTTGAGCAACTGCAGGTACGGTAGCAGGTTTATGGGGTAAGAGCACTTTGTAGTGCCCGCTGCTGGGTTATGTCAGGAGTAAGATAAGAAAAATATTTGTAAATGTACGAATAACGTGCGCAAATGAAGAATGGATCACGAATTGACGACATTATTGTTGTACGTACAGACATACTTCATGCAAATAAACTGGCCCACCGGCTACAATTATAAGGTGTAAAAAAATCAACTGCAAATATTTTAAGGGATGAACCAGCCCATGAAACTGAACAACTTTCCCCAAGAAACATAGGTCGAAATATGAAAAAAAAATTTGGACCTCCCATACATAATGTACCAGCCAGCCAAGTCAATTTGTATGGGAGGACCAAATATTTTTTTCATATTTCGACCTATGTTTCTTAGGGAAAGTTGTTCAGTTTCATGGGCTGGTTCACCCCTTAAAATATTTGCAGTTGATTTTTTTACATCCTGTATATCACTCAGAGAACTATCGAAAGGTCTGTATGCTCGGTAAATCTACAATGGATATAAAATCCGGAATTATGCTATCCGCAAGAAGACCAACGTGACGGGTATAGTCTGGAAGTGTAGCCAGCTGAAATGGCAGTGGCAAATGGCACCACATTTGTCGTAGAACCGGTGGATGGTGGAGAAAGCAAATTCTCGAGTGGATGCCACGCCTCTGGCCAGATGGACCGATGACTTAAAAACAGCGGCTGGTAGCGACTGGATGCCAAAAACGGATGATCGTGCCTTATGGCGTTCCCTGGGGGAGGCCTTTTTCCAGCACTGGACTGCAATAGGCTGAGATACTTAGATAGATGCAAATAATATATGTAATATTATAGTATAGGTAATATGATAGAAAGGCAAACAATAATGTTGCCGATTCGGGATCCATTCTTTCTGTGCGCGTTTCTTTGTTTACAGCTCTCCGCGTGTTTACAGCAACCGGGAAAATTTCCCCAAACAAATGCAACCCGGACACATTCAAAACAAAACCCACTCATTCTCGTTACTCGTACCACTGATGAATTTATCTATGTTTAGAGATCGATTAATGGCTAACTCGATTGCAGTATCGATAAAACACTCGATAAAACACAGACAGCAGTGCTGGAAACTCAATAAAATCGATTTTAACCGCTGCCCGCGTATTTATTTAAGTGGCTTTACGATGTCTACCACCCGTGGTTGGGATACAGACCACACATAAAAATTGTATTGCCAGCCAGGTAGGAGAAGAGGTGTGTGGTTTGGCAATGGTAGATGCTTGTTTACCTACATGGCAATAAGAAAATAGGTAGGTAGAGGTACAGCGCTGTAAGTAGGTAGGTAGGTAGGTACCTACCAGAAGCTAAAATTGCTGAAAGTGTGGTTTCTGAGTCGTGTATGGAAGTCTTCAACTACTTCAGCGCTATTTTGGAATTGCGCATGCGGAAGTCTGCTACTATATTTTTTGCTCGTATCACACGTTCTACTTCAAAATAGCAAGGAACCCCTAATAAATTCCAACACACTGAATTTTCAGTAAAAGAAAGTGATAGACTTTCGTGCACGATTTCAGTTCAGAAATTACAATCTCATGCTCAGGCTTTTTTTGATGATGATACTGATTTATTATTTAATTATTTATTGCTGTTTTTGAGACCTAATAAACTAAATTGTTAACCGTCCCATACTTTTATTAAAATTGCGCTTCTGTCGCCATCTATCAAATTAATTTGACACAAATTTACTGTTTTTACCGCCATCTGTACAGTATTTTATGAACTTATATTTCACAATTACTTACAAAGATGGCAGCAAATGACTAAATAATATCGCTACTCGATAACAGATGGCGCTGTAACATGTCAGTGTTGCGCTTTATTTTCATTCATGATTTTAGCTAACAGAGAAGTAGTAAACACCATCTCTTTTCACTTTTTTCCTCGAAAAATTAGCAACGATCTCGTTTTGTAGTTTTGTTGATAGCCGTTTCTGTGATACACAAGCGCACAGCTAAAGGCGAAAAAATGACGTTCGGTGACAGTTGCGCATTGTTATCGTGCAGAATATTCTGTACTCTCTATGTTAGGAAAAAATTCTTGTATATAGGTGCAGGCAGGCTTCATATGGATATAAAAAATGATACAAAATCAACCATGGAAATCTCCGAGATACCACCCATTGTTTCAACCTTCCGGCACGCACTTCAGACGTTTGATGTCAACTTCAAAACACAGATTTCAAGCAACTTGAGCAAACTGAAAAGTATGATGGACTCGATAAAGGCCGAGGACTTGGGCTTCGACAACGCCCTGAGAGATCCCCGGACTTGGATGCGGATGGGCAAGGCTCCATGCACGTACGTAGAAGTGTATCAAGACGATCTAATCAATATGAGTATCTTTGTGCTGCGACCCGGCTTCAAGATGCCTTTACACGACCACCCTCACATGCACGGACTACTGAAAGTGATAGCTGGTGCCGTCAATATACGGAGTTTCTCTGAATACTCTGTAAAAGACATGAATGACGCAGATTTCGCGATGCGCGCGAGATTCGAAGCGGCCCGCCTTTCACAAGGATTCTTCAAAAGACGGAGGTTATTTGCCGAAGTTACTGCTAACACTATTTGCACGGAAGCTTCACCAGCTTGTGTTCTGACTCCAACTATTTCTAACTACCATGAGATACAAGCCTTAGACATGCCAGCAGCATTTTTTGACATCCTCGCTCCACCTTATGATACTCTAATAGAAGGTATAGGCCCCAGACGGTGTCGGTATTATCATATAGCAAATGAAATCAGCACCAATCTAGTGGAATTACAAGAAACTGATGTGCCAGAATGTTTTTATTGTGATCAAGCTCCATACTTAGGACCTCCTCTTAGATAGACACACAAAATATCTCTAGTATTAAATTATGATAATGATTATGGATTTAAAATTCTATGTTTAGTCAAATTAACTAATCATTGAAGCAATATTGATGTTAGGCTTAACTACTGGCTAATGGTCCATACAAACACCTGATTAATTAAGGTAGATATTAATTAAACTAGTTATAAATTGAAAGTTAGTACCTCTTTATGCCTGCCTGCACAAATGAGTAACACCACATTAGAAAATTTATAGTGCAAATATTTTGTGCCTTTTTCTTACTGTAGTGAAGACAAAACTTAATGTTATAATTATATAAAGAATGTATCTATAATGTCTACAAGTTACCATTATTCTTAATGACTTGCTAATTGTTTCTTTTATACATCTTGCAATAAAATTGTTGTTTCAATCTTTGCAATAGATGATATCTATCTTTCTAAGTTTTGTATCATTTTCCATTATTAAATTTTTTATTTAAAGTCCTTCATGCCTTCATGTATTTTTTGTGTTTAATTTTATACTTAGCTACTTTTTTATTGCATCCATTTTTGATAATCTTAAATATTTTTAATAATGTATTTATATTCAAGATAGTGTAGTTATTTGAAGATGAACAGACCATCTACTGTTTTGATAAATCTTTTGGTTTTATTAAAGTCTTGTTATTAGATACAGCCTCATCTATTTTTAATATAAGCAGGATGATGTTGATCTCTAGTAGGTAATTTCACACCTATAAACAAGTAAAATAAAAAGCACATCTTTTTATCTTTGAATGGCCAGATTTTCTATTTTTATTATGCTCAACTATGATAATTTTAATTATGATTGGCAACTGACTTCTTTTCCTTCTTAATGATGTTTTAGTGAAAGGTTATTGTAGCTGATGATTGGATTTTATTGATTATGTAAATTGTAACATTCCATAAAAGTTCTACAAATTACCTATGACATAATCATTTTCTGAATATTATTTGTGTAATATTCAGATAATCAAATCACGTAGGTGATTTTAAATCAAATGTAAAATTGACGAAAAGTACATTAAAATGTTTAGCAGACTGATCATAATAACCTGTTCTATAGTTCGGTCATCTGTATAGGCCATATTTGACAGCTGTCTAAATCATGTTAATGCTATGTCATAAGGTCTATTTTTCTTTGTTGACATGTTTCCCAGTATGGGTTTGACATCTGTCAAATATGGCCTATTCGAATGACCGTACTATAATTGATTATCCTAAAAATGTATTCTATTAGCAAGCTACATTAAACATCTACCTACCTAGGTAGGCTAGAAATATGTTGTTTCTAGGACTTATTTGTGAGCATTTATTGTAATTTAAAAGTCCAATAATTCACAAACTTTCTTATTAGATTTATTATTGTACAATAACACTCTGTCTTGTTACCTGGTTTGAATGATTCATGTGTAAATAAAAATATTGAATTTGTTAATGGAAATTGTTTTATTAATGAATGATGCACACAACATTTTACCTGTTATGCTTGGATAGATGTGAATTAATATAAATAGATATTAAATCAAAGACGAAAATAGTACGTAATTAATGATTTATTGAAATATAACAGTAGCATAAACTAAATACAACTCACATTCTCAACAATTGCACACTCAATTATAATAAAAATAATTATTTGCATGATTTTAATTATTTGACGAACACGACGAATAAAATGCAAAAATAGCTGTCTTCTACATTTTTTCTATCCAACTAGCACAAGAATGATTATTTGATATTTTTAAATAAAGCGTCATAATAATTATGAGATGTTAAAATCTAGATTTTCAGATTCAATCACAGACTACTATTTGCAATATTGATGATAGATAACTTTAACGTTTTTTAGTTAAATAATCGTTCTTGTGAATATAGTTTAGGAAATACGATTAGACCCGATTCGGCTTAGAGTGTCAAACTAAAAATGGGTCAAATTATACATTTCCTAAACTGTACCTTACTATTTCAAGTGACCAACATTATTTAGATAAGCTTGTGACCGCAAATGGAATCTAGTCGAGACCGTCAAAGACTCGTCAACAATCATTCATTATTGACTATATAAATAGTCATGACATTGGTGGTAAATGTTTTAATTGTGCATTTTGTAAGTTATTATTTCAATATAATATTGGTCACCTATAACTTATCAATTCTTCATATCTCCCAAACACTTCAAATCCCTTATATCAGCACCCTGTTTTTAGATTTTGTCCAAATATTTTTCTCTGATCTATCAAATATATAAGTTTGCAAGATGCACCATCATCTGGTTGATATGATAACACGAACATTCAAACAGATAAGATTACTTCTGTTATTGATTTGTATGTGGGGAAAACCACTAAGATACGTATCGATTCATGCATTACATGACTTGACAACTAATTAAAATATTTTTTACGTAACTCTGTTGGTACATGGAAATGTACAGAGATTCAGAAAGTGATTGTTGTTGAACTTCTTATTTTGATTAATGAAAACTTTTTTTTATGAGATGAAAATTTGAAGAACCGCATAGGTACCTATTAAAACATAAATGATCCTTAACATTAGTTTTCTTACAATTTTAGAAAATAATCTCAATATTCAATAGGTACAATTAATTTAAATTCAATTTTCTAAATTCCCTACGATAAGGAAGTCCTTACATGTTATCACTTATCAATCACATTACAATTATTTTCTCTTCATCAAGCGTTTCCTTACATATTAGTCCACCAAGCCAAGCCAACTAGACGAACGTGATAATTAAGAGCTTCGCTGTATTCGTCCAGTTATATTGGTCGGGCAGTACACATACAAACTTAACCAATTCCACATGTTATTAAAAAAAAAGCTTATTTCGAGCAGAGACAGATTGTGCTATTACAAAAATCATCTAATTCTTAAAGCCTGACTGTACTAGGCGTAAGCGACGGCGCATCAAAAACTATACAGCCATTATCAGTACATGAAACTGAACAACTCCTTCTAAAAAGCAAAATATTGAAACACGACAAAAACTACTTATAATCTCCCATATAAATTACAATCAGATCATTGAATTACGGAAAGGACAAAAAGAATGGACTGATTCTGTATGAAACCTTTTTAGTACACCATCCCTTACGTCCAGTAAATGCAAAAACTCACTCGTGATACAAGCTTCAAAAGATTGTGAGGTAAAATGAAAACATATTACAAACTATTCGAATGACTTATTCTCAAAATATTCATACGGTTGGTCCTGCACACAAATCTCTCTATCTAGGTTAACATTTTTACAACATACATACAGACAGACACACAGTGACTATGTTAGATAAGTAAATAACTACTGTTTAGATGTTTTTGATAAAATCTGGTTTTAACCAAAAACCGGCATATGAGTTTCAAAAACCTACATTTGTTCAAGTTTATGAAAAATCTTCCTAAAACTTGAATTTGCTTAGTTTTCTGACAAAACATGACGAACGGCACTGAGAAGATGGCAGCTGGCGACAAATGTCAGCGGTTTAATAAAATCCCTGATTTTATCAAAAACCTGCGACATAGTCATTGTATAGGTTTATTTAAAACTGTAGTATTATACTGCTTACTATTTCTTGCTGTCTCTATTTCAAGATATACTTATAATTGCAAATATCAGAACATTTTGAATATGAACTTTGAACATTTATAGTTATATTTACCGATCTAACATAAAAGGCAGTATTCTATTTTAATTAGTACTTACAAATACGATTCTAAAAACACTACATCAGGCAGTGAAAGGTTTGAGACATTCAAGATAAAAAAGGGTAAAATTTAAAAGAGCAGTACAATATCCCAAGTTAATAAAAATAATAATTAAACATACAAATTAAGACGTTTACTTACATAAACGAAAATGATTATAAAGCATTAGTATTTCCTATACACTAAGTATTTTGTGTTGATATTACGTAAAGCTTATGTATTGTATACCCAACTATAACCTAATATAATTACTTACATAATCTTGTGAGCAGTAAATTCCATCGCTATATTGAGATTTTTATAAAGATTTTAAAATGTGGTATTTTTATTGTTAAAACACTAAGGGTATAAAGTTTTCAAATGATTTAAAACATTTTGTACGATCTTACAAACTGAGCAATATTTTTGATTACCCTTCTCGAAAATTGTACTAAAGTTGCAAGATTGGCAGTAGGAATAAAACTCACAATAGATATTAAAACGTTGGACTAGCAATAGCGTTGTCTGAAATTATAATTACACTGATATACAACCTACAAAGTGCTTAAAAATAGTATTAATTGTTCTCAACTTAATATGGTTACAATGTTACGGTTAAGCTTTGCTATCTTGGGGCATATGTCAAGTAATTTGAAAGCAAAGGTGCCACTTATAAGGTGTAAAAAAATCAATTGTGAATATTTTAAGGGTGACCCAGTACATAAAACTGAACAACTTTCCCCAAAAGGTTATAGTATGAAAAAAATATTCAGGGAGTTCCAACTTCTTTCATATTTTGATCTATGTTATGTACCTTGGTGACAGTTGTTCAAATTCATGGGCTGATTCACTCCTTAAAATATTTGCAGTTGATTTTTTACAACCTGTGTTTGTCAGGGCCAAAAGGTAATTCTACTTTATTCTGATTATGTAAGCTTTCCCCTCTTATAATTTCCCTGTCCTGGTCTTATTGAGGGGAGACTGTCCAATGTCCAGCAGTGGACGGCTGATGATGACGAGCTCGTGTGGTGGTCTACGCAGGTATGGCGGGGCGCTCCCCCTCCCCTCCCGCCAGATCGAACACTGCCGCAGCAACTTGCGCTGATAACTTTTCAGCGTTCTAGAAAGAAGGTAAAAAAAAGATACAAATCTATTGAAGAACATCATTTTAGTGAAATTTCACTAAAATGTTTTCTAATGTCACAACAACCATAGTCTAATAAAACATGGTCTTTCCTTCCCAGAGAAACACAAGTCAACGTCACTTAGTATTGCCACTTTATTTCAATAAAATATGTTATGGGGTAAATTCAATCTTAAAATTCTCGATAATGCACTAAATTCAGATATATGTTGTCGATTCAAAATCAATATTTTTTTATGTATTATTTAGAAAACAGAAAACAGGGGGTTACCGTTACCCGTGCACGAAATTATTAATATAGATGTAGGAATGAAATCTCCGTGGCATAGTCTAATAAAACATGGTCTTTCCTTCCCAGAGAAACACAAGTCAACGTCACTTAGTATTGCCACTTTATTTCAATAAAATACGTTATGGGGTAAATTCAATCTCAGAACAATATGTTAAATATTTCTTAATAATTTTATAATTTAGATTTACGTGTGTATTAACTTTAACTTTACAACAACACTTCAATTGTATTTATTAGTTAACAGTATCATAAATGATTTACAAAAAACATCATAATAGTGGGTAATTCTGGTAACCCACAAGCATGATGACGTAGGCTTGTGTTGGTCACGTGGTTCACGAGTCTCGGAAAGAAATACCAGGCGGAGCATCTTATTATACCATGACAACAACAAAAGGCAATCATGTGTTTGTATTTTTTTACAAAATGCCGTAAAGTCGTGATTAAACAGTGCGTTGCGTAGTTAGAAAATGACATATTTGCAGATGGTTGTTATGAAAAACATCGTAATCCACACTGTTTTAACGACCATGCGCACTGTTTTACCGACTAAGCATACTGTTTTACCGACATTTCGCACTAACACACTGTTTTTAGACCATGAGCACTATTGTACTGAATTTCGGCCACGCGTACTGTACTTTTGCACTGTTTTACTAACTGTGAACACTTACTTCTTGCGTATCAGCTTCCGCATAAACTCTGACCACATCTTCGGTACCAGACGGCCTGACAAAGGCGCAGCCATGTTTGTATTTCGACACCAGTTCGTCGATCTTGGTCTGCAGTCCTTCTGGCTATCTATAGGCACTGTTCTACCGACTATACAGTATACACACTATGGTAAAATAGTCTAAGATTACTAACCTCCTGCGTATCAGCCTCTGCATAAACCCTGACCACATCTTCAGTACCAGACGGCCTGACAAAGGCGCGGCCATGTTTGTATTGAGCGACTAGTTCGTCGATCTTAGTTTGAAGTCCTTCAGGCGCCGTGCATTTGCGTTCTGCGTCCGTAGTCGAGATTGCGTTGCGGTCCTGGAGTTATTAGATAGTAACACATATTAGTAGCTAATACAGAAACATTTCAAAAGTATTGGCTAAAAATGTTAATATCACTTTATGTTTATTCAAGAAATTAAAATCCGAAGAAATAACGACCCGTCATTTACTTTTTACAGTGAAAGCAATATTTATAGCGTTATCTTAAACGCACGGTTATAGATTAGAATAGCTTCAACACACACAAGCAACGAAAAGTGTTGTATAAAGTGACAAGAGGATAAATCTATCCAGGAAATGGGCAGCAACATGCGTTACGAACGTATCGTCTTTTGCTAAGCTCGCCACCCAGCCTGACTTTGCGAGTAAGGCAAAATCACAGGAACAAAAATGGTTGAAAGTATACATACAAGTCTTCTTACCTTGACAGTAACTTTGAGCTGTCTACACGGCAGGTCGTCGTACGCGGCGAGCCACTGGCTGGCGTTGTGTCCGCGCGCACACAGCACTGTTTCAACCAAGAACAGGTCGGAGATGGCGTCGCCGACTGTCTCATTCGTCATGTCGATGAAGTTCAGCAGCAGTAACGCGGCCTTGCGCTGCTCCGGTTCGCTGGAAAGAAAAGTTGATTATTTAAAATGTAACAAAAACAACAACAGCTAGAAAAGATATCAAATAAAATAACTACTGAACCGAAATACACTATCTTGCAGTTGTGATTTGGCAAGCTTGAGGTAAGTATGTTATCGACAAACCCGTAATATGCACGAACCGTATCGTATCGCGAATAGAACACGCACATGGCAAATTTTTTACATCGCGAAATTCACCAACGAATATACGCGCATAAAGTTACGAGCGAAACGAGCAAAACATCGACGAACACAAAATTATATACATTGGTAGAATTGTGGCAAGTCGCTCACCAGCATGGAATGAAATCGTTTGACTTTACCCTTCTTCCGGATAGTATCTTTCGCTCGCTGACTGTATACCACAGTCCCGTGTCCGTTGGCTTTGAAGTATATGCCAATGTGGCTCATTGCTGCGTTGCAAGCAAAGCAAGTGCCATGTTTCAATTCTTACCCTTCTTCAGCGATCTTCCGGATGGTATCCTTAGCTCTCTGACTGTACACCACAGTGCCGTGTCCATTTGCTTCAAAATATATACCGATATCGTAGCTCAGCGCGGCGTGGTGTAGATGCTTCACGCCCGTCTTCACACATGTCACTGGCACTTTCTGGAAAAAGAAGAAGTATTTGTAATTCTTTTTCAATCGTGTTGATAGCAATACAATGGAGCTCTCTTTCTTCTTCTTCGAGTGGGACACCAAGTAGTCCAACGAACCGATAAACCCTGGTGTCAGAGTTTTTCAACTGGAGTAATTTATGCAATATGTCCAATACTTCGCTACCTTTATTGCATTGTCAGTGGCGTGGATAAATAAGTTGCAGCGCAGAGTTACAACTAATATAAAATTAGGTACACATTTCTAATTTCCTTCTCCAATAAATATTTTATGCATGACAATTGACAAAGAATAATCTCATTATCTCCACGATTTTGCAATACCTGCTAACTTTACTGAAATGAAAAACTGCAAAATCTTTGTTACTGCAAAATTTTTATTACTGAAATTGATATAAACAAATGTGTCTTACCAATCGCTCTGTAATGTATTGCGTCGAAGCTCCATTAGCGTAGGCAGTCTGAACTAATCCCATGGTGAGATCAGGAGCAGCACAGGACTTCAGCAGCTCAGTGATGTATGAAGCCAGTAGCGTTGCGATGCGGTCGCCGTCTAGGAGGTGCATTTTGTTGCTGGAAAGAGGAAAGTTTGTATGATTTTGTTGTCGCCTTCATTGTATTGTTTTTCGTGAGTACGACGGGATTTCTCTTAAACAAGATAAGGCTACGATGTACAGACTCTCCTGCTCACTCACGAACAATCCAAAAGGATCATGCCCACTCTAGTATGGATGTTCGTCCATTGCTTGCCTCACTACTTGCAGGCCTCGCATCAAAGCCGAAGTTAAATAATTAAAAAGTATAATTATTGCTTAACATTTTGTAACTGAAAATATTTAAATGATGACAGGAGTTCTGAAGTTATTGAACGTGTTAAAGTTGGGTATCGGAAGAGACAAAAGTTCTGAAGTTAGGCTTTATATCGAGTATTTCGTTCTTAAATCGTTATCGTTAGCTATACCGAAGTAAACAGTGCAAAAAAGGTTCAGACCACAGTAAAATCTTTGGGAAAAATACCTAATGGTAAAAAGACCTTTAACAGTTAAGTTAGTTTCCCTGTTTTGTACAACAATTGCCGTAGCTATTCTTCATTAGGATGAGGGATATTACATATTACTTTAATTTTAATTTTGAGGCGAGACAATTTTTTAGACCAGAAAAGGACCCCGCACGATTTGTTCGACGAGGGCCGTCCAGTCAAATTGGCTGAAATTTTGGGGAAAGGTAGCTCCCAAGAGAGCCATCGATTTTCAACCCTACTACCCGCACTTAGAGTTCAAAACCTATAAAAAAAAAAAACAAAAGCCGGGTTGCAAAGGGTTAAATCAAGGGGCGCCATTCAACCACACTACTAAACGTTCGTTACCTAAGGCCTGTGTTCACCAATAGCTGTTAAATTTATAATCGGTCGACGATATCTAATTCCATGATTAAATTAATTTTTACTGTTCACCAAACCCTAAGCATCATTTAAAGGCTGTCAAGTGGCCTTCACTTGGCGATTTACTTAAACATCCTCATTTCGTCTATTATCTTACGGTTAGCCCCAATTCTCCAACAAAAAATTGTTCATCCCTATTGTCTTTCCTGTGTGCCCGAAATTTAGCCCGCACAAAAACTTTTACGATGCCCCCCGTGGCGCTACTGCACCCTTGAATGAGTGTTAAGTTTATTGTTTTTAATCGTTGAATTCGGCAGACTCACATGCTGCTAAAAATAATGCGTGCCTGTTCTATGTCCAGATGCTTAGGCAAAGGATACTTTTAATTTCGTAGCATAACAAGGTTACGCTACCACATTTGGACGCTGCTCTTGTTAATAGTAACAACAAGGAAACGGGTGTCAATTTTACGTGGTCGATTCAAACTTTTGGGTCTTTCATAAAAATTTCATTCAAAAACGCTCGGTTGGTAGAACGATGGCCTAAAAGTGTTGGTGAACACTAAGAAAATCGCCACCTGGTCAGTCACCGGTTATTTGTTAACGTACCCGTTAAGTAATCGTAGTATCATCAGCTGTTGGTGAGCTTGGGGCTAAGTGGTTGAACACGACGTTCTACAGTTCATTCCATTCCATGAAATGCCCAACTAAAGTTCCTTACTACCACAGCCTATCCTGGATTGTCGCTATCGGGCACAAATAAAATTTCATATCCATATCTTACTTGTCATCAAGGAAGTAGTAGACCAGCCTGTCTCCATCCCCGTCCAGTGACGCGACTCGTTGGTTCGGCGCATGTTCCACGCCTACTGGCGGTTTCTGGGATACTTTCACGAAGTCTGCGCCACACTGAAACACAAGTTGCACTTTTTAAATGGAGATACTTTTAAATAAAACGCAAGATCAGCAGATTCTGTTTTGACAGGTTTACCAAATACTGCGAATTTTTAAAAATACTATCTTTGATTTGTGTCCCCTATATTTTTTATGCTTGGACAAATTTTTATGTGAGCGGGTTGATGTTATTGTAGATAACACTGATATGTGTAGTGCTGTAGTTAGGTATAATTTTATTTATATGTGTTATGCTGTAGTTATATGTGTAGTCCGATAGTTATGTGTACTCACGTTCAAGTTGAGCTTGCCACCGTTCCCGCCAATGTTATACAGCACCAAATCCAGCTCGCCATCCAGCGTCTTCTTTATAATGTTGAGTTTCTTTCCCCCCACACCGTTCGCGCCGTCAATATACAGCGTCGTACTGTAGTTGCCGAATACAGGCAGGTTTTGGCGGATCTTCTTAAAAGCGCCGACTATTTTCTCGTAGTAACCTGAAATGTGTTAGAATGGAATTTGAATAAGTATGCCTATTTTGTATTGGTGAAAGAAGGTTGGTTATATGCATGGTTCAATATGCTCTTATAAACTTGTAGTTACAAGTTCCGGAAAAAAGATGGTAGATTCGGACAAAAATTTTGTCGCACTAGCATGCCAATTATGGAATTTTTAAGGACAAAATTGTGATTGTTATGAAATTGCATTTTTTTTTCATGCAACATTGAACAAACACAAAACAACATTTAAAATTTCAGAACATTTTTCATTGTTTAATAATCATTTACACTATTTTTGTACGTTACATTGCTTTTGGTCAGGTGCATAATTTGAGTGAATCATTTTAGATAATTGCAGAACGTTAAAATTATTTCAGCAAAAGGAAATGGTTAAATATTTTGATAGAAAAAGATACAACACAATTCCCAAGAGCGAAGAGAGCTAAGAATGAAAACGGAGTTTGTTTTTCGTTAATCTGGCGTTACTGCTTTTCTAGCAATGTATGAAGGATAGAAATTTATTGTAATAAGTATCTAAATCTGTAGCATTTAAAAAAATAACATGGCGCTATCCAAAAGGGTGACCGCATTGAAATCAGTTTTTTTATACCTGAAAGTGAAAATATTAAAAGCAGTCGAGCTGTTAATCCACTGAAAGTCGGAAACTGAACAACAAACTGAACAACGCAGCATAGAGCTGCTAAAACAACAACAGTTAGACGTTACGATGATCTCACGAACGATGGAGAATTATACAAAATGAATATGGTCGGAATAACTTCAGGGTTAGTTAGAGTCTTCATTTATGTTATACTTACGTAATCTACTGAAAGAGATCTGATTTCAACTAGCATTATTATAACTTTTACCAAAATCTTTTTTGTTACCTATCTTTATTATTTCTTTTTTAATTCTGGTCGATAGTGTTGTGGATGGTAACCCTGCCCGCCACACAAAGGGTCGTCGGTTCCACCTCCACTAAACTCAAATATTTTCTAAGTAGTATTTCAGTTCCCTACATACTTATATTAAAGAAACTATGAGAATAGAAGTGTAAGCTTTGCTGAGTTCAAGGCTAGGTAAGGTAGGTATGTATAATCCAGGATAACTTAAATTATGAATACGACGGAATATTTCTTACTCTTTGACTTCTCACTTATCTCTAATCGTGCAATCGTTCCTATCGATTTCAGCCATGGCGACTAAGTTCTTCTACTCCTAATCAAGTCGGCGCTGATGCGCCCGTAGGTGGCTATTGTAGTTGATTTTGGCCGTAAACTCCCGTACGTTTTAAAAAGCACATAAATGAAGACCCTAAAAAGGTAGATTTGTGTTGAAAAGGTGTGCGTTTTGCGATTGCGTACAGCGAATATATTCCAAGCTTTCACTTAGACCGGAACTCACAGTCTGTAAGCAGGTCTATTCTAAGCTTCCGGTCGATAAGACGCTCTGAAACGGTAATACAACACAAACAAATAAATATACATACAAATAAATACATAATATGATAGATAAAAATAATTAAGTAACTGCAAAATAAATAAAAACTCAGTCAACTAAGTGTGGGATTAGACAGGGGAAATTTGTTGGAAAGTGTTGCTATACTGCCTAGGTTTTGTAGCCAAGAGACTGGCTGATCCATCTTCTACCTGGTTCACAGAAGTGAAAGAATAAAGTGAAATGGCAACATCATTGCTGACATCTTGCTCAAATGTCATGTAATATGATAAAGATATAAACAATAATGTTGCCATGTCGGGTCCATTTCTTCTATGAACCAGTAGCCTATGCAAAGAAGCTACAGGTACAATTCTACAGGCGAAATTCGATGTACATTGCGTAGACACAGTCGTCGAATTTCACCTGTCGAATTGTACCCTGTAGAATTGTAGCCTGTAGCTTCGTAACATCGGGCATAGGTAGTAGGTAGGATACGTCGGTCGTCGTCGCAAACTCTTCGATAGCGCGTTTCAGGTTCTTTGTTCCGTTACGCAGCGCTATCTTCAGAGTCTTTCTTTGCTTTGGAACCATTTTAAGTGTGTTTATAGCTCCCACAGACCAGAGACACTTGATTGCCGTCAATCGCGCGTCAGGCTACAGCTGAGTCTTACAAAGATAATCGGCGATCTTCAGCAACAGCTGCTGCAGGCGAAATGTCGTTCGTCTGTGGACAAAGTGTAGCTTGTCTGTGTCAAAAACCTACCTTAGCTGCTATCGTTCCTACACTTCACGCAGTAATGCAGCATGGGCGTAGTAACGATGCCGACTTGGTTGACCGGGTCGTTCGTCGACTGGTTGACCTACCTTCTTCACTAGGGGTGCCGTAGCTGCTATCATTCCTACACTTCACGCAGTAATGCAGCATGGACGTAGTGACTATGAAGAACTCCTTGTTATACCGGGTCGTTCGTCGACTGGTTGACCTACCTTCTTCGCTAGGAGTGCCGTAGCTGCTATCATTCCTACACTTCACACAGTAGTGCAGCATGGGCGTGGTTACAATGTCAAACTCCTTGCTATACCGGGTCGTTCGTCGACTGGTTGACCTACCTTATTCGCTAGGGGTGCCGTAGCTGCTATCATTCCTACACTTCACGCAGTAGTGCAGCATAGGGGTAGTGACTATGCCAAACTCCTTGTTTCATCAGGTCGTTCGTCGACTGGTTGACCTACCTTCTTCGCTAGGGGTGCCGTAGCTGCTATCATTCCTACATTTCACGCAATAATGCAGCATGGGCGTAGTTACAATGCCGAATTCTTTAGCCGTGCCCTTCAAAGCCATGACGCCGTGCACTGCCGCGGCCGCCAGCCGGGGTGATGTGTATCTGGAGATAACAGGAATAAAAATATAAATACCATAAAGTAACAAGTACAGGGTTTTTCATATTGTATATTTCTACCCTGCTTTGATGGATTAAAATGGTAACTCAGGATCGCATAATTTCAATTTTTTAAGAAATAGGTTGTATAGGTAAAGGAGAATTGAATTTGTTTGGTGTCAATTTTATATTAAAAGTTTTTAAGTTTTGCACTCCGAATTATTTACCAAATCAGTTTTAACGAACACCGACAGCCGATGTGGCGCGGTGGTTAGAAGTACAAATGACCGCAACGCAAAGGTTCCGGATTTAATTCCTGGTGGGGTCACTCACAAAGTTGATATTTATCACTTTGTGAATTTGTTCCCAGTCTGGTCAGGACATTGCAGGCTGAACCACTTGATCGCCCGAAAAGCAAGATGGTTCCGTGCTTCGGAGGGCAAGTTAAGCCGTTTCGGTCCCGGTGACTGTCTATGATTACTTAGATGGTGGTCGTTACCCAACCATGTCAGAGGCCTGCTACTTGTAGTAGGTGGTTGACAAACTTTGACACCAGGGTTCATGGGATCGTTGGACGACTCCGTTTTCCACTTGAAAAATATGACAAATTGACAATCAGTTTTACCTGGTGTCCATCCCTATGAAGACGCTGGCCTTCAGTGTCATATCAGCGTTGACTTCTTTGATGATCTGCTCGGTCGTTGATTCTAAGTCATTGTCACTGAAATTGGAAAAACCAAAAGTTTTAGCAGAGACAAAATTTTTAACACACCTTACTCTTGTTTTCTCAAATTTACTATATTTTTAGGCCTCTAAAATGTGGCTGACATTGTAAATTACTGGTGTTGGAGCTGAAAACCTTAGCAGGTTCTTAATGCTAAAGGTGTATTTTTAGATGGGTATAAGTTTCGAAAGGTAAAACCATGTGATGTAATTTTTGGAAATTAAATTAGTTTTTCAAGTCGGATAAAAGTCTTCGAGGATTTCGGATGGCCACCCATACAAGGACTGACCTCGTTGTCGTTATAGCATACTTCCAATCGGTAGCCATATGAGGTAAGACTTTGTCGATGAGAGCTTAGTCTATAATCTTGTCATTCGTAATACCTGTAAAGTCCATTATTATATAAAGACGCAATTATCAAACGCCTGTTCAGTCTCCTCACGGATTACAGTTACATGACGAGTTACCACAATTTCTTGGCATACTTCCAATCGGTAGCCATATGAGGTAAGACTTTGTCGATGAGAGCTTAGTCTATAATCTTGTCATTCGTAATACCTGTAAAGTCCATTATTATATAAAGACGCAATTATCAAACGCCTGTTCAGTCTCCTCACGGATTACAGTTACATGACGAGTTACCACAATTTCTTGGCATACTTCCAATCGGTAGCCATATGAGGTAAGACTTTGTCGATGAGAGCTTAGTCTATAATCTTGTCATTCGTAATACCTGTAAAGTCCATTATTATATAAAGACGCAATTATCAAACGACTGTTCAGTCTCCTCACGGATTACAGTTACATGACGAGTTACCACAATTTCTTGGCGAGTGATCACAGTTACACAGCTTCCTTACGGGTTATCTTATCTTGGTCCTCTGACGGATTGGTTACCCACCAATCGAATCATTAGTAAATTCCTGACGGTTTATCTATCAGTTACCTGACGTTAGCTAATCTCGTGGCGATCTCCTCCCAGTCTTGCTCCAGCATCTCACCACCAGGATCGATCAGTTTTACTCCGTTGTTGGGTTCTAAGTTGTGCGACGCGGTTATCAGTATCCTGACTTATCAATTACCGCAATTACCTGACTTATCAGTATCCTGACTTATCAGTATCCTGTCTTATCACTCAACAGTATCCTGGTGGGTTATCAGTTACCTGACGTTAGCTAATCTCGTGGCGATCTCCTCCCAGTCTTGCTCAAGCATCTCACCATCAGGGTCGATCAGTTTCACTCCGTTTTCTGGTTTGGCCTGCTACTTGCAGTTGAAAAACTCTGATACCAGGGTTCATCGGGTCGTTGAACGATTCGGTGTCCCACACGAAGAGAGAGAGACTCCGTTGTCGGGTTCTAAATTGTGTGACGCAGTTATCAGTAGCATGAATTATCAGTATCCTGTCTTATTAGTCTCCTGACTTATCATATCCGTCTCCTGACTTATCAGTATCCTGGCGGGTTATCAGTTACCTGACGTAGTTATCAGTTACCTGACGTTAGCTCATCTCGTGGCGATCTCCTCCCAGTCTTGCTCAAGCATCTCACCATCAGGGTTGATCAGTTTCACTCCGTTTTCTGGTTGAAAAACTCTGATACCAGGGTTCATCGGGTCGTTGAACGATTCGGTGTCCCACACGAAGAGAGAGAGACTCCGTTGTCGGGTTCTAAATTGTGTGACACAGTTATCAGTAGCATGAATTATCAGTATCCTGTCTTATTAGTCTCCTGACTTATCATATCCGTCTCCTGACTTATCAGTATCCTGGCGGGTTATCAGTTACCTGACGTAGTTATCAGTTACCTGTTGGGTTCTAAGTTGTGCGACGCGGTTATCAGTATCCTGACTTATCAATTACCGCAATTACCTGACTTATCAGTATCCTGACTTATCAGTCTCCTGACTTATCAGTCTCCTGACTTATCAGTATCCTGTCTTATCACTCAACAGTATCCTGGTGGGTTATCAGTTACCTAACGTTAGCTAATCTCGTGGCGATCTCCTCCCAGTCTTGCTCAAGCATCTCGCCATCAGGGTCGATGAGTTTCACTCCGTTGTCCGGTTCTAAGTTGTGTGACGCAGTTATCAGAAGGTATCCTGGCTTATCAGTGTCTTGACTTATCAGTATCCTGACCTATCAGTCTCCTGACTTATCAGTATCCTGATTTATTAGTATCCTGACCTATCAGTATCCTAACATATCAGTATCCTGTCTTATCAGTCTCCTGACTTATCAGTTTCCTGACCGTTTATAAGTTACCTGACGTTAGCTAATCTCGTGGCGATCTCCTCCCAGTCTTGCTCCAGCATCTCACCATCAGGGTCAATCAGTTTCACTCCATTGTCTGGTTATAAGTTGTGTGACACGGTTATCAGTGTCCTGACTTATCAGTCACCTGACTTATCAGTTACCTGACGGGTTTTCAGTTACCTGACGTTAGCTAATCTCGTGGCGATCTCCTCCCAGTCTTGCTCAAGCATCTCACCATCAGGGTCGATCAGTTTCACTCCGTTGTCTGGTTCTAAGTTATATGACGCGGTTATCCCTACTTATCATTTACCCGACAGATTATCAGTTACCTGACGGGTTATCAGTTACCTGACGGGTTATGTTACCTGACGGGTTATCAGTTACCTGGCGGGTTATCAGTTACCTGACGGGTTATCAGTTACCTGACGGGTTATGTTACCTGACGGGTTATCAGTTACCTGGCGGGTTATCAGTTACCTGACGGGTTATCAGTTACCTGACGTGGTTATCAGTTACTTGAAAGGTTATCAGTTACCTGACGTTAGCTAATCTCGTGGCGATCTCCTCCCAGTCTTGCTCCAGCATCTCACCATCAGGGTCGATCAGTTTCACTCCGTTGTCTGGTTCTAAGTTGTGCGACGCGGTTATCATTATGCCGATCGTTCGCCCTGGAATATTGATTTAGTTTTATTAAAAGGAGAAATATTGTCATGTGATGCCGGCTTGGAATAGCATCACGTGTGTCGTAAAAAGCGACTAAGGGATAATCATCCAGGGAACAGGCAGCAGCGTTTCTTGTAAATGCAAAATCTTGCACTGCGCTCGCCAATCCGCCTGCCAATCGTGGAGAGTATGGCAATACCCTCTGAATGGGGGGAGGTCCACGTCCAGCAGTGGACTGTTGTGGCCATAAGGCTATGGTTAAAAGGGGAAAAAGGCGCAGATTTTGTGATGAGGTAGGCTAGCTAATTCATGCTTGTGTTGATGGAAGGTTGTTCTAATGATAGACTGTCTTCACAGATATTCTCCACCGAGTAAACTAAACTAATGTATGGAATAATCATATGAAACATAGCTTTACACTTGCTAAACAAACACAAGTTTACTTTGTTATTCCAAAATTTTTGATCCGTCCATAGTAGTTTTAGATTTTAGAACAACCAGCTATTTTGAAAGATTCCTCTAGTTGGCTTGGTTAAGAAACATAATTTTTAATTGATTGTAAAGAGGTGGTAAAGAGAGATATGTATGTATAGTTAGCATAGAGTTATGTATGCTAATGAAAATAGCGTTCTAGATATGACAGGATGAGATTAAGGATATCATGACAAGCCATTACGTGCATTAACATTGATTTCTGACTAAACCATTATGACATTGAGAATCTTTACCATACCACGTGTTATTGGAAAAGCAATATTCTAATTCTATTCACAAACCATTTCTCTGACGAGTTTTTAGAAAGCTAGTGGCCGGTTTGATTAATAAGTCAACTTTGAAATGGTAATAGGCGATAGAGATCCTAAATCGGATTGATATTACCTTTGCCATACACCAAAATATTTTTTCAAAAAAGATAACAAAATATCTTAAACGAGTAATACCTAGGAACAATCTAGTAATTTCTAACGACATGACGACAAATTACAAACTAAGTATGCAAAAGTAAAAAAATGTGGAAACAAAAATGAGAGAATGAGAAAGACGAGCATTATAAGCCAAATAAACGGAAGTTTTTTTGTCATATCGTATTCAGAAGTCAAGGAGAAGGCTGAAAATAGAGACGTCTCGAAATTACTCTACCGGCAATATAGTGCCACTGTCAAATTGATGATGATGGATACTATTGGATACTGACCATTCTTACACCGGGAGCGGATGACAGCCAGTAGCCCCATGCGGTACACCACATGTTCCAGGAGGCTGGCCCTGGAAAGATAGACAAATATTCGTGTAAAATAACAGCTTGAAAATGTATACAACTGCAAAAATATTTTCAGGGTGTGATCTACGCGTGAAACTGAACTTTCCCTAAGAAACATAGTTCGAAATAGGTACCTATTCTATTCTATTTCAGCCTATTGCAGTCCACTGCTGGACGTAGGCCTCCCCCAGGGAACGCCATAAGGCACGATCTCCCGTTTTTGCCATCCAGTCGCTACCAGCCGCCTTTTTTAAGTCATCGGTCCATCTGGCCGGAGGGCGTCCAACGCTACGCTTGCCGAGGCGTGGTCTCCACTCGAGAACCCGCTTACTCCACCGTCCGTCGGTTCTACGACAAATGTGGCCAGCCCACTGCCACTTCAGCTTGCTACACTTCCAGACTATGTCCGTCACTTTGGTCTTTTTCGGATGGCCTCATTCCGGACTTTATCCATTATAGAGATACCAAGCATAGACCTTTCCATAGCTCTCTGAGTGACATGTAGCCGGTGGGCCAGTTTTACTGTCAAGTTCCACGTCTCGGCTCCGTAGGTCATGACTGGTAGGACGCATTGATCGAACACCTTGGTCTTGAGGCATTGTGGCAAAGATGATTCGAGGATATGACGCAGCTTTCCAAATGCTACCCAGCCAAGCTGCACTCTTCTGGTGATTTCAGCCTCAAAGTTGTCTCTTCCCATCTGCAAAGTTTGCCCAAGGTACACATATTTCTGGACAACTTCAAGGACTACACCTTCGACGGAGACCGGCTCGGGGACTATGTGTTGATTGAACATGACCTTCGTCTTATCCAAGTTCATCCCAAGTCCAACACGTCTCGAGGCAGAGTTAAGACTAGATAGCATTTTTTGCAGGTCCTGCAGCGATTCGGCCATTATGACTATGTCGTCGGCAAAGCGGAGATGCGTGAGACTTTCGCCGTTGACGTTGATGCCCAGTCCATCCCACTGTAGAGTTTTGAAGACATCCTCCAATGCGTTGGTGAAGAGTTTCGGGGATATAACGTCACCCTGTCTTACACCACGGAGCAGTTGGATGGGTCTTGTATTATGGTTTTGTACTTGAACGAACATCGTAGCCATTTGATAAAGGCTTCTCAGCACCTCCACATACCGCCAGTCGACTTGACACCGCTGCAAGGACTCCAAAACAGCCCAGGTTTCGATAGAGTCGAAGGCTTTTTCGTAGTCCACAAAAGCCATACACAGTGGTTGGTTGTACTCCTCTGTCTTCTGTATAACCTGCCTTACAGTATGGATGTGGTCCACGGTACTGAAGCCCTTACGAAACCCGGCCTGTTCCGGTGGCTGAAAGGCGTCAAATCTTGATGCCAGACGATTCGTGACGACTCTCGAGAACAGCTTATAGACGTGGCTCAGAAGTGTGATCGGCCTATAGTTTTGAGAAGCGTTTTGTCTCCTTTTTGAAAAACAATGCCACTACACCTCTGCTCCACGCCTTCGGGTTGTCCCATTGGCTATTACAGAGTTGAAAGCCTTTTCAGCTCCTCAAGCACAGGTTTTCCACCGGCCTTAAGTAGCTCAGAGGCCACTCCGTCTTCCCCGGGAGCCTTCCCATTCTTAAGCTGTCTGAGAGCCGCCCCAATTTCGTCTATATCTACGTCCGGGAGATCTTCTGTAAAGTGGCGGGAGAGAGGAGCTCTTGGGTCTGGGGTCGCATCAGGTGGAGGCTTTTTCGCATGCGAGGCATAAAGACTTCCATAGAAGTCCTCAATTTCAGCGAGAATCTCTGGAACCGATGTGACAGTTACACCATTCGAGGTAGTTAGCTTTGCCAGATGACTCCTTCCCAGTGTCTTGGTAAAACTTTCGAACCTCGGTTTTTCTCAATCGCCTCCTTAACGAGTCGAGTGTTATAGCTTCGGAGGTCGCGTCTTACCATACTTCGGATCTTTTGTTAAGTGACTGGGGATCTGGCAATGCATCCTCTGGTGTTTCCGTCTAATTCGCATCAGTTCCAGGGCCTCGCTTGAAAGTTTGGACTTCTTATCTGTTCGCCTTTTACGAAAATGCTTCGTCCCCACTTCGCGAACAGCCTCGACTATGCCCTCTAGGTCCTCATCAACGTTTGTCGGGGTCTCCAGGGCAGCGAATCGATTTTTCAGTTCAAGTTGGAACTCCTTATGTCTGGCTTGGGGCAGATTGGGACGGAGAACTTGCTTCACCATGCGGTTTCTTTCTAGCTTGAAGTTGATATTTAGGTGCCTCTTACTAGTCGGTGATCACTTCCGGTATTGAACCTACTGATCACTGAGACATCCCTAAATATATGCCGTTTATCCGTCATGATGAAGTCGATCTCGTTCTTCGTCCTGCCGTCAGGGCTCTTCCAGGTCCACTTCCGTTGGGGCTTTTTCTGATAAAAGGTGTTCATACAGAACAGCCCCTGCCTGCTAAGGAAGTTGACTAGCATTTGGCCCCTCTGGTTTCTGCTCCCGTAGCCATGTGGTCCCAAGCTTGATTCGCCGTGCTCCTGTCCCACTTTAGCGTTGAGGTCCCCCATGACAACAGTGAAGTGGGTCTTAGTGGTTTGGTGTATGGCCTTCGACACGTCGTCGTATAGGGCCTCCACCTCTTCATCTGAGCTGCTCGAAGTCGGCGCATATACCTGTACGACCTTGAGAGAGTACCTCTCGGTCAACTTCAGTACGAGGTACGCTACCCTGTTCGAGACGCTGCTGATCTCCTTCACGTTGTCACAGAGAGCCTTATTGACAAGGAACCCTACGCCACCCTGGGATTGTGCGCCCTTCCTGAAGTAGAATAGGTGACCTGATTCTAGGGTTATCGTGTCCTCCCCCTCTCTTCGGACTTCTGACAACCCAAGAACATGCCACCGTATCTTATCTAATTCCACCTCAAGGATTTGGAGACTTTCGTCCAGCCGCAGACTGCGTCCATTATACGTCGCCAGGGTCAGTTTATGGCAGCCGTCGTCCGTAGCCCGGGGATTCTTCGCACCCCCTGCCCTACTATTACCCGGGCCGCTACCGTAGCCCGGGGTAGTAAGGCGGCCGGGAACTAGGGGCCGTTTCTTTATCGACCTATCCATGGAGGGTTTTGCCCATAGTCACCACGCTGGGCAGGCGGGTTGGTGACCGCAGTGTGTGTTTGTGGACTATGTTGTCAACACGGGAGGCGCTGCTGCCCACCTCCCGGAAGCCCTTTATCGCCTCTTACGATACCCACGGGCAGATTTGGGGTGGTGAAATTCTACTCTGCCGACACCACACGGCGAACCTATAAAAATAAATTTTGGACATCCCATACAAAACCACTCGCTTAGCTGGTAACATTTGTATGGGAGATCCGATATTTCGTCCTATGTTCCTTGTGGAAAGTTGTTCAGTTTTATGGACTGGTTCACCCCTTCGACCACACCCCTCTAGAGTTGATTTTTTTATCAATCACTGTACATACATAAGAATAAAGTGAAATTATGGCCGCAATTCGGAGAAAACATGTCATGTCCTATGATTTGACCAAGAAGCTTGTTGGATTTGACTCAAAAAGCGAGTTATCTATCAAAATAGGGCGACGAGTAAAGCGATGACGAATAAATTGACTAGAATTGACATTTTTCAACATGACATGATTTCATATCTTCTATCCTTTTCTAAACCTACTTAACGAAAAGTGACAGCAGTATTTTAGTTAGGTTAAGAGAATTATTTCCAGAGTCGTGGCCAATATAGTAGGTAATTAAATAGTATCAGTATCAGTAATCAAATCACTGTATTACAAAACGTTATCTTCGTTTTTTATCGCTTGTCCCACTTCCAAATAAATGGAATAAGCTCTACTTCCTCAAACGTACTAGATAACTATAATTTAAGATTGAGTTGTACCTACTTTAGTTACACTATTTTGTGCCGACATAAAAACATCAACCTCTTTCTCCCCCGTCGGTATCGTTAGAGTCCTTTACGGACTAGAAAAGGCTTCATATTATACGTATACCTACTTTCATTCAACCTGCCACAGTTAAATGTACGTTGTTTCTGAAATGCCCCTGAATAAGTTTAAGAAATGTCTGAAAAGTTGGCTTATAAGTAATTGTTTCTACGGAGTCCATGAATATTTAGATTTAAAACAAATTTATGATTTTATGGATATTATTATGACATAATCTTTTAATAAAAGATATAATTAAAGTTATTGTAAATATGATTAACTTATTGAATAATTTTAATGTAAGTATATTTTATTTTGCGTGCCAGATTCTGGTAAAATGTGTGATACCACTATTTTTGAGATCTTGTTAACTACACCATATATTGAGCAAATAAAGAATTTCTATTTCTATTTCCCCTTAAATATTTCTCAGACAATGTAAAAGATCGCTTTCCTTTTTTTGTTTATTTTACTATTTTTATTATTTTATTAATTATGTTTTTATTTTATTTTATTTTATTTTATATTATTAGGGATAATTAACAGTTATACAATATAATAAATAACTCTTAACAGTAACACTTAATGACCTTAAATAAATGTATAACCAATCTGTTTATCCACGGATTACACGAATTAGTTAGATATTTATGGAGGTAATGTGCGTTATGCATGTTGCATCGAGCCTAATGTCTGTTTAATTTCGTATGTAACTAAATCTGTCCAAAACCAACTTCCGGATATAGTAAACCGGCGCCAATTTAGCTAAATGCTGTTCTTTGATTCGGAATCACTGTAACACGCGTACAGTCGTAAAACATGCGACTTCCGGGACAGACGACGACTTTTAGGCCACTGGACTAGATTCTGACGACCATTTCCTAAGTTAAATCGCAGAAACTTTTTTATGGACGGGCAAACTGTAGATGTTAATAATTTAGAGTGTAAGGGATGCAAGGGTTTCATGCGTATTATAACTTTAGGCGATACACAATTTTCTGAAACGAAATTTAAATATTTTGTCGTGATCGTGGCGGTGACGACTGAATTGTCATGATCGTTTACACTTTACCTATCCCGCCCTTTGCGGCGTGACGTGTGCGTGTGTATTTGAGTCACGTTTGGTTCCTATGAACTTATTAGAAAAGCACTGCTTTAAAACTTGTTATATTTCTGAAAGAATGCGCATTTCGACTTGGTGTAGTAGTAAAAGACTAGAAGAGGGACTGTACTTTAAAATTAGCTTTAGAATGCGTACGTCAGAATTGAGTCATAATAACACGATGCTCGGACAGCGTCATTTTAGGGCTGTTACGACTAAAACGGAAGCTAGTCTATGTGGGTCGATGCCGAGCCGAGTATCAGATTTACCCTCGCGATAGGGGTTATTGTACTACATGGTACTACTGTGCTGTGACCTATTGCCTACAAAAAGAAACTTAACACAAGACTTGTTATTTCTTTATATTGAGTTTTATGCTTATTTTCTTATTTGAATACGATTGTCAATTTACGCTCTTGCATGGTTGGAAATCCTATTATGCGAATAATACCTAAAGCTTAAAGTATTATTATACCTGTTTAAGTCTGCGGAGATTATTTCACATAATCGCATTTTAATTGCATTTAATATCAATTTATGGTCTGAACTCGATTCTAATTATGTATTTAGGTACCTGCTACAAATATACCTATTCTAGCTGAATAATTTAGGAATAGGTGATTATTACCTAGTAAATGGGGCCTTAGCCACAGCCTTAGCACAAAAATGATATTCGTGTGTGTGTAGAATGCATATTTAAAAATGTAGGCATTCATAAAAAAATATGTTGTATGTGCTATGGCCCTCAAAACCCTCAGTCGATAACATGCTACGTACAATAAACCACACACTTAATACTCCTAATGCCATGTACTAGTACGTGCAAAGGTAGACGTAACCGATACAGTAACTAGTACTGATACAGTCAGATCAACCACCTCTACCTTTAGAACCTAAGCTCTAAGTTCATAAATACATATTTCACCCTTGCAGTGTAGCCAGAGCGTACCTACTACGCATAGGTATATCCCTTGCGGTGTATCCAGAGTATAAATGGCTACAAAAAAGGCCATTTACACCACGTCTTGACAAAAGTTTGAGAGTCATTCAGAAGACTTTGTATTACTATAGTGACAGGTTGACCTAAAATATAGGTCGCCTCGAGATTCAGAGTACAATAAACCACACCTAATACTCCTAATACCATGTACTAATACGCGCAAAGGTAGACGTAATTAGTACCGGTACAGTAACTAGTACTGATACAGTCAGATCAACCACCTCTACCTTTAGAACCTAAGCTCTAAGTTTATGAATACATATATCACACCTACAACCCTTGCGGGGTAGGCAGAGCGTAAACGGCTACAAAAAAGGTCATTCACACCAGTCTGACCATAGTTTGAGAGTCATTCAAAATACTTTGTATTACTATAGTGATAGGTTGATCTAAAATATAGGTCGCCTCTAGATTCAGAGTACAATAAACCACACCGAATACTCCTAATGCCGTGTACTAATACATGCAAAGGTAGACGTAATTAATACCGGTACTCGAATCTTTAATTAGCATCGCCGGTCATGTCTGCATTCCATTATAAAGGTATGCACAGAGGAATAATAATTAAAGGGACGTCTAGAGGGATTTGAGATGTGTATTGCAATTTTTAGGCGACAGGCTTACAATCTTCACTATTATGGTAATACTCTTATGAATTACTCTCAAATTTTTTTCAACTTGGCGACGTACGACCCTATGAACCATGGGTTTCATCGGCAGCGATTGGCGAGCGCAAATGTTGTATTTATTTAGTATAATTTAGGAAATATAATTTGGCCCGATTCTGCTTGGCGTGAGCACAATAGAACAAAAGAGGACCAAAATAGAACTTATTGTTCGGGAGCTTTTCGGGAGGGTGATAACTTATTATATCACTGTAAATGATAAGTGATAACATAGGTACATCAGGTCAAATTATAAGTATTTCCTAAACTATACCTGTACTCCAATCGCAAAGCTAATCCAGTCATGTCTGCATTCCGTTACAGAGGTATGCCTTGCATGTTGGAATAACTAAGCGCCGATGTTCGTCTAGCCAGCGCCATTGAAAACTTACCTACTTAGTGATTAAAATAAAGTCAGAGTTTGAAAAGCTTGGCCTATGACATTATCAGTACATCAATAACATAGTACCTATAAAATGAAGTCGCTTTTTAGGTTTCTCTGTCTGTCTGTCGTAGAATTCGCTAATTCCTTCTAAACCAGGCAATGGAATTTGATGCGATGGGTGATTCAAGAGGAATGTTTATATGCATAAAACATACCGGAAAAATGTCTATTTCCCGCGGGATAATTAGTTGCAGCAGGTGAAATCTGTAAAATTGCTAAAGGGCCGCTAGTAGTTTTATGAAGTCTACGTTTAAACTACAACCTGAACTGAAAATTAGGTGCCCTCAAAAGCACGGAACTATGCACTTTTTGTACAATCAAGTGATAACTACGACAGACTACGATTTCTTACTCAAACTGGAAACAATCTTAGAAAATTATAAATTATGTACCTATGTATGGCATGTCTCCCTTATTCTGCAGGGAATCAAAACTGGGACACTTGAATCATGACTTAATGTCTCAGATCACAAAACATAATTAAAAGTATCTAAAGCTAGGCATTAAAATTGACTATAAGCTAGGTACGCTACATAATGCGTAGTTAATGAATGATTGTCGTGCATAGAATATGTAATACTTAGCAATCTGTTATAGGTAAATGTTAAAGACCATAGCTTAGTAATCTTGTGTGGATGAGTCACACAAGAATATAGATTGAAGTAGGTAGGTACTGGATATTTAATTGAGTTGGTGGCTGAATTAATAAAGTCGACACCACCTAGCCAATACTTACTTTGTGTCGACACTGTTAAATAAAGACCAATGATTTTTGGATTTAAGGTAGTTTGCTAATGTAAATATTTTAATGTACACAACTATAAACTACCTGTACTTCCGCACATAACATACCTAAAACTCTTGCTATAGATAATCTTAAAATAAACTAGCACATTTCAACTGCATTACCTACTGCAAGAGCAATAGAAATGTAGGTAACAACTACGCCGGTCGTAACATTTGCCAGGTTGCCTGTCTACAAATGTGCTGGTTTGATGACAGTATGCCGAAATGTCTAGCATGAATGAACGAACACACTGAAAGAGGCTATTTTTAAGTACTGTGTGGGCGAAAGTGCAGTAGAGTAGGTAAAGTACAGCTAACGAGACGAGATAATTAATGTAAACAACTTTTGTATGACTCGGTGACAGTTATTACAATCTGACCTTATCTGTCATATGGTATAATTTCAGTTGTCTCTTTCAGATTTGTTTACACTTTTTATCTCGTCTGGTTGGCCTTACTTTAGTTAGGTACTTACCCAAACAAAATACTAAAATTCTAAAAAGATCTATTATTTTATACATGCTAAAAGATAGAATCCCGAACAAGCCGGCTTCCGAAAAGGGTACAGTACCATAGATCACATTTTTACGCTGCGGCAGATTGTACAGAAGACCGAGGAGTACAATTTGCCACTATGCTTAGCGTTTGTGGACTATGAGAAGGCCTTTGATTCTATCGAGACGTGGGCAGTGCTGCAGGCTCTACAGCGGTGCCACATTGACTACAGGTATATTGAAGTGTTGAAGTGTTTATATAGAAACGCCACAATGTCAGTTCGAATACAAGATCAGACCACGACGGCTATTCCATTGCAGAGGGGTGTAAGACAAGGAGATGTATTATCTCCGAAGCTCTTCACCAATGCAATGGAAGATGCCTTCAAGCTCCTGGAATGGGAAGAACTTGGCATCAATATCAATGGCGAATACATCACTCACCTTCGGTTTGCTGACGATATCGTGGTCATGGCAGAGTCATTCGAAGACCTCAGCAAAATGCTACAGGACCTCAATCGGGTTTCCCAACAGGTGGGACTCAAGATGAATATGGACAAGACGAAGGTCATGGCCAGCTCTCATGTAGCGCCCACCCCAATATCGGTAGGGAACTCGATACTCGAAGTGGTGGACAAATACGTCTATCTAGGACAAACAGTCCAACTAGGAAGATCCAACTTTGAGAAGGAGGTCACTCGGCGAATCCAGCTCGGCTGGGCAGCATTCGGGAAGTTACGCAGCGTCTTCACGTCCAAAATTCCTCAGTGTCTCAAGACGAAAGTGTTTGAACAGTGTGTCATGCCAGTGATGACCTACGGTGCCGAGACGTGGTCTCTAACTGTCGGCCTCCTAAATAGACTAGGAGTCACTCAGCGAGCTATGGAGAGAGCTATGCTCGGTGTTTCCTTACGTGATCGAATCAGAAACGAGGAGATCCGTAAACGAACCAAGGTAACCGACATAGCTAAGAGAGTCAGTAAGCTGAAGTGGCAATGGGCAGGCCACATTGCTCGAAGGACGGATAATCGGTGGAGCAGGAGAGTTCTCGAGTGGAGACCACGTACCGGCAGGCGCAGCGTAGGACGGCCCCCCGCGAGATGGACAGACGATCTGGTCAAGTCCGCGGGGAGATGCTGGATGCAGGCCGCTTCAAATCGGACAAGGTGGAAATATTTGGGGGAGGCCTATGTTCAGCAGTGGACGTCCTATGGCTGATATGATGAAAAGATAGAATAGGTGATAGAATAGCTTAGAATAGCATTACTCCATATCTTTTCTGTGGGTGTTAAGAAGTGACTAAGGGATTTGGGAGTTGATGTGTATTGCAATTTTAGGCGACCAGCTGGCAACCTGTCTGTGGTGATACACAGTCTTTTGAAAGACGCTCAATTTTTTGTCAGATGTGGTGTTAATGGCCTTTTTTACAGCCGATTACGCTCTGCCTACCCCGCAAGGGATATAGGCGTGATATGTGTGTTTTTATGATATTGGTGATTTCTTGACTACAAAATTTTAGAATTGGTTTATTTTTAGTTTTTTATTTTGCTTCCTGACGATAATTTATTAATGAAATGTTTTTTTTTTATATTACTTTACGTGACATAGCTTTCATTTTATATTGTTTGACATAGAATTTTAATAATAATTAATTTTTAACTTTATTGTAATTAATTGTTTTTTCTAAATAATTTGCATGCCAATGCTTGGCGCAACATGCGGATGTATAATATATTGTATAAGAACTTTTTACCATGTTTTGCCTGCAAATAAATTATATTTCATTTCATTTCATTTCATTTCATGTGTATGCATGTAAAAGATAGAAGAATTTAATATTAAATTCATCCAAATACAATCAAAATTGAAATGATAATTAACATAATGTTTTCACAAAAATTACCAACATTCTAGCCTTGAACTTTGATTTAGAGATTGAATTGATTAGAAAGACTTGTGAGACAGCTATTCCTTTTCAAGTATTTGCTAAATGAACAATAATAATTGTTAACATTGAATGAGATTATATAAATACATTTGATTGAATGAGATTATATGATATCATTTAAATACATTTTGCTAAGTACTCATATAAATCATCATTAGACCCAGCATAACTTAAGCATTCCTTAGAAAAAAGGCCTCAAATTTATCATAGTAACACATTTAAAACTATGATCTAACCACAATTCCTCAACAATAAATAAAATAATAAAAGTGTTTAACAGAGATCAATCCGCAGAACTCTATTCAGAAATGCTGGCTCCGTGCCAAGCTCCATAAGTCAAAAAAACACACTCCCATTGAAGAAAAACATATTTTAAAAGATGCTGTTATATTATTGTGGGAAATGGATCTTGAGGTGAAATATAATCTGTTTTGAGTAGTCTGTCTTGTGAGGTGGAATAGTGAATGAAATAAAAATGTTTTGGATACTAGTTAACAAACACAATCTCTGCTCCGGGGCTGATCTTTACTGTCAATATCACTTTGTAGTAAAATTGCATCATTAATAATTTAATTTTAGTACAATACTGATAAGATCATCACAATTTTTATATCATCACTAGTATTAATGAAATAATTAGTTACACAGTTATAAATAAGAAATCACGAATAAGGATCTCTAGCATTTTGTAACTATCTGTTGTTATCATTTCATTATCTTTTAATCTAACTGCAGATTTGCGGTATCCTCTTTACTTCTCCGTATGTTTATTTTAGAAATCTAGTGTCAATAGTAAAAGATAACAATAATAAGCTGAGTTCACAGTAAATATGATCAACTGTACAGAAGCGTAAAACAAATAAGAAATATTACATTCCTCGTAAAGTTGCAGTAGGTAACCAGAAAGTAATTATAGAAAAAGAAAAGTAATTATATAAAAAGAAAACTACTAAGTAGTCTTGAAAAAGAAACTAAAAGTAAACTGTGTGTTGACCTTAGTTTCTAATATTAGCTCACAATAAACATGCCAGTGTTAATACCATTGCATAATGTAGGTACTAATTAGAGCAGTACTACTTAATTTTTACACATTGACAAGGTCCAATTCATAATTATTACTATTGTACTAATTACTGGCTTTTATAAAATGCGGCGAGTTGACCTAATTCATACAAATATAGATCATGAGATCTACAGAGATAGGTGAGGTGACTAACCTACCTACACCATTGTTTTACCATAAAAATAAAGCACAAGAGTCAATGACCATGCCCGCAGGCAATGACAGGCTGCTTCCCGTTATAAATTCGATATAAATGATCACAGAGATGAGTCACGGCGCGCACCTCGCTCGCAGACACTAGAGTTTTGCGCCCATATTGCTACACAAACCACATTCTTTGCCAGCATGTCGCCTCAACGCCGCATGAGAGAAAGGCGCCTCAAATATTATGATACTCTTGACCTACTCAAGCTTGTTTAGAAAGGAAAAACCCTTTATGAATTATGGAAATTGGACTTACTTTGTGCGGAATCCAGCGGTCCCATATTGTATGAAAACGTCGGTCGTCTTCGGGTGCATTTCTCTTGCGAACGCGTACACTACACGTAGGCTACTCGGCGGCATCGTGGTGGCGAAATTTATTTATAAGGCCGCGAAACACTCAGGTACAATCACTTGGAATCAACAAACGAGATTTCTACATTCCCGCGACGATAAGAGTTCAAACAGAAAATACCGAATACGTCAAAAATGTCAATCGACATAACAGGAACAACGCGACCTAATGCAAAAGTGCGATAATATTTGGCATCGTTCCAAATCCTAGTACCATCATAATTTGGCCGGGTTGTAAATTGATCTGTCAAAATTTGAGAAATGTAGCTTACTAATCCCTGAGCAAGTTCTGCTACTCGACAATAGGTGGCAGTGTACACTAGTACAATATTTCTATAACAGATGGCGCTGTAACTTTTAGTTCGGCTACTTGCTAACAGATGGCAATAGTAGGAAAACTTGCTGAAAAGTTTCGAAATCCAGCCAGTTTTCTCGTCATCATCATGTTAATCTGTTCAACAAGCTCACGGCAAACCGGCCCTGTAATGGCATGCTATAGTCTGGTTTGGCGACAGTGCGCGCGTGTCGTTCGAACACTAGGATAATGAAGCGAATTCATTACTTGGCTAATTGAGGTTTGGCTTGGCGCCATAACGAAACCTGCTCTAATGGCGGACAACTAGATTAACTACCTACACTACAATTTTATCCTGATTAGGTATTGACTAGGTTCCTTCACATGAGATTGCAATTTTTTCTGTTAGTTTTTGTCGAAGGGATAGCTATAATAATCTAACTAACAGGTACAAAAACAGTACTTAAACAGTAGCTACCTACCTATGCAATTTTTTTTGAGTGTCATTATTTCGAGCCTAATCCACCTAATCTCAACCCTTCAAGCAGAAATTAGGGAAACGGCGCGCTGTGCTTTAAGTCCCATCCCACAAAGGCAAGACATCATCGTCTATATTTCAAAAGTCATGAAAACTACAGTTGTTCAGTATTATGAACTGATACCTAATCCTAGGGAGGTTTTGTGCCATAATGAAGTTACAAATTACACCAGAAATAATAACCAGCCAGCTGTTTTAGTTTATTTCCCGCCGCAGCCGCCGCCGGAACGAAACGCAGTCGTTCGTTGAAACGCAAATTAAGGAGCGGACACATTATGTTATTTTCGTTTGTTTTGCGTCGTCCATATTAATTAGTTCGTCTGTGCGACAGAGCGAGCGCGCGCCGATTGATGAGCCGGAATGTATTTCAAGTTTGTAAGACGGGGATAAGGCGTGATTCCACTAGAAACGCTGCTGGTAGAGCTAGGAACAGTTAAGTCATCAACATCTACTTCACCTTTGTGAACTATGTTTTTTTTTTATATTTCCATTGTAAAATTTTTAAGCACGATAAAGAATAGGTAGATATGTTCATAGTGCACAAACCTTTTCGCGAAAATAAAAACGCTATTGCGCAGCATTACGCGATATTTTTTCCGTCATTGTGGAAACATGCATAAAATTCAAAAATCGCTGTATGGATAGGACCTTACTGGATTAAGGATCCTTGCTACATGGATCAGGAGCGTAGCTACCGCTGTATCAGTGAAACAAGGCCCTGGCCTACAGGGCCAACGTGCAGGTATCTAAGCAAAAATTACTTTCAAAAGTTAGCAATATCGTAGGTACACCGGTTAGTGCATTGTCACCCATTTGTCGCGTATTTTGCCGTGTAGCAGCTAAGAATTCTGCCACCCCTATTCTACTCAGGGTGTTTCGTAAAAGGCGACGTAGAGTTTTTGACCTTGGCTACCATATCTGCCAACCATGGTCAACGGTATGGTGGCGGCAATACCACCTACGATAGGTAACATTCCCAAAGAGGGTTAACGTCAGATAAATTGACTGATCCAGACCACAGTCAGACAAACTATCCATTACAGTGTGGAAAAGGCCTTAGACGCGATCTAATTACTGTAAGATCGCACAATTAATGGCGTTGCCAGTTTCGTCGCATCTTAAGCTGATCTTAAACGGCCCCGATCGTCGCCATGGCAACCTGCGTGACGGAGCACGAGAAATTAACTAAAATTAGTACAAATTAGGGGAGATTCCACTGGGCTCCTAATACGTACATCTCCACGACAAAAATAAGATTGTAAAGATCAATGTTTCATGCTTCAATAGTTAAACAGGGTGTTAATTTTAATGCGTGCCATAGCTTCAGAGTAGGTTTAGTAATTTTTTTTTAAAGATCTCAGAAGCCTATACGTATAACCTATATAACCTACCCTGAAGCTATGGCATGCATTTAAATTAACATCCTATATATTATGGAACTCATTCTGTAGGAAAATACTTCTTTAAAAGTTTACAAAACTTATTCAAATTGTAGAAAACATTAAGAATTTACTTATTCCTAATACGATTTCCTTCAGAATAATGAACACAAGAAGTAGGACTGATTAGGAAGGTAGGGCTATTTCTGCAGCCACAACAGTCCACTGCTGGACATGGACCTCTCCCATTTGGGGGGTATTGCCATACTCGCGTCACGACGCTTAGCAGGCAGATTGGCGGCAGGCAGATATTCACAGATACCCTTGCTTAGAATATCTATGGCGATATTCATATGGAAAGCTACTGCCAGCTATGCTATTCTCAGGCAGGACCACTCGGCAATTAAAAAGTCTAATCGTATAAAAATACTTGCTTATTTGCACAACTTCGAAACTTACATAGTATTGTAGGTATTGGGATTTTTAATGCACTTACTGTGCTTTATTATTCTCGTAAATTGAAAATGAGTAAATCGAAAAATTCATTGTCGGTCACCGCCGGGACTTGAAGCGAGATGGGTCGGTACGCCACGGTCCCGAGTTCAAGTCTCGGCGGTCGCTAAAGAATTTTCAATTTTCTCATTTTCTACATAATATTATTATTATCATCACCTAACCTACAAAACTTGGAGCACGGTGGAATTGTTCCAAATGACTCCTCCCGTTGTTCCCATTTAGTTCAACGGGGGACACGTGGTTGGCTAATTGATTTTTATGTGCCGCTGTGACTTAAATGATTGGAGTGACTTAATGAGATTCTCATCGCTTTTTTTATGGGGCGTAAAGAGTTCTTCTTCTTATCGCATCGGCATACTAAAAGTGCGGCTGTTCGAATGCCCATACTAGAAGACATGTCAACAAAGAGAAATAGACATTATGTCATAGCGTTACGATACTTTTGACTGCTGTGCTGTCAGATATGGTCTACTCGAACGGCCGTACGATCGATCCGATGAACCTTGGTGAGTTTTTGAACTGTCTAGGTACAAGGAAACAGTAAGTAGGTGTCTAAACGACTGACTCGAATGCAAAGCTTCGAAAAATACTTAGCTACCAACGTAAGAAAGGAAAAAATAAACATAATAATGAACCATCTTTGAAAGATTCCTGGACCGAAAAATCTCAGTTAGTCTAACAGATCCTAAGCAAGTCTGAATGAAATAAATTAATAAGATCAGAAACTTCGAATGAAAAATTAGTAGGTGCTTAGGTGTAACCTAAACTATAAAATGACTAAGTATCTAGTAAGTACTGTGATTGATCACGGAGTACCGAACTATTGACCGTAACCCTCGCGGAAATAATTTAGATACCATATTTTGTCTAAATCCATGAATTGATGCTTGTCATTGCCCATTAGAATAGAATAGAATAATAATTTATTTGCAATAAATGTGGTGTACAGATGTTGTTACATGTTTTAAATAAATAGTCTCACACATTTAACCAAATTTGTTGGCATGCAAACATAGAGGAGAAAGATCATCCTAAATTAATAATAGATTAAGTCAATTGTAATATCATTAAAAATAAAAATCAATAAAAAATTAAGTCAGTAATAATATCATTAAAATTATAAAGCAATGCGAGTGCGAGCCAAGAAGAGAGCATATAATGCCGCCGCCAGGTATTGCAAACGGGTGCTACGAAAAGCTAGGTTCGACCATATTAGCCGTATTGGGGCAAAGATTGCATCATACCCACCGGGTAGTAAGCAGTTCTGGTCCCTTTCGAAATCAGTCGAATCCAACTTCTGCCGTCCCTCACTACCTCCAATGCAGAAACCTGATGGGTCGCTTGCCCACACCGCGGCAGAGAAAGCAAATTTATTTGCCGATCTGTTTGCGAACAACTCTCGTATAGACGCTGGCTCGAAATATCCACCCACCTTACCTCACTGTGATTCTTTGATGTCTGAGATCACAGTGCACAATAAAGAGGTCCGTAGAGCCCTTCGCAGTCTGGACGTGAACAAGGCCAGTGGTCCTGATGGCATACCAGCAAGATTGTTGAGGTATTGTGCGCCTGAGTTGTCTCCTGTACTGACACGCTTGTACCGCCTCTCTCTCGTGTCAAAAATTGTACCAAAATCTTGGAAGCTTGCCAATGTGCAACGAAGGGTAGCCGTGCCGACCCTAGCAACTATCGACCGATCGCCATCACTTCCATACTCTGTAAGGTTATGGAAAGAGTTCTGAACTGCAAACTGCTTTCGTACCTCGAAGACAATGATCTTCTCAGTGATTGTCAATATGGCTTCCGCCGAGGGCGTTCCACGGGAGATCTTCTAGTGTACGTAACGCATTGCTGGGGCGAGGCCATTGAACACCACGGCGAAGCAATAGCAGTGTCGCTGGACATTTCAAAGGCCTTCGATAGGGTGTGGCATGCGAGTCTGTTGAGCAAGCTTCCAGCGTACGGCATACCCACTGGCTTCTGTAGCTGGGTGGCTGACTTCCTGAGTGAACGGTCGATCCGAGTGGTCATAGACGGCTGCTCCTCTGACCTCAAGGCTATTGACGCCGGAGTTCCTCAGGGGTCTGTACTCTCCGCGACGCTTTTCCTGCTGCACATCAATGACCTTCTATCTTCAGGAATTGTTGGGTACGCAGATGACAGTACTGTCACCGAGAAATATCTGTCCGGCGCAGGAGCCAGTGGTGATGAAATCCAAAGATTGAGAAAGGCTATGATTGAGCGTACGAGCCTGACGTTAAGTAACGTCTTCCAGTGGGGCGAAGACAATCTCGTCAGCTTCAATGCTTCAAAAACGCAGGCGTGTCTTTTCTCCGCAAAAGGAGTCCTTTCACCTTTTCTCCTACTTTTCGGGGTACATCTGTTCCAGTGACCAACACTCTTCAACTCCTTGGCATGGAGTTGTCCTCTGACCTCAACTTCGGCACCACCATCGAGTCCAAGGCTCAAATTGCAGCTAGAAAGTTGGGCGTTCTGAATAAAGTCAAGCGGTACTTCACGCCTGAACAGCTTCTAACTCTTTATAAAGCTCAAGTCCGATCCTGCATGGAGTACTGCTGTCACCTTTGGGATGGCTCGGCTAAATACCAACTTGCTGCACTGGATTCGGTGGAACGCAGAGCCAAGAGATTAATAGGCGATAAAAAACTGGTGGCGACCAAGCTTCACAGCCTGGCTCACCGCCGCAAGGTTGCTTGCCTATCGGTCTTCTACAGATTGTACTTCGGAGAGTGTGCGCGTGAGCTGCATGAGCTCATACCACCGTCTCCTTTCTTCCATCGGACATCCAGACGCACGGCCGGCTACCATCCGTTCTTGGTTGATATGCCCACATTACGCACTAAGCGCTTCAAATCATCTTTCATTATGCGCACAGCTAAAGAATGGAATTCCCTGCCTGCGTCTGTATTTCCGAGTGCATATAACCTGAATCTCTTTAAGTCTAGAGTGAATAGGCATCTTTTGGGCAAGCTCGCTCCACCGTAGATCCCATCTCTGCTCTAGGGTAAGATTGGGGTCAAGAGTAAGCCCATCATTGATAAAAAAAAAAAAAAAAAAATGTCAAATTAAAATGAAAATAAATGTCCTGCTTAAAAAAACAATAATATACATCACAATTATATCAGTTCTTTGCCGTCAGATACTCCTCCACACTATAAAAACATTTTTGACACACGTAGTGGTATAAAGTGGTCTTGAACTTTTTTACAGGCAGATCCTTCATTGCATCAGGGAGTTTATTATACAGTTTGACTGCCATATTGTAACTGTTTCATGAAAAACATGTTGTAGTGGATGGTAAAGTAACCAGCCTATTAGGGTATCTGGTATTGAATCTGCAGGTTTCAGCTTTGTTTGAGAAAAGGTTCATGTTATTTTTGACAAAGAGGCACATCTCAAATATGTACATTGCGGGTAATGTAAGCATGTTCAGTTTCCTAAATAGTGGCTTACACGAATCCAATGGTCCAACCCCACACATAGATCTTGTGCATTTCTTTTGAATGAGGAAAGCTCGTTCAAGATCTACAGAATTTCCCCATAATACTAGACCATAGCGCAAGGTAGAGCATACATAGCCGTGGTAAGCCATAAGAGCCGTGCTTTGGTTAGAAACAGTTGTTAGTCTATATAGAGCATAGGTAAATCTATTGGTCTTTTTACAAACGCCATTTGCTTGCATAATCACAAAAGCTAGGAAAAAATAAATGCTGATAGATATTTCGAGTGGGGAACTTCACAAACATGATCGTCTCCAAACATATTTAGTACGCTCTTTCAAAAAAAAAAATTTGGATTTTGATATTCTGATTAGATTCTTGTTCTAGTTCAATAAATTTATTCTTACGTTGAATTTATTTTTCCATTCGCTCAAAATACATCGCCCACACACATATCTACAAACAAAATACCCGAAAGCATTATTTTCTAAATGAATCATTACTGATACGATCCAAAATTGTACGTAATATCATTGTAGTAATAGGGCAGCTTAATGTGTACATTCGGTATTACACACCATGCACCAGCATAACTAGACCCTCCCTGCCCTTTGAATCAAGGTTTCACCACGTTACCTTTTGCTGGTCTAAAACTTTCATATTCATACAAATAGAAGGAAAACGAGACTTTTCCGACGGCATTTGTATCTTGGTCTTTAAGCCAAAGGGGGATTTGAAATATAAAACCAAAGCTCTTTCTAAACTGGTTGTGGTTTGAGCATTGAGTCATTTAGTAATATGCCAGCAATTTTGCTTTTAACTATTAGATTGTTTCAAAATCAATCCGTTGGTTTTTGGTTAGCATTTACGTCTATATCAAATGTTATTAAATAAGAAGGGGAAGCAGTTTATTTTCATGGTAAATAGATAATGTACTACGCTATATGTTTAACACGTAACCTGCTGCTACGACGTAGCGAGCGTAGCAAAGAGCTACGATAGCGTTATTCAGTCTGAGGTTAAAGAATGCTTTAAAAAAATTCTTGATTAACACCAAAGTTCAAAGATTTTTGCGTTGACTAGTACACATTATGTTACACTAGCTGCCCGTCAGCGGTTTCACCCGCTGCAACCTTTATTCGCCAAGAGATGTCGCTGTTAGTTTTCGGCGAAAACGTTTAAAACGCGAATCGGCTCAGTCACGCCACCTATTTCAAAAATATTGGAAAATGCGTGATCCCGTGGAAATGAGAAATTTTTCCGTGGTAAAAAGTATCCTATGTGTTATTCCAGATGCCCTTTTATATTTCTGCAAAGTTTCATGTCAATCTAATCAGCCGTTTTTGCGTGATGTCGTAACAAACACACACACAAACATCCGCCTTTATAATATTATAATATATAATATATAATATAATATAATATAATATAATATAATATAATATAATATAATATAATATAATATAATATAATATAATATAATATAATATAATATAATATAATATAATATAATATAATATAATATAATATAATATAATATAATATAATTTGGGAACACAGTTTTTATAGACAGGAACAGTGAACCTGATCCTCCCCTTCCTTGAGGGTCACGAGGCGGGAGATCGGGTAATAACCGGCCTAAAAAGCCGAGCTGTATAGAATTTACAACATAATATAATATAATATAATATAATATAATATAATATAATATAATATAATATAATATAATATAATATAATATAATATAATATAATATAATATAATATAATATAATATAATATAATATAATATAATATAATATAATATAATATAATATAATATAATATAATATAATATAATATAATGCCCCTGCAAGTCTAACTTCACGTCCGGCATGACCATCTTTGCCACGTGGGGGCGGACACTGGCAACTGTTCTACAGTTAATTACTCACCAGTGGCTAACGAGGCGCTAGCATACCTTCAATATGGAGAGAGAAGAAAATGTATTGAGTTCAGGTCGCTTCCCGGGGGCGATCGCCGGGGCACGTCTGGAGCTGACGCTGGACGTCTCAGCATGCGAACCGTCAGTGGCTCTCCGCTGAACAGGCGGGCGGGAGTCGGGGATTCCGAATTTACTACAGCCGAACAAGTCCACGTGGAGGATACTTTGCAAAGCGAGACTCGATCTCAAAGCTCTGCCGGTACTTCCACACAGACCGCGACAAGTTCAGAGCAAAATGATGGAAGAAGAAAGTGGTCACTTGCAGAACAGAAAGAACTTATTTTTTTGTTATTTGAAAGCCAAAGGAGAAGGACCTGGCTATTTGAAAAGACTATACACAATTTTTAAACAACGAAACCCGAACAACCCTAAAATTCATAAACTTGATGGTAATAAATTATCTAACCAAGCAAGAAGTATAATTTCCGGAAAAATTATATCAGAAGAAGAATTAATGCAAATTAGACAGGCTGCAGAACAAACAATGAACAATAGACCACCTACGGAAAATTCACAATCGCTAAATAGTCATTCATCCAGATCTCAAACACCTAATCCACAATCATCTAACACATCCAGATCTCAAACACCAATATCGTTCACACTCTCACCTCCCAATAACACTAACGATCATACCCAAGAAGACGGAAGAAGGAAGTGGAGTGTTGAGGAGCAACATGAACTAATGTTCTGCTATTACAGAGCGAGATTTGAAGGTGTAGGATATATAAAAAAAGATGTATGACATGTTCTCTCAACGAAACCCTAACAATCCTAAGATACACCGACTAGATGGAAACAAACTATCAACCCAAGCGCGCACTATAATTACGCGACACCTAATATCTGCAGAAGTATTAGCACAAATAAAATTGAAAGCCGAACAACCAATAGATACAGAAAATAGGGAAGAAAATACACACACACCAAGATCAATTACACCAACAACAGATACACTTACAACAAACATACCAATACCAGACACACATGATCAAACTGAAAATTTACAAAATCGAATAAATGATGATCCATCTACTTCAGAAAATCCTAATAATGACATAGATTATGTGGAGGTAAATGAGGACCAGGACCCACTTATACTACAGTTCTTACAAAATTTTGCTGAAACCAAAATTACGCCGATAAATGAAAGACAGTTTCTGCCTAAACCAAAATTTAATAAGAAATTTTCGGAAAACATGCACAAAATTAACAATTACTTACCCACCTTACTAAATTTTGATAACTCTTTACGTAACCTTAACGATGTGCTTTATGCCGCCAAAACACTTATTTTAGAAAACGGTCAAAAACCCTACATACTACCTAACAAAATCAAACCTAAGACCGACCCACCATGGAAACTCAGATTGAAGATGAGAATAGATGATCTGAGAAAAGAAGTAGGTAGGTTGACAGAAATAAAAAAGGGAGCGCAAAGTAAGAAACTGTCTAAAATTAAACAAAAACTATACAAAAAATATAACATATCCAACGACCAAGATCAAGATATTGCAATAGAAGTAATAAAACAAAGAATAAAAGCATTAGCAGCGAGATTCAAACGGTATGATGATATAGACAAAAGAAAGATGCAGAACAAACTATTTCAAGAAAATCAACACAAATTTTATAAAAGTTTAACTGAAAAATCGAATATTGTAACAGAAATACCATCCAAAGAAGAAACACAACAATTTTGGTCCTCAATACTATCTGAACCTATTGCCTATAATAAAGACGCTAGTTGGATAAACGAGATTGAGAATTTAATGTCAACTACCCAAAAAACTAATTTTGATACAATAACCATAGATAAATTATTAGCTGCAGTGAAAAGACACATAATTGGAAAACCCCGGGTATAGATAAAATACAAAACTATTATTTGAAATACTTAACAAATTCTCATAAATATATGGCAGATTTGTTTACTAGAATTATTAATAAAGCCGAACCAATAGACAGCTGGTTTACAACAGGTCAAGTTATACTTATTCCTAAAAACACTAACACCAAAGAAGCCAAAATTGGCGCCCAATAGCATGTTTACCAACTATGTATAAACTTTTGACAGCTATAATAGCAAACGCCCTGTATACTCACTGCGAAATTAACGATATTCTTGCCCCGGAACAAAGAGGATGTAGGAGACGTGCCAGGGCTGTAAAGACCATCTCATGATAAATAAGGCCATACTTGAAGACGCTCATATGTCTCAGAAAAACTTAAGTATGGGGTGGGTTGATTATCGGAAAGCCTTTGATAGCATCTCGCATGAGTGGTTGCTTAAAGTGCTTGACCTTTATAAATGTCCGAGTTCTATCAAGGGCTTTCTCGAGATAACCATGCCTACATGGAATGTTATTATGACAGCCCGTGGTACTACCGAGTCTATCACAACAGAGCCAATTTTCATTAAGCGAGGCATATTTCAGGGCGATTCATTATCTCCATTACTTTTCTGTTTGGCCATAAATCCTCTATCGCAAATACTAAATAAATACATAGATAAAGGCTACAAATTAAAAGACAACACGATAATCAATCATTTACTCTATATGGATGATTTGAAACTATACGCCAACAATAAACATAATTTACGGGTTTTAATTGACAGCACGGAAATATTCACCAAAGATATAGGTATGAGTTTTGGGTTGGATAAGTGCAATGTATTACATCTAGTTGGAGGAAGACGAGATGAACAGAGGAGAAAGACACGTTTTACTAAGCGGAGAAGAATTTGAACACCTGGAGAAAAATCAAACCTATAAATACTTAGGCATCCACGAGTCAGGCAAAATAGATCATACTGTAGTTCGTCAAAATTTGCAAAAAGAATATTTTCATAGAGTAAAAGCCATCACCAACTCCCATCTTCACTCAAGAAATTTATTTAAAGCCATTAACAGTTACGCAGTGCCTGTTTTACTATATTCATTTGGAGTCATTCATTTTAAACTCACTGATCTGAAGCAAATAGATGTTAGAACCAGAAAAATCCTAAATATGAGTAAAGCTCAACAACAAAAGCAGATATAGAACGCCTGTATTTGCCCATAGAAAAGGTGGGAGAGGGTTGACAAATATAGAAACTCTGTATAAAACGCAGATAATTAAATATAAACAATATTTAGAAGCAGGTAATGATTACATAATAAAATCAATAACAAAACATGATAAAAATAGAGATAAATACTCAATTAATAAAAAAGCGGAAGAAAATATGAGAGAGATAGGGTTAACAAATAAAGAAAACTATACTAAAATTGAAATTAAAACAGCTAGTATTAAACAAAGCATAAATAAACTAAAAGCTAAACCTCTACATGGCCAATTCTACAAAGCAGTGTTAGAAAAAGAGAATATAGATGTAGTGTCCTCCTTTAGGTGGCTAAAAAAGCAACCAGTGTCTCCCTCGTTAGAAGCATCTATATTCGCGCTTCAAGACCAAGCTGTAGTCACAAGGCAGCATGAAAGGGACATACTGAAAAAGCCGGTAGATGGGAAATGTCGGCTATGTGGCACCAAAGACGAAACCGCACAGCACCTGGTAGCGGGATGCGAGAAGTTAGCCGGCACATACTACACCAAAAGGCATAATAATATAGTCCAGTATGTCCTTTGGACACTCCTTAAGAAGCATGGCATGGAATCCACTAGCTTGTGGTGGAAAGAACACCTCACCCAGCCGCAAGTTAGGGAAAATGAATACGCGAAAATAATGTGGGAGATTCCTGTTCAGACAGATGTCACAGTAACACATAACAGACCGGATATAATATACATAAATAAATCAGAAAATAAAACGTACCTTATTGATATAACAGTCCCATCAGATTATAATATAGGAGCAAAAGAAATAGAAAAATTAAGTAAATATCACCTTCTCAAAACAGAAATCACTAGATTATGGAAAACACCCACTGAAGTCGTACCCATAGTGGTAGGAACAACTGGAATTATAGCCAAGACACTACAAAAATACTGTACACAACTAAACTCTAATATTAACATACATATAATCCAAAAACAAGCTTCGATCCACACCACCGTAATTCTGAGTAAAGTTTTGGGGAACACAGTTTTTATAGACAGGAACAGTGAACCTGATCCTCCCCTTCCTTGAGGGTCTCGAGGCGGGAGATCGGGTAATAACCGGCCTAAAAAGCCGAGCTGTATAGAATTTACAACACACATAATATCTGAAGAAGTACTAGCACAAATAAAGTTTAAAGCGGAACAACCAACCAACATATCGCCTAACACACCTCTTACTTGCGCACTAATACCAGAAAATTTAGAAGTAACAACACACACTCCAAGTAATATTACTACTACTCCAACACCAGACACACCACCCGAACACTCACACAGTCTGAATGACGAAAACCAGTCAAATTTAGAGTGTCAATTTGTTGAAGTAGATGAAGACCAAGATCCGCTAATACTTCAATTTCTACAACATTTCGCTGAAACAAAAATTACGCCAATTACTGAAAGAAAATTACTACCTAAACCAAATTTCAACAAAAAGTTTTCTGAAAATATGAATAAAATTAACAACTACTTACCAAGATTACTTAATTTTGATAACTCACTAAGAAATTTGAACGATGCACTATATGCTGCTGCTAAAACAGTTATAATCGCAAACAATCAAACACCTTATACTCCACCAACAAATACAAAACCCAAAAATGAGCCACCATGGAAGATAAGATTGAAAAATAGGATAGAAGACTTACGAAAAGAAGTAGGTAGGTTGACAGATTTGAAAAAAGGTACACTCAGTAAGAAAATGCACAAGATTAAACAGAAACTATTTAATAAATACAACATTTACGATGACCAAGACCACAACAACACAATAGAAATAATTAAACAGAGAATAAAAGCTTTAGCAGGTAGACTTAAAAGATACGATGATATGAACAAGAGAAAAACACAAAACAAACTTTTCAAAGAAAATCAACATAAATTCTACAAAAATTTAACAGAAAAATCTAATAACACTGTAACAGAAATACCAAACAAGGAGAAAATACAGGAATTCTGGTCGTCTATCCTATCGCAGCCGATATCTTATAACAAAGATGCTAATTGGGTTGAAGAAGTAGGGCAGTTAATGAGTGAGGTACAGGAAAGTAGTTTTGATGAAATATCTATTGATAAGTTAGTAGCAGCAGTTAAAAAGACGCACAATTGGAAAACACCCGGTATAGATAAGATTCAAAATTACTACCTTAAATATTTTACAAAAGCGCATAAATACATGGCGGAACTATTTACTAAAATAATAAACAAAACAGAACAGATAGAAACCTGGTTCACGACCGGACAGGTTATACTCATCCCTAAAAACAGTAACACTAAAGAACCTAAAAATTGGCGACCAATAGCTTGTCTCCCGACAATGTATAAGTTGCTAACATCCGTTATAGCAGATGAGCTTTATGCGCACTGCGAACAGCACGATATTTTGGCTCCAGAACAGAGGGGGTGCAGGAGACGTGCCAGGGGCTGCAAAGATCACCTCATGATTAACAAAGCTATACTCGAAGACGCGCATCAGTCTCAAAAGAATCTTAGTATGGCGTGGGTTGATTATCGAAAGGCCTTTGATAGCATATCGCACGAATGGTTGCTACGAGTGCTAGACCTATACAAGTGCCCGAAAGCTATCAAAGAGTTCCTTGAAATAGTTATGCCTACCTGGAATGTTGTCATGACAGCCCGCGGAACAAATGAAGCGGTCACCACAGATCCAATCTACATCAGACGAGGCATATTTCAAGGCGATTCTCTCTCCCCACTTCTCTTTTGTTTAGCCATCAACCCGCTATCACAAATTTTAAATAAATATTTGGATAAAGGATATAAAATAAAAGATAACTCTCAAATAAACCATTTGTTGTATATGGACGACTTAAAACTTTACTCCAATAATAAACACAATCTACGGATACTTATCGACAGTACAGAAATTTTTACTAATGATATAGGCATGAATTTTGGGTTGGACAAATGTAACGTCTTACACTTAGTAGCAGGTAGAAGAAATGAACAACACGGATTAGGTCATTGTCTTTTAAGCGGAGAAGAATTTGAACATCTTAATAATGGTCAAACATATAAATATTTAGGCATTCACGAATCTGGGAAAATCGAGCATGGTGCGGTGCGACAGCAACTACAAAAAGAATATTTTCATAGAGTCAAATGTATCACCAACTCCCACCTACACTCCAGAAATTTAATTAAAGCTATCAACAGTTTTGCAGTTCCAGTGTTGCTTTACTCGTTTGGTGTAATTAATTTCAAACTTACTGATTTAAAACAAATTGACGTTAGAACTAGAAAAATCCTCAATATGAATAAAGCTCAACAACAAAAAGCAGACATAGAACGATTATATTTACCTATGGAGAAAGGTGGGAGAGGGTTAACAAATATAGAGATGCTTTATAAAACACAAATTATTAAATATAAACAATACCTAGAAGCTGGTCAGGATTACATAATAAAAACCATCATAAATCATGACAAAAATAGAGATAAATATTCAATACATAAACAAGCAGAAGAAAATGTTAAAGAAATAGGATTAAAAAATAAAGAAAACTATACAAAAATCGAAATTAAAACAGCTACTATAAAACAAAGTATAAATAAATTAAAAGCTAAACCTCTACATGGCCAGTTCTACAAATCAGTATTAGAAAAAGAGAATATTGATGTAGTGTCCTCCTTTAGATGGCTAAAACAACAACCGGTGTCTCCCTCATTAGAAGCATCTATATTCGCACTCCAAGATCAAGCTGTAGTCACCCGGCAGCATGAAAGGGATATACTGAAAAGACCTGTGGATGGGAAATGTCGGCTGTGTGGCACCAAGGACGAAACCGCACAACACATTGTAGCGGGATGTGAAAAGCTAGCCGGCACGTACTATACCAAAAGGCATAACAATATAGTTCAGTATGTCTATTGGACCCTTCTTAAAAAACATAATATGGAGTCCACTAGCTTGTGGTGGAAAGAACAGCTGACCCAACCACAAGTTAGAGAAAGCGAAACTGCGAAGCTAATGTGGGAAATTCCGGTTCAGACAGATGTCACAGTGATGCATAATAGACCGGATATTATATATATAAATAAAACAGAAAATAAAACTTACCTCATAGATATATCAATACCATCAGATTACAATATTGGAGCAAAAGAAATAGAAAAATTAAGCAAATATCATCTTCTTAAAACTGAAATAACCAGGCTTTGGAAATCACCCACAGAAGTCATACCAATAGTAGTAGGTACATCCGGAATAATAGCAAAGACACTACATAAATATTGCACACAACTTGACTCCCATATCAATATACATATTATACAAAAGCAAGCCGCAATCCACACCATCCTGATTTAAAGTAAAGTCTTGGGGAATTTAGTTTTTCTGGATGAACCTGATCCTCCCCTTCCTTGAGGGTCTCGAGGCGGGAGTTCGGGTTATAATAACCGGCCTAAAAAGCCGAGATGTAAAGAATTTACAACACCACTAATATAATATAATATAATATAATATAATATAGATTATGGAAAACACCCACAGAAGTCATACCAATAGTAGTAGGTACATCCGGAATTATAGCAAAGACACTATTTAAATATTGCACACAACTTGACTCTCACATCAATATACATATAATACAAAAGCAAGCTGCAATGCACACCATCGTAATTTTAAGTAAAGTCTTGGGGAATACAGTTTTTTTGGATAGGGATACTGACCCTGATCCTCCCCTTCCTTGAGGGTCTCGAGGCGGGAGATCGGGTTATAATAACCGGCCTAAAAAGCCGAGATGTAAAGAATTTACAACACATATAATATAATATAATATAATATAATATAATAGAAATGAACAACACGGAGTAGGTCATTGTCTTTTAAGCGGAGAAGAATTTGAACATCTTAATAATGGTCAAACATATAAATATTTAGGCATTCACGAATCTGGGAAAATCGAGCATGGTGCGGTGCGACAGCAACTACAAAAAGAATATTTTCATAGAGTCAAATGTATCACCAACTCCCACTTACACTCCAGAAATTTAATTAAAGCTATCAACAGTTTTGCAGTTCCAGTGTTGCTCTACTCGTTTGGTGTAATTAATTTCAAACTTACTGATTTAAAACAAATTGACGTTAGAACTAGAAAAATCCTCAATATGAATAAAGCTCAACAGCAAAAAGCAGACATAGAACGTTTATATTTACCTATGGAGAAAGGTGGGAGAGGGTTAACAAATATAGAGATGCTTTATAAAACACAAATAATTAAATATAAACAATATCTAGAAGCTGGTCAAGATTACATAATAAAAACCATCATAAATCATGACAAAAATAGAGATAAATATTCAATACATAAAGAAGCAGAAGAAAATGTTAAAGAAATAGGGTTAAGAAATAAAGAAAACTATACAAAAATCGAAATTAAAACTGCTACTATAAAACAAAGCATAAATAAATTAAAAGCTAAACCTCTACATGGCCAGTTCTACAAATCAGTATTAGAAAAAGAGAATATTGATGTAGTGTCCTCCTTTAGATGGCTAAAACAACAACCGGTGTCTCCCTCATTAGAAGCATCTATATTTGCACTCCAAGACCAAGCTGTAGTCACCCGGCAGCATGAAAGGGACATACTGAAAAGACCTGTAGATGGGAAATGTCAGCTGTGCGGCACCAAGGACGAAACCGCACAACACGTTGTAGCGGGATGTGAAAAGCTAGCCGGCACGTACTATACAAAAAGGCATAACAACATAGTTCAGTATGTCTATTGGACTCTTCTTAAAAAACACGGTATGGAGACCACTAACTTGTGGTGGAAAGAACAGCTGACCCAACCACAAGTTAGAGAAAATGAAACTGCGAAGCTGATGTGGGAAATGCCGGTTCAGACGGATGTCACAGTGATGCATAATAGACCGGATATTATATATATAAATAAAACAGAAAATAAAACTTACCTCATAGATATATCAGTACCATCAGATTACAATATTGGAGCAAAAGAAATAGAAAAATTAAGCAAATATCATCTTCTGAAAACTGAAATAACCAGGCTTTGGAAATCACCCACAGAAGTCATACCAATAGTAGTAGGTACATCCGGAATAATATCAAAGACACTACATAAATATTGCACACAACTTGACTCCCATATCAATATACATATTATACAAAAGCAAGCCGCAATCCACACCATCTTGATTCTAAGTAAAGTCTTGGGGAATTTAGTTTTTCTGGATGAACCTGATCCTCCCCTTCCATGAGGGTCTCGAGGCGGGAGTTTGGGTTATAAAAACCGGCCTAAAAAGCCGAGATGTAAAAAATTTACAACACCACTAATATAATATAATATAATATAATATAATATAATATAATATAATATAATATAATATAATATAATATAATATAATATAATATAATATAATATAATATAATATAATATAATATAATATAATATAATATAATATAATATAATATAATATAATATAATATAATATAATATAATATAATATAATATAATATAATATAATATAATATAATATAATAATATAGAGATAAATACTCAATTAATAAAGAAGCGGAAGAAAATATGAGAGAGATAGGGTTAACAAATAAAGAAAACTATACTAAAATTGAAATTAAAACAGCTAGTATTAAACAAAGCATAAATAAACTAAAAGCTAAACCTCTACATGGCCAATTCTACAAAGCAGTGTTAGAAAAAGAGAATATAGATGTAGTGTCCTCCTTTAGGTGGCTAAAAAAGCAACCAGTGTCTCCCTCGTTAGAAGCATCTATATTCGCGCTTCAAGACCAAGCTGTAGTCACAAGGCAGCATGAAAGGGACATACTGAAAAAGCCGGTAGATGGGAAATGTCGGCTATGTGGCACCAAAGACGAAACCGCACAGCACCTGGTAGCGGGATGCGAGAAGTTAGCCGGCACGTACTACACCAAAAGGCATAATAATATAGTCCAGTATGTCCATTGGACACTCCTTAAGAAGCATGGCATGGAATCCACTAGCTTGTGGTGGAAAGAACACCTCACCCAGCCGCAAGTTAGAGAAAATGAAAGCGCGAAAATAATGTGGGAGATTCCTGTTCAGACAGATGTCACAGTAACACATAACAGACCGGATATAATATACATAAATAAATCAGAAAATAAAACGTACCTTATTGATATAACAGTCCCATCAGATTATAATATAGGAGCAAAAGAAATAGAAAAATTAAGTAAATATCACCTTCTCAAAACAGAAATCACTAGATTATGGAAAACACCCACTGAAGTCGTACCAGGTTTGGAGGTAAATAACCAGGCTTTGGAAGTCACCCACAGAAGTCATACCAATAGTAGTAGGTACATCCGGAATAATAGCAAAGACACTACATAAATATTGCACACAACTTGACTCCCATATCAATATACATATTATACAAAAGCAAGCCGCAATCCACACCATCCTGATTTTAAGTAAAGTCTTGGGGAATTTAGTTTTTCTGGATGAACCTGATCCTCCCCTTCCTTGAGGGTCTCGAGGCGGGAGATCGGGTAATAACCGGCCTAAAAAGCCGAGCTGTATAGAATTTACAACATAATATAATATAATATAAAACAAAACTCTAATATTAACATACATATAATCCAAAAACAAGCTTCGATCCACACCACCGTAATTCTGAGTAAAGTTTTGGGGAACACAGTTTTTATAGACAGGAACAGTGAACCTGATCCTCCCCTTCCTTGAGGGTCTCGAGGCGGGAGATCGGGTAATAACCGGCCTAAAAAGCCGAGATGTAAAGAATTTACAACACCATAATATAATATAATATAATATACTATAATATAATATAATATAATATAATATAATATAATATAATATAATATAATATAATATAATATAATATAATATAATATAATATAATATAATATAATATAATATAATATAATATAATATAATATAATATAATATAATATAATATAATATAATATAATATAATATAATATAATATAATATAATATAATATAATATAATATAATATGCCCCTGCAAGTCTAACTTCACGTCCGGCATGACCATCTTTGCCACGTGGGGGGCGGACACTGGCAACTGTTCTACAGTTAATTACTCACCAGTGGCTAACGAGGCGCTAGCATACCTTCAATATGGAGAGAGAAGATAATGTATTGAGTTCAGGGTCGCTTCCCGGGGGCGATCGCCGGGGCACGTCTGGAGCTGACGCTGGACGTCTCAGCATGCGAACCGTCAGTGGCTCTCCGCTGAACAGGCGGGCGGGAGTCGGGGATTCCGAATTTACTACAGCCGAACATTACGCAGAGGATACCTTGCAAAGCGGGACCCAGTCTCAATGCTCTGCCGGTACCTCCGCACTTACTTTGACCACGACAAGTTCAGAAACGAATGACGGAAGAAGAAAGTGGTCACCTGAAGAACAACAAGAACTTATGTTTTGCTATTACAAATCAAAAGCTGAAGGACCAGGATACATGAAAAGATTATTCAACACTTTTAAACAGCGTAATCCTAATAACCCAAAAATACATAAATTTGACGGTAATAAGTTGTCTAACCAAGCGAGAACCATAATATCAGGCAAACTAATAACAGAAGAATTATTAATGCAAATTAAAGAAAAAGCAGAACGACTAGCTAATAATACACCACGCTCAACATTACAGACTGATCCTCAATCCACTTCCACAACCAGATCTAACACACCGGATCCACAATCAACAAACACATCCAGATCTCACACACCAACATCTTTCACACTTTCACCGAACAATCACACTAATAGACAAAACAACACACACGAAGATGGAAGAAGAAAATGGTCGACGGAAGAGCAACATGAGCTCATGTTTTGCTACTACAAAGCTAAATCTGAAGGTGTAGGTTACATAAAAAAATTATACGACGTGTTCTGCCAACGAAACCCTAACAACCCGAAAACACAAAGACTTGATGGGAACAAATTATCAACGCAGGCACGAACTATAATCAACCGAAAACTTATATCTGAAGAAGTACTAGCACAAATAAAGTTTAAAGCGGAACAACCAACCAACATTTTCTTCTGACAACCGATGTGGCGCAGTGGTTAGCATGCCTGCCTGCCACGCAAAGGTTCCGGGTTCAATTCCCGGTGGGGTCACTCACAAAGTTGATATTTATCACTTTGTGAATTTGTTCCCAGTCTGGTTAGGACATAGCAGGCTGAACCACCTGATTGTCCGCAAGTAAGATGGTTCCGTGCTTCGGATGGGCACGTTAAGCCGTCGGTCCCGGTTGCTGTCTATGATGGCGGTCGTTACACAGCCATGTCAGAGGCCTGCTACTTGTAGTAGGCGGTTGAAAAAAAAACTCTGACACCAGGGTTCATCGGGTCGTTGAACGACTCGGTGTCCCACACGAAAAAAAAAAAAAAAAAAACCTCTTACCTGCGCACTAATACCAGAAAATTTAGAAGTAACAACACATACTCCAAGTAATATTACTACTACTCCAACACCAGACACACCACCCGAACACTCACACAGTCTGAATGACGAAATCCAGTCAAATTTAGAGTGTCAATTTGTTGAAGTAGATGAAGACCAAGATCCGCTAATACTTCAATTTCTACAACATTTCGCTGAAACAAAAATTACGCCAATTACTGAAAGAAAATTACTACCTAAACCAAATTTCAACAAAAAGTTTTCTGAAAATATGAATAAAATTAACAACTACTTACCAAGATTACTCAATTTTGATAATTCACTAAGAAATTTTAACGATGCACTATATGCTGCTGCTAAAACAGTTATAATCGCAAACAATCAAACACCTTACACTCCACCAACAAATACAAAACCCAAAAATGAGCCACCATGGAAGATAAGATTGAAAAATAGGATAGAAGACCTACGAAAAGAAGTAGGTAGGTTGACAGATTTGAAAAAAGGTACACTCAGTAAGAAAATGCACAAGATTAAACAGAAACTATTTAATAAATACAACATTTACGATGACCAAGACCACAACAACACAATAGAAATAATTAAACAGAGAATAAAAGCTTTAGCAGGTAGACTTAAAAGATACGATGATATGAACAAGAGAAAAACACAAAACAAACTTTTCAAAGAAAATCAACATAAATTCTACAAAAATTTAACAGAAAAATATAATAACACTGTAACAGAAATACCAAACAAGGAGAAAATACAGGAATTCTGGTCGTCTATCCTATCGCAGCCGATATCTTATAACAAAGAGGCTAATTGGGTTGAAGAAGTAGGGCAGTTAATGAGTGAGGTACAGGAAAGTAGTTTTGATGAAATATCTATTGATAAGTTAGTAGCATCAGTTAGAAAGACGCACAATTGGAAAACACCCGGTATAGATAAGATTCAAAATTACTACCTTAAATATTTTACAAAAGCGCATAAATACATGGCAGAACTATTTACTAAAATAATAAACAAAACAGAACAGATAGAAACCTGGTTCACGACCGGACAGGTTATACTCATCCCTAAAAACAGTAACACTAAAGAACCTAAAAATTGGCGACCAATAGCTTGTCTCCCGACAATGTATAAGTTGCTAACATCCGTTATAGCAGATGAGCTTTATGCGCACTGCGAACAGCACGATATTTTGGCTCCAGAACAGAGGGGGTGCAGGAGACGTGCCAGGGGCTGTAAAGATCACCTCATGATTAACAAAGCTATACTCGAAGACGCGCATCAGTCTCAAAAGAATCTTAGTATGGCGTGGGTTGATTATCGAAAGGCCTTTGATAGCATCTCGCACGAATGGTTGCTACGAGTGCTAGACCTATACAAGTGCCCGAAAGCTATCAAAGAGTTCCTTGAAATAGTTATGCCTACCTGGAATGTTGTCATGACAGCCCGCGGAACAAATGAATCGGTCACCACAGATCCAATCTACATCAGACGAGGCATATTTCAAGGCGATTCTCTGTCCCCACTTCTCTTTTGTTTAGCCATCAACCCGCTATCACAAATTTTAAATAAATATTTGGATAAAGGATATAAAATAAAAGATAACTCTCAAATAAACCATTTGTTGTATATGGACGACTTAAAACTTTACTCCAATAATAAACACAATCTACGGATACTTATCGACAGTACAGAAATTTTTACAAATGATATAGGCATGAATTTTGGGTTGGACAAATGTAACGTTTTACACTTAGTAGCAGGTAGAAGAAATGAACAACACGGATTAGGTCATTGTCTTTTAAGCGGAGAAGAATTTGAACATCTTAATAATGGTCAAACATATAAATATTTAGGCATTCACGAATCTGGGAAAATCGAGCATGGTGCGGTGCGACAGCAACTACAAAAAGAATATTTTCATAGAGTCAAATGTATCACCAACTCCCACCTACACTCTAGAAATTTAGTTAAAGCTATCAACAGTTTTGCAGTTCCAGTGTTGCTTTACTCGTTTGGTGTAATTAATTTCAAACTTACTGATTTAAAACAAATTGACGCTAGAACTAGAAAAATCCTCAATATGAATAAAGCTCAACAACAAAAAGCAGACATAGAACGTTTATATTTACCTATAGAGAAAGGTGGGAGAGGGTTAACAAATATAGAGATGCTTTATAAATCACAAATTATTAAATATAAACAATGTCTAGAAGCTGGTCAAGATTACATAATAAAAACCATCATAAATCATGACAAAAACAGAGATAAATATTCAATACATAAAGAAGCAGAAGAAAATGTTACAGAAATAGGGTTAAGAAATAAAGAAAACTATACAAAAATCGAAATTAAAACTGCTACTATAAAACAAAGCATAAATAAATTAAAAGCTAAACCTCTACATGGCCAGTTCTACAAATCAGTATTAGAAAAAGAGAATATTGATGTAGTGTCCTCCTTTAGATGGCTAAAACAACAACCGGTGTCTCCCTCATTAGAAGCATCTATATTTGCACTCCAAGATCAAGCTGTAGTCACCCGGCAGCATGAAAGGGACATACTGAAAAGACCTGTAGATGGGAAATGTCGGCTGTGCGGCACCAAGGACGAAACCGCACAACACGTTGTAGCGGGTTGTGAAAAGCTAGCCGGCACGTACTATACAAAAAGGCATAACAACATAGTTCAGTATGTCTATTGGACTCTTCTTAAAAAACATGGTATGGAGACCACTAACTTGTGGTGGAAAGAACAGCTGACCCAACCACAAGTTAGAGAAAATGAAACTGCGAAGCTGATGTGGGAAATGCCGGTTCAGACGGACGTCACAGTGATGCATAATAGACCGGATATTATATATATAAATAAAACAGAAAATAAAACTTACCTCATAGATATATCAGTACCATCAGATTACAATATTGGAGCAAAAGAAATAGAGAAATTGAGCAAGTATCATCTTCTTAAAACTGAAATAACCAGGCTTTGGAAGTCACCCACAGAAGTCATACCAATAGTAGTAGGTACATCCGGAATAATAGCAAAGACACTACATAAATATTGCACACAACTTGACTCCCATATCAATATACATATTATACAAAAGCAAGCCGCAATCCACACCATCCTGATTTTAAGTAAAGTCTTGGGGAATTTAGTTTTTCTGGATGAACCTGATCCTCCCCTTCCTTGAGGGTCTCGAGGCGGGAGATCGGGTAATAACCGGCCTAAAAAGCCGAGCTGTATAGAATTTACAACATAATATAATATAATATAAAACAAAACTCTAATATTAACATACATATAATCCAAAAACAAGCTTCGATCCACACCACTGTAATTCTGAGTAAAGTTTTGGGAACACAGTTTTATAGACAGGAACAGTGAACCTGATCCTCCCTTCCTTGAGGGTCTCGAGGCGGGAGATCGGTAATAACCGGCCTAAAAAGCCGAGATGTAAAGAATTTACAACACCATAATATAATATAATATAATATACTATAATATAATATAATATAATATAATATAATATAATATAATATAATATAATATAATATAATATAATATAATATAATATAATATAATATAATATAATATAATATAATATAATATAATATAATATAATATAATATAATATAAAATAATATAATATAATATAATATAATATAATATAATATAATATAATATAATATAATATAATATAATATAATATAATATAATATAATATAATATTAGCCCCCTGCAAGTCTAACTTCACGTCCGGCATGACCATCTTTGCCACGTGGGGGGCGGACACTGGCAACTGTTCTACAGTTAATTACTCACCAGTGGCTAACGAGGCGCTAGCATACCTTCAATATGGAGAGAGAAGAAAATGTATTGAGTTCAGGGTCGCTTCCCGGGGGCGATCGCCGGGGCACGTCTGGAGCTGACGCTGGACGTCTCAGCATGCGAACCGTCAGTGGCTCTCCGCTGAACAGGCGGGCGGGAGTCGGGGATTCCGAATTTACTACAGCCGAACAAATCCACGTGGAGGATACTTTGCAAAGCGAGACTCGATCTCAAAGCTCTGCCGGTACTTCCACACAGACCGCGACAAGTTCAGAGCAAAATGATGGAAGAAGAAAGTGGTCACTTGCAGAACAGAAAGAACTTATTTTTTGTTATTTGAAAGCCAAAGGAGAAGGACCTGGCTATTTGAAAAGACTATACACAATTTTTAAACAACGAAACCCGAACAACCCTAAAATTCATAAACTTGATGGTAATAAATTATCTAACCAAGCAAGAAGTATAATTTCCGGAAAAATTATATCAGAAGAAGAATTAATGCAAATTAGACAGGCTGCAGAACAAACAATGAACAATAGACCACCTACGGAAAATTCACAATCGCTAAATAGTCATTCATCCAGATCTCAAACACCTTATCCACAATCATCTAACACATCCAGATCTCAAACACCAATATCGTTCACACTCTCACCTCCCAATAACACTAACGATCATACCCAAGAAGACGGAAGAAGGAAGTGGAGTGTTGAGGAGCAACATGAACTAATGTTCTGCTATTACAGAGCGAGATTTGAAGGTGTAGGATATATAAAAAAGATGTATGACATGTTCTCTCAACGAAACCCTAACAATCCTAAGATACACCGACTAGATGGAAACAAACTATCAACCCAAGCGCGCACTATAATTACGCGACACCTAATATCTGCAGAAGTATTAGCACAAATAAAATTGAAAGCCGAACAACCAATAGATACAGAAACTAGGGAAGAAAATACACACACACCAAGATCAATTACACCAACAACAGATACACTTACAACAAACATACCAATACCAGACACACATGATCAAACTGAAAATTTACAAAATCGAATAAATGATGATCCATCTACTTCAGAAAATCCTAATAATGACATAGATTATGTGGAGGTAAATGAGGACCAGGACCCACTTATACTACAGTTCTTACAAAATTTTGCTGAAACCAAAATTACGCCGATAAATGAAAGACAGTTTCTGCCTAAACCAAAATTTAATAAGAAATTTTCGGAAAACATGCACAAAATTAACAATTACTTACCCACCTTACTAAATTTTGATAACTCTTTACGTAACCTTAACGATGTGCTTTATGCTGCCGCCAAAACACTTATTTTAGAAAACGGTCAAAAACCCTACATACTACCTAACAAAATCAAACCTAAGACCGACCCACCATGGAAACTCAGATTGAAGATGAGAATAGATGATCTGAGAAAAGAAGTAGGTAGGTTGACAGAAATAAAAAAGGGAGCGCAAAGTAAGAAACTGTCTAAAATTAAACAAAAACTATACAAAAAATATAACATATCCAACGACCAAGATCAAAATATTGCAATAGAAGTAATAAAACAAAGAATAAAAGCATTAGCAGCGAGACTCAAACGGTATGATGATATAGACAAAAGAAAGATGCAGAACAAACTATTTCAAGAAAATCAACACAAATTTTATAAAAGTTTAACTGAAAAATCGAATATTGTAACAGAAATACCATCCAAAGAAGAAACACAACAATTTTGGTCCTCAATACTATCTGAACCTATTGCCTATAATAAAGACGCTAGTTGGATAAACGAGATTGAGAATTTAATGTCAACTACCCAAAAAACTAATTTTGATACAATAACCATAGATAAATTATTAGCTGCAGTGAAAAAGACACATAATTGGAAAACCCCGGGTATAGATAAAATACAAAACTATTATTTGAAATACTTAACAAATTCTCATAAATATATGGCAGATTTGTTTACTAGAATTATTAATAAAGCCGAACCAATAGACAGCTGGTTTACAACAGGTCAAGTTATACTTATTCCTAAAAACACTAACACCAAAGAATCCAAAAATTGGCGCCCAATAGCATGTTTACCAACTATGTATAAACTTTTGACAGCTATAATAGCAAACGCCCTGTATACTCACTGCGAAATTAACGATATTCTTGCCCCGGAACAAAGAGGATGTAGGAGACGTGCCAGGGGCTGTAAAGACCATCTCATGATAAATAAGGCCATACTTGAAGACGCTCATATGTCTCAGAAAAACTTAAGTATGGGGTGGGTTGATTATCGGAAAGCCTTTGATAGCATCTCGCATGAGTGGTTGCTTAAAGTGCTTGACCTTTATAAATGTCCGAGTTCTATCAAGGGCTTTCTCGAGATAACCATGCCTACATGGAATGTTATTATGACAGCCCGTGGTACTACCGAGTCTATCACAACAGAGCCAATTTTCATTAAGCGAGGCATATTTCAGGGCGATTCATTATCTCCATTACTTTTCTGTTTGGCCATAAATCCTCTATCGCAAATACTAAATAAATACATAGATAAAGGCTACAAATTAAAAGACAACACGATAATCAATCATTTACTCTATATGGATGATTTGAAACTATACGCCAACAATAAACATAATTTACGGGTTTTAATTGACAGCACGGAAATATTCACCAAAGATATAGGTATGAGTTTTGGGTTGGATAAGTGCAATGTATTACATCTAGTGGGAGGAAGACGAGATGAACAGAGGGGAGAAAGACACGTTTTACTAAGCGGAGAAGAATTTGAACACCTGGAGAAAAATCAAACCTATAAATACTTAGGCATCCACGAGTCAGGCAAAATAGATCATACTGTAGTTCGTCAAAATTTGCAAAAAGAATATTTTCATAGAGTAAAAGCCATCACCAACTCCCATCTTCACTCAAGAAATTTATTTAAAGCCATTAACAGTTACGCAGTGCCTGTTTTACTATATTCATTTGGAGTCATTCATTTTAAACTCACTGATCTGAAGCAAATAGATGTTAGAACCAGAAAAATCCTAAATATGAGTAAAGCTCAACAACAAAAAGCAGATATAGAACGCCTGTATTTGCCCATAGAAAAAGGTGGGAGAGGGTTGACAAATATAGAAACTCTGTATAAAACGCAGATAATAAAATATAAACAATATTTAGAAGCAGGTAATGATTACATAATAAAATCAATAACAAAACATGATAAAAATAGAGATAAATACTCAATTAATAAAAAAGCGGAAGAAAATATGAGAGAGATAGGGTTAACAAATAAAGAAAACTATACTAAAATTGAAATTAAAACAGCTAGTATTAAACAAAGCATAAATAAACTAAAAGCTAAACCTCTACATGGCCAATTCTACAAAGCAGTGTTAGAAAAAGAGAATATAGATGTAGTGTCCTCCTTTAGGTGGCTAAAAAGCAACCAGTGTCTCCTCGTTAGAAGCATCTATATTCGCGCTTCAAGACCAAGCTGTAGTCACAAGGCAGCATGAAAGGGACATACTGAAAAAGCCGGTAGATGGGAAATGTCGGCTATGTGGCACCAAAGACGAAACCGCACAGCACCTGGTAGCGGGATGCGAGAAGTTAGCCGGCACATACTACACCAAAAGGCATAATAATATAGTCCAGTATGTCCATTGGACACTCCTTAAGAAGCATGGCATGGAATCCACTAGCTTGTGGTGGAAAGAACACCTCACCCAGCCGCAAGTTAGGAAAATGAATACGCGAAAATAATGTGGAGATTCCTGTTCAGACAGATGTCACAGTAACACATAACAGACCGGATATAATATACATAAATAAATCAGAAAATAAAACGTACCTTATTGATATAACAGTCCCATCAGATTATAATATAGGAGCAAAAGAAATAGAAAAATTAAGTAAATATCACCTTCTCAAAACAGAAATCACTAGATTATGGAAAACACCCACTGAAGTCGTACCCATAGTGGTAGGAACAACTGGAATTATAGCCAAGACACTACAAAAATACTGTACACAACTAAACTCTAATATTAACATACATATAATCCAAAAACAAGCTTCGATCCACACCACCGTAATTCTGAGTAAAGTTTTGGGGAACACAGTTTTTATAGACAGGAACAGTGAACCTGATCCTCCCCTTCCTTGAGGGTCTCGAGGCGGGAGATCGGGTAATAACCGGCCTAAAAAGCCGAGCTGTATAGAATTTACAACATAATATAATATAATATAATATAATATAATATAATATAATATAAATCCTAAGATACACCGACTAGATGGAAACAAACTATCAACCCAAGCGCGCACTATAATTACGCGACACCTAATATCTGCAGAAGTATTAGCACAAATAAAATTGAAAGCCGAACAACCAATAGATACAGAAAATAGGGAAGAAAATACACACACACCAAGATCAATTACACCAACAACAGATACACTAACAACAAACATACCAATACCAGACACACATGATCAAACTGAAAATTTACAAAATCGAATAAATGATGATCCATCTACTTCAGAAAATCCTAATAACGACATAGATTATGTAGAGGTAAATGAGGACCAGGATCCACTTATACTACAGTTCTTACAAAATTTTGCTGAAACCAAAATTACGCCCATAAATGAAAGACAGTTTCTGCCCAAACCGAAATTTAATAAGAAATTTTCGGAAAACATGCACAAAATTAACAATTACTTACCCACCTTACTAAATTTTGATAACTCTTTACGTAACCTTAACGATGTTCTTTATGCTGCCGCCAAAACACTTATTTTAGAAAACGGTCAAAAACCCTACATACTACCTAACAAAATCAAACCTAAGACCGACCCACCATGGAAACTCAGATTGAAGATGAGAATAGATGATCTGAGAAAAGAAGTAGGTAGGTTGACAGAAATAAAAAAGGGAGTGCAAAGTAAGAAACTGTCTAAAATTAAACAAAAACTATACAAAAAATATAACATATCCAACGACCAAGATCAAGATATTGCAATAGAAGTAATAAAACAAAGAATAAAAGCATTAGCAGCGAGACTCAAACGGTATGATGATATAGACAAAAGAAAGATGCAGAACAAACTATTTCAAGAAAATCAACACAAATTTTATAAAAGTTTAACTGAAAAATCGAATATTGTAACAGAAATACCATCCAAAGAAGAAACACAACAATTTTGGTCCTCAATACTATCTGAACCTATTGCCTATAATAAAGACGCTAGTTGGATAAACGAGATTGAGAATTTAATGTCAACTACCCAAGAAACTAATTTTGATACAATAACCATAGATAAATTATTAGCTGCAGTGAAAAAGACACATAATTGGAAAACCCCGGGTATAGATAAAATACAAAACTATTATTTGAAATACTTAACAAATTCTCATAAATATATGGCAGATTTGTTTACTAGAATTATTAATAAAGCCGAACCAATAGACAGCTGGTTTACAACAGGTCAAGTTATACTTATTCCTAAAAACACTAACACCAAAGAAGCCAAAAATTGGCGCCCAATAGCATGTTTACCAACTATGTATAAACTTTTGACAGCTATAATAGCAAACGCCCTGTATACTCACTGTGAAATTAACGATATTCTTGCCCCGGAACAAAGAGGATGTAGGAGACGTGCCAGGGGCTGTAAAGACCATCTCATGATAAATAAGGCCATACTTGAAGACGCTCATATGTCTCAGAAAAACTTAAGTATGGGGTGGGTTGATTATCGGAAAGCCTTTGATAGCATCTCGCATGAGTGGTTGCTTAAAGTGCTTGACCTATATAAATGTCCGAGTTCTATCAAGGGCTTTCTCGAGATAACCATGCCTACATGGAATGTTATTATGACAGCCCGTGGTACTACCGAGTCTATCACAACAGAGCCAATTTTCATTAAGCGAGGCATATTTCAGGGCGATTCATTATCTCCATTACTTTTCTGTTTGGCCATAAATCCTCTATCGCAAATACTAAATAAATACATAGATAAAGGCTACAAATTAAAAGACAACACGATAATCAATCATTTACTCTATATGGATGATTTGAAACTATACGCCAACAATAAACATAATTTACGGGTTTTAATTGATAGCACGGAAATATTCACCAAAGATATAGGTATGAGTTTTGGGTTGGATAAGTGCAATGTATTACATCTAGTTGGAGGAAGACGAGATGAACAGAGGGGAGAAAGACACGTTTTACTAAGCGGAGAAGAATTTGAACACCTGGAGAAAAATCAAACCTATAAATACTTAGGCATCCACGAGTCAGGCAAAATAGATCATACTGTAGTTCGTCAAAATTTGCAAAAAGAATATTTTCATAGAGTAAAAGCCATCACCAACTCCCACCTTCACTCAAGACATTTAATTAAAGCCATTAACAGTTACGCAGTGCCCGTTTTACTATACTCATTTGGAGTCATTCATTTTAAACTCACTGATCTGAAGCAAATAGATGTTAGAACCAGAAAAATTCTAAATATGAGTAAAGCTCAACAACAAAAAGCAGATATAGAACGCCTGTATTTGCCCATAGAAAAAGGTGGGAGAGGGTTGACAAATATAGAAACTCTGTATATATAAACAATACTTAGAAGCAGGTAATGATTACATAATAAAGTCAATAACAAAACATGATAAAAATAGAGATAAATACTCAATTCATAAAGAAGCGGAAGAAAATATGAAAGAGATAGGGTTAAGAAATAAAGAAAACTATACTAAAATTGAAATTAAAACAGCTACTATTAAACAAAGCATAAATAAACTAAAACCTAAACCTCTACATGGCCAATTCTACAAAGCAGTGTTAGAAAAAGAGAATATAGATGTAGTGTCCTCCTTTAGGTGGCTAAAAAAGCAACCAGTGTCTCCCTCGTTAGAAGCATCTATATTCGCGCTTCAAGACCAAGCTGTAGTCACAAGGCAGCATGAAAGGGACATACTGAAAAAGCCGGTAGATGGGAAATGTCGGCTATGTGGAACCAAAGACGAAACCGCACAGCACCTGGTAGCGGGATGCGAGAAGTTAGCCGGCACGTACTACACCAAAAGGCATAATAATATAGTCCAGTATGTCCATTGGACACTCCTTAAGAAGCATGGCATGGAATCCACTAGCTTGTGGTGGAAAGAACACCTCACCCAGCCGCAAGTTAGGGAAAATGAAAGCGCAAAAATAATGTGGAGATTCCTGTTCAGACAGATGTCACAGTAACACATAACAGACCGGATATAATATACATAAATAAATCAGAAAATAAAACGTACCTTATTGATATAACAGTCCCATCAGATTATAATATAGGAGCAAAAGAAATAGAAAAATTAAGTAAATATCACCTTCTCAAAACAGAAATCACTAGATTATGGAAAACACCCACAGAAGTCATACCAATAGTAGTAGGTACATCCGGAATTATAGCAAAGACACTACTTAAATATTGCACACAACTTGACTCTCACATCAATATACATATAATACAAAAGCAAGCTGCAATGCACACCATCGTAATTTTAAGTAAAGTCTTGGGGAATACAGTTTTTTGGATAGGGATACTGACCTGATCCTCCTTCCTTGAGGGTCTCGAGGCGGGAGTTCAGGTTATTATAACCGGCCTAAAAAGCCGAGCTGTATAGAATTTACAACATAATATAATATAATATAATATAATATAATATAATATAATATAATATAATATAATATAATATAATATAATATAATATAATATAATATAATATAATATAATATAATATAATATAATATAATATAATATAATATAATATAATATAATATAATATAATATAATATAATATAATATAATATAATATAATATAATATAATATAATATATATAATATAATATAATATAATATATAAAGTAAGTAGTCTTTTTAATCCACCATTCTTTTTGAATTCCAAATGTTGATGTGGCCACACCAAACAGATCTATCCCAGTCTATCCCAAGTCCAACTATGTACGGCATTGCTTGCCTTAGTTAGTGGGTGGTCTTGAGCCCAGCATGCCTCAATAACCCATGGCTGGTGCCTCCCAACGCCCACTGAGCAATCATTTCTGTATCGGCACAGATTAGGAACGGCCTGACTTAGTATAGATGCAAAGGTCAGAGGTCGCGCTTAGAGGTTGAAAAGGTTTGAATCGTAGTCTGAATGAGATTATTCTGTGGATTTCTCACTACCACAATAGAGAGTTTACAGAAGGTTCACTCGGCCCTATTTCGGGTTTTCGCGATTGGCACTTGTTACATAACCATGATTGCTACTGTTAAAAATCTCAAAGTATAAAAATATCAAAATCTGATTAAGAACGTCATTTTGATTCTGAGCCCATTTTTAATCCAAGAAATATGACGTTCGTGTCAACCACCTTCTTTGTTACCTTGACTTCCCCTGAGATTCCAGTTTGATGTTGATGACTACAGCCGCCTCCATCATCCTACACTGATCTTCTATGGATAGTGTACAAGGATTTAGTGGTAAGCAGTACAAATTAGGGCAACAATGCGCGGGGCGCCTTTACAGATGGCTCACTCAGTACTAGCGCCGATTTTGACGCCGACTTTAACCGGAAATAACTGAAATCGCAGAGGAACTAAGGTATCTAAGAAGATAGTTGCCACGAATCTAAACTTCTGTAAACTCCCTATTTTGTGCCAATACTGCGTAATACAATATTGGCACAAAATCCCTACATACTACCTAACAAAATCAAACCTAAGACCGACCCACCATGGAAACTCAGATTGAAGATGAGAATAGATGATCTGAGAAAAGAAGTAGGTAGGTTGACAGAAATAAAAAAGGGAGCGCAAAGTAAGAAACTGTCTAAAATTAAACAAAAACTATACAAAAAATATAACATATCCAACGACCAAGATCAAGATATTGCAATAGAAGTAATAAAACAAAGAATAAAAGCATTAGCAGCGAGACTCAAACGGTATGATGATATAGACAAAAGAAAGATGCAGAACAAACTATTTCAAGAAAATCAACACAAATTTTATAAAAGTTTAACTGAAAAATCGAATATTGTAACAGAAATACCATCCAAAGAAGAAACACAACAATTTTGGTCCTCAATACTATCTGAACCTATTGCCTATAATAAAGACGCTAGTTGGATAAACGAGATTGAGAATTTAATGTCAACTACCCAAAAAACTAATTTTGATACAATAACCATAGATAAATTATTAGCTGCAGTGAAAAAGACACATAATTGGAAAACCCCGGGTATAGATAAAATACAAAACTATTATTTGAAATACTTAACAAATTCTCATAAATATATGGCAGATTTGTTTACTAAAATTATTAATAAAGCCGAACCAATAGACAGCTGGTTTACAACAGGTCAAGTTATACTTATTCCTAAAAACACTAACACCAAAGAATCCAAAAATTGGCGCCCAATAGCATGTTTACCAACTATGTATAAACTTTTGACAGCTATAATAGCAAACGCCCTGTATACTCACTGCGAAATTAACGATATTCTTGCCCCGGAACAAAGAGGATGTAGGAGACGTGCCAGGGGCTGTAAAGACCATCTCATGATAAATAAGGCCATACTTGAAGACGCTCATATGTCTCAGAAAAACTTAAGTATGGGGTGGGTTGATTATCGGAAAGCCTTTGATAGCATCTCGCATGAGTGGTTGCTTAAAGTGCTTGACCTTTATAAATGTCCGAGTTCTATCAAGGGCTTTCTCGAGATAACCATGCCTACATGGAATGTTATTATGACAGCCCGTGGTACTACCGAGTCTATCACAACAGAGCCAATTTTCATTAAGCGAGGCATATTTCAGGGCGATTCATTATCTCCATTACTTTTCTGTTTGGCCATAAATCCTCTATCGCAAATACTAAATAAATACATAGATAAAGGCTACAAATTAAAAGACAACACGATAATCAATCATTTACTCTATATGGATGATTTGAAACTATACGCCAACAATAAACATAATTTACGGGTTTTAATTGACAGCACGGAAATATTCACCAAAGATATAGGTATGAGTTTTGGGTTGGATAAGTGCAATGTATTACATCTAGTGGGAGGAAGACGAGATGAACAGAGGGGAGAAAGACACGTTTTACTAAGCGGAGAAGAATTTGAACACCTGGAGAAAAATCAAACCTATAAATACTTAGGCATCCACGAGTCAGGCAAAATAGATCATACTGTAGTTCGTCAAAATTTGCAAAAGAATATTTTCATAGAGTAAAAGCCATCACCAACTCCCATCTTCACTCAAGAAATTTATTTAAAGCCATTAACAGTTACGCAGTGCCTGTTTTACTATATTCATTTGGAGTCATTCATTTTAAACTCACTGATCTGAAGCAAATAGATGTTAGAACCAGAAAAATCCTAAATATGAGTAAAGCTCAACAACAAAAAGCAGATATAGAACGCCTGTATTTGCCCATAGAAAAAGGTGGGAGAGGGTTGACAAATATAGAAACTCTGTATAAAACGCAGATAATTAAATATAAACAATATTTAGAAGCAGGTAATGATTACATAATAAAATCAATAACAAAACATGATAAAAATAGAGATAAATACTCAATTAATAAAAAGCGGAAGAAAATATGAGAGAGATAGGGTTAACAAATAAAGAAAACTATACTAAAATTGAAATTAAAACAGCTAGTATTAAACAAAGCATAAATAAACCAAAAGCTAAACCTCTACATGGCCAATTCTACAAAGCAGTGTTAGAAAAAGAATATAGATGTAGTGTCCTCCTTTAGGTGGCTAAAAAGCAACCAGTGTCTCCTCGTTAGAAGCATCTATATTCGCGCTTCAAGACCAAGCTGTAGTCACAAGGCAGCATGAAAGGGACATACTGAAAAAGCCGGTAGATGGGAAATGTCGGCTATGTGGCACCAAAGACGAAACCGCACAGCACCTGGTAGCGGGATGCGAGAAGTTAGCCGGCACATACTACACCAAAAGGCATAATAATATAGTCCAGTATGTCCATTGGACACTCCTTAAGAAGCATGGCATGGAATCCACTAGCTTGTGGTGGAAAGAACACCTCACCCAGCCGCAAGTTAGGGAAAATGAATACGCGAAAATAATGTGGGAGATTCCTGTTCAGACAGATGTCACAGTAACACATAACAGACCGGATATAATATACATAAATAAATCAGAAAATAAAACGTACCTTATTGATATAACAGTCCCATCAGATTATAATATAGGAGCAAAAGAAATAGAAAAATTAAGTAAATATCACCTTCTCAAAACAGAAATCACTAGATTATGGAAAACACCCACTGAAGTCGTACCCATAGTGGTAGGAACAACTGGAATTATAGCCAAGACACTACAAAAATACTGTACACAACTAAACTCTAATATTAACATACATATAATCCAAAAACAAGCTTCGATCCACACCACCGTAATTCTGAGTAAAGTTTTGGGAACACAGTTTTTATAGACAGGAACAGTGAACCTGATCCTCCCCTTCCTTGAGGGTCTCGAGGCGGGAGATCGGGTAATAACCGGCCTAAAAAGCCGAGCTGTATAGAATTTACAACATAATATAATATAATATAATATAAATCCTAAGATACACCGACTAGATGGAAACAAACTATCAACCCAAGCGCGCACTATAATTACGCGACACCTAATATCTGCAGAAGTATTAGCACAAATAAAATTGAAAGCCGAACAACCAATAGATACAGAAAATAGGGAAGAAAATACACACACACCAAGATCAATTACACCAACAACAGATACACTAACAACAAACATACCAATACCAGACACACATGATCAAACTGAAAATTTACAAAATCGAATAAATGATGATCCATCTACTTCAGAAAATCCTAATAACGACATAGATTATGTAGAGGTAAATGAGGACCAGGATCCACTTATACTACAGTTCTTACAAAATTTTGCTGAAACCAAAATTACGCCCATAAATGAAAGACAGTTCCTGCCTAAACCGAAATTTAATAAGAAATTTTCGGAAAACATGCACAAAATTAACAATTACTTACCCACCTTACTAAATTTTGATAACTCTTTACGTAACCTTAACGATGTTCTTTATGCTGCCGCCAAAACACTTATTTTAGAAAACGGTCAAAAACCCTACATACTACCTAACAAAATCAAACCTAAGACCGACCCACCATGGAAACTCAGATTGAAGATGAGAATAGATGATCTGAGAAAAGAAGTAGGTAGGTTGACAGAAATAAAAAAGGGAGTGCAAAGTAAGAAACTGTCTAAAATTAAACAAAAACTATACAAGAAATATAACATATCCAACGACCAAGATCAAGATATTGCAATAGAAGTAATAAAACAAAGAATAAAAGCATTAGCAGCGAGACTCAAACGGTATGATGATATAGACAAAAGAAAGATGCAGAACAAACTATTTCAAGAAAATCAACACAAATTTTATAAAAGTTTAACTGAAAAATCGAATATTGTAACAGAAATACCATCCAAAGAAGAAACACAACAATTTTGGTCCTCAATACTATCTGAACCTATTGCCTATAATAAAGACGCTAGTTGGATAAACGAGATTGAGAATTTAATGTCAACTACCCAAGAAACTAATTTTGATACAATAACCATAGATAAATTATTAGCTGCAGTGAAAAGACACATAATTGGAAAACCCGGGTATAGATAAAATACAAAACTATTATTTGAAATACTTAACAAATTCTCATAAATATATGGCAGATTTGTTTACTAGAATTATTAATAAAGCCGAACCAATAGACAGCTGGTTTACAACAGGTCAAGTTATACTTATTCCTAAAAACACTAACACCAAAGAAGCCAAAATTGGCGCCCAATAGCATGTTTACCAACTATGTATAAACTTTTGACAGCTATAATAGCAAACGCCCTGTATACTCACTGTGAAATTAACGATATTCTTGCCCCGGAACAAAGAGGATGTAGGAGACGTGCCAGGGGCTGTAAAGACCATCTCATGATAAATAAGGCCATACTTGAAGACGCTCATATGTCTCAGAAAAACTTAAGTATGGGGTGGGTTGATTATCGGAAAGCCTTTGATAGCATCTCGCATGAGTGGTTGCTTAAAGTGCTTGACCTATATAAATGTCCGAGTTCTATCAAGGGCTTTCTCGAGATAACCATGCCTACATGGAATGTTATTATGACAGCCCGTGGTACTACCGAGTCTATCACAACAGAGCCAATTTTCATTAAGCGAGGCATATTTCAGGGCGATTCATTATCTCCATTACTTTTCTGTTTGGCCATAAATCCTCTATCGCAAATACTAAATAAATACATAGATAAAGGCTACAAATTAAAAGACAACACGATAATCAATCATTTACTCTATATGGATGATTTGAAACTATACGCCAACAATAAACATAATTTACGGGTTTTAATTGATAGCACGGAAATATTCACCAAAGATATAGGTATGAGTTTTGGGTTGGATAAGTGCAATGTATTACATCTAGTTGGAGGAAGACGAGATGAACAGAGGGGAGAAAGACACGTTTTACTAAGCGGAGAAGAATTTGAACACCTGGAGAAAAATCAAACCTATAAATACTTAGGCATCCACGAGTCAGGCAAAATAGATCATACTGTAGTTCGTCAAAATTTGCAAAAAGAATATTTTCATAGAGTAAAAGCCATCACCAACTCCCACCTTCACTCAAGACATTTAATTAAAGCCATTAACAGTTACGCAGTGCCCGTTTTACTATACTCATTTGGAGTCATTCATTTTAAACTCACTGATCTGAAGCAAATAGATGTTAGAACCAGAAAAATTCTAAATATGAGTAAAGCTCAACAACAAAAGCAGATATAGAACGCCTGTATTTGCCCATAGAAAAGGTGGGAGAGGGTTGACAAATATAGAAACTCTGTATATATAAACAATACTTAGAAGCAGGTAATGATTACATAATAAAGTCAATAACAAAACATGATAAAAATAGAGATAAATACTCAATTCATAAAGAAGCGGAAGAAAATATGAAAGAGATAGGGTTAAGAAATAAAGAAAACTATACTAAAATTGAAATTAAAACAGCTACTATTAAACAAAGCATAAATAAACTAAAACCTAAACCTCTACATGGCCAATTCTACAAAGCAGTGTTAGAAAAAGAGAATATAGATGTAGTGTCCTCCTTTAGGTGGCTAAAAAAGCAACCAGTGTCTCCCTCGTTAGAAGCATCTATATTCGCGCTTCAAGACCAAGCTGTAGTCACAAGGCAGCATGAAAGGGACATACTGAAAAAGCCGGTAGATGGGAAATGTCGGCTATGTGGCACCAAAGACGAAACCGCACAGCACCTGGTAGCGGGATGCGAGAAGTTAGCCGGCACGTACTACACCAAAAGGCATAATAATATAGTCCAGTATGTCCATTGGACACTCCTTAAGAAGCATGGCATGGAATCCACTAGCTTGTGGTGGAAAGAACACCTCACCCAGCCGCAAGTTAGGGAAAATGAAAGCGCAAAAATAATGTGGGAGATTCCTGTTCAGACAGATGTCACAGTAACACATAACAGACCGGATATAATATACATAAATAAATCAGAAAATAAAACGTACCTTATTGATATAACAGTCCCATCAGATTATAATATAGGAGCAAAAGAAATAGAAAAATTAAGTAAATATCACCTTCTCAAAACAGAAATCACTAGATTATGGAAAACACCCACAGAAGTCATACCAATAGTAGTAGGTACATCCGGAATTATAGCAAAGACACTACTTAAATATTGCACACAACTTGACTCTCACATCAATATACATATAATACAAAAGCAAGCTGCAATGCACACCATCGTAATTTTAAGTAAAGTCTTGGGGAATACAGTTTTTTTGGATAGGGATACTGACCCTGATCCTCCCCTTCCTTGAGGGTCTCGAGGCGGGAGTTCAGGTTATTATAACCGGCCTAAAAAGCCGAGCTGTATAGAATTTACAACATAATATAATATAATATAATATAATATAATATAATATAATATAATATAATATAATATAATATAATATAATATAATATAATATAATATAATATAATATAATATAATATAATATAATATAATATAATATAATATAATATAATATAATATAATATAATATAATATAATATAATATAATATAATATAATATATATAATATAATATAATATAATATAATATAATATATAAAGTAAGTAGTCTTTTTAATCCACCATTCTTTTTGAATTCCAAATGTTGATGTGGCCACACCAAACAGATCTATCCCAGTCTATCCCAAGTCCAACTATGTATTGCATTGCTTGCCTTAGTTAGTGGGTGGTCTTGGACCAGCATGCTTCAATAACCCACGGTGGGTGCCTCCCAACGCCCACTGAGCAATCATTTCTGTATCGGCACAGATTAGGAACGGCCTGACTTAGTATAGATGCAAAGGTCAGAGGTCGCGCTTAGAGGTTGAAAAGGTTTGAATCGTAGTCTGAATGAGATTATTCTGTGGATTTCTCACTACCACAATAGAGAGTTTACAGAAGGTTCACTCGGCCCTATTTCGGGTTTTCGCGATTGGCACTTGTTACATAACCATGATTGCTACTGTTAAAAATCTCAAAGTATAAAAATATCAAAATCTGATTAAGAACGTCATTTTGATTCTGAGCCCATTTTTAATCCAAGAAATATGACGTTCGTGTCAACCACCTTCTTTGTTACCTTGACTTCCCCTGAGATTCCAGTTTGATGTTGATGACTACAGCCGCCTCCATCATCCTACACTGATCTTCTATGGATAGTGTACAAGGATTTAGTGGTAAGCAGTACAAATTAGGGCAACAATGCGCGGGGCGCCTTTACAGATGGCTCACTCAGTACTAGCGCCGATTTTGACGCCGACTTTAACCGGAAATAACTGAAATCGCAGAGGAACTAAGGTATCTAAGAAGATAGTTGCCACGAATCTAAACTTCTGTAAACTCCCTATTTTGTGCCAATACTGCGTAATACAATATTGGCACAAAATAGAGCGGCGGGCAAAATTTTCCTTGTATTTTACAACCAAGTCTAGGCTGATGCACAGTTTAGATAAATGATATACTTTATTTGCTTAAAATATGGTATAAAAGATGGTATATAAAAGCTTATCGTCCCACATATTTTCGCTAATTAAAATATTAGCATGCAAATTTTATAATTATGAAAATATATCAATACAAAAGAATTGATTTTAATACAGTTAATTATGTCAAAATATTTAATTTATTTAATAAACCTAATTTAATATGTCAATATTTATTTCTTATGATTAAAATATTTATTCAATGTACAGAAATTAGGCCCTAAACTTTAGGGATAAAACGTCAAAAGTCAACTCTTGGTTTACCACAGGGGTTATTTTACAGTAAGCACTCAGCTGGCACTACGACATTTTCCTCCGATTTTCCCACGGTACTTTCTATCATCGCATCCTCACCTACATCGACCGAGCGTCTATTGTAGTCTGGGCTGCTGTGCAGTACGAACCACGCGGCGATGACGTATTGTGTCATTGAGGTGTTTGTTGGGGGGTAATCTTTACAGGATAGCCAAATTTTTACCTTGAGGTAACTTTGATTTGAACCCTAAAAACGTGAAAGTCAACTGTTGGCTTATAAAAAGATGGGTTATTAATACAGTAAGTTCTAACCTCAGCTGGCACTACGACATTTCCCTTCAATTTTCCCACGGCACTTTCTATCGTTGCATCCTCACCTAAATCGACCGAGCGTATAATTGTAGATAGTCCGGGCGGCGCAAGCGCATGTACGGACCACACAGCGGTGATCGTGCCCGCATTGTGTCATTGAGGTACCTACCTACATGTTGGGGGGTAATCTCTATAGGGTTGCCTGGTAGAGATTGCTACCATAGGCAAAAAGGCCACTAGCCATTGCATCCTCACCTACATCGACCGAGCGGCTAATTGTAGTCCGGGCGGTGCAAGCGCATGTACGGACCACACAGCGGTGATCGTGCCAACTGCCGACTTTGTATCATTGAAGTACTTACATACATACATCACGCCTACATCCCTCGTAGGGTAGGCAGAGTAGTCGCCATTGCGTCCTCACCTACATCGACCGAGCGTCTTATTGTAGTCCGGGCGGCGCAACCGCATATAGGTACGGACCACACAGCGGTGATCGTGCCGGCATTGTGTCATTCAGGTACTGACATAGTCACAACACGCCTATATCCCTTGCGGGATAGGTAGAGTAAACGCCATTGCATCTCACCTACATCGGCCGAGCGTCTAATTGTAGTCCGGGCGGCGCAAGCGCATGTACAAACCACACAGCGGGGATCTTGCCGGCATTGTGTCATATAAGTACTTACTTACATACATATTGACTATTGAGGTACTTACGTACATACAGGATGTAAAAAAATCAACTGCAAATATTTTGAGGGGTGAACTAGCTCATGAAACTGAACCACTTTCCCCAAGGAACATAGACATAGATCGACCTCCCATACAAAATGTACCAGCCGACCGAGTCAATTTGGCTTGCTGGTTCACCCCTTATAATATTTGCAGTTTATTTTACCTTACACACCTTACAAGTATATTACGCCTATATCCCTTGCGGGGTAGGCAGAACATAAAAGAGTGTAAAAGACGGCTATTTACATGACGTCTGTCAAAAATTTGAGAGCATTCAGAAGATTGCGTATCACCATAGTGACAGGTTGTCACCTTGTCTCCTAAAAGTGCAATACACATCAACTCTCAAATCCCGTCGCTTCTTACGACACCCACGGATAAGATATGGGGTGATGCTATTCTAAGCCGGCACAGACCTCAAAAACAGACCCCTACGTGCCCCAACCTTCTTATTCGTAGTTAAAAAATCGTATTTGTTTTGGTCAGCCCATCTCAATAGCAATAAAGGAATAAAAACAATCGCCCCGTCCCCAACTTAACCCCACAATATTATTGTTCGGTACTTTTGAACGTGGCCGGCTTATATGGCGGTGATAATAAGGATTAAATTTCAATAAATGTAGCCACTTTTAAATTCTTCTCATAAGCGTCATTATTGTAAGGGTGAGTTTATATTAGTGGGCTGGTAGCGTTTGTCGTAGAACCGATGAACGGTGGAGTAAGCGGGTTCTTGAGTGGAGGCCACGACTCGGCAAGCATAGCGGCTGGTAGCGACTGGATGGCGAAAACGGGAGATGGGCTGTTGTGACGGGATGATGTGAGTTTAAAGTGTGAGAAGAACCCAGGTACAGAAGATCATCCTTCGGCCATAATTACGGGCCGGCATATTGAATCAATAAATAAGTTTGTAATAATGGTGAATCATATATAGGTACAGAATGCTAAAACTTCTGAAAACGGCGGGGACCACACGTACGTAACATCCGTTGCTGCGCTACTTTAGCGCTGCGTTACGTAGGTATGCGTTAGCTAAGAAAATGCGAAGTACGAATATGTAATTATAAATTATAATTAATTAATTTAACTGGTATGGTGGAAATTCGCATTTAGGTAGCTACTAACTCTGCAGTAACATTACCAACAGATATGGCACGCTAGTAAATATTTCGATACCGCGTGATACCGCGTTTCAGGCCTATTATCAGCCTTTGTTCAGTCACATGGCGCGATCTAGAGGATAAGTTGAGAAAGTAAGAACTTTATCCTTCTTATTCTTGAGTGAGCCCCTCGCAGTAGCCTGTATAAGCCTCTATAACACAAGCTTTTTGCTAGCGGATTCGGAAGGGTCGCGAACGCCTGGCGGATACGCGGCGAATTCGTAACTGTCGTGCAGCGGACGCGTAGCAGCGTAGTTCGGTGGGTACCAACCGGTGGTATTTATACCATCATATCGTTTGGGGCAAGCCTGGATCAAACGTATATGTAAGTCAGGTGGTATTCGTACCAAAGCGTTGCGAGTCCGCCATGCGTCCGCGCGTTCGCTCCGGTCCGCAGCCGCTCGCAAGCAGCTTGTGTGATAAGACTAAGGAAGTGGTAGCTAGCTCCCGCTACCGCTGTGTCCTCTCCCTAACAGCGGTAAGATGAAAGCCGGCGGCGCGTTTGAGGCTGCGGCGAGCGGGGTGAGCGGGGTGAGCGCGGTGAGCGGGGTGAGCTGCGCGAGCGCAATTAGGGTGCGGTAATGAGAACGCGACAGAGCCGCTGCTAATCGCAGTGCACTTCAAATGCTCAAGGAGTACTGAACAAATGTATGGAAATCGGCAGGCTTTTCAACGCATTTCAGCCAGCTATGCTAATTAGACAACAACCCTACGAATTTTATGGGAACGTGAGACACCAAATCGACGAACGACGAACTAAGTATTTAGGTAAGCTCACAACTAGGTTAGGTTCCACTGTATGCCTCGGAAAAATGACTTAATCGCTTGCCACAGACAAGGCCTACCTATAAAAAATGGCGCCACAGAGGAGAAGATAGGTATAATTAATCAAATCATAGTAGGTAAAGCACTGACGACTCCGGCTTTTTGATACAAGGAACCATCTTCCTAACGGAAAATCTTGTTTAATCTTAAGTCAAGATTCTTACACAGCACAGTAAACAGGACAAATACTTAGAAAGGCACCTATTTAACTTTGTATCTTTCCTCTCAAGAATTATACAAGAGACTGTCGAATCAAACCAAAATTAGACTATTCTTATTCTTCGAGTGGAACATCGTCCAACGACCTAATAAACCCTGACAAAATTAAAATACAAAATACAAATGCAACTATCAATCAAAAATTTTATCTGCGTACAAGCGGTAGCTTCTGCTTATGAATTCAAAGGCGTAATATTGGCAAGTAAAAATGTTAGGCCATGAAAAAAAAACATGCGTATAAATTTCTAATCGATTATATTCTATTTTAACAATAATTCACAATCGTGAAGAATCCACAGAACGATCCTAAAGCGTTATTGATTGACTTCCAAACCTCTACCCAAAAAAAACAGCATGAAATGTGATGAAATCTGCAAAAGCGTATCATCAAGATAGGTACCTACCTATCACAAAGATATTTTTGAATACACTACTCATTTCATTCAAGTTTATTCCAAATTCATTGATCAAAAGCATCAATGGATGAGATTAATTTTGAAGATCATCAGTTCAATGTAAAAGCCAAAGAATACGGCTGATTAAAAAAGGGTCCAAAGCCTTTTGTGTAACTAAAAGAGACGTAAATGTGACATCCATTGATGACAGATGACCACAGTGTTTCTCTTCCATTTTACTGTAAAAACTACTAAATAACAAGCAAATTTGAGCTTTGTGACAAGGTTATAAAGGTGTCATTCCAAGTTCAAGACTGCAAGTTTAAGTTGGTTTTTGGAACAAAAACCCTTTGCCTAAATACGGAAGGCGCTAAAAGGTGGTCCTATATTAATATTCTTTAAAAACATTATTCAGAAGATGTTGACACAACGAACGATAAAGGGGTTTGTACATGATGCGCGATATTTTTCAATCGCCTTCGAGCTGTATTGTGAAAATTAGCGAGTATCCCCCAAAAGTCTGAGTAGTTGACTTTGTTTAAATAAATATTATCGCCTGTTTAAATATTTTAACGATGACGAATTGTTAAAGGTATAAATACTTAGGTATCTACCTATTTAAATATTTAGAGCCAACTTTGAGCCACTTGGCAGCTACTCCATGATACTAAGTAGGTAATATTCAAATACGGGGCAGGTAGGTAAGTAGGTACATCAGCACTCCGAATACTGGTATGTGAATTGATACCATTAAACTGAACAACTCCGCGTAAGAAAATAGCTATTTCAGGAAAGGTTATTTTTTTTCAGTGGACTTTCAAGAGTTAGAGCTTGAACAATTGTGAAAAACGGCTATTTACACCACATCTGACAAAAGTTTGAGAGTCATTCAGAAAGACTGTGTATTTCCATAGCGACAGGTTGTCACTTTCCTGTCGCCTAAAATTGCAATAATATAAGTACACATTAATTATGACACCCACGGGAAAGATATGAGGTGGTTGCAATTCTAAGCCGGCACCACACGGCAATAATTGTAAACTCCCCATTACAAAATGCCACAATTTTCAAATAGGGCACATAATACAGGGTGTTTCGTATTATGTTATCTGTGGTTACATCATCATTTATCTATCACTCCCATAGTATAGTAGGGTGACATTAAACTGCCTCAAGTACGTCGGTCATAGTTAATTAAATGGGACTACATTGTATGAGTAGGGTAGCCATGGATTTCCATGAACAAGAAGTACAATTCATTTATAATATTAGACATTTAAAAAATATAATATTTATTTAATGTTTTTGTCCGTATTGAGAGAGTCTTAAAAATGTAGAGATTTTTAAAGTTGTGCCTAACTAAATATTCGTATGTTTCTTGCTGTACCTGCTAGGTATAGCTATTTAATACTGTTCAGGTGAAGATGTAAGGTTTTCTTAAACTTACCTACCAAAAAATGAAAAGTTAACTTACCTACCAAATAATAAACTACATGAACATGGTCAGTAACCTAAGGCTAATTACCAGTCACAAGCAGTACCTATCCTATAATGGAACCTACGCTAGTGTGCAGTGTACAGCCACTCCTGCACTCCCACGCTGGAGTATAAAGAAGGTTCACTCGACCCTATTCAAGATTTTCGCGACTGTCAATTGTTACAAAGCATCATCTTCCTGCCCTTATCCCAATTACTTGGGGTCGGCGCAACACGTTTTGTTGAACACAAAATCGTGTTGCAAAGGATTTGGCTTAATTTTACGACCGGCCGCCTACCAGACGTCAACCCTCCTTGGGAATGCTCTTGTGGTGGGTTAACCGCCACCATACGGTTGGCCCTGGCTGTTTGGGTCGGGTTTATCTCTCGGTCGCCTCTCACGACCCCCCCGGGAAGAGAGGGGGTGGTGCTATTCTACTCTGCCGGCACCACACGGCTACATAGCCAGGATTGCTATTGTCAAAAACTTCAAAGTAGGAGAATATCAAAACAGCAAAATCTGGTACAACAACGACATACCTTTGATTAATCCAAGAAATATGACGTTCGTGGCAACAGTTAGATTCCTGTTATTTCCATTTAAGCCAGTAAGCGTCAAAATCGTCGATAGTACTGAGTGAGCCATTTGTAAAGGCTCTCCGCGCCCCGTTTCCCTCATTTATGTATTATAGTTGCCTTGACTTCCTTTGAGATTCCAGAGTGTTATTATTTATTCTTGATAGTACCATAGACCAATAATATAGTACTACCTACTGAGTGAGCCATCTGTAAAGGCGCTCCGCACGCCGATTCCCTAATTTGTGCAGACACGTCATAGAACAAGCATACTTATATGTATTTAAAAAATGCCCGACTGCGGTAATTTCAAAGTTATATTTTGCGATAAAAATCCACCATCCGTTTTATTATATAGTGTCTAGTAGATACCACACTACGACAGTAATTACGCGACGGATTTCGGCGTAATTACGCCAGCAATGTTATTTGCATTACGGATACACTGCCAGGAATAAGTCACCGGAATTCAGTCGTCGCATTGCGGTTAGAAGTACTTAATTTGGGCGTAATTTCGGCGCTTATAGGGTGTCATCCCAACCGAAAACGCCGGAAACGGACGGAACGGAAATTCAGCCGCCGAATTTCGGCAGTCGGTTTTTGGGCCGTCCATTAATCACGTGAGGCTTAAAAGCGGGGGAGGGGATCGTCAAAAATCACAAAATATCACGAGATGGGAGAGGGAGGGGCGAAACTAACATATCACGTTTATTTATTATTTATTTCCCTGACTAAAAAATCCAAAAAATCATTACGTGATTAATGGACGGTCCCCTACTACATTGGCGTTTTGTAAGGCATGATAATTATTTAGTTCGGGCCAGTTTTCGATCAAATCCAATAGATGTCGCTGTTAGTTTTCTAAAACGCGGTATCGTTGTGTTTTCTCCAATCCTATATAGTCTAAGCGGGTACGGTCAAATATCACCCGAAAGCTGTTTTGCCGGCACAGTTGATGCCGCTTTGCTCAGTGATACTAGGGACCATTGTGAATGATTCCATCCGAGGAAATGAAAAATCCATCCACTGGATTTCAAGATGGCGGACCTTCGTTTTTTTGTATGGCACTAAAAAAATAATTCTTCTGGAGCCCATCGTGTGGGGTATCAAATGAAAGGGCTAGACGAGACAATTTCAAAACTATATCGTTTTAATACATTTCAGTTGCCCTCTTAGAAAAAAAACAAGTTAAATTTTTAAAAGTAGTCAAAACATGCCAAGTTTGAGGTCCAGTAGGTACAAAATGGCTGACATATAGTGTCATAAAATTATGTCAAATGATCCACCATATCCTCAACTCTAAAGTGACGAAAGGAATTTTGAAAATAATAAGATTTAATGTATGTTTAGCAATGGAAAGTAGATCATTGGAAACTGCAGTATGTTAGTAAGAACTGCTCGTGCGCCTTCATGAATATTTAAGATGTAATTCTTCTCATGATTGCTTTTACACTTAAAGGCGGGTATTCATTGGGGACAAAATCCCAGGAACTTTGTATATGACACAAAGTATCAGGAGAATGTTCCCAATGTGGACGTGTTTTGAACAATGTCCCCGAACAAAATCCCCGAAAAAAAGCGTACACATTCGGGACATTGTCCATAAACATTGTCTATGATACAAAGTATCAGGGATTTTGTCCCTAATGAATACCTGGCTTCAAGCTAGATTATGATGTGCCGGATCATTTTGAATCTGCGGGCACGGTTGTGCCCCAGCCAAGTTGAGTAAAAAGCCATAGGTACCATGTTGCTCTACTCATGAATGCTATCTCAGTTTAGTAGGCCTGTAAGAAAAATTCATGTGTAGTACCTACAATAAATGATCAAATTAAATAAAATTGTTTCTCTTGAAACAGTTCAGGCCAATTTCGACGCCCATTATAACGATATTTTGGATAACATTTGAAACCTGTGTGTTAAGGGCCCAAACAGTCATTAAATTAACATTCAATATTTCAAAAAAAACATTCAATTCCCTTAAATCTGTTACTCATTCGACGGACCATAAAATTTCTAAAGCACTTTTAGATTACATGTACCTAGGTATATGAATGAAGTGAGATCAAAAAAGCCTTATGTACATATATGAGATACCATCAAAACACAACTCAAAAAAAGCAAGTTTCACCACTCATTAGGTACATCTACCGCAAAAAAATGAGAGTTTTTGTACATAAAATATTGACTTCGAGTACGGCCGTTCCAATGGGCCATATTTGACAGCCCATACTAAAAAACACATCATCAAAGAAAAATAAACTTATATCTGAAAGTTTTCAAATATGGCCTATTTGAGCGACCGAAATTAAATAATCGCAAAAACAAATAATCATATACTTACTACTTGCAAGATATATTTTGTTAAAGACAGCCAAGTCCGCCACTCCACCAGAAACGTTGTGCAATCCACGACGTCGTCGGTACGAAATAACTTTAGAATCGTTGTATTTCATATTTATACACTAAACACTAACATGATTCTACAATTAAAACTGTAATGAATGCTTTTTCGCTGTAAATTTAAAATGGTAATCCTGTGTATTCACATAGAATCACATAGTTAATTGTTTTTTTTTCTATTCTTATTTCTTCGTATTTTACTCCATTTAGAGCGTCTATATCTGCTAAATTAAATATTTCTATTTTTATCCAACATATCGTTAAAGGGGTCTCAACTTTGGTCGAAACTGCTTTAAAAGAAATATGGTACGGCAAAGTCGTCTTTTACTCGACTTGGCGGGGGCACAACCGTGCCCGAAGATTCAAAATAATCCGGCACATCATAATCTAGCTTTAAGTGTAAAAGCAATCATGATGATAATTGCATCTTAAACATTTATGGAGGCGCACAAGCAGTTCTCACTAACCTACTGCAGTTCCCAATGATCTACTTTTCATTGCAAAATATACATTAAATCTTATTATTTTCAAAATTCCTTTCGTCACGTTAGAGTTGAGGATTTGGTGGATCATTTGGCATACTTTTATGAAACTATATGTCAGCCATTTTGTACCTACTGGACCTCAAACTTGGCATGTTTTGACTACTTTTAAAAATGTAAGTTGTTTTATTTCTAAGAGGGCAATGGAAATGTATTAAAACGATATATTTTTGAAATTGTCTCGTCTAGCCCTTTCATTTGATACCCCACATGATGGGCTCCAGAAGAATTATTTTTTTAGTGCCATACAAAAAAACGAAGGTCCGCCTCTTGAAATCCAGTGGATGGATTTTTCATTTCCTCGGATGGAATCATTCACAATGGTCCCTAGTATCACTGAGCAAAGCGGCATCAACTGTGCCGGCAAAACAGTATTTTTTTGCTAAGGACCATGACTAATAAGTTTCACCAGCGTATCAATTTTCAGTAACAACTTTTGCTATACCGTATCTCTGTATAGTTTACATTTTTTGCAAAACCAGTTGTGTTTTAAGACGTAACGCTTAGCACGCTGGTTTTTTTATGATATTTTGTGTCTAAATAAAATATAAATCATAACGTAACAGCCACTTACCTTATTATGTACGTCTTGAGTCGGAAAATCGTGTTGATGAAATAGAAGTAAAGCCTCGACACACTACCTACGGCCGAAATTACGCGACCGAAAATGACCGAAATTCGGCGGCTAAATTACGTTCCGTCAGTTGTCGACGTTTTCGGTTGGGGATGACACACTATAAGGCGCCGCGCGCCGTTTCCCTAATTTGTGTTATATTATGACAGAAGTCATGGCCACCCTACTGGTTTAACATCTGCGCGCCAACAATGCCGGTGATTAGCTACAACACCACTGACAATACTTTGAATGAACTGACGCAGTGACGATGTCATACTTATGTCACTCGCATCGTCAAGTAAATATGGAGCAATCGATATAGAAAAAGAACATCTTGATTTTGATTAGCTACATGTAGCACCCACCTACAATACTTCGTATTGCTGCCTCTGTGTCGATGTCAGTTCCTTGGCCGTGTCACCACCCATTCCCATTCTCGCATTTTGGCGCCAAATACTAACGCTTGATAGCGTTGGTGGTATAAAAAAAGAACAACAAGTTTTGCTATGAGAACCGCTGCTGCGGTGGCTGCTAGCTTATCATTTGAAGCTCTCCTTCAGCTTTCAATATCGGCAAAGAATACTAACTTACACCCATAGACAAATGAAACCTTTTTCGCGGGGCCGCGAATGACGTTTTGGTTCTCTGTGCTTACACCTATAGCTGCTCCGTTTTTCAGATGAAAAGAAAAAATCGCGCAGTGAAATGTAATGATGAGAAATGCAACAACCATTTTGGAAATGGAATACAAGTAAGTGCCTACCTACCAACCGCATCGTCTCGCCGCTATTATTGTATCTCTATCAAATGCCGATCCCAGATCACTTATATATATGTCCCTAACGGGACAGATAGGAGACGCTCAATATAAAGGTGCCAGCATATAGAATCCCAGGTTTTTTTTTAATTAAAAACTACCAGTTAAGATAATATATCAGAATCTTACTGATTACTACGTTCGTTTAGAAAAAAACCGTTCAGAAATATGATAGGTTATGTACCCCTTGGTTATACCTCTTTTTGTAGTACGGTCACTCGATATAAGGCCATATTGGACAGCTGTTAAATATGGCCTATTCGAATGACAGTACTATAGTACCTTACTGTACCGCAATACATTTTTTCTTAGTTTCGATTAAATAAAAAGAAAATAAACATTCCCATTTTTATCATAATTTTATTCATTCTTCAAAACATCTTCAAAACAAATGTATAAAATTTTCGAATTAACAAACAATATTTACAAAATAAGCATGAATTGGTTGTAAAGGAAGTATCTAACACTAAGCTCACGTTATCATCATGAACATATTTATGAGTACCTAAAGGCAACTGAACCCCAGAGGTTTATTATAGCGTGCAATACAAATCTTAAGTAACTGGAGAATACACTGTTCTTACATAATTCACTGGTTTGTAGTGTTCCCGTGCGTGCATGCAAACAGGTCTATCTTAGGTGCCCGATTTGCTGGTCGTGGCTCGCGGGCAGCGATGTGTGCTGCTGTCCCCAACTTTAACTCCCACAACACCTTTTCAGTGGATAAAGTGGCTAACATATTGTAACAAACACTGCCTGTACAACAAAATATTGCTGTGCTCTTTGCTTTATCCGTGGCAATTCTGTCCGTTGAAATCACGAAAAACTCACTTGCTACAACTTCCGAATAACTTGTTTGCTTAGAACTGAAGTTAAATTTAATAAAACTTGAGATTAATAATAAAAAGAATAAAACTAAGGAATAAAACAATAAATTAAATAACTGACGCTTTGACTTGACGTTGACAAAGACAACTGGCGTGATAGTCCACAAACTAGAAAAATAAGTTTGTACATAAATAGATTTGTTTGATTTGTTTTATATTTTGATCAAAAACTTCTTGAAAAGTAGTAAAGTTTTCTTTTTTTAGATAAGAAATGGCCGTCGTAAAAATCATCTGTTTGATAGCTGTTATCTGTGGTTTAATCTATGGGTTTACTAAGGAATATGTCATCATATTGGCGTTTCCATAGTGTGATGCCGATGACTTTTGTTGTCGTTTTTGTGAAGCTCGTTTAATATCGTCATTCACACCACGCTTGTCATTGACAACCTGTCAACATGACATCATGCTGCCGAATACGGCGCGATCGATGAGATTTAAATGAAGACATTCCACTAAAGGTGACATTTCGGTGACATAATAGGGAAGAATGTCGTTCGTTATGTTACGACACTGATGACACGAATGTCGTCAAGTTTAATGGATAGATGGATAGTCTGAGGTGGTGATCCTTTAAAGTAGGGTAGTTTTGTAAAGTAAGTAAACCTCATGCAGGCTTCCAAAATTTATTTCTTGGTCTTATACGGACCGCATACAGATCAATCAAACTCTAGGTATGAATTGGGTATACGCGCAGTTTCTACAACTACCTACCCCGTAAGACGCTTTGCCCTAAACTGTTTGGTTCTAAAATAAAGGTACTTACCTACTTATGAAAAATGGTGTAGGTAGCTACTAGCGACGATCTATACTATAGGACCTATAATATAGGCACAAAGTAAGTATTGGCTAGCGCAATGTAGGTCCTATATAGATCGTCGCTATGAATTAAGTAGGTCTAGGTACTTACCTATAATATAGGTAAGTCTATATAGGACCTATGTAGACTTACCTATATTATAGTAAGTACCTACCTACCTATTTTATTTCAATCGCACGTAGGCAAATGTACAGATTGGTAACGCTACCGTACCGTCATACAATTTAGCTTTTATTATTCGCAAATGGCATTTCGATAACCTTTAGAAATCGATTAAAGAATAAACAATAGGGTAAAGTACGGATAGATGCGCACCTTTTGGAAAATGCTCTATAACTTAATAATTAAGAACTTATTTACAAAATTATCTTTACAGATTAAAGGATTGATCTTCGATCTTTCATTAAAGTCCTAATTCATGAATTTAATTTTTATTGTTTTGTTGTAAATCCAGTTTTATTTGACCTCTTGAAAAAGGGATAGTCGCGCACCCGCACGGATAGTTGCGCAGCACTAAAAAATCATGGGGGGATACTTGCGCTTTGAAGATTACTTAGATGACTTACTATGAAAATTGTACTTTATTTAAATCAAACCAATTTGAAATTAATTTGATCAAATACGTATTTTAAAAATCGAATAGGCCTCCGAACCTTAATATTATTACTATTTCTAAAGTTATTGAGTGATAAGTCATTATTTCAGTAAAAAAATTGTATCAACGCGTAGGTAGCATAAAAATAAATGTTGAACAACGTCCATATCTAGACTGTAATATAGAAGCATTTTATCCATCTGCAACATACTAAAATAAACAAAAATATCAATCTGCGCAACTATCCCCCAAAGCGCAACTATCCGTCCAAAAAACCTGCGCAAATATCCTTTTTGGTACGGATAGTTGCGCATTTAATTAAAAAAATAATGATTTGATATTTTGAAATAATTAATAAATGGGCACATACTTTATAAAGTAGTGCATATGAGGAAATAAAAATGTGAGCGATTCTACAATCGTGAGAAAATATACCCGAAAAACAAAATGTGCTAAAATAATTTCGACGCCCGGTTTGACCACGCTACCGAAGATTTTTGCTTAAACTGGCGTAAATTGTGCAATTACTCCAATAATTAACGTGGTACTTGGGCTTTCAGGAGGAAGACTACTAAGTTTTAATAAGCAGTAGTGCTGAAATTCACTAGAACATAGTGTTTTCGAAACCTGCGCAACTATCCCAACGGCGCATCTATCCATACTTCCTATTACGTAGTTTATAAATGTAGTTGAAAATTCCTCTACTTCACTTTTTGAGTTATTTGCAATTCGCACATTTATATGATTCCAAAATAACTATGTATTTGGTTAGGTCAGGTTATGTATCTATCTATCGATATAGGTACATATGTAACGAAAACTTCGAGAACTTGCCCGACTTTCTCAAAAGCACAACCATTTCATACCAAAATTGATCAACGATTTCATCACATATTGCTACGAGGCTTCGTAAATCCAGTAGCTTATAGCGTAGCGACTAGAGGGAAAGAGGGTATTATGCGAAAGAGGGATTGCTTACGCGAAAGAGGGCGAATTACGCGAAATTGCGTTATTACCACAAAATAGAGAGTTTACAGAAGGTTCACTCGCCCCTATTTCGGATTTTCGCGATTGGCATTTGTTACATAGCCAGGGTTGCTACTGCCAAAAATCTCTAAGTATAAAACGTCAAAATCTGACAAAAAACGTCGTATGATTCTGAGCCAATTTGAAATCCAATAAATATGACAACCACCTTTTTATTTACCTTGACTTCCCCTGAGATTCCGTTTTTTTCCAGTTTTCGTCAGTAAGCGTCAAAATCGTCGCTAGTACTGAGTGAGCCATCTGGTTAAGGCGTCCGCGCGCCGTTTTCCTAAATTGCGTTATTACCTTGTGTTTGGCTCCTGTATTTGATTGCGGAACTCTGATTGCTACAGCTATTACCAACCATTACCACTGTCTATGTAGAACAGTTTTGATTGTTCGTTTACGTATGGTTTTGATGGATTGTGTGGTTTGTGAATGAACGATCATATTCATCCTCTATTGGGATTTTTAATGCACTTGCAGTGCAAAATTATTCTCATAAATGAAAACAAGAAATTGAAAAAATTGCCATGCATCGACCGGGGCTAGTTAAGTTGTAAATATTTTCTACAGATGTCGCTAGATCATCGCTTGAAGACTAGCATCAAGAGACTGAAAAATTTGGCAGGCATCTACCTACGGATACGGTATATCAAATAGCTCAGCGGTAGTGCGGTAGGGCGATGACCCAGGCGGCCTAGGTTCGAGCCTTGGTCGATGCATGTCAACATGGTCAATTACTAAAAGTGCTGATTTTATAATCTTAAATTCTGTGACAAAATAAGTAATACTTATACCTACCTAAGTTGTACTCATTTTTCAATGCCAATAGCCACTCTGTACATACCGCAAAAGTATGATACACAAACACAACACGTTTTTTCCTAAGCCAACCTCATCATCACAATCATAGTCAGTGGAGCGACAAAAAACTGTCAATTTCACCTTCCGTCCTGTGAAATTGTTCCCACCTTGACATAATACATTGTAATCATAGTTCTATATGTCGAGCCAAACCAGTGGCATACCTACTACGCAACGTAGACACGTCGTAGAAAAGAAAGGGGGTGTGGGTGTTCTGCAATCTGACTTCGGACACGTATGAATCGGTAAGTATATTAAACAGAAGACAGATGTGATTAGCAAGTGTTCTCATCGCTCTCTCCTAAAAAACGTTTAAAACGGATTACCTTTTTTTTCATGTAGAGTTACGCGTAGATATACCTACTTACATTTTCAAACTTTCATAGACACACAAAATGACTTACCGCGATACACTATTTTGAGACAAGGTTTCACGCACCTGACGCGCCCTTTGCCAAATGATACCTTCTGCCTAGATAGGTATAGATAATTTTTTGAATAATCCACATTTTCATAAAGAAGTAGGTTATTCTTTCGTTTGAAGTCGTCCTTCTTGTCAAACGCATACCTACATACAGTATGTGAACGAGTTCATGACCATCCCGAAATATGCGCCTTTCAGGATGGTCATGAACTCGTTCGCGTACTGTAGGACAGCATCACGATCTGCAATGGAAATTCTGTAGGTATGGCGTGACACTAATAATACACATGTCACGTTGGCCACACATAGCGATTGCTAATAGAGATGTGACGTAATGGCTACCTTCTAAATTAGAGTGGTTTGAAAATCGGCCACCGAATTGTACCCAAATCCAACCCCTGTAGTTCAATTTCCGGTTATGAATCCGGCAGTTTTTACCAAATTATCCTGTGTGTATTTTTTTAGTTTAAGGTAGCATTAATGTCCTAAGGTAGACTGGGAGATATTGAGGTAGTCTTGTATAGGTAACGGACGACCAGTCAGCGAATTTTCCCACCCTCCTAACCTAGTATTACCACGAATTAATGAAACGGCGCGCGATGACTCACTCAGTACTGGCGACGACTTTGACGGTTACTGACTGTACTGTAACTGGAATCTCAGAGGAGCCACGAACGTCATATTTCTTGGATTAAAGTTGCCTCTGAATCATCATATGACATTCTTGTATCAGATTTTGCTGTTTTGAAGACGTATCAAGAGACAATCGCAAAAACCCTAATAGAATCGAGTGAACCAGATGTAAACTCTTCATTTTGTCGTAGGTAATACTACCTACTACCAGAACTCCTTTTAGTAGGTAAATGATACAGGTACCGGGCTTGCCACTGCAGGCAAACGACAAGCCTGTCAGTCTAGCTTGGTCTAGCCCAGGGCAGTCAATAACTTAAAGAGACTGGTCTCCTTACTTAGACACTACTTACATATGACAGAATGGGTGATTTGTAGGTGTAGGTACATGGGCTTAAACAGTATGTAAGCGGTAAGTATTTCGTAAAAATAGTGAAAGGAGCGAAATAGTAGGTACTATCTTCACAATAAATACCTAGATAGGCACAGGATTTGTTACATTTTTGTGATAAATTTTTGTGAATCTGGAAATTATTGAAAGTTTTCCTTTGTAGGCATTGGTCGCTGGAGTAATGCATATCTAGATATAAGAAAATTTCACTCGTTTTCAATGTGTCGGCTGCTAGATGCAAGAAGTCTGTATTAAATAAGTAAGTAGGTAGATACTTACTTTAAATATTCTTAAGTAACGAGGTCCTTCAGGGTTAACTATGGGGTTAATTAAGTATGATGTGAGATTGATCTCCGGACCATACTTGACAGGGTTAAAAATTTATGCAAGCTCAACCAGAAGACCAGAAGAAGTGGCCGTAAGCCAGCGCAAGCTAAACGAGAAGACGAAGTGGTTGTACCTAAGCCAGGCGGTCGTGGCAAAATAACCTGCCCTTGTCCATTGCCGTAACGACCTAATATCCTTAATAACAGGCCAGCCAGCTCACGTGTTACCCATGCCACCTTAAGCCACCTCCATCCACCACAGATTAAACTCGAGGCCACCCGCATCACCTGATTATTACGATTTATGCTCGACCAAATTAAGACGTGTCATAATGGACGCACCCGAAATTATGGATAGGAGTGGGTGTGCTCGCGGTGAGGACGACGATTTTGACACACATGGGGTGAATAGGTATATATTTATGAATTTTTGGAAAGCCAAGATCCAGCATATAAAGGCGAGAAACACACGTAACGTCCGTTTGTGCGTTATTTTTGCGCAGCGCTGCGTTAGGAAAATGCAATTTATTTTCATACAAATACGGTTTATGTAAAACGATTTGTCAGACGCACCCGCTAGCGCTGCGCATCGCACAACGCTGCGACACGACAGTTAGAAAGAAACTACAACCTACGCTACCTATCTGCTATAATTGCTATATCATTCACCTTGTCCTTTCAGCGACGTTTTAGCAAGTTACCTATAAATAATGATTTACTGTAATTGTTGTAGATGTTTTTTACAACAATTTCAATAAACTTTTAACCGGATGGTGCTACAAAAACGCTTTCAAATACCTACATTCCGCAGCGAATTGTTTTAAAATGTTCTACTACTGACATCTTTGATTTTCATCTTGGGGTACTAAGTAGGTAGATACCGACAGTTTTTCCTACTACATTGAAAAAACAAATCATCAATTTGTTCATTTGTACCTACTGGCTCAATTCAATCAAATAAATACACTTACCAATCATACAAACCAATCAATAGTCGGGCATTTTGCCCTGTGGCATCGAATGCGGTATCATTACCCAGATCCTCGATTCCGTGCCCCGGGTGCTACCCAGCCCCTAATGACCCACCGCGTGGCCTAATGTGCCCACTAGTGGGAGTGGGCTATCTTTCATTTCCGTTGTCAATCCCACAGGAGTTAGTTCGCCACCTCTAAGTATGGGGTTGGATAGAGATGTCATTTTGATGGTGAAAAAGTTATAAAAAAGTTAATCGTTTGTTGTTTGGTTGGATACAGGAAGAGGAAGTTTGGTTTTGGACGAGTTTTGAAAATAGCAAATTAGTTTTTTTTTATCTGAAGCGTCTTTATGTCTTTATCATGTACCTATCTATCAACTAAAACTCGACGTTGTATCTTGCACCTCTGTTAAAAAAGTTTAAAGTATTCATTCTAGGAAATGGGCAGCAGCGGTCCCTGTGAAAGCAATATCTTGCACTGCGCTCGCCGATCCGACTGTCAAGTATGTTATGACAATACCCCCCGATAAAGGCCCTCCCCTTGTCCATAAGTAGACTGTTGTGACTGGTAAGGATTCTTTCCAGCCCTTTAATCTCACAATCGATACCAAAATTATTAGCGTAGCAGCCACACGTACCTTTCTTTAATACAGCCTAATTAATTTAAAAAGCCCCTTCCATGTCTAATTAGACCGTCATAAACACATACCATAACTGTAACGGACTACCTGCAATTTATTTACCTTGGTATAATTTATTTACCTGTCGGTATAATTATTTACCTTCGTAATTAGACTTCGCTACGGAAATAGGGGCTAAGACAATAATATTAACATATCGTTTTTACCCGACCGCCTCAGAAGGAGGGTTATTATATGTGTACTGCTAGCAAATCCACTAACCCATTTAAGGGATCAACTTATGCTGGTTTTTCTTTGTACTTATCAAGGAATACAGTATATTTTGGTCCCTTGAATGACAACCGATGTGGCGCAGTGGTTAGTATGCCTGCCTGCCACGCAAAGGTTCCGGGTTCAATTCCCGGTGGGGTCACTCACAAAGTTGATATTTATCACTTTGTGAATTTGTTCCCAGTCTGGTTAGGACATTGCAGGCTGAACCACCTGATTGTCCGCAAGTAAGATGGTTCCGTGCTTCGGATGGGCACGTTAAGCCGTCGGTCCCGGTTGCTGTCTATGATGGCGGTCGTTACACAACCATGTCAGAGGCCTGCTACTTGCAGTAGGCGGTTGAAAAACTCTGACACCAGGGTTCATCGGGTCGTTGAACGACTCGGTGTCCCACACGAAAAGAAAAATAGAAGATCTAAATCTATTTATCTACCTAAATAACTACTCATTATTTGCGAGTTATTTTCATAGACAGGAGATAATTTCATCTTAATGGATATTGAATGTAAGTAGTTTTCCTACATTATAATAAAACTTAATGTGTGAGGTATCTAAAAAGGTACGCAGGTATCTAGATTCTAGGTACTAAAATAACAATATTATAAACTAATTTGGAATTTTACTAGTGAATAATACCTACTAAAAAATCCGATAAAAAGGAACAATTTTCTCCATGAAACATAGGACTAAATTAAAAAAAAACTAATCATTTAAACAATCAATAAAGAATCCGAAATAAGTTGCCTATAAAATTTACAAAGACCTATTAAGAATAATCTTTTCTATCATACATAACGCACATTGTTATAGATGCCAAATCGTTCCATAAATTATTTACATGACAAAAGACATAGACATTACCAAAATTACATCGTATGACACAAATTGCCAATTTACCTATCAAATGTAATCTAAAAGCTAATACTAAAAACAGAACAGAATAATATCCTACGATACCATTACAAATATTACGAAATTACAGAAGTTATTAGTATTAATGTATGTTAATTGACCGTAAATCGGTGCAATTGGCCAATGGGAGCGCGGGAAAATCCAATATGGCGCCGGTTCCGGTCAGGGCTGGCAAATAACTCGTAATAACACGGTGCGTTATGGCTACGAAATTAGTTTCAATTGATTTTTTGTTTGGTTTATTGGTTTTTAGATAATAGTAGACGAGGGTTTGGAAACAATATTGTATTTACGTTGTTTTCTATTCAGAGATAGCAAAAATAAGGCGATCATTAAAATAATTAACACTTAAATTATTTAAATTATCGAAGTGTTGAAATAACTACAAGTAAATAATTAAATTAAAACGTTTAATAATGACGTAACTTCTACTTTCTACATGAACATTATTAGTTACGTTTAATTTTTTTATACTATTGCAGGAAGACTAACATATAAGCTGTTGTCTTTGACTGCCGCTGTTATACTCATTCACCTACCAGTAAAATACAAAACAGCTAATTAAAAACAAACAAACAAGAGACATTCAATTTGAACAAAATACATTACTGTGACATTACTACCTAGGTAAATAAACTATCAAATATTATTCAAAAATAGAGTGTACAATTAGTAGGTAGTTCTGTTTTGCAACCCTCTACATTATTCAACAGTATAGGGTCGTTTTGTAACCCTCTACATAGGTATGGGATGTAAGAGACAGCCCTGCTATTTTTTTCTTTTTCTTCTAATTGGTACTGATAGGGTTAATTCAGATCACGAAACTGAACAACGTTCCACAAGAAAATGTTTCAGGAGACGTATTTTTTTACCTCCCATTTAAAATCACGATTAACTAACTGCATTTACTATGGGAAGTATTTTTTTTACGTGTCCTGAAATATATTCTTATGGGAAGTTGCTCAGTTTCATGTTTTCAATGCACCCATCAGTAGATACACGGAGAGCTGTCCCTTTCACCCTACGTATACTTATCAAAGTGTACCTACAGTGTTATTTTGTGACCGAGTTTAATGTGAAATTAGATTACTCCCCCAGCCACGGAGCGTGAAGCCAAAGTAAACAACCGACACAAAATGGCGGGCTCTTGCAAGCAAGGTGTTCGAAAATTAAAATTATAGAGCCTTTGTTCCAATTTGTTCTTTTTTTTCGTAGGGCTGTAAGCTTGTAATAAAGTTAAGTATAGGGTGTAGGCTTTTAGTAACTACCTAACTACTACTGACTAGACTTCGAGTAGGTGGTAGTATTATCATGGATAGATAGGTAGGTCGGTAGGGAGGTAACTGATAAAATATGTGTTAGATAGGTATCTACCTATAGCTTAAGATTCTGACATGATAGTTCCCTAGCTAATCTTTACCTTATCTACCTAGCTGTGCCTATTAGTAACAAAAGAAAAGAGACAGGATATTTTATTCATTCATTTGCCTCTTCACATAAGGTTACAATTTTGATTTGTAAAGTAGGTACCTATCTAATTCGGAATTAGAAAGCATAGTCTGGCACAAAGCAGCGATATAGAATAATAAATATTATCTACAATTTGGTACCTAACATTGGCTGGTAACATTAATAAAAACAAAAATGTAGAGCCTCAGCTCAGGATGTTCTTTCAGCTTGCGGTATTTACGTAAAGCTATGCTTAGGTAAGAAAGTTTTCCATCAGAATCGATGCCTATGATCCTACATACCTACTTTAAAAATATTGGAGAGCTAATAATTCCATTATTAGCCGCAATTTTGCATGCCATAGCTACTGACCACCAAGGTAGATACCACAATACAGATTATAAAACCTAGGTAGTTATTAAACAATATCAACGCCTCTAAAAATACCTATGAGGGTAGAGGCAAGGTGTTCGGAAATTGTAGAGCCTTAGTTCTAATTTTGTAATTTTGCATAGGTAGTGTTAGTTATTGATTTTTACACTGTTGATTGTACATTCAATTGTTGCAATTTTTAAATAACATGTTGAAAAGGAATGATACTGCGTCTCGTCGTATGACGGACAAACATGATCAATCCCTTCGGTTTGGTTATTAACAAACAAAGATAGCACTACCAAGTTGACTACACAACCTTGTCCAAATATGAATAGAAACGCAGTACCAATCGAATACGCGGCGATGTAGTAAAGTTTAATAGTTGTCAAAGTTTTAAAATATAACGGTACCCTCTTGACATTCTGTATTAGGACTCTGGAGAATAAACGTGTAATGGTGTAAACTACTCCTGCATTATTTTATTTTAATACTTCAGAAGTGCTTTTCGAATTTTCCGCGTGCTATTTCAAGACCAAGCCATAAAGTCGCCGCGAGTTTTGCGTTTAGTGAGGCGGCGCCTGCACCAGGTGAAAAATATAATGGAGACATATGACGAACAAGAAGCGAATAGTGGAAAAACGACGTCATGGATCGTCCTGGACTGTTTCTGGTGCACATTAGAGCTCCCACTGTGACCATAATTCAAAGAGGTACGTCTGAAAGTTAATATAATAATTATATGTACCTATCTACCGTGTGCTGATAAGTGAACATATTAAAAGATTACCTACATTCTTATTGATATTTCAAAATATTGTAGTATCATGCCTTTGTCCTTTACGGGGTTGGCAGGACGTGATCGGCGATGGAAATGGTCATTCAAGATTTGTCACTTCAGAAAATGTTTGAGGGTAATTTCAGAAAATTTTGCATTCCATTGACCAAAATTGTAATATAAAATGGAGTTTTTTTTAATCCTATAGTCGATTTTTACGGCCCTCGCTTTGAGTGAAATGGCGTGATGCTAGTCTAAGCCGGTATCACACGGTATCAGTAATAATTCTAATACATTTTTTCTACTTCTTGGTATATCGCCGGCGGGCCCTGGCAAAATATATCGATCTAATGAGGTGATGATCGGCTGCCGACGGCTGGTGAAAGGTGGCGGCAGATACGGATTCCTGGACGGTCGGCTTTGGGACTTTGCAACTGAAACATTGCATTATGAAGGGTCATCTCACGAAACTATTTGAATTACAGGTGCGTAAACCAGTTCTGATGATAACTATGGTGCTTTCATTGGTCGAATACTTAATTAGTTGTGTGTCGAGAATCTAATGCACTGTCATCTCAAGTGCGCGAAGTTGTAGTAGGCATCTGGCCTCTGCGACGGTATCAATAATGTCAGTTGATGTAATTTTAATTTTATCTATTCTGGCTAGTTTTCTTTGAACCACATGTGTAGGTAACACAAGAAAAATACATTATGTTCTTGATATCAATTTATTAAATTTCCAATGTTATTTTTGATTACATGTTGCGACGTTGGTTGGAGTGAGCCATCATATAATGGCAAAGACAAGAAATGGAATTTTGCATCGCCAACGTTCAGCGACCGATGTAATGGAAAGGAGACCATCGATAATTATTAGTTGGTATAAGTGGACATTTGAATATTTGATATCGATACGGTAATATTACGTAATGTTAGGTAAACGAAAGTATTTTTAAAGTAAGTTAACAAGTAAACAGATAAACGAGTATCAGTTAAATGAGTAAGCAATGTTAATAAAGTTTAGCAATTTTGACATGACAAATGTGTCAAAAAAATAGAAGTTATTTATCATATTGTGACAAAATTAATACAAAAACAGGTGTGTACCTAACTATGTAAATTTTTGTAACGATAGAAAAACATACCCTATGTTTTTCTATCGTGCTTTCGGAGGGCACGTTAAGCCGTCGGTCCCGTGCTTTCGGAGGGCACGTGAAGCTGTCGGTCCCGACTACAGACGGCGGTCGTTAAATGCTGAACCCGGGTTTGTCCTATTTTGAAAAAAGGGTAGTGTCCCACAAAAAAGGGAAATGTCCCACAATCATAACGGGTGTGTCTCATAATAATAAAGGGTTTGTCCCATAAATATAAACGGGTATGTCCCACAATGAAAAAGGGTTTGTCCCATCCATAGTGAAAATTATGTTCGCCTAGTAATGAAAAATGGGTGTTTAACAACAAAACAGGGTTGTATACCTAAAAATAAAAATAAAGAAAAATAAAGTAACACGACCAAGTGACCCAAAAAAATAAATAAACAGAAAATAATATATAATTAAACATGTAATAAATTTCAAAACTAAGTTTAATTTCAAATTAAAAGTAAGTGAATAACGTGGTTTGTAATAAATTGAAAATAATAACATAGTATAAAAATGAAACAAATAAAATGGTTGAAAATAATATAACCAAAACAAAACGCTGAATGAAAATAATATGTATGAAAAAAAAACTATTTGTTTCCGAATATACAACACAATTAATAATTGAAATTTATTATTCTTTTTTTTGCAATTTTTATAAAATGTTTGAACAGCTTAACAGAAGTAAATGAAATTCAGATTTAAAATTTATAATCCAGATTAAGTCTTTGTAGTATAAATAAAGTGCTTCAAAAATAATTTAGGTAATTAAAAATTGAGTCCTTAAATTATAACAATTACAAGACATTCAAGAAAGTAGATTTTAAAAATACTATCTGAAGTTATAATCTGATACTTATTCAAATAATGCATAACAACCAGTGTGCATTTAAGTTAAAATGACTACGAATAAATCATAACAAGTCAGGAATCACGGGTTCATTCCATCGAGTTTGAAACATTGAAAACAGGGTTTGTCCCACAATAATAAAGGGTTTGTCCCACAATCACAACGGATATGTTCCACAATGTCTAAATTATAATTCGATGGCAGGTGTGAGATACTGTAATAAATAAAGTCTAAAAGCATTAACAATAACATGTAAGAGATGAATGAGTTTGAGACAGGGTGAGACCACAGGTTGACCATGAATAAAAGTTGTTATAATGTTTGATTAACTTGAATTTTGATAGTATTTCCTAAATACTACAGATGTTTGTACTTAATTATATTGTTTATCAATTAAAATATTTTTATAGCAGCATCATCTGTGTAATGTTAATGAAAGAACACATAAATAGATTTAACAATGAATATTATGAACATGAACTATATTACACAAATCAATGCGATTAATATTGTTTTAAAAAAATATGTATGCTTCATTTTCTGACATAATTTAAAACAGTAATGAATGGGTCGAGACATTTTCACATTTGTTTTTATCGAAATATGACATTTAAAACATGTTTATCAGCTACTCTGAAAACGTATATAAAAATAAATCAAGTACAGATGGATAACAAGAATTTTTGAGTGGTTATGACCAGTTATTTTCAATCTCATGTTTTAAAATATGTAGAATAAGATTATTTACAATAATACGTAATAATAAGTTATATTATATAATTAACAATATAATTATTTTGAGTACAATATAAAAAAATACGTACCTAAGACATGAGTAGTTAAAATAAAAATATATACTTGTATCATTACGAGGACGCAATGTATCATTATCAGGAATGGCCGAGTAATTGAGTAATTCGCTCAGTAAGGTTTTACAAAATAATATTTTTGCGAGTAATAAAACTTTAAATATTAGGATGTAAATATTTATACTGTGTCAAGATTGTTGTAAATAATATTGAAATTAAGATTGTTAAAGAAATGTTTTGAATATTAAGACTGTTATGAATATTCTGAATATTAGAATTGCTGAAAGTGTTTTGAATATTAAGATAGATGATTCTTCTAAAAATATTTTGAACATTAAGATTGTTGTAAATTTTTCGGATAGTAATATTGTTGTAATTGCTTTGATTTGAAAGGTTGAAAATAGCGTAACAAAAAGTGTAAACTAAGAACGTTTTTTATGTAAGGGTTTATTTACGAGGGCGCAATTAAGATTCAGGATGGCCGAGTGTTAGTTATTGATTTTTACACTGTTGATTGTACATTCAATTGTTGCAATTTTTAAATAACATGTTGAAAAGGAATGATACTGCGTCTCGTCGTATGACGGACAAACATGATCAATCCCTTCGGTTTGGTTATTAACAAACAAAGATAGCACTACCAAGTTGACTACACAACCTTGTCCAAATATGAATCGAAACGCAGTACCAATCGAATACGCGGCGATGTAGTAAAGTTTAATAGTTGTCAAAGTTTTAAAATATAACGGTACCCTCTTGACATTCTGTATTAGGACTCTGGAGAATAAACGTGTAATGGTGTAAACTACTCCTGCATTATTTTATTTTAATAGTAGATAATTTGGCTACTACTGAATGGGTACTTATTTTGTTGCTAACATAGGAGAACATGTTTTTTCATATTATATTTCATTGGTAGGTACCTCGTAGTCTACTTAATCTGTGATATCAACTGATGTAACAGCGACTCATACCTACTTATCTCATGCTATTTAAAATAAACCTAGACGTAGGTAGCTACCTACTTAGGTAGGTAAGTACTGGGGATACTGGCAACTGAGTAAAATTACATTAGAATTTGAAATTGGAACATAAACTGTCATTTCATTTTTATTGTTCATCTTTTAGAGATGGGACACTTTTCAATGCAATAAACGAGTACCTAAGTAGTCATTAACAGGAAGGTACTGCTATTTCGTAAAAAAAAAGCAACTTTTTTCAGTTCATTCGTTTCACAACTTCAGTGCCATGGATTTTGTGTATCTTTTGAATAAATGCAAAAAAAAACCGTTCAAGATTTGGATTTTTTAATAGGCAGGTAGGTACTTATCTATTTCTTTAATAATAAATCATAGAATAACATAAAAGTTAGGATAATAAATGCGCAAAAATACCCAAATTGTGGCGTGTAGGTAAATAGGTAGGTATGTGCCTACCTACCGCAGTTTGAAGTTGAGTTGAGTAAATAAAACCAAGGCACAGCCTTAAAAGGTGTCAGTTTAGGTAGGTAGGTACCTACGACAGGTGACTTCTTAGGTATTTCTAGAATCCATTACAGCTCTACCTAGTCGCTTTTCTACTTAGCAGGTTTATGAACTCTATCTATTTTACAGTTGGAAAACAATTAATTTCAATCAAAACGATTAATTTTCCATTACATTTTATTAACTATAAAGCAAAGTTAAACAAATATTTACGATAAAAGGGTACGGCCCTTTAACGATTTTCTTTACCTTTCGACTTCTAATAAATAACATAAATTTTACGCTGCAACATAACAAATTAATAAGTTCTTAAGCTAATTGCTTCGGCAAAGTTCTAAGCAAAAACTTGAGCACTTAACCGATGAACTATAAATGAAGGAAAGTGGCCATTTCTCCAGTGACAAACGTCGGCTTATCGACGCTAAATAATGGAGGCAGCAGTTAGACTGCGTCTTCATCCCGGCAATTAACGACCTTACCCCTCCCCCCCGCCCCCGACCCGCGCTCGCCTCGCCCCGACTAAATTAATCACACCACGAATCTTGCCCCCCAATCCAGGGCCGGATTAAAAAGTTTTATTGGAGAGCCGAGTGTGACAACCAGACGCGCCTCGCGCTCCCACGCCCACCAATCGAGACCCGCCGGCAATACGCTCCCGCTCCCCCATTGGCTCACGATCCGCAAGCCACGCCCTCCTTCGACGCCCGGCCCAGGGCTGTCACACGCTACGTCAGTTGTCCGAGGCGCGCCGACCCGTCAGCCGTATCCCGTGTTAGCGTGGTGTCTTGTGAAATAAACAATAGCGACGGAACACTGCGACAATTTCTGTGACTGTTGTGTGATGGATGTGTGAACCGATGATGGAGGAGGAGTCTATGTCCGGACACAGCTGTTCTGAGGACGATATCAGCGTGGGTCGGCCGTCGCCGGCCCCGTCGCGCTCGCCGTCGCCGCACGACTACTTCCGCCCGCTGAAACGGTTGAAGATGGCTTCCGAGCCGGCAGAGGAAAGACGAGGAGATGGAGTGAAGAGTTTCTCTATTTTGGACATTTTATCGCACAGTCCGCGGACGCCGCCGCGTATCGTGCGGCCGTGGGATGCGTCAGGGTTCGAGAGGTTGCAGCGGTTGCAGCGGCTGGCTGGTGCCGCGTTGCTCGATGGGGAGAGGTGGAGGTTGGCGGCGTTGGGGCTGTTGAGGCCTAGAGATATGGCGCCAGCGGAATGCTGTGACTCCGCGTCAGAGCGGTCGTCGTCAGCATCAGACTGCTGCTCGGAGCCGCGGCGCGCGTCGCAGGCGGGCTCCACGGCGCCTCACACGCCGCTCGACGCACTATTCCACATGACCAGCAAGACCTTCGAGGCGAACAACTCGGAGAGTGGAGGTAAGTTTGTTTTGTTGTTCTCGAAACTCCTCCGGTGGGCTATAAAACTTGGCGTTAGCGCCGCAGTAACAGCTAAAACAAACTTCGATTAAAGTAATTCCACCGTTTTAGTGTCTTGGATCGCACTGTTTATATTCTGTTTTATTGCTTGAAGTTTTGCCTGGAAGTCCTCCAATAAAAATCCTATAAGACAGCAATCTTGGCTCGGACTTGGCTGTTAATGGGCGTTCGCTCGGTGGTATTCGTAATTAATTGATCGTTAATTCTTTTCTAATTGCCCCTTTTGTTTCGGGCGAACGGAAATAAACTATTATCTTTCTTGTTTGGAAAACCATCTCTAACTACGTTTGTTTAATTGGTTATAGATTTTGTTTTGGTTCATTGATTAAATATGTTGATACAACCTTTCTTTTTAAATTAAACGACTATTCTAATAATAGGAAAGTGAATAAACTTCTTGATTTTCCACTTAGCAGTAGCAAAAAGATGTAGGTACCTACTTATTATATTTGATTAAAATAGATCTACATTGACAAAAACCCGCTCATTGTCTTAAAAAATAACGAGTAAATACTTAGTAGGTAACAATAACACCTGCTAATTAATAACAGGCCAACCACATTTTTGGCTGGCTGTCAAGATATTTATATATAATTAGCGTTTGTCTGTCTGTCTGTCGCAACGGCTGATGTGTTGTATATGCGGATTAATTACAACTAATTGGGGGCCATTCGTTGTCAATTGTGCGTTACTGTTACACTGCTACTGTTGTTACTGTAACTGTTATTGGTGACAGTTAAATTTGGCACCAAACTGATGCCTTATATCTTTTGATGGTATGTCAATGACTCTATTTTCGGAATGACTGTGTTTTATGAATGTCAATTAACAAATACTTGATTAATTTTAATTAGGAACTGATAAGAACACGGTAGTGAAACTTGTCATTAAATAACTTGCTCTACATTTTTTTTAGTAATGATTTTAAAATTTCTTTCATGTTTCAATCAACAGGAATATTTCAAAAACTTTTTTCCTTTTTGTATCCATTTCAAAACCAAAACACACCCCTGTAAAACTAACAACTTCTACAATAAAATATAACTTAGGTACATTACCAAATCCATTACTTTAAGATAATTCTAAACCTATTACTTAGGTACTTATTTCATAAAACATGGCCGAATATCTGCATACCTACGGCCTACTTATTTACCTAACCTATTCATAGCCTTAGGCTTAAAACCAAATACAGTTTAGTATACTTACCTGCAACGATTTGGCATAGGTAATGAGACTGGTATCAAATATAGCCCTAACAGCGGTATTGCTGTAACAATTACTCCCACTTGGAACTGTTACGATACCTATTAGAGGTCTACCAACACAAATTTACACACATTGAAGTTTTAAAATTTTTGGTTAGTTTACTAATTTGTCGATTAACCCTAGTATTTTTAATCGTAAAAATTTGAGCAATATGTCTGGAAAAGTTCTATTTAAATATGAAACTTAAAAGAAAATTGTCTATAAAATAGCCTTATCCGTTAAAGCTTTCTTTTTTCAAATTCACTTCAAGTGTATCAGTACCTACTCTTCTACTACGTTTTTTTATATTGAACGCTAATGTTTAAATTATGAAATACAAAAAACACAGTAAAATAAATAGCTAGTCTGCTTGGTAGGTATATGATTAGCAAAGCATTGCAATATCCTGTATCAGATTACCTACCTTCCAAGTGCCAACTATAAACCACTTAGCATTTCAAAATATTATCAAAGAATAAATAAAAAACAGATGAGCAATTATTACAAATACTCGCCTACACCTCGTATAGGTAAGAGTTGTTCCACTTTGTTCCAAAATTCATTGTGCGTGCTTAGTTCCTTTGCAACCTCCTAAGAAATTATTCTTATACTAAGGTATTCACTGCTGCCCAAAGTTTGCAATTTTATGAGTATAATCTCTCTTAATTTTGACAGGACGTTTCCATATAGGTACACATCTTAGCTATTCCTGTCATTAAACTAAAAAAAAAACCTTTTCAATTTGGCTTGCATGGCCAAATTGAAAAGGTTTTTTTTTACTTTAATGACAGGAATAGATAAGATGTTTATATGGACCTGTTTGATTTCTAATACTGAGCAAAATAAAGGTAGCTTAGTATCTCAGTAAAAATGTGTATAATAAATAATCTTATCACAAATCATGTAAAGAAGCCGCTGCCTTTAAAATTAGGGATACACGTAGAAAAGTTGGTTAAACACCATAAGAATATTATTTTCTTTAATATTATTTGAACGAATAATATCTCAAGAATTGTGATCTTACACTATGTTATTGAATACAGCTGCTGGTTTAAGTTCGATATGCTTCTAAGAGGTGGCGGTTCAACGGAATACATAATGGGATATACAGGGTTATTTTTTAGTCAGTGCGCAAACTTTGCAGGATGTTTCTGCTCGTGATTCTGAACAACTTTTTCTATGGGGCCACCGCTGAAATCTAAAAAAATTTTTTGGGTTTTCCATACATTTTTGTCGAGTAGGTATGAATTTTTCTATGGAACACGCAAAAAATTTTTTGCGAATTCGCAGGTGGCCCCATAGTAAAAGTTGTTCAGAATCAGAGTTCAGTAGAAACACCCTGCAAAGTTTGCGCACTGACTAAAAAATAACCCAGTATTTAGAGCGCAGTAGAATACACCTCCTATTTGCTCATTTGATCGTCATTAGCAATCAACACGAGTTTCTTTGACACGTATACGTTTATATTTATGTATGTGTTTATATTTACGTAGTTAATATGAATTTGATGACTGTCGGTCTGTCTGTACTGTAACAAACTTGGTAAAAAATAAGTATTATCTACCTACTTTGTATTATTGCAGCTTGTATGAAGGAAATTAACACATTACAGACACTTGGGTGTAATTTATAAGTTTGTACGTACCTACTATTTAAATAATTCACATTTCTACATGGCGTACAATGACTGCCTTACCTATTATAATCTAATTTTGCTAGCTTAGAGCGCTCATAAGCTTTTCTAGTACTATCAAATAAAGCCTGTAGGTTAATACGTTCCTTCTCAAATCATGAAAGCTTTTGGTTTTTTACATTATCTTAGCTTATTTACTCTTTGACCTGACATCAAGATATAATTATGTATGAGGGATATTATATTGAGGGATATACAAGGTTAATACAGCATTATTTGGTATACCTAAGCAGGAACTACCCAAATGGTTCAACATACCTAAGCTCGTTAAAAGATACAAAATCACTCACAAAACTAAACCCAACTTAAAAATTATATAGGGTTTAAAGGACAGATCTCCAAATAGTAATTGGAGTAGGTACCTGTCAAATACTGATAGAGTGCATTCTTTTCAAAAGAAAATATTTCAGGAAATGTAAAAAAAACACGTTACAAAAATAAGAAAAATACAGACACAAAGGCGGGCTTATCCCATTAAGAGATCTCGTCCAGCCAAACTTTGAAAGACATCATATTATTTGTTTTAATAGGGTCGACGCGCGGATCGAGAAGTAGATAAACATGCGAACATTTACCAAGTCATTTTATGTTATGTATGTACTTCTTATACTTCATCAAGTCCTTCAATAATTAATCTGTCATTTAATTACTTACACCAATGACGTACGCTTTACGTCCACTTTAAGCATAAATTGTCATATTAACGACAAGCTCCAAGGGTACGACAGTTAAACCTTCATTAACCTTTTGAATGCGCATGCTAATAAGTTTAATCATGTAACAATATAAGTACCTATAGGTACACTTGTGCTGTATAGTTACATCGTGTAACGAAAATGGATAAATATCTGAAAAAAGGTCATGGTAAGAAACTAAACGAATGTCGATTCGACAGTTGAAAATCCCATATAGGACGGACGACCAATTTTTGTAGATACGGTCGCGTTCAAAAGTGAAGCAATGGCCTTCATTTAAGGTTTGATATAACTTTTATCCAGAAATAGGATTATATTAAAAACCTATATTCTAACAGGGTTTACTGAACTTTATCAGAATAGACATTTTCAATATAATCCTATTTTTGGATAAAAAGTTATATCAAACCTTGGTCTCCACTTTTGAACGCGACCGTATATATCTACCTACATAGTTATTTAGAAATTCATTTGTAGGCATTGTGAACTCTTTCGGGGATAAGCATGCCAGCTAGTTAGCTATCCTAAACTAAGCTAACTTTGAAGCTGCACCATGATTTACCAAATACATTAAACTATTATATAAATCTCATAAGCTGAATACTAGCCATAAATACACTCCTTCGGTGGTCGTTTAGGCATTTTATACTGACTGCTATGTCGAAACATCCACAACTAACGGAACAATCTCCAATAGAGACGCATAATGTCCAACACATTGCAATAATAAATGACCACACGATCAGTAATGCCAGTGATCGAAAAAATCGAGTGAGATATACTAACACGGATAATAGGTACCTACAGGGTGTGCCCAAATAGCCGGTTACGAGAAAAAAATCGAAATTACAGAGCGGTCGATCATAATTGAATGATTCCCGAACGGACATGTGCGGCGCCGCGGGCTGTCATTAGTTTGTGTGAGCAACTTTTTTTAAATGTCATCGAATTGTTTTTTTTTTTCAATAATTGCCAGCCAGGATCTAAGGATAGGTGAAATGGCAAAAGCGGTCGATGACGAGGCGTCCGCACCAATTTGCCAATTTATTCAGTGAAATGAATAGGTACCTAGGTACCTAATTATTGCCTTTTCACAGAATACTAAATATTATAAAATTTTAATGAAATAATCATCTTCAATGAAATTGAATTAAATAAGAGAGACTTGGATCAAATTTCAAAACTAACCTACTTTCTATTTACCCGCCTCTCTAAACCTCACAAAAATGGGGCAGAATTTATCTAACAGTCCCTTTTAATTAACCATAAATGCGTTTTAAATTAACACCATTAGCCCCACAACAGCCAGCATTACCCACTCAATAAAATAACAAATCAATGGGGCCCCGTCCCATGCAACAATGTTACACGCATTTCAAAAGGGAACAAGAAAAAAGTGCGAATGCAAAAAGCGGCATTGTTGCTGGCACAAAAGAAGATATCATTCCAAATTCGAAATTCGAAAAAACACGTTCCATACGCGTTGATTAACATGTTAAATGAACTGGCCATTTGTCATTCGTAGGCTTGATTGAGGAAGTCATCTTGTATATGTATAGGAGCGGAAATAATATTTTTTCTACATCCCCCTGTAGAGCATTAGTATCCATATATTATAGCGGGCATTAGACAAATGATACGAACTGTATCACGGATATAATAATGGGTTGGAGTGTCGTTTCCATACCAGGAATCGAGGGTTTTGTTATGGGACGTAACACCGGTGTTTGATAAAATACCGTGCATTTACTAACTAAGTAGCTTTCAAGTTAATCATACTTAATAATAAGAATTTTTATTGCATTGCTTCTTATGAATTTTACTAATGAAAAAAAAAACATACTGATTTAAAATTACATGACCAAAGTTTTTTCATAATATGCCTACAACAACCACCTACCTGTAATCTAAATCTTTGTACATACACGTGTACAAAAATATTATAATACACATCATTAAGGTTGCAAGGTTACATACACTAACGCGGTAATGCTCAGTTCTTGCGTATGCGCATTTGATATACAGGGTGTTAGGAAAAGTGCTGAAGTTATTTCAAGGGGTAGAAAGAATAGAATTCAAAACCTATTCAAAACGTAACAAGCGTAGAGTTACAAAGGGTTAAGTAAAGTTTACTAAGCGCTCGATATGTTGATACGTGACAAAAATGTTATCTGATTTCCAATAATATTAATTAGTGAAACCCAATTTGTTTTTATAGACTGACTAGGTGGTATGCTATGCTGTGTATGTCTTTCCATTTTATAGGTATTTAATACTTACCAATATGCCTTTTATAGAAACATTGTTGATACTTTTCCTTACACCCTGTATAATATATTCACCTAAATGTCTGTCTCCGTGTGTGTATAAATATGACATTATTGTCATTACTAAGATCAAATCGGTATAATCGTGAATAGTTACATTATAAATAAATAGCTAGATAGGTGGCTCTATGTAATGGGTAGACAATTTCATATTGTGACATTATGTAGATATGGCGTTTCTGATTGCTAGTATAAATGTCATCCTAATCATTGTAAAGCTCATTACTATAGGAAATAGCTGTATGTACTAGGTATTCAGTATAAATGAGACGGTTTCGTATTATATGACGTTTGAAATGCATTAAAAAACAGAAATATCTAAAAATCAAACAAAAAAACATGTGCAATTTATTTTTTAATGAATACCGTAATGACAGGATCTTCACTTCTGCTTATGTATTTGGCATAAGAGAATTTTCTTTTCCAAAACGTTTAAATGGAAACTTTTTTCCAAAGGCTTTCCTTGAAAGTGATGTTTATGGAAATTTATGAAATTAAAATAAACATCACCCTGTATTTAATTAAACTGTTATCATAACGCATAACTAACGGTGTTACGAAAACTATAAACCGCAAAACGCATACGGGGTGTTAGGGACGGTGTAACGAAAACTTTGCAGGCGTGCTCAGACCATGAAACTGAACAACTTTTACTATGGAGCCAATGGTGGGAAACGAAAAAAAATTTCTGACCTCCCATACAAAGTCAGTCAGCTGATCGTGAATTTTGTATGGGAAGTAGAAAATTTTTTTTCGTTTCCCACCATTGGCTCCATAGTAAAAGTTGTTCAGTTTGATGGTCTGATCATGCCTGCAAAGTTTTCGGTACACCGTCCCTAACACCCTGTATTTTCAAAAAAGGAACGTCTCCACGTCGTCGACACTTGCATTCACCCGTTCCGTTTCAACTCCATTCGGATTATTATATTTTATTATCCCACAAATTATGCCTCCTGTGGGGTCCAAGGTGTCAGTCCTGGCACGTTTATATTACCCTCTATTACGAAAAAAAAATAGAAAGAAAAAAATAATGGCCTTACGAAAAAGGCGGCAAGTTTTTTCTTTTCGGCCAGCTTCTGCTCGAGCTTTTACACGAATAATGCCAACGGGTCAGAATCGCTGACTAATTGATTGTGAATAGGGCGCTTTATTGGGAGGCAATCGATGGGGTGCATGTTCCAAATTCAATTTATGTGAGGAAATGACTTTGAGCAGGAAATAATATCGATGTTTGATATTCTTGTGAGTTCTGCTTTTTGAAAGTGAAACTTACCTACTGACCAACGTTATTTTCATTTCTTTACACCGAAATGGAAAATGTATATGTGTGGAAAATCCTACAGCTGATTAAAGAAAAACAGGGTTATTTAGAAACTATGTTCTAATCACTCGGATAATAATTACCTAATTTGCATTGTGCTAAGAATGGACGGTACTTTAAATTATTTAAAAACATAAGAGATCCTCTAGAAAATCTTTCTAGTTCATAATCACATTTTCAAGCGTTCTCTACGTACGTAAGTACGAAATCAAACCTGTCCACAAAACCTTCAACAAGTTCATTCAACATCTCTCAACCCGACCACAATACTACAACCGTCTTACATCAAAACGATATCCCCATATCTCTTCCAACTACATTCCCGGCACCTTAGTCACAAATATCATTAATACGATCAAAGCGCCGCGCGTATTTACAAAAACACCTTAATTCGGCCCGGGGTGCCGGCAAATGTGGGGCTATTAAATAATGACCTGCTGCCGACTCTGTAATCTCCGATATTGTAAAGCCCGCGCGCTAGACAAAGGTGCGAGCTTTTGATTGTATTGTCCGCTCGATTGATTAGGGTGCGATACTTTTATTATTGTAAGAGATAAGAAGCTGATATCGAATACTTGTCTCTTTTAATTGATATGATTAGTTTACCAAGATTCAATTTATTTTATATTTTTTACATATATTACCTATCCTTCTACACAAGAATAACAAACACTAAAAAAGGAAGGAAGTCTAAAACTTAAGACAAAAATAAAACTTTATTTCCTTATCTCTAACGCAGATCAAGAAAAGATACTTACCTTTTGAAAGCCTATGTCAAGTTAATAATTAAATTAATCCAAAACCACCTGCTAACCCTAACACAATAGAAATTATGAAAAAAAGATAACTCGTCTCGTTCTAACCCCCAAGGATAAACAAGGATGGAAAAGCAAGGTGTGGTTTTATGGGCATATTAGTAAATTTGTTTGAAAAGAAAATTAGTTTGATGGTTTTTGTAGCCCCCATGAGTTTCATTTTGGCATTATAGGATGTTATAATTTAAATTACATTACCCTTGCGGGGTAAGCAGAGCGTAAACGACTGTAAATAACGGCCATTTACACCAAGTCTGACAAAAGTTTGAGTCATTCAGAAGAGGTACATAAATTCTCTGATAGACAGATACTTCCTACTTACATTCCCACATTTCAAATGATTTATTCCCCATCCAATGGGTGGGCTTATTAAACTAAATAGGGCTTGGTTATGGGGATAGATAAGTTCCCCATACATATGGGCTCTTCTGTTATTATTCCCATTAAATTTATAAATAGAATTAAATACAGTACAGTGTAATAGACATAGCAGTTAAAACGTGTATGAAAGCTTTGTATGTTGAATCTAGCTGCCTATTGTTAAACTTACCGGAGGTAAAAAAAAGGTATTAACAAGCTGAAAGGAGGTCAAGCTCAAGGTACCCATGAAACTGAACAACTTTCCCCATGGAACATGCATGGGGCAAAATATGAAAAAATTTACCTCTCATCATAGTAAATCACCCAGCTAATCAGCGATTTTGTATGGGAGGTCAAATTTTATTTTATCATTATATTTCTACCCATGTTCCATGGGGAAAGTTATTCAGTTTCATGAGAATCTACACCTCCTTTTGGATTGTTATACCCTTTTGTTACTCCATGTATAAGATTTATGTATAAATAACCTAAAAGTTCTATAATCTTTACATACTTAAAGTGCCCATTATAAATACCGAGCCACGCCCCGAAAGTCCAAAAACAATGCATAAAAACCTTTGCACCTTTAGTTAAGTCAACCAATTACTGAAGTCCCCACACCTGACTCCAAAACAGACCTTAAAAAACTAAACTTAAAAACACATAATTGGTTAAAGCGCAGGTCGAAAAAATCAATAGATCGATATAATATACCGAAATAGATCAATTAGCTTATCTAAATCAATATCTGGGGGTGGAAAATGGAAATAGAAATTGAAGTTCGGCTCTGGGCAGGTGTGCAAGGGGCCTAACCTTTGTAGGAGGTACATTAGTATGCACAAGATATTTTTTAATATTTTGAATGTAGTTTTGGTACCTAATCTAAATAGCACTGAGAAAGCAGAAGTTACTTACTTACTTTTAACATTTGCAGTTTTGTCAGTTTGGGGTAAATTAAACAGAGAGAATAAACTTTTGCCTAACATAAGTGATAGATAATTTATGTATTGCAATCTCAAAAATTGATTCATAAGATCAATATTATTGAGTTAAAAACAAAAAAGGTCTAAAAAGAAACGCTGAAAGTTACTTCGATTTTTCAGATTGCAATACCTAGATTAGGTATAGGTATCTTTCACTTATGTTAGTGCAGAGTTGCCTCTATGGTATGATAGTCTGTGTTTGGTCTCAAGATCCGGAATTCCGGAGACCCCGGTTCGATTGGGTCAATCATCGACTTATTATTCCTCACGTCCCAGACGTTCAGTGTTGAAGTGTAAAATCAAGCCCTTATGAGTAGTTCACTTCAGAACAGGCGCTGCTACTCTATTGTGTGGTTTATAATTGATGAACCTGTAGTCAAGACAGCCACTGAGCAACTCCGTTCATACTCTGACCACTACTTTTAACACCTGTCAATCCTGTCATGGCTTACGGCAAATCGTTTTCCAACGCACACTTTGATCTATGAAAAAATAAAATATAGTAACAAAAGTTTTACATGCGAGTGATTCGAACCCAGAACTTTCAGCTTACCATGCACTAATATCACTAACCATTGAGTTATCGTGTTGTATTCTAATTTGTGACTGCGCCATCTATTAAAACAGTTTAGTTACAAAATAGGTATTCTCAATTTGTTTGCTCTATTTATTTTTCTCTTACCTACACCACTTATAAATTGTAGCAAAACCGCAATGTTATATTTAAATTTTCACGTTATCCAATGGAAGTTTCACATAAAATGGGCCATATGGTCACTCAAAACATACATTGTATCAGCGAAATTATCAAGGCTTTTATAAAACACGATAAATTAACCAAATTTTAAACTTTCATGTTTTTATAAAATGTTTATACAAAGAAGACTTTTGGGCAGAAAATTGTTCATCGCGATGCGATCGTGCAACCACAAAAATAAATTGTACTTACATTTTATTTAATGAAAACTGGACCTCGAGGCTGATCAAAATACAATAAAAGACTTACTTTCACAACATTACAAACATGTATTTTAAAAGTTTTCATGTTTTCAACACCATCACGACTGTTGCCTTTTATTTGTCGAACATATGTATCAAGCAATTTGAATTGTTTCAATATTAAAAGTTCTCGATAAAAGCACGTTGTATATTCGCTTTCAATGAGACAAAAGAATCGAATATAATATCGATATTGACCGATTCGATTCGCAGAAACATCGATTGTCTTGCATATGAATCGAGCGCGGTTTATACAAGTTGGGACCTCGGTCACGACAATAATTTCTTTGGTTTATTAATAACACTTATAATTCAAGTGTAAGTGTTTTGTAAAAATATGTAAGTATAATAAAACCTCAACCCATTTGTACATATGGTAACACCACCACCGTTTAAAACTTATTTAATAGGTAAATAATTATGAACGCTTACAATTAATTTTTTTGTTAATCTTAAAATAATAAAGAATTATTTTTACTACATAATAATGAGGTTTTAAGAGACTCTTTAAAAAAGTTTAGTGTGATTTAGGTTTTTTTATCTTTGTAAACGAAAACAAAACATATTTTTTAATCTTTGTCGTTGTATTCACAGCTTTAAGATAAAGCAATCTATTAGCCACGATTAGTCTCACTCCGCAACACATGATAAGGCTCGACTACACTGCAATCTGCTTAATTGAATTATGTTTACAAATGGCCAGTGTGTCACGGGGTTTACGGTCGCCGCGCTCCTCCCCGATTGGCTGGTTTGAATTTAGAACAATGGCGGACAATGATAGTGCGTAAAGGGAAGGGTGAGCTTGACTGTCACCGTTCAGTGAAGTTTGCTTTGTATAGTTTCTTTGGAGTCCCTACAATGTACAACATAGTATTGTACAGCATAATATTGGCCGTCAGAGGAATGTACGACGTGATGGAGCACGACATGGTGGATGGAATCAAAACAATGTCGCCATCCATCACCCCGTACCGAAAGTGCACAGGGGTGGATTGCACGACATGATGGTTGGAGACATCACGTGTTGTGGTAGAATAGTGATGTGACTGGATCGATAATATTTTATGCATTTCTAACTTAATCGATATTGTTTTTATATTTAATATATTCTTTAGTAAGCTTGGTCGCTCACTTCGTTCGCTCCAGGGGGTCACTGTTCTAACCTAACCTAACCTACTGTGTCGGATTTGTGTTAAGTATGTTTTTTTTACTGCGGGGGGCTGCGCCCCCCAAACCCCCCCTTGTGGGGGGGCTTTGCCCCCCCCGTCCCCCCCTCCGTGGGTTGCCTTGCATGTCATGTTCCAATAATAAATCGATAACTCGATCAAAGTCAACACTGTCACATCACTACATCCGCTGTGACGTCATTTGTTTTGATTCCATTTCCACCCCTGTACATTATTGGTCCGGGCCCGTATTTCAAGACCATCCATCCATCACGTTGTACAATGATCTGCTGTACAATACGCTGCCGTGCCTTAACCTGCTGTACATTGAGTATGTCGTGCATTGTGGTTCCCCTTTCTTTGTATAAAATATCAACCTTTCTTCCAATTGATTATTGTTGTAAAGATTATAATAATATTTTCATTAAAATACGGCTGCTTGATCGAATAGGTAGTCCATATTTGACATTTGTCAAACTTATAATAGAAGACATACCAACCAAGAAAAATAGACCTTTTAATCGTAGCATTAACATGATTTTGACAGCTGTCAAATATGGCCAACTCGAATGGCCGTACTGTAGTTAGGTACCTCTCCTAATGTAAATTTACATGCGTATTTCCAACGGCACAATAAGCAGTAGACCTGCACAGTAAAATGTAAACAATCATTATTAGTTTCTGTTCTAGCGTCTCCAATTTGCTTAGAGTTGTAGATTTAATTAACTCTATTGTGGAGTAAGATTGTTGCGGTATGTGATATTGATATGATATGGTTTTATTGTTTTAATTGTTGAAATTAATTTAGTATTTTTTGCTGTAAATTTTTTGGGTAACAGGGTTATAAAATAAGCATATGTAAGTAGAAGATCAACGTACTCTTGAAACTGAATAGGTTTTTTGAACGACATATACATACCTACATAACTAGTTCAAAATATTTGGCCCTACCATTCAAAATGAATCGTCAACTGATAAATAAGGTATTACGAGTGGTCCAAAACGTTCCTTGGACAAGTTTTTCAGTTTCATGTCATGAGTGCACCTACATGTAACAGACGACACCTAAATGTAGATAAATTGATTTAGCATCTAAGTACCTAGAAGTATCTGAAAAGTTGTAACAAAAAGCTTTCTAATCTCATTTAACTCAACTAAAATTAACCTCACTTTCAACAAACCGTGCCTGTGTTACAAAATCCTTTCGCATCCTTGCGACACCCTGGAAAGTCATTTGACATTTCAGTTGGACTGAAAGAGACGACACCACTTACCTAATTTACGCACGAAAGAAAGAGATGAAAGTATTTTGTGAACGTCGTTGTGAAATGTAGAGGCTCGGATTGCATTTTATAATGTGCCACAGAGTAATAGAAATTGTGACCGCAATCAATTTGAGACGAGGAAGCCGCGTCAATTTAAATATTTGACAGTAGTTTGGTTAGTGCAATGTTTCGTGCTAATGAGGTTTGGGAGAGGTTAAAATTTCCCAATCGCCTTATTATTTTTTATCATAGCCATAGCTCTACATCTACGCTTTTACAATATGAATTTTCGATGACTCGGTGTCGCAAACGTCCAAAAATTACGTGTTATAGTAGTCGTCATAGTTTGCCCTCAATTTTGAACTAGGTAGGTATATTGGCCTGCAATAAAAAAAAATACAAAATGACCCGCAATATCTTTTGCATGGGTAGGTAGGTATTTTATTTAATCCGTATCACTTAGATTGTTTTGTAAACTGTACGCAGCATGATAGGTACGGCTTTACTCGTATGTACTATGGCAAAAGCGGTGTCAAGGGATTCGGCAAATTTGGCAAACTCTCTGCTAAGGGAACAAATTCTAGTGCCGATAGGTAATTTTTTCCTGAAAAATAATATTGTATTGCCAGTAATGAAATGAAGACTAGATTTTAAAAAAGCTGGCATTTGTTTTACTGTATGAAAGCCATATTCGCATTTATAAGCGTCTGTATAACTGGTATTAGCTATAAATAGTGCATTGTTGTTCTAATCCTGGTGGACTAATCGGCCCACTGCACTTTATAGCTTTTGGATTGCTCCCATCACTGCATTTTGCAAACGACTAGATGCCTATTGAATAGAAATATTAAATATTTATTACAATTACCTATATCAAAAAAATCAATCACTTGTGTTTAATTTCCTAAAATACCTAGATGCCGAATATATTTATCAAACTTTTTTTTAAATTCTTATCTAAACAACATGGAGTTATGGGAGGTCAAAATATTTTTTTAATATTTCGATTAAAATCTTTTGGAATAGCTTATTCTTAATCAGTCGTAATCATCATCATCATATCATACATCATCAACCCATCTATAGATTTCAGTTTCAATCACTAGTAAAATTTTACCATTTTCTTTTCTTTTCTAAAGTATGTTTGTAGGTGTCAAGAATAACCCTGTACGCGTAACCAGAAGTATTAATAGTCAGTTAATTAAACAGGCCCCTGCTGCAAGGAGTTACTTGCTAGATTGAACTTCACTTGCTAATTCCAATAAGAACATTTTACTATTGTTTGTGTTCACATTTTTTTCTCTGAGTGTGTCGTTGTCATTAACTCGTGGCTAAATATAATCTACACTAATATAATAAAGAGGAAAACTTTGTTTGTTTTTTTTGTTTGTTTGTTTGTTTGTTTGTATGTGATCGATAAACTCCGAAACTACTGGACCGATTTCCAAAATTCTTTCACTATTAGAAAGCTACAACATCCCTGAGTAACAAAAGCTACTTTTTACCACGGGAAAATTCCTCATTCCTACGGGAAAACGGTTAGCAGCAGGAAAACGGGGAAATAAAGCAGATATTACCCAAATTAGCCAAACCGCTTTACCGATCCTCGCGAATTTTGGCACTGATATTACTATCATATAAAAGACGGACATGGTCAGCCCTCGAGGATCTGGAGTACCTGATGAAGACCACCAGCATCCCATATAAACTATAAGAGATACGGTCATGGCTTCATAGAAAAAGTTGTTCACCATGACGGGCCGCTTCTGCTGGTACATGGTCATCGAGGATCTGGAGTACCTGATGTAGACCACAAGCATCCCATCTAAACTATAAGAGATAGGGTAATGATTTCAAAGTAAAAGTTATTCAGCACGACAGGCTGCTTCTGCTGGCACATGGTCACGAGGGTCTGGAGTACCTGATGTAGACAACCAGCATCTCATCTAAACTATAAAAGATTCGGTAATGGCTTCAAAGTTAAAGTTATTCAGCATGACAGGCCGCTTCTGCTCGCACATGGTCACGAGGGTCTGGAGTACCTGATGTAGACCACCAGCACCCCATCTAAACTTTATTAGACTCGGTAATGGCTTCAAAGTTAAAGTTATTCAGCATGACGGGCCGCTTCTACTGGCACATGGTCACGAGGGTCTGGAGTGCCTGATGTAGACCACCAGCATCCCATCAAAACTATAAGAGATACGGTAATGGCTTCAAAGTTAAAGTTATTCGCCATGACAGGCCGCCTCTGCTGGCACATGGTCATGATGAGTAACTTCTGCTAGAATGGATTAATGGACTTTTTACTACGGGCAAAGATCCCATTTCTACGGGAAAACAGGTAAGTAGCAGCGAGTGAATCCGCTGGGCGGGCCGCTAGTATATTATATAGGCCGAAAAACCCATCTACAGATTTCAGTATCAATCACAAGTTAATACAATCACTACTAACTAAAGCATGTTTGTAGGTGACAGGAACAAACAACCCAGTGCGCGTAACCAGAAGTATGAATAGTCAGTTAATTAAACAGGCCCCTACTGGAAGGAGTTACTTGCTAGATTGAACTTCACTTGCTAATTCCAATAAGAACATTTACTATAGTTTGTGTTTACATTTTTTTTCTCTGAGTGTGTCACTGTCATAGTTATACTGTGGCTAAAAATATAACATAGGCCGAAAAATCAAATCAAATTTCCCTTCACTTAAGTTAGTTTGTCTAGTCACGATTTCCTTAAAATACAACAAAATTCAGCCATCATACGTTAAACAGTACTTACCTACTTCAAAAAACAGAAGTATAGTGAAAAAGCAAATCAAGGAGATAATAAAACATTTTAATTTACAACAATTACCTACTAATTGCGAGTACCGTTCGCAAAGATACCTAATTTACCGATTTTAACCGACACCTTCAAACCGTACATCCAACATCAGCTAAACCTACCCAGCAACCATATTTCCTCCTAAACAACAAAATCCGTTTTCATTTTCAAACGAAAAGAGAAACGTAAACCTGCGCTCGACTGTACATTCGCTCGCGATATAATCAGAGTGATTTACTAAAAGGCTTAAACAAGTCCAAAAATCAAATTTTATCCTGAACAAAATTCCGTTTTTGCACAAAACGGGCCACCTCCACCCGCGCTCGACTGTACATTCGCGGTATAATCAGGTTAATGTGGGCAATCGGTTCCGAGCAGACGCGACCACCCGAACACATGCCCGACCGGTTGTACACTGTACCTACTGAAGATCGTATACTGACTGCAACACAAGCACAAAATAGACAGTTTACAGAAGGTTCACTCGACCCTATTCAGGATTTTTGCGATTGTCGCTTGTTACATAGGTACCCAGGGTTGCTACTGTCAAAAATTCTGAACAAGAAAGTCATATGATTCTGAGTAATGTTACATCCAAGAAATATGACATTCGTGTCAACCAGCTTCTTAGTGAGGTACCTTGACTTCCCCTGATATTCTGGTTATTTCCAAATGTGGGCAATCGGTTCCGCGGAGACGCGACCACCCGAACACATGCCCGACCGGTTGTGCACTGTACCCATGATGGTACGGACAGCAACACAAGTAGGTAAGGTATCTTAGCGCCTTCTTGGACAAGCTGTGTCGTTTGGTGCCGGCTTAGAATAGCATCACCCCATGTATGGACCTATGGATCCTGTACATTCGCGGTATAATCAGGTTAATGTGGACAATCGGTTCCGAGCAGACGCGACCACCCGAACACATGCCCGACCGGTTGTGCACTGTACCTACCGATGATGGTACCGTCAGCACAACAAGCACAAAATAGACAGTTTACAGAAGGTTTACTCGACCCTATTCAGGATTATTGCGATTGTCACTTGACTTCTTACATAGCCAGGGTTGCTACTGTCAAAAATTCTGAACAACAACGTCATATTATAATTCTGGGCAATCGGTTTCGAGCAGACGCGACCACCCGAACACATGCCCGACCGGTTGTGCACTGTACCCATGATGTACAGACAGCAACACAAGTAGGCATAGCGCCTTCTTGGATCACTGTGACGTTTGGTGCCGGCTTAAAATAGCATCACCCCATGTATGTCCCGTGGGTGACGTAAGATGTACCGATGATGGTACTGACAGCAACACAAATAGGTAAAGCGCCTTCTTGGATCACTGTGACGTTTGGTGCCGGCTTAGTATAGCATCACCCTATGTATGCCCCGTGGGTGACGTAAGATGTACCCATGATTACAGATGTAAATCAACCGGTTTAAAACGTTTAAAACCAAATTTCGCGGTTTAAAACCTGAAATCAACCGTTTTCAACCGTTTAAAACTCGCCTACAAAAAAAAAAGGTTCTGTGTTTTACATACACATACATACATACACAAATCACGCCTTTATCCCTTGCGGGGTAGGCAGAGCGTAAACAGCCGTAGGTACCTACAATACAGCCGCTATCGCCACGTCTGACTAATATTTCAGGGCCGTTGTAGAAAAATCGTGCCGAAATGCAAAAAAAATTTTGCCGAGTAGGTACTTAGGTATGAATTTTTGTATGGAACATCCAAATTATTAATATAACCCTGTATATACAAAATTCGGTGTTTCCAACGATTTTACACTGACTTGCTCATCATAGGTTACCTACGCTCGGGCCTCGGAGCGACAAACTAGGTAATAAACCCGCAAAATCACATCATTAATCCATTTCAGTGATCCTTACCTTTGTAATATTACGAAAATGTATTAAAATCAATAAAACATTGTTATCAACCATCCGCCGTTTTAAACCGAAAAAAAACGGTTGTTTATGATTTAAAACGGTTTTTTTCGTTTAAAACGATTTGGTTGAATTGGTTTTAAACCGGGCTTACATCTATACCCATGATGGTACTGGCAGCAACACAAGTAGGTAAAGCGCCTTCTTGGATCACTGTGACGTTTGGTGCCGGCTTAAGATAGCATCACCCCATGTATGTCCTGTACATTCGCGGTATAATCAGGTTAATGTGGGCAATCGGTTCCGAGGACGCGACCACCCGAACACATGCCCGACCGGTTGTGCACTGTACAGTGTACACCAACCACGGTACCTTCAGCATCACAAGCACAAAATAACGAGTTTCGCGATTGTCACTTGTTTAGAGAAACTACCTCTATTTTGTGCTTTTGGTGCTGACAAGCACAAAATAGAGAGTTTACATAAGGTTCACTCGATTTGTCGCCATTTTGCTACTGTCAAAAATTCTGAACAACAGCGTCATATGATTCTGAAGCTTTGTGGGCAATCGGTTTTTTTTTTTTTTTTTTTTTTTATTTATGATGGGCTTACTCTTGACCCCAATCTCACCCTAGAGCAGAGATGGGATCTACGGTGGAGCGAGCTTGCCCAGAAGATGCCTATTCACTCTAGACTTAAAGAGATTCAGGTTATATGCACTCGGAAATACAGACGCAGGCAGGGAATTCCATTCTTTAGCCGTGCGCATAATGAAAGATGATTTGAAGCGCTTAGTGCGTAATGTGGGTATATCAACTAAGAACGGATGGTAGCCGGCCGTGCGTCTGGATGTCCGATAGAAGAAAGGAGACGGTGGTATGAGCTCATGCAGCTCACGCGCACACTCTCCGAAGTACAATCTGTAGAAGACCGATAGGCAAGCAACCTTGCGGCGGTGAGCCAGGCTGTGAAGCTTGGTCGCCACCAGTTTTTTATCGCCTATTAATCTCTTGGCTCTGCGTTCCACCGAATCCAGTGCAGCAAGTTGGTATTTAGCCGAGCCATCCCAAAGGTGACAGCAGTACTCCATGCAAGATCGGACTTGAGCTTTATAAAGAGTTAGAAGCTGTTCAGGCGTGAAGTACCGCTTGACTTTATTCAGGACGCCCAACTTTCTAGCTGCAATTTGAGCCTTGGACTCGATGGTGGTGCCGAAGTTGAGGTCAGAGGACAACTCCATGCCAAGGAGTTGAAGAGTGTTGGTCACTGGAACAGATGTACCCCGAAAAGTAGGAGAAAAGGTGAAAGGACTCTTTTTGCGGAGAAAAGACACGCCTGCGTTTTTGAAGCATTGAAGCTGACGAGATTGTCTTCGCCCCACTGGGAGACGTTACTTAACGTCAGGCTCGTACGCTCAATCATTGCCTTTCTCAATCTTTGGATTTCATCACCACTGGTTCCGAGGAGACGCGACCACCCGAACACATGCCCGACCGGTTGTGCACTGTACCTATACTACCGTACCGACGATGGTACGGTCAGCATCACAAGCACAAAATAGAAACTTTACAGAAGGTATACTCGATTTGTCGACAGGAATTTTGCTACTGTCAAAAATTCATATGATGTTCCGAGCAGACGCGACCACCCGAACACATGCCCGACCGGTTGTGCACTGTACACCACCGTACCGATGATGGTACTAACAGCAACACAAGTTGGTTTACCACCTATAAACATACCTACATCACGCTTGTATCCCTTGCGGGGTAGGCAGAGCTTCAAAGGCCGATACAATACGGTCGTTATCGCCACGTCTGACAAATGTTTGGTGACAGTAAATGGGTAGGCAATACGATGTCACGCTATGATAAATAGCAATGTATTCTACATAGAGATGGGCACATACCCGGGTATTAACCCAACTACCCGGTAATTACCCATACGTACCCGGCAAATACCCGTATGTACCCAAATAGGTGGGTAGATAAAAATGTATGGGAAGTTGAATAATTTTTCTCGTTTACCAGCATGGCCTCCATAGAAAAAGTTATTCAGATTCATGGTCCAAGCATGCCCGCAAAGTTTTTGGCACATCGTTATAAAGCACCGTAAAAAACGTAAAAAAATAACAGCATATATTCGAAAGGATATATCAGCCCATGAAATTGAACAACTTTCCCCAAGAAACATAGGTCAAAATATGAAAAAAACAAAAAGAATATTTTGCTCCCTTATAACTTGTCACTGTCTGCTGGTACAACGCCCTATATAAATTATTAATCATTGTATGAATATTTTGCAGTGTTGGGCGTAATTAATTACTTTTGTAATTTAATTAATAATTGAACTACTTTTAATTCAATTACATGTAATTGAAATTACATGTAATTGAAATTAACAGTAATTGCAATTACTTTTCCAATTATGTAATTAAGTAATTATAATTCGTAATTCAATTACTCAATTACATTTTGTAGTATGATACATTGCAGTATTGGCATAATCACAAATTTTGACGATTAAAACTTATAATTTTGTCACTAAATTAGTGATGATTGAAAATCTAGTTTTTGTGGTGATTATTAAATATTCAATCGCTAATTTTTGAGTCAAAACTTAAACTAATTTGTAGGTATATGGTAGGTATAAGTACATAATGACTCGGTCGGCTCGGCCCTTCGAATTGCTTGTCAATGGGTCTTTAGAGGTCAGCCATCGGGTCGTAAGGGTTGTTAGGTTTGTAATGGTTCAACGGGTTCAGCTGGTCGCAAAGATTCTTCGGGTCGTAAGGGTTCATCGGGTCGTAAGGATTCAACGGGTCGTAAGAGTTCAACGGGTCCTAAGAGTTCACGAAGAACCCTTACGACCAGATGAACACTTACGACACGAAGAACCGTTACGACCCGATGAACTCTTACGACCCGATGAACTCTTACGACCCGACGAACCGTGACGACCCGAAGAACCATTACGACCATAAGAACCCTTTCGACCAGAACAATGAAACCTTACGACCCGATAAACTTTAACAACCCGATGAACTCTTACGACCCGATGAACCGAAAATATCTGTCCGGCGCAGGAGCCAGTGGTGATGAAATCCAAAGATTGAGAAAGGCTATGATTGAGCGTACGAGCCTGACGTTAAGTAACGTCTCCCAGTGGGGCGATGACAATCTCGTCAGCTTCAATGCTTCAAAAACGCAGGCGTGTCTTTTCTCCGCAAAAAGGAGTCCTTTCACCTTTTCTCCTACTTTTCGGGGTACATCTGTTCCAGTGACCAACACTCTTCAACTCCTTGGCATGGAGCTGTCCTCTGACCTCAACTTCGGCACCACCATCGAGTCCAAGGCTCAAATTGCAGCTAGAAAGTTGGGCGTCCTGAATAAAGTCAAGCGGTACTTCACGCCTGAACAGCTTCTAACTCTTTATAAAGCTCAAGTCCGATCTTGCATGGAGTACTGCTGTCACCTTTGGGATGGCTCGGCTAAATACCAACTTGCTGCACTGGATTCGGTGGAACGCAGAGCCAAGAGATTAATAGGCGATAAAAAACTGGTGGCGACCAAGCTTCACAGCCTGGCTCACCGCCGCAAGGTTGCTTGCCTATCGGTCTTCTACAGATTGTACTTCGGAGAGTGTGCGCGTGAGCTGCATGAGCTCATACCACCGTCTCCTTTCTTCCATCGGACATCCAGACGCACGGCCGGCTACCATCCGTTCTTAGTTGATATACCCACACTACGCACTAAGCGCTTCAAATCATCTTTCATTATGCGCACAGCTAAAGAATGGAATTCCCTGCCTGCGTCTGTATTTCCGAGTGCATATAACCTGAATCTCTTTAAGTCTAGAGTGAATAGGCATCTTCTGGGCAAGCTCGCTCCACCGTAGATCCCATCTCTGCTCTAGGGTAAGATTGGGGTCAAGAGTAAGCCCATCATAGATAAAAAAAAAAAAAAAAAAAAACCCGTACGACCTGATGAACTCTTACAACGCGATGATCCCTTACAACCCGATATACTTACACTAAAAAAACGAAAGGTTCAAGGAGTGCAAAAGGCCAAGCAATTCTAAGTATTGATTCATGTACTATCAGCAGCTCATCAACCTATCCTTGATACATGACTGTTTTTGTTTTTGAATAGAGATGATAAAAACACCTTTTTATTTCATCATATTGTTTTGTATGGGTCATTATTTAGAAATAAACACATAGTTAAAAATCCTTATAGCTGTTATTTATATGGCCCTTGTTCATATGTAATTGAGTAATTTAGTAATTCTAATTACAATTACATCAACGTAATTGGTAATTGAAATTACTTTTTAAAATTATTAATTCGTAATTGGTAATTGCAATTACATACAGTAATTGTAATTTTGTAATTAGTAGTTAATTACAATTTGCCCAACACTGATATTTTGTAACTAACCGTGATGGTTAAAATCAAAAATAATGCAAATTACGAAAAAAATATAAATTTTCCATCTATCCACCCATTTGGGTACATACGGGTATTTACCCGGTAAATACCCAATTACCCAGGTATATACCCAAATGGGTAGATTGGGTATACCTATACCCACCGCCCATCTCTAATTCTACATACATAGAGATCTCTGAGGTCATTTGAGTTTGAGAAGACAGCATATCGCACCTTTGACGGTTTGCGTTTTTTTTTCTCATTCTGCGTCACGTGTCACACGTGATTTGTGATTGTGACAGTATTAGCAACCCTGGCTATGTAACAACTAATAATCGCGAAAATCCTAAATCGGATCGAGTGATCCCTCTGTAAACTGTCTATTTTGTGGTGTCGTGGACTGTACTATATCTGACTGCCAAGCGATACTCTATCGGACTGACTGTACAGTATCTTTCGTTTGTGTTGCTGATGGTACCTACAAGGATGGCATCAGGCACTTGCCTCGCAGGGATGACTTATTGAGGGTTTTAGGGCTGCCATTTCATCCTCCCGAATGATAGTCTACCACCTCCTGAAGCTATGAACATTTTGCTACTAACTGAAGAACTTTTGTTAGCCCTCGAGGTCATGTATGTATTTGTGTGGACAAGAAATTCTGAGCTACAGTACCTACAGCCCAAACTGCTAGGCGGATCTTGACATTATGAGGTGTCGTTACATTTTGTCCTATTTAAAAAGCATAAATTCAAAATGGCGGATATTAAACGCAAAATAAAGCTTCTCTCCATTCCCTGTCATGGAGGAGTGGTAGAAAGAAGGGAAGTAGGTAAGGATTTTCCAACTATCTCGATAACTTGAGCATAAACGATAAATTTATTGAAAAACTAGGTATGTTACGTTAAATCATGATCAGCGGACTGTATAGGTATTTTACCTATGGGAAGGCAAATAAATTTTTCGTGTCCTATATTTTCAGTTTCATGGTCTGAATGCACCCTAGTTTTTGTAGTGCTGTTCCTTACACACTTATTACTTTCACAGTTTTGACAAAACAGTCGATGTCGATGATATAGCACGGTTCAGCCCTAAAATATGAAGTAGGTAGAAGATCCCACACATATTAACACGATCTCGTGTCTTTAAGTCGGAAAACCACTCAATTCAAAACAGCCAGCAGTAAATTCGTATGTAGATGCGGGTAGAATACACTTTTCGAAGAAATTTTTGTATTTGGAACGATCTGTCAAATGAGGAACAGATAGCCTGCAATCTTCCAATCAGAGTGAAAATGTTTGAATTTGGAACTGTCTCATTAAATGAAGTCGTAAGTACAGTACAGTCCAGCAAACAAGAGTAGACAAAAATGAGGGCGCCACTTTGTATGAAATTTCAAAATTAAATGGCAACATTGACTATGAATTTAGTAAGTATGAAAAATGTTTAGTTGCATTTTATTTTATTTCTACTCTTTTTGTAGCTACTTTTCTTTGAGGCATTATGTGGTGAGTTCTTTTTAGGAAGCTTTTTGAACTAAGTAGTTTAGTTAGAACGCAAAACTTAAATTTAATTTGTACCTCATATTTTCTAACACCTCTAACGATCTCTTAAACTCCATAATCATACCTAATTCTAATTTCGAATCACACGAGCGAGCCCCAAAAAAAGTAGATCCCAGTTGCGTCTTCACAAACCCGCATGCCGCATGCCAGTCTAAGTGCCGGCCGTTTAGCGGATGAGCGCTTCTAATTCATAATGAGCGGGTGCGTAGTTTCAAAACACGTACCTACAATAAGACCGATCAGATAGTATCGATGAAATGGCTCAATCGCTCCACTGGGTGGCCAGATACTGGCAGCCATTTTAGCTTTTTATATTTCAAAATTGGAACGTGTTCTAGAGGACGTGTGGAAAACAACATCGATCTTCGTGTGCAATTTATAATGAGGAGCGGGAGCAAGAAATTATCAGTGTAATGGCTCAATCGTCTGGGTGGCCGGGCGTGCTGGCAGTTAGGATGCCATTATAATTTTGCTTTTAAGTTTTAAAATTGGAACACCTTTACGAAGTGTAACGTTTTTAGTAATCCTGTAAGAAAGAGCGGCTGAGCTTTGAGAATCTGCCTCATATTGTAGACACTTTTTTAAAGACAAGTTAGAACATTGTAGCCTTTGAAACATTTTCGATTATTTTCAATCATTATCATGCCAACGGGTCACTTGACTGAACATTGCAACAACAAATTTAAATTTATTATTTCTGAATTTTACTGTGGGAAAATTTCAAGGTAAACTTGCAGCCATTGTTTGCCTGTTCTACCGTTTTTTTAATAGTAGATCAAGTATTTTTAATATGTTCTTCTTCACACTACGCTATAAAGATGAGTGAACGAGATAACTCATTGGCGGGTCACGATTAGCGAACTGATAATTGATTCGCTTCAGCCAACCTCTTTGCGCCGGACTTCTTTTGATGCCAGATCTTATGCCGGATTTGTAGCTTCCGTTTGGAACTCTATATTAAATTTAAATACCCTTCTAAACTGGTAAAAAAAGTTTTTTCGAAGATTTTTAAACTATCGCGAGCGCGACCTTCACTTGCAATAAAACTCTACCGTTCCTAAAGTTTATGCTTGTAGGACATGACTATCTATTATTTCATATTTTTCGGGATGTCGAGTCGACGAAGGACCCGATACACCCTGTGTATTTGCTACAAGCTAAAAAAAACCTTAGTCCATAACCAATAATCGGTTCATGTGCTCAGCTAAAGAAGATTTTATCTTAAATGTAGAGACATGTTTATGAGCCCACATCACACCGCATCTGGGCAGACAGGCGGACATCAAATACCCTAAATACAAATCAAACCTGTCCAAAGTCCAATAATTGACGTTATAATCCCATCTTTGTTTCACAAATCCCATCACAGGGACCGAAAGGAAGCCGCTACCATTTTCTTTACAACATTCAATGTGATATTTTGAACTGTATTCTTAAAGACATAAAGAAAATCGATTAGCATTTATCAGCTGTCGTTTTACCAATTGTATTTGCAGCTGAGTTCATTGATTTTGAGTTTTATGTCGAAGATCTTAAGGAATATTGATGTGGAAGTACCAGGAGTGCATAGATGCGAGGGTCCGTGGCCAATTGGTAGGAAATCGGGCTTAGTGTCAACACTTCACGCCGCTCCAAATGAGGATGGAAGACAATGCCAGCCCTTTGATATACCTACAGAATGTTACACAGGGTTACACGGTCGTTCTAAGACCCATTCCAGTTTTACTTTGTTTCTGAAGTAAATTTTAATGGTTCTTTGACGTCAGAGTTGCAATTTTATAGGCTTTAGTTACTATATCAAAATATAGTCACTACAGAGTACACAGGGTTACACGGTCGTTCTAAGACCCATTCCAGTTTTACTTTGTGGCTTAAGTAAATTTCAATGAATATTAATTGACGTCAATAATGCAATTTTATAGTCTTCACTTGGAACGAAATGGAAGTCGATAAAGTTTTTTTGTTGAACTTTAAACTTGAAAGGAAAAATGGAGGCACACAGAAGTAAAAATTTATCCTACCATTTTCGTTGACCAATTCTACCAAATTAAAGAAAATGTAGCTATCTAGCTACTAATAGATACTTAGTCGTGTAACGAAACATCTTACAAAACTATAATAAGGCGTAAAGGTCAGGCACATCATTGGAACACAATGTAACGGCCTTCAATACAGAGCTTAATTCGTGATAAGTACCTATAAGTAGCTAGATAGGTATATGCACTTAGCATTTCAAAATTACAATTGAAAGCATAAAACGAACTAAAAATGTAGAGTAAGAACAAAATTCCAAATTTTCATTGTTGTAAGTTGAAATAGGTGAGTAGTATTTTTTTTAATTCACGTAGATTTATTTTAGACTTTACAACCCTTGATTTAGTAGACGTCTATTTTATACAACTAGATAAAGAAATCTAGTAGGTGTACTTACGACTCTTAATTAGGCACTCCGTGCACTTTTTTAGAAAACTCACTGTCAGAAATTGATCTCCTGATGGTCCGAGCGACTGGATGGCGAAAATGGAGGATTTCGTTATAGGTACCTAAGGCTAAGGCATAGGTGCTCCGAAACTCTACGTCTAAGTCGTCTAGCAATGATGATGAAGAAAAAATCTGGATCACCTAATTCAGCGACATCTCCTACGCGCCTAACATAAAAACATTGTCCTAGAGGCGACTCACAATCTACGACGACGACTAGGGGTGGTTGGGGTCTACCTCCTAGCGGTCCACCCCGGGCAACGTCCTCACAATATGTGTTGGCGGCTGAAGATCCCAAAAGCGGTGGTAGGCCCTGAAAGGGGCCGCCTGGCTCGCGACCACCATCCTGCCGGAGTCCGGCGCCAAACAGCCTTGCTGTGTTCCGTCGGTGTGCGGGACTGCCAGTGCCATTGGGGGGTAGCAATGTAGTCAGTTGCGCTGCCGGAACCGGTCTTTGTCTTTAGGTGATGCTGTATCCGGTAACTCGTTTTGGAGGGTAGCGGGATCCGAGGCACGGTCTCAGCCGTTGGCCGACCGCAGTCAGTAGGGGGCCCGACTTGCGCGCTAGCCACGCGCAAAGGCTGCCCCGCCAACTGCGAAAAATCCCGGTATACTCCACCGTGCCAGTTGGCGGCTGGATGGGAGGACCCGGTGGAGTGTTATCGGGGGGGCTCGGGCGTCCCCGCAGTCTCCAAGCGAGTTCCCTCTCTGATCAGTTGAACCGAATGGTACGAGTAGGGTTTCTAAGCAGCGCCTCGACTATCTTTTCTTTCCCCCACAAAAACTCTTAAAACATGAAAAAGCTAAAAAAGAAGAAAAAGTTTGACCAACGGCAACACTTCCTCCCACTCAAAGTGCACCTCACGAACATCCGAGGTTTACACAAACCTAGACCCGGTCCATCACCACCTGGAGACCGAGAAGCCGCACTTATTCTTCTTAACGGAGACGCAGATAGCAACACCGTTGGACGTGGCATACCTCAACTACCCTGGTTACACTCTTGAGCACAAGTTTAAGAAGCGTGCAGGGGTCTGTGTGTATGTTCGCGATGACGTTTGCTGTAAGCGTCTCCGTGGCTTTGAGAATTCAGGGTTTCCCGTGCTGTGGCTTTTGGTTGACACTGGAGTAGAAAACTCTCTACGCCAGTGTTTATCGTTCGCACAGCGGAGATCAGGAGACGACTAGACTCATGGAGTACCTCTCTGAGACGGCAGACACAGCAATTCAGCGATATCCAACAGCAGAGCTTGTTTTTCTGGGGGACTTCAATGCTCACCATAAAGAGTGGCTGTTCCCATACCAGAAAACTGACCATGCTGGGCGAGAGGCGCGTAAACTAGCATTGGCGCTAGATCTCACCCAGCTGGTGGAACAAGCGACGCGAATACCAGATATCACAGACCACACACCCAATTGCCTGGACCTTCTGCTGACAACTGATCCGCACAGACATTCGGTTTCGGTCTCGGCTCCGCTGGGATCATCCGACCACTGTGTGGTGAAATCCGTGTCCATCTGCTCTCCTCCGGATTACACCCCTAGAGGCACGAGGAGAGTATGGCGATACGAGTCAGCAGACTGGGACGAGATGCGTGCTTTCTTTGCTTCATACCCGTGGCGGCAAATGTGTTTCTCTTCGGAAGACCCTCATACGTCGCTGATGCGATCACAGCTGTAATCCGGCAGGGAATGGAATATTTCATTCCTTTCTCCGATATCCCGCTCGGTTATAAAGCCCAACCTTGGTTCAATGCGGACTGTGCTCGAGCTGAGGCTCGTAAACAGTCCGCTTACCAAGCTTGGGTAAAAGCTCGTGATCGAAAAGTGCGAGCGAGAAGAGTGCGAGCAAAGAAGAGAGCATATAATGCCGCCGCCAGGTATTGCAAACGGGTGCTACGAAAAGCTAGGTTCGACCATATTAGCCGTATTGGGGCAAAGCTTGCATCATACCCACCGGGTAGTAAGCAGTTCTGGTCCCTTTCGAAATCAGTCGAATCCAACTTCTGCCGTCCCTCACTACCTCCAATGCAGAAACCTGATGGGTCGCTTGCCCACACCGCGGCAGAGAAAGCAAATTTATTATATATTTTATATAGAGTGATTAGTAATTTATATAGAGTGGTCATAGACGGCTGCTCCTCTGACCTCAAGGCTATTGACGCCGGAGTTCCTCAGGGGTCTGTACTCTCCGCGACGCTTTTCCTGCTGCACATCAATGACCTTCTATCTTCAGGAATTGTTGGGTACGCAGATGACAGTACTGTCACCGAGAAATATCTGTCCGGCGCAGGAGCCAGTGGTGATGAAATCCAAAGATTGAGAAAGGCTATGATTGAGCGTACGAGCCTGACGTTAAGTAACGTCTCCCAGTGGGGCGATGACAATCTCGTCAGCTTCAATGCTTCAAAAACGCAGGCGTGTCTTTTCTCCGCAAAAAGGAGTCCTTTCACCTTATCTCCTACTTTTCGGGGTACATCTGTTCCAGTGACCAACACTCTTCAACTCCTTGGCATGGAGCTTTCCTCTGACCTCAACTTCGGCACCACCATCGAGTCCAAGGCTCAAATTGCAGCTAGAAAGCTGGGCGTCCTGAATAAAGTCAAGCGGTACTTCACGCCTGAACAGCTTCTAACTCTTTATAAAGCTCAAGTCCGATCTTGCATGGAGTACTGCTGTCACCTTTGGGATGGCTCGGCTAAATACCAACTTGCTGCACTGGATTCGGTGGAACGCAGAGCCAAGAGATTAATAGGTGATAAAAAACTGGTGGCGACCAAGCTTCACAGCCTGGCTCACCGCCGCAAGGTTGCTTGCCTATCGGTCTTCTACAGATTGTACTTCGGAGAGTGTGCGCGTGAGCTGCATGAGCTCATACCACCGTCTCCTTTCTTCCATCGGACATCCAGACGCACGGCCAGCTACCATCCGTTCTTAGTTGATATACCCACATTACGCACTAAGCGCTTCAAATCATCTTTCATTATGCGCACTGCTAAAGAATGGAATTCCCTGCCTGCGTCTGTATTTCCGAGTGCATATAACCTGAATCTCTTTAAGTCTAGAGTGAATAGGCATCTTCTGGGCAAGCTCGCTCCACCGTAGATCCCATCTCTGCTCTAGGGTAAGATTGGGGTCAAGAGTAAGCCCATCATAGATAAAAAAAAAAAAAAAAAAAAAACAAAATGAAGGAAATCTGAAAACTAAAGTGAAAACAGTATCAGCTGTTCTGGCAACAATAATGGCTGAATCTCGCGGGAATTAATCTAGGTACCTACCCGCGTACAGTCTACCACACAGAACATTACATCACCGTTCACTGAGAAATAAAAAACACAGAAATGTAAAACACTTTTGGCCGACTTTACGCGCCTTATATAAAAACTTTGTAGTGGCGGCTCACTTTGTAATGAAGGAAATCTGAAAAACTAAAGTGAAAACTGTATCAGCTGTTCCAACCACACACTTATGAATCTCTCGGGAATCAATCCGGGAACAGTCTACCACACAGATCATTCCATCAATCACCCTTTCCTTTACTGTGAAATAAAAGTGTAAAACACTTGTGTCCGACTGTACGCGCCTAATATAAAACGTTGTAGCTGCAGCGCGCTTTGTAATTCAGGAAATCTGAAACAGTGAAAACTGTATCAGCTGTTCCAACTAGGTACACTAACATAAGAATCTCTCGGGCGGGAATCAACCCGGGTACAGTCTAGCACACAGAACATTCCATCACCCTTTACTGAGAAATAAAGGTGTAAAATACCTACTTGTGTACGATATTACGCGCCTAATATACCTAAACGTTGTAGCGGCGGCGCGCTTTGTAATGAAGAAAATCTGAAAACTTAAGGTGGTTCGTTACGTCATACAAACGAAAAACTGCACTTCAGTCGGGTTACACATGAGCTGTAGAGTTTCTTTTTAAAGAAACTTTATTCTGAATGATGAAGGCACACGTAAATTTGTCGCAAAACTACTTATAGTTAAAAGATAATCAGTATTTTCTGCACAATAAAATTAAACGTATTTATTGCAGCAGTAGCTCCATCTATTTTCGTAAAGTGGCGACTCGCTTTTTACGGGGAAATCTGATGATTTAAAAATTCTTTTTAGTGTTTTGCGACAATCTTATATACCCACGGGACTCCCCATCAAGTTTTTTAAACCGACTCTTGTCTCCTTCCTTTACATACATAACTCCATTAAACTTTTGTATGGAAAACGGAACGCCTTAAGTGAAAACTGTATCAGCTGTTCCAGGGAATTAATCTAGGTACCCGCGTACAGTCTACCACACAGAACATTTGATCTTTTTTTATTTACTGTGACGTTCAGTGAGAAATAAAAGTGTAAAACACTTGTTGCTGACTGTACGCGCCTAATATAAACGTTGTAGCGGCGGCGCGCTTTGTAATGAAGGAAATCTGAAAAACTAAACTGAAAACTGTTTCACCTGTTCCAGGGGGTTAATCTCGGTTCCCGCGTACAGTCTACCACACAGAACATTCGATCACCCTTTACTGCGACGTTCAGTGAGAAATAAAACTGTAAAACCCTTGTGTCCGACTGTACGCGCCTAATATAAACGTTGTAGCGGCGGCTTTCTTTGATCTCCCCGCGGTCTCCAATTAGCGCGCGCGCCGCAGCCTTTGGCGTCTGCCGCCTTTGAGACCGACCGCGTCTTCCCTCTCGCTCACTCACTAGCTGTAAACTATACCTGTTTCGCTCTCGCAGAGAAGCCTCCGAGTGCAATGGCTGGAGTGATCTAGAGACTTCACACTCGCAGATCGACATTTAAATGTGGGTAATGGCTGTTTGTTATTGTGGCTGCGTCCTCGGCCTATATGAAGTCCTAGGATTAGTAAATATATTATATAATATCGTGGATTATCGTTTGTGTGATTTGATTATGAATTAGAGTTGAGACGGCCACTCAGTGCATTCGCCACCGTATATGAGAGTTGAATGGCGCGATCCCTTTTCCACTTGATGGTAAACTAAAGTCAGTAAAGCAGGGCCCTACAACTGTTATACGGCGGCGAATGCAGCGAGTGGTCGTCTCAAATTTAAGTTAAAATAAATAATTATGATGATGGTAAATTACACTTTTAGTCATTGATTGGTGCAATAAATTTGACAAACCACAAACACAAATATGACAAAACTTCCTTCCTTTATGTTTTACCTATTTACTGCATTGGTAAGCTTACTTCACTACAAGAATACCTACCTACCTTGAGAAAACCAATCAGCTGATCCGCTATTTTGTATGGGACATCCAATTTTAGTTTTTCATATTTCTATAGGAAAAGTTTCCATAGGAAAAGTTGTTCAGTTCCATGTGTACCTTGACCTCTTTTTAGCTTGACCCTTTTTGTTAGATATTCCTTGACTCCTTGTATTAAAATATTAATGGAAATAGCTCCAAGTACCTACCTACCTACATGAATGAATATAGCCGAAATAGATGTTTATAGCCCGCCCGCCCAACGACAGACGTCCGCCCAAGATTTATAGCTGAGATACCAAGAACTTTTAGTTTGATGAATGAATATTATGAATAAGTGCATACCGTCATATTCTACGAAGCTAATTTCAACTGTTCAACAATATTTATGTACCAGTAAATATTCTAAAACAAAGAGTCTTGTTATTTATGTAATGAGACGTTTTTGACAGCTATAAAAACAGTACTCAGTAGGTAAAATAGTCGATAGATGAAGCAAAACGAATAACTCTAACCTTTTTTGACAACGATTATTTTAGTGCATGAACTAAAATAATCGTTGACAAAATGACAATTAATATTATTTATTACTAAAAACGAACTGGCATAACTTATTATCATTAACTAGCTGGTGCCCGCGAACTTCGTTTCGCCAACAGAAGCGGCACATCATGCTAAACAACTTTTTCAATACAGACATTTTCGTATCTCTTAAAGTTTTGCCGAGCTCGTGTTCCGTCAGGTAGGTAGACAGACATACCCTCCAGTGCTTTTCAAGGTTCTCACTAATCATAAAATATAATCAGGACGTTTATCTTCGATTATATCAAACATCAAAAAACATCGCTAATGTTTGATTGTTTGATAAACCACACAGACAGATTTACTTCTTCTTCTTCCTTGCAGCTTCCAATTTTTGTGGTGTTAGCTCTCCTTATTTTTCGGTGTCATAACGTTCTTTCTGGGATTTTCGGGTCAGGTAGTTCTTCTTTTTTCGTGAGCCTGATCGATCATACACACTAACAGATTACATTTTCAAAAATAGGTAGTGTGATATTGATATTGCTTGTTAGGGTGTCGAACCCAAAGTGTACCCTATTACACCCTGAAACTTCGCTTCGCTGTCTGTCTGTAACATCTCCATGATAGCATGATAGTAAGACAGTTAACATTTTAAATTTAAATAACAGATGTTGTATTTCTGTTGCCGTTGTGACTCCCATACAACAAACATGATTTTTACACAATTTTTACACACGATGGTATCGGTCACGTGTATTTTTCTGTTCCCTTCATACTTTTTCTCATCTGAAAGGTACGATTAGAGCACGCAGATGATGATGGTAAAGACGATGACGATGATGTTGAAATAACCTAGAGGAACCCCGGAATACCGCCGATTTGTGTATTACTTTTCTATGAAGGGAAAAGCCCACTCTCCCTCCCGTTTCGAAGACTGAGCGTCTGAGTGACATCTTGATGATATTGTTGGCTACACTACTAAGACCGATGTTTCTTTATTGTTTTTTTGTAAAGGAGTAGGTAAGCCAATTGCCGTGTGATGCCGGCTTTGAATAGCATCACCCCAATTCTACCCGTGGGTGTCGTAAAAAGCGACTAAGCGATAATCATCCAGGGAATGGGCAGCAGCGTTCCCTGTCAATGCAGCATCTTGCACTGCGCTCGCCAATCCGCCTGCCAAGCGTGTGGTGAGTATGGCAATACCCCCCGATAGGGGTGGCTTTAGAGTATATATTACCATGCTATAGAGTGCGTATTAGGCCCCGAGGCGTACTGTCAAAGCGTAAGAAGTTGCTCTCTAGATACAGACGTCAAATGTATGAGAACTAAGTATGAGAAGTTATAGAGGTTCAATAGTGCTGTCACTGGCGTTTTGCTACTGACAGACAGAGAGGTTGCGCCCCAGACTACTGCGGACAGTTCTAACTTTTTAGGCGCACTCTATAGCTTGCTTATATAGGGTGTCCTGGTTATAGTGGTCCAAAGAAAAAATCTAGCCTATAGTCCGACATTTTCGTGCGCGACCCTCCTGCGGGGTACAGACGGTAGGAGGGCGAGGAAGCACGTCATTCTAATATGACGTGCGGAGCGGATGCGCGCGTGTCCCTTCCCCGCTACACCTCCCGCCATCCGCTGACATCTCCCCCCCCCAACGTCTGACACCCCTAGGGAAGGTCGCGCACGAACTTGTCGGACTACTAAGCTACCATAATAGCAATATGAATCTAGAAATTTTCATCCAATATGAATGTAAAAAAAACAACTGCATATACAACTTGTTACAAAACAACCAATAAAATATCTCCCATAAAAAGTGAGTTTCATTTTGTATGGGATGTAGGTACAATTTTTTTTTCACATTTCGACCCATGTTCCATGGGGAAAGTTGTTCAGTTTCATGAGTACCTTGACCTCCTTTCAGCTTTATTGGTTGTTTTGTAACACCCAGTATTGTAAGAAGTGAACCAGTTCAAGAAACTAAACCACTTTCCCTAAAGAACATACCTAGTTCAAAATATAAGGTGTAAACAAATTAACTACAAATAATATAAGGGATGAACCAGTCCATGAAACCGAACAACTTTCCCTAAGAAACATAGGTCGAAATATGAAAAATAAATTTTGGACTTCCCATACTAAATATGTTAGCCGGCTGGGTCAGTTAATATGAGAGAGCCAGAACTTTTTTTCATTTTTCAACCTATGTTTTTTAGGAAAAGTTGTTCAATTTCATGAACTGGTTTACCCTTTAAAATATTTGTTTTCTCTTTACATACCTACTTTAGAAAAAAACATTGGACCCCCTAAAGGTACAAAATGTTCTCGCCGATAGCCGACCGAGTACCTAATTTGGAGGGTCGATAATTTTTTTTTTTTTTTTCGACCCATGTTCCTTGGGGAAAGTTGTTCAGTTTCATGGACTGGTTCACCCCTTGAAATAATTTCAGTTGTTTTTTTTTTCATCTTATAGTACTTACTTAACTTATTCCTCTAGCGCTATGCAATATCGATTTCCGTGCAAACTTATTTCAAGAAAAATGTCATCCCCCCTTTTAGGGGTTGATTTTTATTAGCCTATAACCTGGTCGGTAATTTTCCCAAAATTTTGGTATACTTTGCATCAAAATCGGTTCAGTAGTTTTTGCGTGATGCTTTCACATACAAACATCTAAACAAATAAACAGATAAACAGATAAACAGACAAACAGATAAACATCTAAACAGAAAAAAAATCTAAAAATTGCTGAATCGTGTTCTGTTATCAATTTTAAGTATCACCAAACAGGTTTTTTTGGAAAATCTTCTATGTACAGACTTTCGACCCTCTACAACTAATTTGGTAGAGAGTCATTAAACCAAATCATCTATCTTGTCAGTTTCACGAGCAAAGAAAGACGTTTTGGCAGTTTTCAAATACATTTAAAAAAATCATAGACCAGAAAGCTAGTTTTGTTATGACATCCTTATCAACCTTGCGAGCTTTTGGCGCCTTTTGGTTATAACGCCATCTATTGGCTTAAAAAGCGTAACTTTTTAATCTGTAATAAAGGCCTTATATATAATATATTACACAAGATCGTTACAGAAGAGTAATATGTATTATATCGTAAAAATAGATAATAAATGTAAAAACTGCTAGGTAGGTAATAAGTTTTATAACAAGACGTGCGGACCACCCACGTTTTTGCGATACAAGCTGATTAATTGCAGCTTGAGATCGGGTATTTATATCGCCATCTTTATTCAAATTATACCATATAGGTACTTATCTACCTACAGCAGAATATATGCCATAAAAATATCTAAATCTGCCCACAAACAGCTTTTGCCAAGAAAGGTAGGTTTAACTTATACCATACCATAACAACCACAATAGTCCACTGCTGGACATGGGCCTCACCCTATTGGTCTAAATTATGAAGAAACTTTTTGACCTCATATTGGGAGGCTTCATACTAAATGACTAACCCGGATATATTTTGTACGGGAAATTCTTTTCTCTTGAAATTGTGTTTTAGGTAAATGTTGTTCAGTTTCAATGCTGGTCCCCTTGGAAGTATCTACCTTTATGCAATTTTTTCTCATCCTTCACAGACACTACTATTTCCAAGCATAAAATGCAACCGTCTTAATGAACTCAACATTAACGGAGGTAGCAATCATTTTCACACTTCGCGACTGCCGACGGCCGCTAACCGCACCCAACTCTTTTTTTACACTCGGCCAACCCTTATTGCGCCAATGAGGTAAAAAAACTTCAACAATTGGATAATACCGTCTAGGAACGTAGATAATTTTGACTCATTCATTTGACTCATTAAAAAGACATCAACGCGCGCGTTTGGGCTTTGAAGTAGCCCAATTTTGTTCCTTTTCTCATTCTTACATAATTTGATAATAAATTGATTAACAAGAAAGGATCCTCATATCTGCCACAACAGATTAGACCGCTCATATAACATCCAGTTTTACGTCCCGTTTCGCGCTCCCCACGGCGCGATAAATCTCTACGGCGATGTCATTTTTGTTTTGCATAAATAAAACGAAATTATAACAGGCCCTTTGCATCGCCCGGTAGCCGCCGGATAATATTGTAACCAATAACAAAAATAAATTAAAGAAAAAACGTGTAAATGGTAGGAGAAAAAAGAGCGGATATCAAAGATGCCGCGGTCACGTACTGGCCGGTTATGACGCGAACAGCGGGTGTTAGAGCAGCCTTTAAATGGAAAATTAAAAAGTAAAACTGCTGACAAGATTCTGATTTTGAATTGCGTCACAGGTTTTCGATCAATTTCCCAAAATATTTGAAACTGGCTGAAACAAAATAAAGTTCAATCAATCGACTTTTTTAAAGATTGATAGAGTTCCGTTACACCGAACCAAATGAAGGTAAAGGAAAGGACCGCGTCCCACAGTGCAGCAGCTGTAACAGTAGTACTCTGTAGTATCAACTATAAAATAATTAATTTGTAAGATAGGTACATAACTGATAGTTAATTTTCAAAAACCTATGTGCCACTGGCACAAATGAATGTTCATAGGAGGTGTCTAAAATTAGGGACCTACCTATATAAATAAATAATAAATAAATAAATATCCCTGGACGAGACACACAGCGCCATCTAGCCCCAAACTAAGCAAAGCTTGTACTATGGGAACTAGACAACTGATATAATACTTATATACTTTTTTTTTTTGTAAATAAATACATATTATACATAGAAAACACCCAGACTAAACACAAATATTTGAAAATTGACTTTACAAACATTTGTGTCTGGTGGGAATCGAACCCACGACCCTTGACGTAGAAGGCAGGGGTACTATCCACTACGCCATCGGGACAGTCCTATACTTCTAACCTACCGTTGTGTTTGTGTCTCTGCCTGGCCCTAAAAATACTTATCATCAGATTTCTCAATGGTGCGGTCCGTTCATTCAATCCCAGTCGTGATTGGGTGGTTCCGTACACCTTCGCCGACACCATAACACAATGTCAGTTTACGGTAACCATTGCAGCTCCGAAATGAACTCTAAGAACTTATCTTCATTCCGACTGAGAGATGTATTTCGAAGTAGTTTGTGTTTCAGAGCATTGGTTGAAAAATTTGGTTTATCGTTATAGCTCGTCATTCAAGACATCCTTTTGTCTTTGTAATAACGTTTTGTCTATTGACTTCATTTGTTGAATCGCCAGAAAATTCACCTACCCATTTATGGGACCAACTTTATGCTGGTTTTTCATACTTACAAGTAATGAGAAAACCAGTATAAGTAGGTATATCCCTTAAATGAGTAGGTGGATTGCCTTAAGCTGGTGACGATTCAGATGAACATGTGTAGTAAGTGTAAGCGCGAAAGTTTTAAACTATTACAGCCACAAACGTCAGGCGGGACATGGGCCTAAACTTATTGCCGGACGTAGTTTATAAGAATTGTAGAAATTGTGCCGTTCAATAAATAGATATCCTTAAAAGAAGATCCATATATTTCCAAATGAATCCTTCCGAATCTCGTGGTCCGTCGAATGGAGCCCCCAGCCTCTTTGAATACGCCGCACCTATTAAAGCTCGATTAGCTGCCACCACCACAGACGGAACGGCTCCTACTTTCCGTTTTACAACTGTCTAAAAACGCCTCCTACTAAGGTGAAACGTAGCACTACTGGCGCCATCACGCAGTAAAAAAACCTGGCTAAACACGCTGATCAAACGAAACCCGAGCCTCTTTGAATGCCTATTAAAGTGTGATAAGCCGTTACCGCCACAGACGGAACGGCTCCTACTTTCCGTTTTACAACTGTCTAAAAACGCCTCCTACTAAGGTGAAACGTAGCACTAGTGGCGCCATAACACAGTAAAAAACATGTCCAAACACCCTGGTTATAACATGCCGCACCTATAAAAGTACGCCTAGCCCGTCGTCACCGTCACAGCGAAAGCGGAACGGCTCCTATTTTCCGATTTACAATTACTGTCTAAAGATGGAACGTCAAATAGTAAGTATAGCGCCTCCAAACAGTAAAAAAAACTTGCTTAACTCGCTGGACATTGAGAATCCCTGTATAGTTTTATAGATCCTAAATAACATGTACAGATCTCACGATTTTTTATAAATTGGCGGCGCTAGTTTCGCAAGTGTTCTTCTTGAAGACGGCTATAGACGTTAGCCGCGTGTTATAAACGGGTACGGACGTCATGGTTTTGTACAAAGGAACATGATTGGATCGATTTAGTGAGAGTGGTTGTATGGTAATTGATAATGTTTTAATTGTTACTAATATTAAATAAGAAACTTGCTAAAGTTTTCATCATGCACGCAGCTTTTGGCACAAAAAATGATTAAAAAAAAAATAAGTTCTCCTAAAGTCCCTTCAAAATCATAGTGTTAGTGGAAGGCCAAGTTACGCTGGCCTTTTAGTATCTAAGAATTGCGACCAGCGTAACTAGGCCTCCCGCTAGGCTGGTCATGTCATTTAATGACACTATGATTGCGAATGGACTGTACTTGTTGTTTGGTACATCGCCAGCTCATCAAGCTACTCATTCAAGAGGTCAACATATACTGGTTTTACTATACCTTTGTATGAAAATCCAGTATTAGTTAGTTCCTTAAACTTGTAGGATTGATTGGCGATTACACTGAGTCAAGGAACGACCTGATGTTTAAAGGATTTTTAGTACTTAAAAAATATAATACAGGAGCCTGGCCTGGTTATATTTTACCTAACTTAGGTAAATCACTTAAATATTAATAAGGTGTAAAAAGCAATCACAGTATTTTACCAAAATTCTGTAAATTATACTAATCTTCAAAGGTACTGCCGTTATCTTAATTATATTAGCATAATAATAAAATGAAAAGCCTTTTTAATGTCATGTTGCAAAGGCGCCGATTCATTTAGTGCTAATTTAGTGGCAATTTAGTGCTTATTTAGTGCCACTGGAACTTGCTATTTTACCTGAGATTTTGCCGACATTCAGTCACATAAGATCATTTGCAGAAGGTTCACACTCGCAATTTTATAAAAACCGCTCCCTAAACTTGAATTGAAGTCTGCCACTGAAGTCACTGAAGTCATAAGGGTGGACTCAGGCGCACTCGAGCATAGAGTGCATATTTTCTTTATTGACTATCAATGTAAGAAAAAATTACATTCATGACTTTTGTTGAAAATTTTTGGGTTTTCTGGTAGGTTCTTTTCTCTTGCGGTCCTTTGAGACTGCCTGTAGGTAGACGTACTTAGTGTGTAGTTCAATTCAAATTGAACCATCTGTACAGGCGCGCTGTGCTATGCTATATGCTTTGTGATATTCAGTATTGCCATCTGCTTATGGATGGCGACTCATAAATATATTCGCCGATGAGTTAGTCCTTATTAGAAATTCTAATTAGTTGGTGACTGAATGGAGAGGTCAAAAGGATTAATCTCTCTAGCGGTTTGGTGGGAAGTATGAGTATGACAAGATTGGCTAGTTTATCTATAGTCAGTAAGTAAAAACCTGTAAAAACACTATTGCACATTTAAAACACTAACATATAAGAGGAAAACCTACACTAAAAATACCTATTCAAAGGCGGCCTCATACTTGAAAGTCACAATTTTCCCTTTAGCCCTATCCTCATAACGGGAAGAAAAAAACCTATGTCGTCTCGTCTCCGTGACCGGGGACAACGGGAACACACGAAAGTACGTACCTACTAGTAGCAGAGCACCAAAATGTCATTCACGGCTGCGCGAAAAAGGTTTCATTTGTCTATGCTACTAGTCTACGTCTACGCCCTTCGAGCAACGCATCTTCCGTCCCGTTCCGGCCCGTCTACGCCAAAGTTGTTTTGCAAATCTGTCTTTCTGCTACATTCCTCCATAAAATATCTCAATGGTATCTATCATTCACAGTAAGTATTCACTACGTATCAATCGCGTGACGTCACCGGCCGACAATGGCGCATCGGTCGCGGTGTAGAAGATCAAAGGCGCCGCCGTAATGAAGAAACGCCTCGTCGTGTTCAAACCACGGTTTAAGCACATTACGATAGTCTAGTTCGGAAACGTTTTGTGTCGACCCGCAGGCCGCAGGGAATGCCAGAGTGGAATTCTTGAATTTTTGTATTGTTTTGTTTCTAAAAAAAATATGAATGAAAGTAGAAAACTGTGCCGTTTTAGCAGGTTACGGATTAGGCCGTTCTATGACTCCTCGCGTGAATAACTCTAGATATGTGGATGATATAATATTTTTGTTATAAACAAGGTTTTGTTGATGAGCTCCAATCCAGACCACGAACCATCAGGCTCGAACTTGGGACACTGGGGATCCACTGCTCTGCCACTAAGCCACCAACCGACCCTTGCAAAATTTACAATTTCCTCATACTCGTCTCGAAGCGACGATTTAGCGATATCCAGTAGGTCCATTAATTGTGTATGTATAGCTGATTTATATACATACACTACTAGTTGAGTTTGTTTTTTCATTCAATACCTCCTGGCTCCATACCTGTTTGGTGTTATCAGTCGATCAAGTTTGTCCAGTTTTTTACGCATAATTGCCACCAATAACATCTCAATGAGTAGAAAGCTCGGCTCTTATCATCTTATCCACTTGGTACCTACATGTAAGTATCCGCTAATAATATGCTTTGGGCTTGTTTGGACTAGCTTGATTAGTTGGACAGTACACTTTATAGCTGTCGTTAAACGGACTGGTTAATAATGTTAAGATAAAAAACTGTATTAGTTGCGATGTGAAACTGTGTAATCTTTACCAACTCATTTATCCTTTAAGTTGAGAAAATGCTGCACAATTTATGTAATATCTGGTTTTCTGAATACGTTATTCCTGCTGATAGACTGATGGGTTTCCAAACGCCACGACATACAGCTAATCTAAGTAGGTAGGTACCTATCTAATTTTGGGGTGCAAGAAGGTCTTTCTAACTTTTACCGGTTTACCCTAGGAAATGAGTGTAGCAACGAGTACCTATTCTCACTCGTTTCGTCTCAAACTACTGCAGTTCATCAATCCTGGCTCTGTCGGTCATGTCATGATCATGATGAAGAGGTATATTGCCTGGAGGGGCAGTTTAGCTATTGTTCCAGTGACATCTTAAATAGCACGATCTCACTCAATTCGACTTACTTAGTATAATATCATCTAGGTATGTATGTAGGTAGATATGGAGACGTAGAGTCTTATGACGCTTTACATCATACGTTTGAGGAACAATTCTTCAAGTATTAATAGGTATGTAAAGAAAGACTAACTAACTCTTAATTATTTGGATATCAAAGGTCAATAATCTAGAGTTTGACTTTTTCTCTCATTTCTCATATTTCTAACAAATTACGGCACAAAGATCAGATAGCGAAAAACAAAATTGTACTCTTATCTAAGTATGTACCTATCCATATTACCGTCTTCTACTTACTACTTAACTATCTAAAGTGGTACTTTAGTGCAACAACAAGACAATTACCGTCTCGTTCCAGATCCCTAAGTGACAGTGCAACACGCTCGCAACTCGCAAACTGGCAAATCTGCCAATTATCTAATTTCTCGTATTGCCTGCGACATGGTGGCGTGGCGGGTCGGGTGCATCGTTAGTTGACTGTAATGAGACGCTCTGGGCGATAAGTCGTGATCTCCTATGAGGTCCTAGACTCCTAGTACTCTAGAGTGACATGTCATACTATACTATGGATATGAAGGTAAGTAAGTAGGTGCTATAAGAGTCACAATATTGCCTGTGACTTGCGACATGGTGGCTTGGCGGGTCGGGTGCATCGTTAGTTGACTGTAATGCTAGTAATGAGACGCTCTGGGCGATAAGTCGTGATCTCCTATGAGGTCCTAGACTCCTGGTACACTAGCACGACTACACTGACATGCCATAGGTACTTCAGTTAGATGTCGCAGTGTTTCGAATAAGTTCCCTGTTCTTGCCTACGACATGATAGCGTGGCGGGTCGGGTGCGTCGTTAGTTGACTGGTAATGTTAGTAATGAGACGCTCTGGGCGGTAAATCGTGATCTCCTATGAGGTCCTAGACTCCTGGTACACTATAGCATAAGATGTCATAGGTACTTTAGTAAGATGTCGCAGTGTTTCGAATGAGTCCCCGTTCTTGCCTGCGACATGGTGGCTTGGCGGGTCGGGTGCATCGTTAGTTGACTGGTAATGTTAGTAATGAGACGCTCTGGGCGGTAAGTCGTGATCTCCTATGAGGTCCTAGACTCCTAGTACTCGAGAGTGACATGTCATACTGGGTAGGAAGGTAAGTAGGTGCTATTGGAGTCACAATATTCCCTGTGACCTGCGACATAGTGGAGTGGCGGTACATCGTTAGGTAGGTTGTAATGAGACGCTCTGGGCGATAAGTCGTGATCTCCTATGAGGTCCTGGACTCCTGGTACTTCAGCATGACTACACTGACATGTCATAGGTACTTTACTTAGATATTGCAGTGTTATAAGGGTCCCTTTCTATACCCTGCCTGCGACATTATAGCTTGGCTGGTCGGGTGCATCGTTAGTTGACTGTAATGCTAGTAATGAGACGCTCTGGGCGATAAGTCGTAATCTCCTATGAGGTACTTACTCTAGAGTGACATGTCATACTATGGATAAGAAGGTATATGCTGTAGGGGTTACAATATTGCCTGCGACCTGCAGCATAGGTACTAGAGATGAAATAAAAAAATGCTATGCCATGCTACCGGGCAGAAATATATCGACTTTTTTATTTTGGCTGTAAAGAGTCAATAGGGCGAAAAGTCGTGACCTCTTTTATAGTCGTAGTAAACACGTGAGTGACAGTGTCATCAGGACAACAGGCACGCAAATCGCAATGTGGCAAATCTGCCAATTACCCCAATTACCTAACTTCTCATAATTACAGTGACATGGTCGGATCCACCGTTAGGTTGTAATGAAATTAACGCTCAGGGCAAAGGGTTGTAATTTCTTATTAGGTCTTTAACTCCTAGTACTCACTAGCATGACTAGAGTGACTTAGATGTCGCAGTGCTTCAAATAAGAGACCCTTTTCTAGGTAGGTGTTGCCTGCGCTGCGACATGGCGGCGGGTACGCTATGAGCTATATTACAGTGACAAGTCATAATGTAGAAAGATAGTATTGGGTAGATCGGAGCTATAGCACATATCGTCGCCCATCTTACTAATAGACGTAACTAGCAGCGAGGCAATTGTTCAGGGCAAGCTTTTTTCGGTTGAGCGTTAGGAATGTAAAGCTATAATTCTTATAATAAGTGATATATCAGAATAAGTTTAAATAAGTTATATTAATGTGTGGTTCCTATATCCAAATATATAGATATATTTAAATAACAATATTTAGTTATTTAAATATATGGACGTAAACCAGATACGTCACTTTTGTGAGAACTTTGTAAAAAAAAATCCTTTGTATTTTCAGATACGTCTGTATGAAAATAGCCTGTAAATAAAACAAAAACATAAATATCAACTGGTGTTTATTAAAAAAACATACGAATTTGTACTTATTTATGAAAGAATCACTTCTAAGTATCTAAAATTAAATAACAATCTATTTATATTATATTTCAGCCTATTGCAGTCCACTACTTGATGTAGGCCTCCCCCAGGGAACGCCATAAGGCACGATCTCCCGTTTTTGCCATCCAGTCGCTACCAGCCGCCTTTTTTTAGTCATCGGTCCATCTGGCCGGAGGACGTCCAACGCTACGCTTGCCGAGGCATGGCCTCCACTCGAGAACTCGCTTACTCCACCGTCCGTCGGTTCAACGACAAATGTGGCCAGCCCACTGCCACTACAGCTTGCTACACTTCCAGACGATGTCCGTCTCTTTGGTCTTTTTTCGGATGGCCTCATTCCGGACTTTATCCATAATAGAGATACCAAGCATAGACCTTTCCATAGCTCTCTGAGTGACATGTAGCCGGTGGGCCAGTTTTACTGTCACGTCTCGGCTCCGTAGGTCATGACTGGTAGGACGCATTGATCGAACACCTTGGTCTTGAGGCATTGTGGCAAAGATGATTCGAGGATGTGACGCAGCTTTCCAAATGCTACCCAGCCAAGCTGCACTCTTCTGGTGAATTCAACCTAAAAGTTGTCTCTTCCTATCTGCAAAGTTTGCCCAAGGTACACATATTTCTGGACAACTTCAAGGGCTATACCTTCGATGGAGACCGGCTCGGGGATTATGTGTTGATTGAACATGACCTTCGTCTTATCCGAGTTCATCCCAAGTCCAACACGTCTCGAGGCAGAGTTAAGACTAGATAGCATTTTTTGCAGGTCCTGCAGCGATTCGGCCATTATGACTATGTCGTCGGCAAAGCGGAGATGCGTGAGATTTTCGCCGTTGACGTTGATGCCCAGTCCACCCTCTGTAGAGATTTGAAGACATCCTCCAATGCGTTGGTGAAGAGTTTCGGGGATATAACGTCACCCTGTCTTACACCTCGGAGCAGTTGGATGGGTCTTGTATTATGATTTTGTACTTGAACAGACATCGTAGCCATTTGATAAAGGCTTCTCAGCACCTCCACATACCGCCAGCCGACTAGACACCGCTGCAAGGACTCCAAAACAGCCCAGGTTTCGATAGAGTCGAAGGCTTTTTCGTAGTCCACAAAAGCCATACACAGCCAGCCAGTCGTTCAAGGACCCGATGAGCCTGGTGTCGGAGTTTTTTCAACCGCCTACTACAAGTAGCAGGCCTCTGACATGGTTGTGTGACGACCGCCATCATAGACAGCAACCGGCACCGACGGCTTAACGTGCCCATCCGAAGCACGGAACCATCTTACTTTTCGGACAATCAGGTGGTTCAGCCTGCAATATCGTAACCAGACTGGGATTACATTCGCAAAGTGATAAATATCAACTTTGTGAGTGACCCCACCGGGAATTGAACCCGGAAGCTTCTGCGTGGCAGGCAGTCATACTAACCACTGCGCCACATCGGCAGTCATACACAGTGGTTGGTTGTACTCCTCTGTCTTCTGTATAACCTGCCTTACAGTATGGATGTGGTCCACGGTACTGAAGCCCTTACGAAACCCGGCCAGTTCCGGTGGCTGAAAGGCGTCAAATCTTGATGCCAGACGATAAGTGACGACTCTCAAGAACAGCTTATAGATGTGGCTCAGAAGTGTGATCGGCCTATAGTTTTTAAGAAGCGTTTTGTCTCCTTTTTTGAAAAACAGTGCCACTACACCTCTGCTCCACGCCTTTGGGGTTGTCCCATTGGCTATTAAAGAGTTGAAAAGCCTTTTCAGCTCCTCGAGGACAGGTTTTCCACCGGCTTTAAGTAGCTTAGAGGCCACTCCGTCATCCCCGGGACCCTTCCCATTCTTAAGCTGTCTGAGAGTCGCCCCGATTTCGTCTATATCTATGTCCGGGAGATCTTCTGTAAAGTGGCGGGAGAGAGGAGCTCTTGGGTCTAGGTTCACATCAGGTGGAGGCATTTCGCATATGAGGCATACAGATTTCCATAGAAGTGCTCAATTTCAGCGAGAATCTCTGGAACCGATGTAACAGTTACACCATTCGAGGTAGTTAGCTTTGCCAGATGACTCCTTCCCAGTGTCTTGGTAAAAACTTTCGACCCTCGGTTTCTCTCAATCGCCTCCTTTACGAGTCGAATGTTATAGCTTCGGAGGTCGCGTCTTACCATACTTCGGATCATATTGTTAAGTGACTGGGGATCTGGCAATGCATCCTCTGGTGTTTCCCTTCTAATTCGCATCAGTTCCATGGCCTCGCTTAAAAGTTTGGATTTCTTATCTGTTCGCCTTTTACGAAAATGCTTCGTCCCCACTTCGCGAACAGCAGACGTCATTGTCGTTGTCGGGGTCTCCAGGGCAGCGAAACGATTTTTCAGTTCAAGTTGGAACTCCTCATGTCCGGCTTGGGGCAGATTGGGACAGAACTTGCTTCACCATGCGGTTTTTGTTTCTAGCTTGAAGTTGATATTTAGGGTGCCTCTTACTAGTCGGTGATCACTTTCGGTATTGAACCTACTGATCCCTAAATATATGCCGCTTCTCAACCCTCAACCCGCACTCCCGTGTCATCCTCGAAGGAATCAAGGTTAGACGTAACTGAACTTATAAGTATTTTTCCCGTATTAGGGTTCTCACTAAAAGACGTATTCAGATACGTCGCAATTCTTACAATAATTTCATAGTTTTAAAATCTGACTGAAAGACGTAATGCATTTACGTCGCTTAGTAAGAATTTTATTTGTATATTATTCCAGTTACGTCTACCAGCCAAAATGTGTTTTTGGCCAAACGCGTGATGATACAGATACGTCTGTTAGACCGATCGATTCGTCTTCGAAAATGGAATATGATACGCTGAATAACTCATTTACGCCAAAAATGTCAGATACGTCTATTAGTCAGATGGGCGACGATATTAGGGAAACAAACAGCGCTAGGTTGGGAGTAGGTACTGAATAAAAGTATTGACACAATCGTTGGTGGTAGTTGCATAAATAGGTAGTGTTCGCTGTAATGGGTCGCTTGGGGCTAGTAGATAGTCATGATCTCTTGAAGACTCTGAGCGCCTAGTAGGTTGAAGAGACAACTTTTACATGGAGCTCTTGTGATTTGCAAGTTATCATGATTAGGATCTACATACATACACATTCACATGCACATACACATATCACACTTTTATTCCTTGCGGGTTAAGCAGACCGCTACGGCTGGAAAGATACGGCCGCAATCGCCAAGACTAACAAATATTTTCGAGTCTGTTTCAGAAAAAGGTATGTTGTCCGTCTGTCGCCTAAAATTGTAGTACTCATAAAACCCCCAGCCCCATAATCGCCTCTTACGACACCCGCGGGAAGTAAATGGGGTGATGCTATTCCTCTCTTTCTCACTAATCGAATGTCACTCTTATCCCAAGGGCATAACGACGCCATTGACGTGTACAGACAGGGTGTGGTCTGTAATAGGGCATTTAGGGCCACTTAGCGCATGCCCTAGGTTCATTAGGTATAGCAAACTGGTCTATTACAGTATTACTGGCCTACGTAATAGCTGGCTGCCTTAAATAAGTAGATATATATCTACCTACCTGTTTGTAATTTAAATAATCTTGTAGCTAATACAAAGTAATGCAAAAAACTTACGTCGTAGCAAACTCTAGCAACTTCAGATAATGTAGCAAATAGGAAATTCTTTACTTAGGGTGAGAATCCACCAGAGCTGTGCGAGTAAAATGTGTCGTACGAGGATGCGTAGCGGAGCTGTCAAAATGCGCATTAATGTGCGGAGCGAGGATGCGTTGCGAAGCTGTGAAATGTGTGAGCGGGGGGGAATGCGATGTAGTGGAAACCTCGCAACACATTTCTCGCAACGCATTCCTCGCAACGCATTCCTCGCTACACATTAACGCATTCCTCGCAACGCATTCCTCGCAAACATTTCTCGCTTGTTTTGTATGTAGAATGGCCTCGCTTCGCTCAACCCTATTCCACCAGAGCTGAGCTGAGCGAGGCTAGGAAAATGAAGTGATTCTATTGGTGGATTTTTTCCTCGCTCACCGCCTCGCTACCTCGCACAGCTCTGGTGGATTCTCACCCTAAAAACACAGAGAGCCCCTATCCTTATCTACTACTTAGTGTTGAAGGAAAACGGTAAACATTTCGTACCTAGATAATAATCTGTTGCTTCTTTCTTTCTTTTCGTGTGGGACACCGAGTCGTTCATCGGACATCTGTTGCTGAAGTTAACATTTAAGAGATCACAATAAATTAGTTCACCACATTTCATAGCTCGATATAGCATAGGCAACGTGTCAAAACAATCGTAGAAAGACAAAATATCCGATGACGTGACATGTTTTCTATAGAGATTCCTTGTCACACTGTATTTGACATCTCGCCAGGACTTAGGCCGAAACAGGGGCGAGAGGCCTGCGGAATTAATTTTCATACAAAACAAGCCTGCGGAAAGCTGTCGTTTTTAAGCATTTTAGGTCTCCAGAATAGGTTGAACCCTGAAATGGCTAAGTTGGATACTACGCCTATAATGATGATACAGTTGGAAGACAACCGACAAGCCATTCGCATCACCAGCTCATTAGTCTTAACGAAAGGACTTTCTGTCTGATCCAAGTCCTTATAAGGTTAATTTTAGCGTCACTTAACGCAATAAGGTCAATTATCCCACGTTCGCAAATTGATAGCTGTCATCTCGGCGTGGCGGCTTGTAATCTTGTCATTTGTAATGTAATTTGTGATCGAGTAATTGCACAGAAGCACGCTAAAGGCACAAACAAGGTACTAGTGTCGAAGCACCTGCTGCGTAGAGTTCGATTTTTAAAATAATAAACAAAATACGATAGAGCAGTCTAAATACTTACCGTCTTTACTACTAAGAAAACAAAAAAAAAATATACCTTTAGAACCAGCAAACAAATTACATAGAAATTAGTCCAAACTCCAAAATATTCCGTTTTACTAACAGATGCGGGCGTAGAGCAATGAACGAAACAGAGACAACTTTCCAAAAGGTCAAATGTAATTTTTACAGCTGTCTCGTTTCTAAAATCATTTTTGCAACACGCCGTAAAAACAATAAGTAGGTACTTATGATGCAAAATTATAAAATCTTAATTAAAAATCAATAAAACTTTCAAACATTTTGTTAACAATTTCTACAAGTCAGTCTTCTCATACGAAACTTTCATACAGCGATCGATCGACGCGTTCTTTAATTGATTCTTTATTCAAATATCAATCACTTGTTTCGTCGCACAATGCACTGACTCAACGTCTAAAGAAATAAATATACTTTTGAATGAGAAAAGGAAATTAGGCTTGACCGAGGTCAAAGCAATCGACCAATTACACAAAGAGCAGGCTTTAATAAAAAGACTTGTTTGGCTTGAGAGGATCCCGAATGCTAAGTTGTGCCTTTAAAAGTAAATGTCACACTTGATGTGCACATCACATTTCGACAAAAGGAATCTAAAAGGTTTAGTAATTATAGTTTAGAAGCTAATTTTTCGTATATTTTTCAAATTCGGAGGTCTTGTTACTGTATTTAATGTGCACGAAGCATTTCGACAAAAATCTGATACCAGCTTTTAAAACAATATTTTGAGTATTTAAGGTTTTCTTCTTACTCCACATCGTCACATGGAGTCGTCGTGTAATTTTTACTGGTAAAGGCGGCACATAGCGTTGGGAAGCTTAAAAAGACAGGCTTGGCTTAAGCTCTTTATCCACTTAGCTGCTCTGCGCTGTATAATTGAGTATAGTGTGTATAGTAATTTTGTCATCGCATGTATTTGGGTCATAATTCTGCAGTAATGCCGCAGTTTATTAATTTATTCCATATTTATTAGTCTTCGTGTCGTGTCAGCGAGCAATAATCGGTTTTGGAACAAATATGGGACAAAAATACTAGAAATGTGAATCAGGAAAATGATACTAGACAGTACAATAATTACTTACAATAAAGACATAGATGTCTTACAATCTCCGTCAAAATCCGTAATTAAAAACAGCAAACTAGTCCGAAGGTTAATCATGCCCTCTGAAGCACGGAACCATTTAATTTTCAATGTTAATTTGTTCATATAAAATTGAACTTGTATGCAATTCTCGTCATTATAGCAATGAATAATGTATAAGGTGAGTGAAAAAAGGCGCATCGATTCTAAATGACGCAATTTTCATAATGATATCGATTTGTATCAATATCAATGAGGCCGATTAAAATTACATGTTCATCACGTAGTTTAGTACTTTGTATCAAATTATGAAATAGTAGGTATATCTTACTAATTGATATTGATTTACTTAGATAGGGATGCGATTTTGGTGTTTGCTTGAGTAGGTTGAAATAAAAAAGCTGAAATGTTAGAGAATGATAACTTTTTTGTTTCTGGCATTGGCAAGAAAGTTGATTTTTCTTACATTTTTTTAAATTTGAGTGAGTACCTAATATAAAATGACGTGAGAGAAACCTGGTTGATAATGATATGATAACAAATCAAAACAATGTTTTAATTAAATCCCAAGACCGAATCAAAACATATGATAACGAAGCTAATCTACGATATTCGTAACGACGCTGCCCTTACAGAGGTTACCTTACTTCCCATTACTTTATACTCATACGTAAAGGGGCAAGGTGTGCGTTCGTTGATAAGCGGAGCGGGTAGCGATTTGGAGCTAGGTATAGGTACTCTGTTTACGACAACGAGCTGGTTCCAAATTGTCAATAGTCGTTTTCGTGCGTAAACGCGGTGATAGTTGTTCTTTGTCCCTTTTACCCACATGCAAAAATGCGTTTGGGATGGCGCTATAATTGTGAACTCATTATTGTGAACAGAGTAAAGATAGCTACTTAGAGAAATTCAGAAGAAGCTAAAATAGTGTCTATACTCTGAAACATTTTTTTAAATTGCAGGTTTTGATTATTGTGACTTTACCACACATAACCTTACATTTTTGCTTTTTGTTTCAGGTAAGGATCTGTTATGTCTACAATATCTGTAGTCACCAGACTATAACTAGGAAACAGCTCCAGGTAAGTATGAAAAAGCTTGCTAGTCGGTCGATTAGATCTAAATAAATCAAAATCATTGCGTATCAATGAGTACCATGGTACCACATCTACTAAGGCAATCTTGACGTTAAGAAAAAATCTATGACAACAAACCATTTTCCTATTTCCGCTTCAACACGTACCTATAGCGTATTCGCTACCTAATAATACGAAAGGATCATGTTGTCTCATTACAAGTTGCCCTTGCTCCTCTGTATGGAGTTATTAATTGCATGGAGATTTGCAGGAGACATTGTATGATATGTATGACGATGAGTAGATGTTATGAATGTGGCTCTGGGTTAAAGGTTACCCTGTATTAGTCCTTCGTTAGTTAGAGGAAATAGAATATAGCATAACTTATAAGCATCATTGAATTTAATCTTCTTTTCGACATTGATATTAATTCGCATTAAATAATATTAAATCACTACAGAGTTGGAGTATAGGTAGAAAAACTGTGAGAAAAACACTATTAAAATTGATTAAATTGATACTTCGATTTAGTGATGGCTCTGTTAAAAGAGGTACTTAGAAGAGGTATATATTAATATGTACGAATATCTGCGATATATCATTCCAGAGTTGATTTAATTAAATAATAACGAGCTACTGGTATAAATTATTTGTATTTTTATGTTTGATTTTTTATTCAATTAGCATTTTTCGTTATTTAGGTATGAATCCGTCCATTTAATGGTAAAGTGATTGGTCAGTTTAGTATAAATACATTGGTATCTATAATTTAAGTATTTTTGTTGGTGTGACCATGATTATTGTTTTAGACAGATACCCAAAAATAAAGTCAATTGTACGTAATAGGTGTTTTGCAAAAATTAAGTCGTTACCTATTTTAGCATTTCTTGACAGGTAAAAGATGTGTCTTCGCATAGTTATTTTTTCTGGCAGATGTAGAAAACTAAGACGATTGCAACCATCATATTGCCCTTTTCAACTTAGAATTCCCACGTATTTTTTTTTTGTATATCTCCAACTAATATCTAAGTTGGCAGGTAAAAGATTCCCCACACACGGGTCACGCGGTCGGGCGCGCGCATTGGGTTACCAATTTGTAGTAACGAGCGTACGAGCAACATTTCTCATTAACCTGCGCTTCGGAAAGCACCTCGTCTTGATTTCCACACAACCTCCCTTGCGGAAACGTATCTTATTTGTTAAATTGAGATTACGAACGTAACTTTTCTCGGGTTATCAAATTGAACGAGTAATTTGGTAAAAGAAGACTCTGCATCATTAATTACTCTACCGAACCTATGAGGTTACATACGAATTCTGAATTCAATTCTTTGCTTTATATGGTTTTCCGTTCGGATTTTGATTTGCCAGTACAGTTTAAACAGAATAGCGGAGAAGGGCCGGTCAGAAAGTTTTGACACAAAATAAACAAACCGTACCTATAGCATTTTTTTTCGCTTGACCTTCCAACAGAGAAACAAAAAATGTTTCTACAAACGCTGATTTTGCGCAATCTGTGTGGGCCTACTCTTTTGTTTTGTTTAAAGTAAACATTGTTAAATCGTTGTCACATTTTACGACTATTTCCGACCACTTTTTTGAGTAGGTATTTGTCCAAATAATTTATTTCGTAACTTGGTGGGCGTTTTTGTAACCCTGATTCCAAAACACAAAAGTAAGGGTCTGTTTGAATATTAATTGACTTGACATTTTGTTATTGCGTATTTTATTTTGGCTGCACTCTACCTATACTTATCATTAACTCATTATCGATTTAGTTCTCCAATACAACTATTTTAAGACCTATATTTAACAAACGATCATAGAGCATTTGTTCGTCAATAAATCAATCAACCGTTGCACAACATCAATCGATTCGGTTCCACTAAAGGTTCCTTATCGGACCACTTAGTGATATTTCATAATCGCAAAGTCTGTTCAGTGTTGCCTCACATACGACCTGTCAAAATATTGGCGCCAGAAAAAAAACACACTGCGCCAGACCTCACAAAAACATGTCAAAAAACAGGACCCGCCGCGCGCTACTCGAAAATCAGCGCTGTAAAAGGATTTTAATGTTATACTTAGCGAAATAGTGTTGATATTTTTATTGTTCTTCTTGCAAAGTAATATAATTATCTGCAGTTAATCGAATTTTACTGTTATCAAAATGCGAAAGCTCTTAAACTGATTAGGTGGCTATCTACTGGAGCAAATATAATTCTGTAGTTGATTGCCCGAATTTATGCCGCCATTAATTACTAGACTCGCTACCGGCGGCTAATTCCATTTTAACGCTCTCAATTCGCTAATAGCCGCCGCTCATTCATTACTGAGCATAATTCCGCACTGTCATTCAGCTTTGTTCAAAATAAAACAACATTCTCCGTAAACAAATTGGAAATGAGATTTTTTACTAATCACCTCCGGTGGGGAAAACAAACGAATCACCGTCGCTTTCAATTTTTAAATTAAGAACATCGTCTAGCCTGATGGAGTGATACCGCGGATTCCGCGTCCTTTTTTGTCGGCCATGTCTGTTTGTTTTGAAGTGGGTCGATTATGTTCCTGTTTTAAATTAGCCGTGTTCGCGATCGGCCGGTATCGCCGTCTCACGTTTCGTCTGGCGTCCTTGTCGCGCGTGTCGCCGGCCGGAGTTTGTTTTGCGCGTGACGCGCCCCGCCCACCGTGCCCGCGCCCGCTTTGACCGGTAGCCGACGACTCGTTATCTCGAACTTTTTTTACCCAATATTTGAGTAGGATGAGAAAAAGTCGTTTTGTTTGAAGTGGGAGGCGCACAATGTGCTGTTGTTCCGTTTATTGCCGCCAACAATATGGAGCGTTAATTACTCTAATATCCGAGGCAAGTATGGTTTGTTGGCGTGGGTGGTCAATCGAGGTTCTTCAGCCGCCATTTTGTGCTAGCCTAAATACTGTATTGTGTTTGTGCTTTATCGTTCGATCGGTTTACGACAATAGGGTAATTTAGAAAATAGGATTTATGATTAGATGATTACCTACTGCTACTTTCTTTGACCTTACCGTTTAACTGTTCTCAACCGTACCTAGTGGAAGTTAAGCAAGTAGAAAAACACTTGTAGTAAAAATCTAAATTTATCAGGAAACCCTGCAAGGATTCGAGGTCACGAACCGGCCAAATTACAAATACAACCCAAGAAACAACTTCCGCAACGAAATATTCCCCAATATTTCTTCAGCAATAAAAGTCACGTTAACTATTAGTAGTTTTCTCTGAAATACAGCGCTAATGAGGGCTACTCGCGCGGTGATTTGTCGCACGACAAAGGTACTATCAAGGGATCAACTTGAATTGGCTGTTCATAAAGTTATTTAGAATAACCAGCATGTATTGACCCGTTAAATGGAAAACTTGCTGGGCTGCTGATAGTACCCGCGACACGCGATGTCGCCCATTTCCATGTTAATTGCGCCGGCCGGCGACTCTACCAAATTTTTATTTGGATTTTTCCACATTTTGCTTTTAGCCAGTGCTCGTAGAAGAAAACTGATGGCCGTTACTTGGCATTTTTAGGCGTGATTTATGCCCATTAGTGTTGAATTTAGTAGAAAAACGCGACTTCAATAAAATAATTCTGTCACCCATTCGTTTTCAGAAAGTGGCAAAAGTTTCGGTGCGTCCCCAAATTTATTTTACAAATGAGTTCGTTTATTGCCTACCAAATCAAATCCCCAAACGCGATTTAGCGAAACTAAACTTTAAATAACTTCCCCAATATTGTCGGTGTCAAATTAAATTCGTCGAAAAGCGCATTCGGCCGAAAGCGTTGCGAATCACCCCTTCTTTAGCGCTACTAAAAACATTAGCACAGATTAGAGTGTTTGTATGCAGTTCGCTCGATATTATCTTTAGAGGCGACAGTTTCGCTAAGCACCCCTTCCATTAACTCTCATTTTACGCGAGTACAATTGCAGACAATAACATTAGCGGCAATGGAAAGCAAGATGTGTGTAAAACGTGTAATGACGAAGCGGAATTGTGTCGTTTTTATTCAGTGCGCGTAAAATTGGGTTCTATTACGAATGTTTTCGCAAGTGTCCCGTTGTAATAAAATGCGTTCAACCATAGGTGTGACGCCGTTGTTTTTTTAATGCCCCTCCTGAGATCTTTGTTCAATAAGAAAACAGTTTATAGGCGAAAATAACACACATCGTAAAACTATCAATAAAATCGCAACAAAGGAAAAATACTTTCGATAACCATAAAATGAACTGACAATATCTTGTGGGTTTTTCAATAGTTCTAGAGATGTTCGGAAACAATAATCTTCAAGTAGGTACGCTACAGGGATTTCAACACTGCTACCGCTGACATCTGCTACGTCATCGTAGGTCGTAGCAAATTGCTACGATGACGATAGACTTCTCATAGACAATATCAATTCACACAGCAGGAATACCTACAACTTTTTTTTATTAATGCTTCGTCTCACAGATCTAGTAGAAAAGTACTTATCTTAAGTACTGGCACAAAATATTTAAATCTACATAATTTGTCCCTCCAAAACATGTGTTTATGGAGTTGAAAGGGACAATAGCAGGGAAGGTGTTAAGCTATTGGGGCTCGGTGGCGCGCAAACCGCGGTTTTACGACACGTGAGCGGGCCTTTTGTCAGAATTGTTGATGGCTTTCTCGCTACACTAGGTTCTTCTTTACCCTAAGTCCCGCGTGGATTTTTACTCAGAATTACTCGGATTTGTAATTTGTTAGATTCCGAAGCTGATCTTAGCGCAGTGGAAGCAAATTAAAGTTATCTTAAAATCTAAAACTAAATGGTCGATCAGCCTCGGAACAACATTTGACTACGATTCGTAGTGCTCTTTACTATAGCTAAAGAAAATAAATTTAATGAGAGAATTTTGTTCCGGAAAGTTTCCGGCCGAGAAATTCTTGTTTCCAAAATCTACTTAAACAGGGCCCAGCAACGAATTGCTTACCGAGCGAACGATGACGCCGTTTCTTTGTGAGTTTAAGTATGACAGGAATCAGGTATTCAGGATATTGTGAGGAGCACAGGAATAGGGAATAACCTAAACTCACGGCACTGGAACATCCGCTCGTTCTCGAACTCCTTTCCTCCAATCTGCACTATAGTTCACAGTTCGACATCACATAATGTTTTTTAACACAAAATAACTAAAAGATTTCTCTCCGAATGAGAAATCGGCCCCGTTGGCCTCCAATCATTTATAATTAAAATACGTAGCTATCGGCAGCCACGACGCGAGCCAACGAAAAGTGAGGTTATATTTTGCCGGCGGTCGCGTGACTCTCAATCAAAGCGCCGGAACCAAAATCACTTGGTTCACTTCCCCACCGAACAGGGAAGACCACACGAGAAAACCGAAAACACATTAAATTACACCATTTATAATTAATGTTCGCATCAACGATGCGGGCGACGGCAGAGGACGTGACAATGACAGAGCAGTGTTGCCAGCACCGTGCGCCCATTTTATACGAAAACTAAACACTTACTTAGTCAAAAAATGGAAAATATAGTAAGAAAAAAGTGTTTTTTATGTTGGATAGGTGTAAGACATTTGAAGATAAGAAGGGCTCCTGTCCTGGTGGTCTACATCTGGTACGCCAAACTTGAAAAATAGTTCGAGATCTCGAAATAGAACCCCTACGCTTCTCTTCTCTTCTACATCATCTTCTAGAGCACATCTTCTTGCTCGCTATCGAAATCTGACAAAGCGAAAGCTTTCACTTATCTTATCCAAAACCCTATAAAAAGAGTTGCCAATAATCTCCTTGATATTATCTCTTAGCCCGTTAATTACAATATCCTGTTTTCTCGTTAGATAAATCTGCGTCCCGCTGCCAAAGTGGGGTAAGTGCAAAAAGAGAGAAACTGGGGTTAATTAAAGAGCTCGGTGGAACCGTGCCAGAGATCCGCGCTCTGATGGACGGACGGACTGCTCAGTGGTGCTCAAACTATCGAGACATAAAACCCCCCACCCATTAACATTTTGGTGTATACCGTAGTAGTAAAAAGAAACAAACTGGGGTTAATTAAAGAGCTCGGTGGAACCGTGCCAGAGATCCGCGCTCTGATGGACGGACAGCAGACTGCTCAGTGGTGCTCAAACTTTAGACCCCCTTTAAATTAAATTCTTCTGAAATACTTATACAACACGCGCAATTTCATAGCAGCCACTATCACACATTTTTTTACTTCCGCACTAGGTAGGTATACATGTACTAAAATATAAACATACACAGTAAACATCCAGACCAGGGCGCCAAGTCTGCAAATTTTATTGACACTGTGATTTTTCTTACTAAAAACTGCTACGAAACTATCAAAATCATCCAACTCTTTCTCTCTTTACACTTGGCTCTTTAAACATTGAGAAACAGTGCCCTTCTTGCGGATAGGCAGCAGATCAGATAGTAGATTCCAACTAATGATTGTTATCATTGGATTGAGACTGAGTAATGGGGAGAAATTTAGCAAACGTTTGAGTACCTACTTACCTAGGTACTGCATATTTAGATTTGAATTCTGAAGATACATTATTTTGTATGTAAACCTACAGACTAGTTCTCAATAAGTTTTATTTTGTTTGAGGAAAGTACCTGACTTTTTTCCTCTTTTGTAATTGCCTACTTATAGGTACTTACACAAAGAATATAATTATTCTTATGATGACACACAAGTTGGCTGGAAGAGAACTCTTCTTTAGAGATAAACTCGCCTTTGCCACTTATTATTGTTATGTTTTCTATACCTATGTTGCTATTAAGAATATATGTAGGTATAAAAGAATAATATTGAGTTCTTCAGTTTCTTCTTTCGAGCTCGAATGACTATAACGGCGATTTAACCGATCCGTCGTGATCACATCACACAACCACCAGGTTAGCTTAATTGAATCAAATCACACATAACTACATTCGTTTCCAGAAATACAGTGAGTCACTAAAACCTCAAACATCAAAATACCTACTTCACTTAATCAACATTTAAGCTGAAGCTATGAGTGCCGTCCGTGTGATGACGGATTAGATTAGCATCACCCCAATTCTACCCATGGCTGTCGCAAAAAGCGACTAAGGGATAATTATCCAGGGAATGGGCAGCAGCGTTCCCTGTGAATTAAACATCTTGCACTGCTCACGCCAATCCGCCTGCCAAGCGTGGTGAGTATGGCAATACCCCCTAATACCGGGGAGGTCCATGTCCAGCAGTGCACTGTTGTGGCTGTAAAGGATGAGTGCCGAAGTACCGATGGCGAAAGGTCCTGGTTGTTTCATCTTCAATTCGGATCCTCAGGGTCGAGAACAGTGACGAAAACATGGTTGTCAAAGCTCGATACAGCATAGACAAAGTGTCAAAATAATCGTAGAATCGAAATCGTTTTATCTTATAATTCCTCTGGCGTTATGTTGGTAGCTTTGTACATATTGTACGGCGGCTTGACTGCTGCCATAATATTACATGCGGCTTTCCAATGCTACCAACATGACTCCATAGGAACTATAAGATGAAACGCATTATAAAAAGGAACAAAAATCCGATGACATGACATGTTTTCTATACCGGGAGTAACGGAAAGGGTATAACAAACCGAAAGGAGGTCAAGCTGCTCATGAAACTGAACAACTTTCCCCATGGAACATGGGTCGAAATATGAAAAAAATAATTGGACTTCCCATAGTAAATCAATTAGCTGATCGGCGATTTTGTATGGGAGGTCCAATTATTTTTTCATATTTCGACCCATGCTCCATGGGGAAAGTTGTTCAGTTTCATGAGTACCTTGACCTCCTTTCGGCTTGTTATACCATTTCCGTTACTCCCGGTAGAAATTACTTGTCAAACTTTATTTGACATCTCGCCAGAACATGACGCGAAGCATGGGGCGAAAGGCCTGCGGAATTGATTTCCATACAAAACAAACCTACGGAAAGCTGTCGTTTTTAATCGTTTTCACAGCCCAGGAATGGAAGTGTCCATACCACAACCTTTTAGGATAGGTACTATACCTATCATCAAACTACCTACCTACTTACCTATCTATCAAGGTACGTGCTGCCCGAATATGGTGCATTCAGACTATATGAAACTGAACAAAATCAGGAGACACATATTTAATGTCAGGAGACGTAAAAAATATAAAAAAATCTTTGTTAGTTACCAAAAACTTTGTTTGCATATCCGTTTCACACAGTCCCGTTATTCTTCCGTACTACCTACCTACTACGATACGACAGTCGGTGTTGGTGCTAAGAAAGCGAACAAACAGACTATCTATTCTGCACCTGTTACTGTTACTAAATAACTGCTAGCTTAAACACTTACCTATGTGTGAATTGGACTGTTTAGTAAAAAGTAGTATCAGAAGCAAAAGTTCCGTGTGGTGCCGGCTTAAAATAGTGAAAAACTGTCTCTATGATGATACACAGTCTTCTGAATCACTCAAACTTTTGCTGAACGTGATGAAAATAGCCGTTTAGGTCTGCTTAACCCACAAGGGATAGGTATAAGCGTGATGTATTGAATATGAGCTCTGGGTGAGGTGCTGTAAATTTTGCACACACACATTGACCGAAATATGGAAAATAATATGGATTTTAATAATCTGTTTCTGTGTAAAAATGTCAAAAAAGAAAAATCCTAGCATAGCGGAACTTAGCATACTAAGTGGAACTTACGGGGATTTTCTCCTACAGATTTTTTATTCTGCTGCTGGCAGCAGTCAAGACTACTTTTAATATTAAGATCTTCCCATGTGCTGCTCGAATTTGCGATAGGTAAGTATTGTGCCGAGCCGGTTTTGAAACATACGAAACTCCAATGGAAAGAAAGAAGAAAATTGTTCAATTTCGTGGACTGAACGCACCCTGTCAGTATTCGGAGACCTGTCCCTTACACCCCGTATAAGGTACCACAAAATACCGCAACCTCGTGTGACATGTCTGAAAACTACCTTATTATTCGTCCGCCGCATCGCCGCGCGGATCTCTGGCACATTTCCACCGGCCTCTTTAATTAACCACCATTTGCCTCAGCTTGTTTATCTGCCTTTGACGACGGCGACACTTGACGATACGGAACATCATTTATTTTTACCCAATTTCAAACACGAAAATTATAAAACTTTGCTTTTACAAGTGGTCTTAATTTTGTTTGAATTTCTAACAAATCACCTTCAATTCTGGCGAGCTAATCCTTTTAAAACCGACTTCAGCTGCACTTTTGATTCAAAAATAGGTAATTAAGTAAGTAACCACATTTTCGATTCTACGAAAATCCGTCATCTGATCTGACTGACCTGACCTAGTAATTAATGGAACACTTGAAAAGCATGTGCTTCCAAATAAAAAGAAAACCAGACATACATATTTGAAAAGTTTCCCCCTTTTTAAAAAGTTGGTTTGATGAACGAGTTATTTCAAATGCCTTTCCGATTAGAAGCGCTGAATACATCGCGGCTATCGCTCGTAAAATCAGTTGATAGAGCAAAAACGCGCCGCACAGTGGGCCCGAATGCAATAAAACGCGGCCATGACAAATCTCCACAAATGACAAACGATATCATCGTTCCATTTTCGAATCATAGCTCGTCCACCTGCGCGGAACGTCACGGGCCCCGGGGAGTCTAGCCAGCCAGTGTCATTATGTATAGCACAGGATGAAAAATATTAAAGCTTGTAGGTATTCGATATTTAAAAATATTCGAGAATATTTTGTTAATTTCGTAATGTGAGCCGAATTAATCGACATGAAATTACGTCTTTGTCCTTGTGTTTTTTCCTTAACCTTTACTTAAAGAATCGCTAATGACCAATTAATTTGTGTTCAAGCCTGTCATTACGGATAATGGGCCGATATTAACTCCACATGTCCATTCGCGTTTACAATAACAACCCACGCGTCGAACGATCAATACGTTTCAACACAAACAAGTATCTACTTAGATCGGCCTATAACTGCTGAAACACGCGCACAGTAGTGGGCCTAAGGCGATAAACACACAGAACGTCCGATTGTGCGTTATTTTGAGCAGCGCTATTGAATGCGTTTGAAAAATATGATTTTCCAACCCAATTTTTATACAAATACCTACGGTTTATGGCAAACGGTTTGGCAGTAGCAAGCATCCAGGAACGCAAAAATATCACACAACACTGTGTCGACGGATGCGTCTGTCAAACTGTTTGACATAAACCATATTTGTATGTGAATAAGGTCGAAATTGGAATTGTCTTACCGCATACGTTAAGCAGCGCAAAAATAACGCTCTAAAGGACGTTTCGTGTGCTTCTCGCCTAATGGCTCAGGTGGACAATAACTAGGTTTTTTATCGGCGCAAGGTGTCCACATAGCGATAGTTGTCACGAGCGAGCGTGACGTTCGTGGAAATGGGCACAAGAAAATACTCGTTCGATACGGACGAATCGTTACGACAAATACTTACCTACTGGCCAATCAGTGTTCTCGATTTAAATTCTTCGTTTAACGACATCCGTTTTTTCTTTTTAAATTGATGTCTTTAGGAAATTCTTTTTATCTGTTGGCTAGATCACAGATCTATCGTTTTTATTTTATTTGTGAAGTGTTTCCAATTATACATAATTCATTTCTATATAACGTTGTTTTCTAAACGTGATAGTTACGACGGCGATTTCGACAGTTATCGTCGCACATAAATACAACACGACTTTCAAATAGAATTAATTCTCTTTCATATAATTGCGTCTGATAGCAGGTTTTTCTCGCCATGAAAATGTTTACAACCGACAATTAAACCAGAATGCATGGTGTAATTGTTTGACGTAATGAATGAAATGAATGACAGTCTGTTATTTGCTGGAGTGTGGTTAACTACCGCTCTGTCTTTACTTTCCATTGTCTAAGAGTAAGTCTAAGAGCCTTTAAGAGCACCTATTAATCTTCGATGTGGTGGGTTTACATAAATTGTTTAACTTGTGCTTATGGGGCCGTGTCTCTGTTGTATTAGTATATATTGATCAATGGGGATATTTCCATTACTTATGTAGCTTTGTTTGGGTTGTTTATTAACATTACTTAGGTAGCCTGCTTTATCCCACCCTACTCCTGGGTTAAAGTGTCCCTCTCCTTCTATCTAGTTTATTACCGAAACCAAAAGACGTAGTCCTGATTGCGTGCTTTCATTAAGTTTTAAGGTTTATTATCTCCAAGCTTCTCCCTCTTGATCAAAATAGAATTTACACCAGTTTTAGTTTCCCGCTCTCACATTGGGCGCGGAAAGCAATTACTAAAAAGACAACTTACGAGACAGGAGCGGTAAATCGAATCAATTTGTCAACACAAAGGCTTTCGCTTCGAGCCGGGAGTCGTCAGGCGCTGGGTTTACGGGGACAGTTATGACGACTCGGGGCGTGGCTGCGACTGCGCCCTCTTCATTTGTCGAGCCATTTGCTCGCCGGAATGCGGTGTCATCAGCGGCGAGCGGAGCGTGAAATGGAAAACGCCCCCCGGTGACATCCCCCCCCCCTCCCACTCTCCCCCGCAACCCCACCAGCCCGCACCCTTAACGCGCGCTAACTAAATTTCACTTTGTCTAGTTTTGTTAAAGTAAATTTGCCTTTTTTATCTTATGTGTGTGCACTTCATCCAAAACTGTTACATCCAAATTTTAATCACTTCCAAATTTTATCATTTGTTATGTCTATAAAAAGCTTTTGTCGCCTTACTAAACAATTTCTCTCTACCAAACCAATGTAACTTACTCATTCCTAATCTTATAGAAGATTTCTACTCCTTTCTTTCCTCTTTCATTTTTATACAGTCAGTAACATTATTAGAACGTTCCAATCAAGAACGTAAAAATTAAATAAACAGCTGTAAAAAGATAAATTCGAAACATAAAAACATCAATCCGCAAAGACCATTCATCGGGCTCATTCATTCATGAACTTAATTTAAATTTGGAACATGAATCCGTCCGTTCCGACCAGCCAGTATTCTGTACCAGCCAGTAATTGTAACAAATTGAAAGTGTCCGCGACCCTCAAGCGAGCCGTGTTATCCTTTTAAATTGTCACCCTAATCCGGGGACGTAGGGTCACCATTCAACCAGAAAATGTTAGGAAAATAGTTGCTCTTTTGCAAGGCGTTAGGGAGAACAGAAGCTAATCGGTTTGCGGATTAGTTAGAGTCTAAACTTTGTGAGAAAAAAAGAACATGTTTTGAAGAATATTTGTGTTCTTGCTTAAAATTAGAACCAATAAGATACACTGTAGATATGTAAGTATGTAGGTAGGTATGAACGCATTTTTATCAACGCACAGTTTTTACATTTATAGGTACCATTCCTCCAAATAAATTGAGGAACAACTTTCCCCAAGGAACTTAGGGCAAAATATGAAAAAAATTATGGACCTCCTTTACTCAAATCAGCTGGTGATCGGCAATTTCGTATGGGAGGTCCAAATTATTTTTCACCTTTTGACCTATGTTATGTTCCTAGGGAAAAGTTGATCCTTATCACCAGCTGGTACTGAGTTTTCTCTATCGGTCACTAGTTTCACCCTTTATGAAGTTTAAAAGCTACAGCCCTAAATAGAAACATACAGATAGTCATTTGTTTGCTAAAGGGATAAGGTTTGCGCCGAGACGTGACCCCCATACAATCACAGCTGTAAAGTCAAATTACAATTTGCAGTTTATCTGTCAGCGGCTAGAGGGTTCAGAGATTGTCTACTAAAGATTTGAAAGCGCTTTTGTCTACTGAAATTCCAAGGTATCCCTATATTTATTTTATTTTAAAAAGGTTATTGCACAAACATACAAATTGCGGGCCTAATGCCACGCAACGCAGCATTACCTACCAGCCAACCAAACCTAGTGTAAAAAGAGAGCTCAAAGCGGGTGCACTCAATTATTGATGAAAAAACTTTTAATAAGAGAAGTAACTTATTCTTACTATATATCTATCTATCACTTTATGTATCACTTAACTTACTTACTATATCTATCTAAAAGTACCTACCATAAAATAACCCGATTTTTTACTATCATAAAACCATATTTGGTGATAGATAATCAAGGAGGAAAAGGTGAAGTCCATGATGTTCTAAAAAGTTAGGATTCATTTGATATCACAAGCACAAAGTATGAGACGAATGGCAGGTAATGATTTGTTGGAAACAACATTTTATCCAGAAGTTACATACAAAATTTTCTTAAAAAAGCTATGTAGGTAATCTATCTAATATCTTTGTCTTTAAATATTATAATTTATATATAATCGGTTTTCCAACTTGGTTTCATTCTCCAAAAATTGTTTATTCATCTGTTTAAAAAAAAAGTTTTTAACTAACAACGACATCTATTGATTAACTGAGGAAACTCGGTCAACCAGGTACTGTTTTAATTCGGATAACGGGTTTTAAAGTAATAAAGTTATCTAATCATCCATTGTAAAAACGAACGATTCTAACTAGACTACAGCTCGTGACACAAAAACCCGTTGCTAAGTCAGTATCGATTAGCAATTTCCGTTCAAACAACAGACAGCGAATGTGCTGCTATAAGTCGATACCAATGATAAAAACTTTTGTAATATGCTTCTTGCGATCACTTGGCGTTTTTATTGGAAAAGTTTTATGACTATTGCCAACCGTTGCGAGTCGAGATCACGCAATTTTTCTAATTCGGGAACAGTTAGACGCAAAGACAGTAATCATTTATTCGTTTGACTTGTCTCAAAAATTTTATTCAAAAATTAATTTTAATTACCTATTTAAACCTTTTGCACAAAGAATATTTTATTTTTCTGATGATGCCGCCTGTATGATGATGATGATTTCCATCTGCCCAACCAAACCTTGATACTGGCAGAATTGTCCGTATAGAAGCCATTTCTTAAAAATTTAATTGAAAAAGAACTATACAAATAAATGGCGTCTTAACGTATATCGCTGACCCACTTCTGGGCAGGTTTTTGGGGGGTTTTCCTGTCCAGGGGGTCCGGCTAATTATAAGCATGTAACTTTTTGTTTTATGTTATCTGAATTTAATTCTATTTACATGCCGTGTGGTTAGCCTGGCCAGCCCCGAGGCAGTGCCTTTATTTTTATTTTTTTATCCCGCCCGAGCCGCGTCTATACTAGGACCGCAAAATTGCTATAAGAAAAAGAAAATTGTGACATTCAATTTTCTTTTTTTTACAATGACTTATCATTATTTTTGTAATGACTATCAATAAGTGATATTTTTTGTATCCAACATTGAATAAATGATTTTGTATTTGTATTTGTATTTGGGTGACTTCACCCTTGTTTGACAAAACTCAAAATTTATATATCGAAAATTAATTTTAATAACCTACTTGATCCTTTTGTACAAAGAAAATTTAATTTTTCTTTTGATTCCTGTATTTTGATTACGATTTCCATCTGATCAACCAAACCTTGACACTGGCAGAATTGTCCCTATGGAAGCCATTTCTTAAAAATTTCATAAAAAAACTAAGTATACAAATAAATGTCCTCTTAACGTGTGTCGCTGACCCACTGTGCGGGTGACACCCACTGGGTCGGTGTCAGTGACACATTCCGTGTGAATACTAACAGGACAACGGACAAATTGTCATTGCACCCGCTGAGCGAGATTTACGACCAGAAAAACATGCAAATGTCTAAGCAAATACGTTTTGTTGCATAAAGCAGCAGGTTTCTGCAATCGAAAAATATTATTTTATTTAATGTTTCATTTCTTTAGCTTACATAATTTACAGCACAACAAAACAAAAATATAAACTTATAGTTATAGCCAATTATTAGTTTACAATTAAGGGCAAGCTCCTCAGAACATGCCTATTCGAGACGCGATGCGCAACATGACATCTGTCAGTTAAGTGATCGTCAGCCGTTATCGATGGGATGCGCGTCTGACGTGTGTAGCTTTGTTTCTTCTGTTTCATACATTTTATATGGAAACGGTTTCAATTCTCGCGATGTCTTAAGTCTCACGTGTCCGACGATCACTTATTTGACGGATGCCATCTTCCGTCTTACGTCTCACGTCTACTGTGTGGAGCTTGCACCTTATGATTTTGCATTCCATTATTTATTCTGCGGTCAAGAACACTTTGCTCTAATAAAACTAAATATTTTCTATTACCCCTCAGTTCTGAGTGATGGGCTAATAATCCCGTGCACTAATCTTGTCCCCCGCTACTAAGCGACGCATTTGTTCCCCGCGTCACTAATTGAGACATATGATTGCGACGCGTCGCGCCACATTTGCTGCGTCCTATGATATCCTGGTAATGGGGAGAGCAGTCATCCAAAGGGACGAGATTTTTGGACTTGTGACTTTTGTTGGTTTGGTTTTGGTCATAATTATCTATTTTTAGCGTTCAGTTTTCTTCTTCTTCAACCCGTAGCCACCTAATACTGAGTGCAGGTCTCGTCCAATGATCTCCACTTTCGACGGTCAAGGGCTAGTCTCTTCCAGCTCTTCCCAGTGACTGCAACAATGTCCTCTGTCCATCTTGCCGGCTGTTGACCCACGTTTCGTCTTCCCTCTCTCGGTCTCCAGGCTTTAAGTCTTGAGCTTGCCGATTATGCCTTATAAAATTTATATTTGTTTAAAACTTTCCGATTAGTACCTAATCCTTCTTAACAAGGTCATCTCATAACCGCAATATTCGAAATGCGAAATTTTGTCGGACTCTACACACAAGACTTTACATAAAACATTATACCTAGGTATCAATGTAAGTTTACCAACCACAAAGCTCAAAACGATGCGCCACAAAACGAACCCAATGGTTCGAACGCGAGCACACAACACGATAAATTGCCTCGGTTATAAATCCACATCGGTACTTAGCTAAATACATTTGTTTAAAACAACCCCAGTATTTATAATCGTAATCTACGAAATACGAAATTTTGTCGGATTCTCCACACAAAAAATCGACATCTCCAATCAAAAGTCTACATAAACCATGTTAGGTATCAATGTAAGTTTTCCAACCACAAAGCTCAAAACGATGCGCCACAAAGCGAACCCAATGGTTCGAACGCGAGCACACAACACGATAAATTGCCTCGGTTATAAATCCACATCGGCGGCGACGTTTAGATTGTCCACGATTGTTTCCCCAACGTAAACCGTAAACGATGGCTTTTTGTTACATCGCCGCCACTCTGTTTGTTTTGCGAGCCGTTTTGCAAATACACCGCCGAGTAAATAATATTACGGAGATATATTGGTCAGGCTTACAAAAGTGAGTTGTTCTTCTCAAGTCAGATTATGGGGTATCAGTTTTTCTACATTATGTTTCCTTTTGTGTTGTACTAAATTAGATTGCTGCATCGAGCAAGGATGATACCCGAATGGGATGAAAAATCTGCGTTGCTCGAACGATTGCAGTAGGTTTTCAGACTATTCCATTTTCGATTTGATATTACTCAATATCCTTTCAAGATTGGCATACATCGCATACACATTTGTGCATTAAAATATGATGCAAAAGCTAAATTAGTGACATGACAACACTCTCCTATGGATACCTACGTCATAAATCCATTTTTTTTACTAGCTATCATACAAGACCACACATCCAGCGAATGCCACCCCATCGCGACAATACTTCACTCGTCACGTGTGGCATAAACTCATGTGCATGCGCAGCAAGACGTCTCAAACGTCAAACTATTTTGTTCCTAGCACACCCAAGAAAAAATCCTCAATTCTCAAGTGTATTGAAACAAATGGCATGTCTTGAAAACTTTTGCATCTGCAGATAATAAATACTTTTGGGTCTATAAGATGCGACGAAAAAATAAATTTTCTGAATTAATAATAATAAGTTTTTTTGTATGTACTAATGTAGCTAAATCACTGTACAATGTCAAAGAGTACTAACTATTTATAGCTAGCTAGAGTTTGGTCAATTTTAGAACACACATTGTAAAGAATTATTGAAGTTCATACAGAACAAGATTAAGACAGCATTCGTATTATATTATCTCTTAATAGTTTTACGATATTGAAATGAAGTGTTCAAAACGAAATGCACCACAAATATGTCCTCGGATTTTTTCGTCGTAATAAAAATCAGTCGCGCGACAAGTCGTAGGTACAACCGCGACCAAATTACGACGCTGCAACGACTAAACGACATATTGACAGATATATTCGGGTACATTACTTTCACGTGTAAATTAATTTATTGCTGTAAAGATTCTTTTGGTGTAAGTCTACTGTTTCAAAAAAGTATTATTGGTTAATTTAGGATAATTATCATATAAAATACCATTTCATTTAAAGCCAAATCGATTTTACGAATAAAATAGAAAGTGAAAAGGCATATAATTTATCTTCATTGCTATGATAGGATTGGTCACTTCCTCGACTATCAAATAATATCCATCCATTACAACCAACCATCCTATTAAAATATTATTTCCTCTTATGTCACCATCTATCTGCATCAACAACACTAGACCACGAAACGTTTCCCTAAGCTTGCAAATAGTGTTCAATTTATCGAGCATCCCGCCCCACTGTGCAGTCACCCCCCAATCTCGCACAGTGTTTCCAAATGACACCATTAAAAGATCATCTCTCATCCCGCCTATAAATACCTCACGTTCGCAGCCACTAAATAAAACGCCGGGAAGGCAATGTTACAAATCTCCTCTCTGCCCCAAGGAGGTAAAAATATTCCAGCTTTTATGGGACTTTACGGAACTTGGTTGTAATTTTTGAACCACCGCAAATTTCGTCGCAAAAGTCTCTCTTTGTTGTTCTGTAATTGCAAAATAAACGTGAAATAATAAACTGTCTGTGATGTTTTTGTTTTTAATTGATTCTTTTATGAATCGTAACTTTACTCTTTACTCATTTTAAAGATGACTCGTTAGATTAGTTGGCAGTTATTTCCACTTTAGTTCTTTTACGACAGATCCATAGTAGGAAGCGTTAAAATGCTGATATAGTTAATTCAACTGTAAATATAAATTTTACCTTTTATTACTAACGTTTATCGATTCCCATTTATTTAACATTTTAAAGACGTTATGATACAAAACTATAAATATTGTTATTAATATCTACAATAGCATTATTTAATGGGTAAACAGTTTTTTTGTAACAGTTACTATTAGTCGACCACATGTCTACTAGACATTGCCTGAATATGAAGTAAACAAGATACCTTACAAAATCTTGACTATACGCACTCCCGTCACATCTTCGCTCCCCATCTTTCAAACATTTCTCCCGCAGCCATATGTCTTTATTCCGTCTAATAACAATTTGGGCAATTATGTGACAAAAGGAAGTGTTGTCGGCGCTCTGGGCTCGGCCGCGCACCGCGAACAGTGGTTCCAAATTCGAAATTCGAACGTGGAATCCCCCGGGCCGCCGCATTATTGCCTGCCAGTGATTTATATCGGCTACCGAGCTTTACTGATAGCTCCGATAAAAACTGGAATCGGGCCGCCGAAGTGGAGTGAAAAGAAAAGTTTGGGCAATTTGGGTTATGATGATAAATAACCTTCAAATTTTAGGTATGTAACAATTATTGGTATGATTCAGATTACACAATTACTTATCTCAGATCACGACATATATCAAATCTCTTAAAAATCGGTAAGCCAGCAATTTAATATACCATTTGTCTAATAGTAACACAAAAACGGTCGTCACCCAAAGTGTTTCAGTTGATATTATGTATTTTCATACATCTTATCAATGTTTTCTATTCCTACATTCTAAAGAGCTCAACCGATCCCCATAGATTTTCCGCAGTCACAAATCTTGCGAATAAATCTCGCCGCTGCGTGCGGTGACGTCTCCGTGTGGGGGAGGGGGGAGGGGAAGGGAGAGGAAGTAACTCGTATAAATTGTTTGTTAAACTCGATTTATGTGCTCACCGTGTGACGCCGGACCACTGTGCACGGATCCACCTTCTTAAGTCATTTGAATGGGGGCATACGTTACGTAATGCAAAGATCACTGAATCACATTTAAAGAAAGTAAATTTATTATTTACCTATAAATCCGAAAAAAAAAATAGATACCTTATATCTACTTACATGGCTTTACCTTGAAAACATAAGTGTTAGTGTACGAAACAATAATTTATTTGTTATTATTACTTCACGATAAGTGTAATAATTGATATTATTATGAACCACTTACTTTACTGTTTATGTTTAAATCGTGCACCCTTTAACGGAAAACAATAATTAATTATGATAAAGGAAAAATCGTGTCCAAAACATAAACAAATCGTAAAAACGTAATGAGTGTTTCACAAATAATTACAAGTTTATTTGACTCTTCATACATGCCACGTTGTTAAAAAAACTTTAAATAATTATATGTACCTTAACATACCTACTTATACACACATACTTTACGCTTCTATTACTTGTAGGTATGAGAGAGCATAAAAGATTGCAAAAACACCAAATCTGAAAAACTTTATAATCACTTTAGAAAATTGTGAATCATCCCGTCGCCTAAACTTTTATTACTTACGTACGTCTTACCTATAACAGCCACGAGAAATAATTGGAGTGATGCTATTCTAAGCCGGCTTCACACGATATCATTTCAACAGCACAAATTAATGAATAAAATGGGTATAAAGGCTCAGCTTATACGCAGACACAGTGGTTCAAAGCCAGCTTTTTAGTCGGCCCAATCCAATAAATAAAGCATAAAATAAAGAGAGGCGATAAACTCAAGTGGACGCCGTTTTAAGAGGACTCAAATGGTTTGTTTTGACTACTCTGCGCTCGCGCCGCAAGAGGCATTAAAAAAACGTTATCAGTTGACTGAAACTTCAAAGAGGTTCGGCTTGAGTGGGAGGGATCGTCTTTAACGTGTATTGGTTGGCAGTAAACCTTAATTTAGGGTAATTGTATTAGGTACATTGAGCTTACAAAATAGGTACTTACATGCTTTAATATGTGGTTTGAATAAATCAACACTTTCTGGTCGAAAAATACAGGCAAATCTAACAACTGCCCTTTGCAACGTAATTTACGCTTACATGCTTCAAACGCGCTGAATACAAAATGAGCATGCAGCGAACAATTTACAAAGTCTCTTTCCGTTTCCCCTCATCATAAACACAATAATAAAACATTAAGCCACTCAAATCCCTTTGTTTTGAAAACGCATTTAAAACACAATCCTAAGTGAGTCAATCGCGGAATCTCTCCGGTGGTTGGCTGTTACATACAAAATGTGGATACAAATGCATACAAGACAATGCCGAATCGCTCACACCTGCAATTTTCGCAGATCTTTATCTATAGCCGTACAAGCCGTACATGGGCATTACGGCTTTATGTGAACGCAACATATAGTTAATGGAAATTGCTGGCAGCATGGCTGGTAAGCTAACCAAGTGTCAGCGCAACTGGTGCACAGTGGGGCGACTTAGCTCATATAATTGGACTGAATTTAGAAACGAGAATAAGTGTTATGTAGCATACAGGTCGCATCAGTTTTCTAGACCAGGTTGCCTACAACGTTTTTTTGATAAATTTCCGATTTTTTGATAGTCGTAAAGCAAGATGGTTCTGTGCTTCGAAGGGCACGTTAAGCCGGCAGTCCCGGTTGCCTTCTATAATTACTTAGAGGGCGGTAGTTACCCAACCATGTCGGAAGCCTGCTACTTGTAGGAGGCGGTTGAAAAACTCTGACACCAGCGTTCTTCGGGTCGTTTGATGACTCGGTGTCCCGAAAGAAAGAAGCACTCGAAAAGAAGAAGCTGAAATTTGAATTTAAAAAAGTACCATCTTTGCATAAAGCAGCTTAAACAGCATTTATTATTTAAAACACCCTTGAAGACTTTGAAGAAAAAATAATTAGGCATGATTTGATTTTGTAGCACCAAAGCCATCCAAAACGGCTCAAGCCCTACTCTCTAGTTTACCGCCATGTGTAGTAGTGAAGCGATAACCATCGGTCGTTACTCTGTCACGGGCGATGCACTAACTGCCGGCGATGTATACCACGCGTGCACGATGACGTACTAGCCTTATTGCGAGCTTGGACGGACTGTCTCAAGATTTTGGATATCTTGAACGTAATTATTTTGTAATAATACTTACTAATTATAATTCTTGAGAAACATGCAAAATTTTCCAACGCTGCGCTGACTGGATTTCAACCAGTACAGATAGCGAAGGTCGCTGGTTCGAATCCAGCCTGCTGCGGTGGAAAATTTTGCAAGACTCCCAAAATTGTATACGGGGAGTGTTTTCAATACGGGTATTTATTAATAATTCCTCAAAAAATATTCGAAATGAACTCAACACAAACATTACATTTTTATAATTATGTTTTGTATTTTTTTTTTCTTTTGTTTGTGTCTGTTAGTTTTTTCGTAAGTTATTTTAGAATTTATCTACAGCTAATATTTTTTCCTTTACAAACTTATCATTACAGAATTGGGAATTCAATAAGAATAGCTTAAATTGTCAGAATGTGCCGCGACAGGTTTTGTCCACATTTCCTTGTTTTTGCACCACTGTGCGTGTTTCAGTGGCGGGTCGCTTAGTTCAGATCAGAAGTAAGCGCCTATGATTTGTGCTTACGTCAAAAGTGGAAGAATTTGCTTTTTCTTGTCGTTAACGAGTAATTATCCGGAAAGGTATCTAGGCGCCGCCTTTGAAGACTGGTTTTGCCGACGGCGACTTATTGGCGTGATTATCCATAGCCATATGTTGACGACTGTGTATTTTACTTTCTTAGGTTGAGAATCTGTAAAGAAAAGATGATGAATTCGTGTTAGAAAAGTCGGCGTTTTTCACGGTTAAATATCCTAGCTGAGCAGCCATGTCAGAGGCCTGATCCTAGTACCAGGTGATTGAAAAATTCTGATACGAGATTTCATCAAATCGTTTATTGACTCTATGTCCCACATATGCATACATCACGCCCAAATCCCTTCCGGGGTAGGCAGAGCGTAAATAGCTGTAAAAAACACCATTTACACCACGTCTGACAAAAGTTTGAGAGTCATTAAGAAGACTGTGTATCACCATAGTGACAGGTTGTCAGCCTGTCGCCTAAAATTGCAATACACATCAACTCTCAAATCCCTTAGTCGCTTCTTACGACACCCACGAGAAAGATATGAGGTGATGCTATACTAAGCCACATAGCATATGCCGAGTTGCACTTAATACTTTGCTCTATAAACCTTGAGACAACGAGCATCCAACCTCGCCTGATCACGAGCCATCAAATTAATCGATTTAATTAATTAAATGTTAATACAAATTGGGCCACCGGTGGGCCAACGTGCTCTGGGCGTGGGCCAAAGTTGTATACTCATTAGGGACAATTAGTATGGCATATATTACCCCGACATTGTCGTCGGCCGAGCGTTGGATGTAATTATAGGACGTAGAGATGTGCCGAGTAGTCGGGAACACTGACTAGTCGGCCATTATGTAGGTTTACGCGACTCACTAGTTATTTATCTGACTATGTGTCTGACAAAAGTTTTATAGTGATTCTCTATGCCAGTTAGCAGCCGCGCGCCGCGCGCGCGTGTGATTGTCGTCCTCAGTGAAGGTCTTAACCATGCGAAACGTAGAGGGCTACACCTTCTACCAACTAAATAACAAGTAAGTCGCGTAAACTTACATAATGAGTAATACTTGTTCGTTTAATAATAAAATAAATTGGCCATTTTTTAGTCGGCGACTCGTCATCTGCTTTAAATAGTCGGTTATTAATGCAAGATTGAATTTTACTAATTTTACTATGCTAACAAGAAATACATGTTGCACCGACCCCAACTGATATGGGATTGGGGCAAGCAGATGATCATTATGCAAGAAACTAGCTGCCCGTCAGCGGTTTCACCCGCTGCAACCTATTATTCCGCGGGTATAAGCATTATTCGCCAAGAGATGTCGCTGTTAGTTTTCGGCGAAAACGTTTAAAACGCGAATCGGCTCAGTCACGCCACCTATTTCAAAAATATTGGAAAATGCGTGATCCCGTGGGAATGACACATTTTTCCGTTGTAAAAAGTATCCTATGTGTTATTCCAGATGCCCTTTTATATTTCTGCAAAGTTTCATGTCAATCTAATCAGCCGTTTTAGCGTGATGTCGTAACAAACACACACACAAACATCCGCCTTTATAATATTAGTAGGATAAAACATGTTTGAAATGTGCTTATTGGCAAAACAAAACTATTACTTGAGAAGTAAACGGAGCAAAAAAACTCAGTTTTATTATATGGTTGCACTAAAGAATGCACCGGCTATCTACCTACTTGTAGCCGACTAATCGGTCATGTAGGTATGTAGACGGAAAATATTTAGCGACTAGTCTGGTGATTTGTGGAAAACTTGCAAATTTTTCCATCGCAGGCAGGATTTAAATCTACGACTTTCGGCATCTGTACCACCGACGCCTCTACCAACTAGGCAATCGTGGCTCAATCTTAGCCTGCGAAATTGTGTAAGTCTATCTTGGCCATGAACGCTGTTGTCTTATCACTAATAAATCTGGTGATTTTTAGTCTATTAGTCGGTAAGTAGTCGGCTAGTCGGCCAACACTATAGCCTGTACCTACATCACTAGACGCTATTATTGGAGATTGATAAATTGCATTTGTAATGAGATACCTATGTGAGATATGGAATGTATAAATTATTGGCAACTGCTTTGCTTAGATATTAGCGTTTGATTGGGACCTAAACCGGTTTTGTGTCCTTGCATCCATTGTGTAATTTTAGGCTGTGAATATCTTTTGACTTTGTGAAATCAATGCATTAAATTACAAAAACGTTAATTCTTTCACTGATTGTGAATGATTACCTATGATTATATACATTCCTAGTGATTTTTTATCCTTATTTTATTGACACACATCTATGTCTTAGCTGCAAACGAATCATCAAAGAAAAATAGACGCTGTACTATTGAATTAGCACAGATCTATATATCAGTATTTTCGAAAGTAGACGTGGGTAATGGGTACTATTTTCTAACAGGTATCAAATACATATTGACGACTAGCTATGAGATAGATAGAGAGATACTTCACAAACAGAATCATCATTTTTGAACCACACCGCACCTTAAGCAATAAATAGCTCGCTTACATCTAAACAGTACGACAGTCACGTCCCTCTGTCGATCTGTCGCAACTATTCTCTTGACCACATTCTCACGGCTCCCTAGGGCCCACCGCTCGTTCTCATGGGCTCCTGGTACTCATATTTGGGTGACAAGTAACAAATACCTACTGAAGACAGAAAAACTTCTTCATTCCTCGGGTCGTTCGTCAGCTAAGTGTCCCACACGACAAGAGTAAGAGATAGAGATATTTCACAACAGAATCATCATTTTTGAACCACACCGCACCTTATGCAATAATCTAAACAGTACGACAGTCACGTCCCGCTATCGATCTGACGCAACTATTCTCTCTAGTACTCTCGACCACATTCTCACGGCTTCCTAGGGCCCACTGCTTCGTTCTCATGGTCTCCTGGTACCTACTCATATTTGGGTGACCATGGTGACCAGAACACGTAGAGCACCCGGTTTTACGCCCCGTTGGCTGCTAAACAAAATCTATCTGTCTTTTTTTCAATTTATAGATAGGTACTGTACTTTACTCTCCAGTAAACGTACGATTTGGTACCTCTAGTCATATTTAAGAGATCAGCTTGAGCTGGTTAATCTAAATAACTGTATGGAACACCAGTATTTGTTGATCTTCTAAAAAGTAAATCGAGGCGCGCAGACAGATAAAGCATATTCTCTTACAAAAGAAAATTGATTTGAAAACCACTTGTTTTTTTTTCTCCAAATGAAGCGGTAACTTTGTGAGATGAAATCTCAATCTAACCGACTAGAGATTTGTTTTTTTGGATAAGGATAATCATTATTTTTGTGCGTGATTCAGTAGCAGCAGGTGCCTCTATCGTAATTATTATTTTTTGAATTTCAAATTAAGAACGATCATGATATCAAAAGTAAGGAGACTTACAAACTATTATAGTGTAGTCTCGTTTGCGGTTAATCCCTCATCGGTTTTCTGAATTCAAAATGTTTTTTTTTCTTTTTCTGTGTTTTTTTGTCCAGTTAGCTCGATGAAGCGAGCAGCGGGTCTAGACCGGAACAAATGTGCCGATGATCTGAACGTTTTTTGCGAGGGAAACACCTTTTTTGCTTCTTTTGCAACTTAATCGTAAGTTCTAACTATCTTAAAAGAAAAGTCAGGCACGCACGAACCTACTAATGTAATTATTAATGATTAATTAGATAATTAGTGAATAACGGATAGATTATGGCTCCCATGAGTGTCAAAGCCAAAAGAAAGGAGCGACCCCCTCAAGATATTGCTACTGTAGCAATAAGGCCGCCAATTGTACCTACCTTTTTGTTTTTGTCTATTTGTAGGTATGTGTTTTGTTGTGCAATCCTACTAATATTATAAAGGCGGATGTTTGTGTGTGTGTTTGTTACGACATCACGCTAAAACGGCTGATTAGATTGACATGAAATTTTGCACAAATATAAAAGAGTATCTAGAATAACACATAGGCTACTTTTTACCACGGGAAAATGTCTTATTCCTACGGGATCACGCATATTCCAATATTTTTGCAAAGGTGGCGTGACTGAGCCGATTCGCGTTTTAAACATTTTCGCCGAAAACTAACAGCGACATCTCTTGGCGAGTAATGCTTTTTTCCCGCGGAATAATAGGTTGCAGCGGGTGAAACCGCTGACGGGCAGCTAGTAAAGTATATTTTGATTTGATTTGAGCACCTTACTTTGAACTTTTCTTGGTAAAAATCTGACTTTGTAGGTACGTTAATAGTTTTTGTATACCTAAGTTCATACCTACAGTCAACACATGATATAATTTCCTAAATGTTTGACTATTATCTAATCATATCAAAAACTCAATTTTAATATTCCATCCACTTAGTAAAAATTCAAGAGGTGATCTGTATGAAATGAGTCGCACTAAGGTGTGGTTCTATTCTAACTTTATTTTGCTAAAAATAACTCATAATATTTATCTCTGCACAGTTTCAGAATGGTTTCTCAAAGGCGATTTTGAGAAACACAACCACTTAATGTGGCTCGAATCTACCTAACCTCCTTTTCTTAAAGTCGGTTAAAAAAGAAACTATTCGTACAAAAAGTTCCTACTAACCAACGATTCGCAATCCATTTATTTGTCGACCGCAACTAACCGAATCGGAATCGACTGTTATTGACGATTGGCAAAGGATTCCCACTGATTCCAAATTTGAATTGTGGCTGCTCATTGGCTTGTCAAATTGTCATTTTTTTCTGCCACGTGCATCAAGTAGAGCGTGACTTTTGTATGATTGTTGGGAAGCTGTTGCTCTATGACGATTGGGTATTTCATGATAGGATCGTCGATTTACAAAATAACGGTCATAATGAGATGATGACTTTTTACAGGGAAAACTTGACTAAATATTCATATTTTCGTCATAAACGAATTTATTTTTTGTCAGTAAACGATTTTTTTTTATGCTATAAGATTTGCTATAACTAGGCTTTACGCCAGCCAAGTTCTTAATGATCTCATAAAATTGAACGTGCTCTTAAAACGAGAACTACTGAAAAGCTCCTCTTGACAATCTGTTTATAGTAGCTTCTGTTTAAAATCTAACTTTATCCCCAATATTTACCCAAAAAAATACACTTAACCGGATACTTATCCCTAATTAAGAAGCAAAAACATAGTCACGGGCCATTATGGCGCGCGGCGGTGCGGCGGGCCAAGTCTGAAGTCTGTCGGGGCATGCGCTGTAGTGACTTCGTGACGTCAAATCGTGCGTGTGCGCAACCACCCGTTCAGCCGCGACTGCGCTTTGTGGGAATATGTTTTGATAATGCCGCTGCTGAAAAAAGTTTGAGAGATGATTCTTTATGCGAGCTTTCATGTCTGGTTTGAGTTCATCGCTGCTTTTGTTACAAGATTTACGAATAACGTTAAAGTAAAAGCCACAGATGATTTCGAAAAATTGGTGACAGGTCGGCACATTACCTGAAGTGAATAATCTTCAAAAGTTATTTATGTTGGATGAAAGAGGAGTGGATGGTGGCGTCTTGCTTGAATTTGAAACACCTGATTTGGTAACATGTGCCGCACAAGAGCTACATACAGGGAGTAACAGAAAGGGTATAACAAGCCGAATGGAGGTCAAGGTACAGCCATTTACAGAATTCCATATAGACTTTACAGAGACATGCACATGAGCTTTAATTCTAAAGTCGTTTGAAGCCAAACTCCACTCACACATACAAAGAAGCGCGTAGTAAACCGATTGTAGCAAAAGAATAAGATGACTAATCAAGCACGTTCCAATAATGACTAATAGTGAAATGGGTAACAAAATTTCGCACTCCGTGTTAAATGTACGGATGGCGCATTGGTAAAGACAGTGGCCTAACAATCAGGGATGTCATGGTTCGTATCCTCATGGGTAGATTCTTTTTTATTTGAACTTTTTTTTAAGTATTTTTATCGTAATTAAACTAAAGACACGTGTTATGTGAAATTTTCCACCTTGACCTTCCACTATATAAAATAATGATTGACCTCTGAGGATTTTTAAGCTTTCTTTAAACATTTTAAGTATTTTTATTTTTTATTTTGAAATTATGTTACTTTCACGGCTTAAAATAACATCACTCTATTTCTACCCGAGGGTATCCAAGGGCCGAATCCAGGGAATGGGCAGCATTGTGCAGCGTTCAGCGTCATTCTATGTCGTAGTTTTTGATAAAACTAAGTTTTTGTCCAAAAAGCTAGACGCTTGAGATAATAAAATTTTAACATAAGTTTTGCCAAATTTTTTATCATAATCCTAATCAAGTTCTTAATCAAAGACCAGCATATTATTATGACTACATTATATTAATGTTTTTGGCAATAACTTTACCATATTTAATCCGAAACTACTTCAGGTTCATCATCAGAAATCTATATTGTTATAGATTTTTGATCAAAATCCTAAAACAAATTAATGTTTATGATAAAATTGAATTTTACCTTTGTTATCTACTGGTCTTTGGTTTTTGGTCAAAAACCTGGTTTGATTAACATCGCTGCGACATATAGCATTAACGCCACCGGTTATTGTAGCGATTGTTCTGTGGTTTTGAATTTAAAGCGGTTGTATTAAGAGTGAGTATCGAGGAGCGCGCATTGTTTTGCATGTGTGTGTATAAGATGTAAACACAACGCGTAAACGATTTTAAAAGTGCATAACTTCAGCGTGCCTATATCCACTTATAACTATCACTGTACTCATGAAACTGAACAACTTTCCCCAAGGAACATGGGTCGAAATATGAAAACCAAAATTGGACCTCCCATACAAAATCGCCGATCAGCTAACTGATTTACTATGGGAGGACCAAATTTTTTTTTTCATGTTTCCACCCATGTTCCTTGGGAAAAGTTGTTCAGTTTCATGTGTACCTTGACCTCCTTTCGGCCTGTTATACCCTTTCCGTTACTCCCGGTATAGTTGACGCTTGTCTGAAAATGTTGTGACAGAAACCAACATTAACTTGTCCGCTCTTCTTGCAAAATAATATAGGTAAGCAATATTGAATCCTTATAAATAGTGGTTCCATTAAGGTTCAAGAATTTGCATCAAAGTCGAACAACCTTACCTTCTGGTACCTACCTACTTACCTGTGCTAGATATAACATTAAGTGGTGAGTTTTTTTGTTTTAAAACATTTTTGCACTAATCATTACTTATCTTACAATTCTGAGAACGCAAGATACTTGCTTTAGATTAGATAATTACTTGAGTTACAGTAACTTTATTTTTATTTTTGCCAGTACCAACCTAATTCATTACTGGTTAATTTGTAAGGAGTTGTGGGAGTAAAGTTTAACAATGTGTGACGAATACAACAGCTACATAATGTATGTGGTGCGCTGAGGCCATGTAGAGATGCCATAATGAATCTTTACCGTGCTCAACGAACCACGGCTACTGTTTAACGGGCCAAGAAGTAGCCTCTGATGCGCTTTATTACTCTGTACTTTTATCTAGCCAGTTTTAATAGGCCAGAAATGATGACTTGGCTTTTATTTTAACATTTTAATTCGTCTAATTGTCTCGTTGCGTAAAAAACGGCCATCTTGGAAAATTTCAACCCACTCGTCTCTAATTGGTTGCATTTGTAAGGTATAATAAAATGCATGAATCATCGAGAATGCAAAACCAAAATCTTTAATGGTAGGTAAGGTACTTTAAAAGCGACAAAAGTGTAAAAATTATACGACATTAGCACTAAAATCGGTCAAAACCGCAGCATATACTCTTTTGACTAAAAACATGGTCAAACAATAAAAAACAACCGACATCAATTTGACGAAACTCATTCTTATGCATGCAATCACATTAAGAATGCTTTGAATTTCTTTTATTTGAAGTTTGGATTCAGTAAGGTGTTATTACGACTAGTTTATCTAATGGTGGAGTATAAATATTTTTGCATACAAATTGGAAAGGATAACTATCTTATGTGAAGGTATAATTAGAAAAGTATTACGATGTTTTGGATTATTTGTGAGAATATAAAACGGAATGAACATTAATTGGCCGTGTGGTGCCAACTTAGAATAGAATCAAAATCAAGTATTAGAACAGCATCACCCCAAATCTACTCGTAAGTGTCTTCAAAACTGACTAAGGGATATTCGTTCATCCAGGGACTGAGAAGGAAGATGGTTAATCATTTGGTACCTATACAAGAGATTGTGGTAAGGTTGAATGTGGGTGAATGCTTCCTCTTTCTGACAGATGTAAATTCGTCATTTTTTAAGGTGTCTCATGGAGTCTTAAAAAACATAATAACCAAACATTAGGTACAATTACTATTACCTACATGTGTGATGTGATGAATGATAGTTGTCAAATCAGTGTTAACCATACATTAGAAAATACCTACTAAATCAGACGAATTACACCTATTAGGTACTTCTTCTTCATATTCTTGGAGTGGGACACCAAGTCGTTCAATGACCCGGTGAACTCTGGAATCAGAATTTTCAGTGATGATTTTGGTTCAGTCCATAAAATATGTTGGTACATTTTTGTAGCAGATTCTGTGATAGAGCTCCACCGAATGTCGTTTTAAATATCACCCTCACTTCGACACGCTTTTTTCACCAAATTCCCACCTTCGATACTCTTAACAAAAATCCCTTGTATTCGAATGCGATTAACAGGACGCAAAAAACGTGCTTTCAATGCCAAAGAAGTGAAGAAATACAGAGCATTCAATTTGGTCTCGTTAAATAGCTGTCCAAGATCATTGTGTGGACATCACTAAGGCGAGAATCACACATAACCTAATATAGTGCGTTAGTTTTGAGCAGCGCTATCGCATGCGTTAAGAAAACGCGATTATTCTCCTTAATTTCGTACAAATACGGTGTATTTCAAAAGGCTTGACAGTCGCATCCGCTATCGCTGCGCATCGCACAACGCTGCGTCTGTCAAACTGTTTGACGTAAGTAACCCGTATTTTTATGACAATAATGATCTTGGACAGTTATTTTTATAAAATGAGTGCGGTACTGTCCTAATGGATGCATTATAACTCGATTTTTATAACGGTGCGTTTGGAGCTGTCAAAATAGATATATATGGGTTTTGACAGATCAACTGTCAAATCCCATACAAAGCTTGACAGCTCTAAACGCACAGTTAGGTATAAGAATGGAGTTATACGCAGCGCAAAAATAACGCTTAAACAGACGTTACGGGTGTTTCTCGCCGAAGGTTGAACTGTAAACCTTGCATTCTCTACCCTGTCAATAATGCCTTATTGACCATTCATTGCTGGTAATAATATTTTTTACCAGTGCAGTATCCTCAATGTAACCCGCAGTGTATGCTGAACCAGCCTTGTTGAGATGGTAGTGAATGGTCTTAAATTTCAAAAAATCAATCGATTCTTTTCACTAAATGTGAATCACCCATTCGATTTTCATTCCTGCTTGTGGAGCAATCTTCTTATAGACGCTTCAAACAGAAACAGTAACGAATATTGAACAAGATTCAGAGTTTTAGTTGATAAGGACCCTTTGAGGGTCATTCTACAAAGGTCCATTGCGAATCAGGCTGACACATCTAAATGCGCCACGTCCGTGACATGATAAATGAATTCTTTTCAAGTTTTTTTAATTAATTAAACCCATCAATAACGCTTTAAAGGCAGCACATCAAAAGTTGCTAGGTATTTGCGGGAAAAGCCTGTGTTTTGATTTTGTGTCATATCTGGAAACGATTATTGATGATATTTTATCCAAAATGCTATCGAGCTAGAATTTACTATTGGCAGGAAAATATACCTTTGTCAAAGAATTAGCATGATTTTGACATCTGTGAAATAGGTCAAAAATTAGACACTCGACGAGTAGTGCGCGTAGTCAAACAAAACGGTCAAAACTCCAAACCACTTCAGCTTGAATGTACCTACCTACTTATTACTATCAACGACATCAAACTAATTTTGTGAGATCTACTCAAACTTACCTACTTTTCATATTTAAAAACCAGTATCAAAACGTCCTACATATAACTGAAATTCAATTCAAAAATCAATCTCTGTCCATGCAAAATCACTTTTAAACCGAAAAAAAAAGCGGAGGTGGTTCTTAATTTATCATGGACTTTTCTACGTATGTACTGTACGTGCGTGACTGACGATACAAACTAAATACCTTTATTGATTGGGAGTAAATTGATTCAACATTGATTCTGACATTATCACTAAGTTTGAATTCATTGATGCTTTTGTTCCTAGACCCTTCCGCTCTTTGCGTAGCTTCCACGCAACGGTTGGCGGTTTTTGAGATAAAGCATAATTCGAAAAACGTTTTGGTAGAGCAAGGGTTCTGTCAGATTCTTTTCCATGTTCTTTGTATTGTATTGTCGTACGAAGGTATGAGATTGATTCTTGGATTGATTACTGATATACTATGTATGAGCATGACTAAAATGGGCTGTAGGACATTCTTGTGAGGTACCTACCTAGAGATACAACATAAAAGTATTGCTGCGAAAACGGGAAATCATGTTCTAAAACGTGTAAAAGATATCTCCGATGAAACTAAACTTAGTCCATCATCATCACCTACTTTTCTTAGATCAGCCGGCTATAAATTACAGGAAATCCCTTACTCGAGTAATGTCAAAGGCAGTCAGGTGGGCAAAGCTTACCGTGACTGATCTGACTCAGTTCTTCTTTTCTTTTTTTTGGCTTGCACTAACGACGCCGCGCGTTTTTGCCAAATGTTTTATATCGCCTTTATACATCTTTTATACAGCCTAATTGAGGTCCATTCGCTAAGGATGCGATTATGTCGTGATTAATACAACCATAATACACCTGACGTTATTTTATTCTTGAGGATATTCTTTATAAATTGCCAGCTTTTGTAAATTTTGCATTCATTCGCAGAAATTGGACGGGATCGTCTGATAAAAACTGCGGCATCGAATTGACTTTTAAGAACAAGAGTTGAGCGTTGGTTCAATATTCTGTATCTGTATCATAATCACTTTTTGAGAGACGTCAACTACCTTTGTAGACCACAATTTATAGATTGACTGCATTCAACCCAGTCCCAGTGCGCATGCTCGCATCGCAAACCTGACAAAATCGTGTGTCCTCCTTGGTACACACTAGACCGTCCTTCCCTATGCTATGTACTATGGCACGTTGTATTAGGCAAGGCTTTTATTTTCAAAACCAGACCGGCTAGCATGCCCATTGTAGAGCGACTTATCGAAACTAGGGAAGATTCGCATTGTAGCATTGACTCTGCATTCACTTAAACTTCACAAGGCTTCACTTACATTCCTACATGTTTAATTAAATATCTATTTAAACCTAAACTATCTCAATATATTAACGACTTTTTAATATCATCTTGCTATAAGTGTCCGTTGTTACTTATAAGTTATGGACACTTTTGTTATTAGGCATATAACTTAATAGCTCCATTAAATATTACCATGCTTAAACTTCGAACACCATAAGCTGTAAATAAGCTGTATAAGAGTATGACATTTGCCTGTCGTCGTTTTAAAAACGCAGAATGTCGCTTTATTCACTTTTGCGGTCAACCACAGCAATACGACGGCATTATATCGTATGAAAGGTTAATAATAAAATAGAGCTTTAAAAGCCTTACTTAAGAATAAGAAAGTGACGTAATCGAATTACCCAACTATGGGTAGGTAAGGTAGGTACTATCGCAAATCCACCTACCTATTTAATGGATCTACTTATACTGGTTTTTCATACAAACACTACATTTACTCTTTTCGGATAGAGAGAAAAGTGCGATCGCGCCCGGCCAGAGAAGATTAGCGCGCGACCAATAAGTCGCATGTGTGAACGGGGCCTTACAAGAAGGCGGCGTTACCAAAACATAAAACTAATATTCCTCTGATAATAATGATCGTTATCTCCATATTCCAGTAGTAAATAACTAACATGTAGATAACGCTAACTATTAGAAGCAGGCCACCGGAAATGAAGATAGCGCCATTGTTGCGTATAGGTGCTGTTCATATCCGCTACGATTAGGGTCGACGCACACTTGGTAGCTTGCATACAGTCTGCTAAGGGCAGCAGGTTAAGTCGCCCACAAATGCAGACAACATTATAAGCTGTTTTTTGGCCATTCCTCCCATCCCAACTTTAAACTTCTCGATGTTTTGCTCTTCAAGACAAATTTTCATAAGAATATCGAAAATAAAATATAGAAAAGTAGGTATTTGTTAACCCTGCCATGCCCTGCTACACCTACATGAAACAGAATAGTCGTAGCTTCAGTGAAAAATTCTAAGATTGTGAGTTTTAGAAATGTCTTGTACTTTTCAATGTCTCAAAATGTTCTAGAGCTCAAACCGTTTGACCATGATAATATGTGAATCGACATTATGGATTTTGACCTTAACTGGTGCTATAAAAATATTGCGTTTCTAACAACTGAAGAACTGATTGCTTTTGCTCGTAAACCATAGATTGTGTTAATGCTGTTTCAAAACCAACCATACATTACATTACGCTAAAACAAAGAAACATTCTGTAAAGTGTTTGTATTGTCTCGTTTCGAAATCAATGAAAGATTAACTTTGTAGGTAAGTAGGTACAGTCAATTTTTTTAACGTGGACTGGTTGGAGGAGCTAAAGCTGTAGACAAGTAATTTTCACCACAAAAATCCCAGAGATGTATCGAAACTCTGATTATCAGAGGATTCATTTATAACTATAAATAGTACTGTCGTATAATTAACTCTACAAAAATCAATAACTACTAAACGTTTTATCATTGTCGATGATGAAGCTTAATACATTGAACTAAGTAGTAAACGTTACTTGAAACATATTTTAATGAGTGAGCACCCATTACTAGACTAAATATAAATAACAATAAAAAATAGATCCTGTAGGTACCGAAATGATTATAAGTATTTTTACGTCCCCCTTTCTAAACGCATTTAATATAGTAACATTGTGAAGAGCAGCCCGTATATGATTGATGCGTCGTTAAAATGTAACGATTGGGTGTGTTTTATTGTGTTTTTACGACAGAAGAGTTACATTTTAGCGCTGCGGGCTCTTTATAGCGGTGTCATAGAGCCAATGGCTGTATAATGGTTTCCACTGACGCTTTTAACCGAGCTTGGTGTCCACTACTGTTTAAAACCCAATTTTTTAATACTGCTTTCAACAAAAGCAGTAATGGACTGTCAAAAGAGCAATTTATTTGTTACCATTATAATGACAGTGGTGTTTTACTGACTGATAACCATACCGGCAAAGAATGCGTCAACTTTATCTATATTACCCACTTTTACTTCCAATCTTTTTATTTCACGTCGAAAGCCCAATTTGAAGCATATATTTTGGTTTATTGTGGGCTATTTGGTTAAGGAGTGGTATTGTTTGTGTTGATAAAGTCAGTCAGCTCTTTATTATACTTTAGATATCTTAGGACTTGCAGGGGGATCCATTCAGGGTGGACTTCTTGACTAAGGCTAAATTGTTTTTAGTTGTAGTTTTGATTGTTTATTTATCGATATTATGTTTTGTATTACGTTATTTGACTATGAATTTAATTAATAAAATTATTTTCTTAGGATTCTTTCGATTAGGTCAAAAATGTATTGCTATTGATGATCAGTTTCCATGAACTCTGTCTATACGTTACCTCTGTGTTTCTGTATTTTGTCCCATCAGAAGTAACCGAACTTATACACTAATTCCATCCATATATTGACGACATTTTTCTGTTTGTTCCAGACGGGCAGTCGAACCACCTGAACCTGTTCAACTCGCGACCACAGCCGAAGAAGAAGCGGAAGTCGCGGACAGCCTTCACCAACCACCAGATCTTCGAGCTGGAGAAGCGGTTCCTCTACCAGAAGTACCTCTCGCCAGCAGACAGAGATGAGATCGCCAGTTCACTTGGCCTGTCCAACGCGCAAGTCATCACCTGGTTCCAGAACAGACGGGCAAAGCTGAAGAGAGATATGGAAGAGTTGAAGAAAGATGTAGAAAGCGCGAAGGTCTTATCAGCGCATAAGAGTTTCCTCGAGAACGTGACAGACTTAGGTATACTGAAGAAGAAGGCGATGAGTATAGGAGCGAGCGAGGAGGCTGCGACGAACCTGGTCGTGGGGGCGTCCAAATGAAACGAGGCCGCGCGCGCGCTTATAGGCGACAACGCCTTTGACCGCCGCGTCAACTACTCATTGGACTAAATTATTCCATGAACTGTGTGAATAAAAGTGGTGTTTAGATGTTCCCTTCACTGATGTAGTGAGACCGTTTGTGTTAGACAGACGCTGGCAACAATTCAAAGATATGTTGTTGGTGAATTGAATTAAATGTCAATTCAGTTGAGATGATAGATCTTGTAAAAGGATCTAAGGGTCGGGACACACCGGCGTATAATTCAGTCGCAGGTTTTCGATTGCTTGAATATTACATTACAGATTTTTCGTGACTTGTCATATCAAGTCGCATTGTATCTAAAATTTGTGACTGTATTTGAATTTCGGCCCCTAAATGTAGGCTGTACGTACCTACTTAAAAAATAAATGTCTGTAATGTAAATAATTAATAGATTCGTCGTTTATTGTACAAATTTAAGGAGAAGCATCGTCGTTCGACATTATAAATGTGATAGTTGATTTTATTTAAGTACTTAATATTTTATAGAGTTATTCCTAAATTATTTATTGTGGATGAAGATGTACACTGGTATAGAAAAACAACAGTATTTAAAAAAATCTTAGAGAAATACCTTTTCAAGAATGTGCAATACAAAATCATTAATTTTCTATAAACCAGTGTGAAACCCAGTAATATAAAGTAAGGTTGTAAATATACATGTAAAGGTAGATATAGGTAGTTGTTAGAAAGTATGGTAGTTTTGTAAAAATAATGAAGTAGAGCTGTGTTCATATTGCGCTTTCACCGTAAATTAATGCACAAAAAATATTACTTTATTATTTGATAGGTACAAAAATATCTTTGCAAATTCTCTCTGTAATGATGTTTCTTCAATCAAACTTTTAATTTAAAAGTTATGCTGCGTATCTCCCGCGTTACACTGCGTTTACGCAACGCGCCGATGTGAACACAGCCTTAAGCAGTAACTAATCTAATTTTTAATTAGTAAGTGTAATTACTAATTCGAAAATTAGTGCGAATTTCTACTAATCACCAACCCGCAAAATAAAAATGATTGTTAGAAATAATGACTAAGTAATTTCAAAACATTTGATTACTCTCAAAATGTAAAAATGCCGGTCGATAGAGAAATATATATAATTTCATTTATATGTTATTCTATTTAAATAAATTTATTATTTCAACTAGCTGTTTCTAAAGCGCCTAAAAACTTGATCTCTTTTCACATAGCCACATTAATAACGCTAAGTAATTTTTCATAATATAATTAGTTATCGCCTATGTTACTGCTATACAACTATTATACAGCTAAATATTTCTGTTATACAGCTAAATTGATTTTTATGAGCCATTGTTGCCGCTAAAGTCGCAAAATGATTGCTGAGAGTAAGTCACGCAATAGTCGGTTATATGCAAACCGCAATAAAATAAATTCAAAAGTGTAACACACATAAAAAAGAACTGTTTGAATTCATAAACTTTTTGATGTCAGATAGTTTTTCACATCAACGTTAGGCTCTATCTCCACACAAGAGACGTTAGACGTGAGAATTCGTCATATACCTACTTAATATGTATGAAACAGAAGAGACGCTCTTCGAAGGCACTTATTAGATAGATGTTATCGCGTATCGCGATACGTCACGCGTCGCACATATAATGTGTGTGGGTGCAATCAATAATGGTGAAAAATATTGTCAAATCTTAAGATATCAGTTTCTTGTTTTCAATCTTCATTGTGCACAAATATAATGTATTATTTGATTACATATTTGTAACTTTATACTTAACAGTGATCACATTATGCCAATTTCATACAAATTCAAAGACAAAGTGTTGTAATGATGTTATAAAAAAATTACCTAGTATTTAATACGCAATCAATACTAGGTAAACGAATGATTCTATTCCTTTATAGACTTTTATGCAGATATCATTTTATTTGTGAAAATGACAGTTGTAATAAGCTAAATAAATTCGTATTCTACTATCACACAGTAATACGAAACATTGCATATTATTTCGCGGGTTTGATGGTTGTCCTATGGAAAGAAAAAATCTTTTTGTAGATACCTACCTATTTGTATTTGTACGATTTCAGGTACCTCAGCAGGCGACTGTACTGTTTAATTCTGTTAAGTATTTAAAATGTATTTGACAGATACAGTCCCATAAAAAATCGTATGTCAAATATTTTTGATAATATATAAGCAATATAGAAATTGGCATAAAGTGTTATATTGTCTCGTTCCTACTATTGTTACTCAGTTATTATATGACAAACTTCTAGACAAACTAACTATATTATACAGGGTTAAATTTAATTAAGTATAAATATTTTAAGGGTGTGTTCTACTTACAAAACTGAACAACTTTATGAAATTGGGTGTCACATAGTATGGGAGATACCAACCTAACTTTTTTCTTCTTATTCTAAAAAAGGTTCCAATAAAAATTGTTCAGTTTTGTGAGTAGAACACACCCTTAAAATATTTGTACTTAATTAAAAGTAACCTTGTAGGTATATAGCGGCACTTCTGTGCTTTTGCTACTTGTGAATATTACGATAATTATTACTTAGTGTAAATAAACAATTATGTGTTCTAAATTACTTTTGTTTAATTTGCACACCTTATGAATAGAAGATGAACAAAAAAACATGGCCAGGTGATCCGTTATTTGGGAACCACACGTAATGTCCGTTGCTATGCTATCTTAGCGCTGCGCAACGCATGCGTTACGACAATGCAAATTTCCACCTTATTGCCATACAAATACGGTTTATGTCAAACGGTTTGACAGACACATACGCGAGTGCACAAAGCTGCGTCGACGGATGCGTCTCTCAAACCTTTAAACGTAAACTGTATGTGTATTGCAATTAAGTGGAAATTCGTATTGTTCTTTTGCATGCATTAGGTACATACCTACACACATACATTATATCACGTCTATATACCTAGAGGGGTATGCAGAGGGTAAAAAGCTGTATAAACGACCATTTACGACCCCGTCAGACACAAGTTTGAAAGTAATTCAGAAGACTGTGTAGGTTGTCAGCCTGTCGCCTTAAATTGCCATACACATCGTCGCTTCTTACGAGACCCCACGAGAAATATAGGGGTGATGCTATTCTAAGCCGGCACTACGCAATTACGCAGAGCTAAAATAGTGCAGCAACGGATGTAAGTGTGATCCCCCCCTTATTTGTAATCAAGAAGGGGTTGGGTTGGTCCACCTACTTCAATCAAAACCACATTATAAAAACAGATGGAAATCTTTGCTTAGGAAAAGATACTCAAATAAACACACATAAAGTCATTAAATATGCCATCTTTTTTAGTCAAAGCTAGTGGAATAGGAAATTATTTATTCAAGGAAACACCCTACAGATATTGGTTCTTACTATGACTTCCATATACAGGGTGGAACAGACAATAACGATAAAACACAAAATTACTTATACCTACTGAGGGGTATATCCAAGTCACCTCCATCTATGTTCCACGATTTTTGTAGTTTTCGTAATTATAAAAATAGAATAGGTTGATTACTTAAACTGGTGACTCGTAGTCACTCGTGTAGCTTCTGATAATTAGATCATAGATAAGAAAACTGTGATATTTAATTATACCCAACTTTAAGTAAAAGAAACAAAAGAACCTACCTAAGTTAGTAGGTAGGTATACCTACACAGAAATTTAAAACTTTTTATAGATTTGCTTATTCTGATGACGATAAGTCATAGTATAATCAAAATCAAACAAACCGCCTTTTTACATCAAGTCCAATAAAACATCAGTCAATTAAAAATATTCCATACATCCACATAGCGGTACGTCTACACGGCTTGTATGAAATCGATTGACCACACCATACAATAAAAAACATGCAATCATACAAACCGAGTCTATACAGCAACTATACAACAAATATAAAACACTTGGCGAATTCGGCGTTTGAAGTAGACGCGTGCCGAAAGTCAGATAAAGATGGTGTCACACTGGGAGATGAGAAAACAAATGAGTAAAGCAAGTAAAAACATTATTGCACATTTAAAACACAAACACATAACAGAAAAACTTAAACTACAAATGCGCAAAGGCGGCCTTATCTCTTAAAGCGACCTCTACCACACAACCTTTCAACAACAACATACAAGAAGAACACGTGGTAGCTGGAGTTGCGCTGGGTAAGTATTTGATGGTAAGTAAATCAGTTTTCTATTTGTAAGAATGACTTTATAAATGTGAACTTAGAAACAAATGGAAAAAAATTGGAAGGCTGACACCAACGGCTGACACAGTGAAACAATCAAAATCTGAGATTGAGAATGAATTATTATTATTAAAAAATATCATGCTCTAGGTAATTAGAGAAAGTGTCTCAGAAACTATTTAAAAAAATTAAATATCGATTATAAAAAGGCACTAAAAGTATACTTAATTAGAAAAGAATAATGTAGAATACAAGTAAATACCTATCCACGTTTAAAACCAAAACAACACTAAAATTTGGTACGAATTTGGTAGGTACCTATCTGGTTTTACTTCAAAAAGTTACTATAATCAGCTCATGTTTAAGAAAACTTAAAAAGTCATTAAGTAATTACAAAAAAAATACAAATCAATCAAATAATTTCAAACTTCGCAACAACATTTACAAGCTGTTGTTAATTAACAGTACTCATACCTGTATTAGGTGCGGTAAAGTGACTTTTACATGACATATTTAGCCGATTGGCTATAAGTGTGGGCCCGGCCTTACAGCGATGTCAAATTACGTTCGAAATTCAAATTGTTAAAACTGTACGAAGATTCGTTACGGACAAAAGTTTGTTATTCTTTAATTGGTCGCCCACTAGACGTAATCACCAATCAGGATTGAGCTTCATTTCACAAGGGATTTTGAGAAATTAGGGGTCAATTTAGACTGGTGTTTCAGCGTTGCACGCACGGACACAAAGTAAGTATTGGCTAGCGCAATCCAGAGAGTCGGCTTCGAGCAAACGCGGCAAAACTCACTCAGACATCCACACGCGTCGTTTACGCGCTCTGTGGAACCGTGTCGAACCGGCTTATAGTTGAGTGTGAACGGCGCGTTCGGTGCGGGCGGACGGAATGGCGAGTAAAGAAAAATATTTTTGTGATGTGTTTTAGGTGTTATAACACCACAGAAAATTGTGCTTGTAATTATTCAGTTTCCCACGCAATACTGAAAAGTAAGTGGAACTCTTTTTTTGATAAATAAATAGATACCTACTTCAAAACCCTAGAAATGGAGGGATTTCTTTTTGAAAATCTTATTTTTCGTTCGTAATACTTAGGTATGTGCTTTAGCATTTTAGGTACGTACGTAGAAGTAGGTAGGTTGTGCTTTAGTTTAATTTGGTAGGTTAAATGGGTTTAGGTAGGTACCTACCCACAGTAGATAGATACCTACCCAGTCAGAATCTGAGGTGAAGCAATGAGTACCGAAATACCGATAGCAAAAGGTCCAGGTTATGTCATCTTCATTTACGATCATCAGGTAGGTACCTACCTATGGTAGTCCAAATGGACTATTACGATCCTGGATATTTTTTTCATTTTTTCGTCACAGCAGCTGGTGACCTTCGAAACTATAGTAGGTAAGTAGGTATACTTCGAAACTAAGGTAGGTAGGTACCTACCATAGTCTAATAAAACATGGTCTTTCCTTCCCAGAGAAACACATGACAACGTCACTTAGTATTGCCACTTTATTTCAATAAAATACGTTATGGGGTAAATTCAATCTCAGAACAATGGGTTAAAATATTTCTTAATAATTTTATAATTTAGATTGGTACCTACCTACCTACCAACTTACCGCTACAGATACAGCTTCCATGCCCGAATTTTTTCCGGGCGCGTCCCCGCGTTTGTCATTTCGTCATGTTCATGTCATGATAGGTACCTAGGTCCTTACCAACCTACCTACCTACCGTTCCCAGCGCGTATCGCCCGCCCGCCAATACATTGGTAGGTAGGTAAACTGTGTGCGACTGACTAGTGACGGTACGTGTGACTTTCGTGATGGCTTGACTCCCTGTTCAAAAATACCTACCTTCCAACCATAGGTACCTAACCTATTAAAGTTCGTGACGGCAAGATAGGTATTTTTTAGGCCTTTCTTTTAGATACACTTCTTTTCCGTGGGAAACACTGACGAACGACGTTAGAAACATGACTTTCTACTCAGGGTACCTACCTGGTACTTCCATATGGTAAAAATATTTCATATCGGCCAGGTAATTTACGAGAGTTTATCGATTGCATATACCTAATTCATATATTAGTGATCTGTGCCTAATTCATACTTACAAACGATAGGTAACTTCATTAAAAAAATCAGAAAGTAAAAGTAGCAACCCTAAAGAGTAGGCATAAGGGATCGAAAGAAGGGGCGAGCTGGCCTTCTGTAAATTCTCTATTTTGTGGCACGGACGTTTCGGCGTTCATCGAAGGTTGTTAATACGTTAACTATGGCCAAGATCCTTAGAAAGGCGTGATGAACCGTGCGCAATTAATAATTGCTCTCAACTTTGCATGCATAGTGAACACGGTGCTTTATTTATGGCTAGGTTTTTCATAGCATTTGTTGTGGTTGTTAGATCATAGACTTGATTGTAATTGCAAGATCAAGAGTATGACAGATAATAGTTTTATTGGTCTAAAGCACGGCTGTTCGAATTAGTCATATTCGACAGCTGTCAAACCCATACATAACATTATACACAAAAATAACTCATTATGCCATAGTATCAACATGATTTTGCTGTCGAATATGGCTGACTCGAATGACCGTACTTTAGACTTTATTAGTGTAAGAAAACTTACGATGTTTTATTATAAACAAAACAGACACTCACAGTAAAGATATTTACTTTATGAATTGAATATGTCATATAAAGGTGTTATAATATAATAGAACCAAAAGGTGACATAAAAGCGGATCCCTAAAACAAAAAGCGGTTTAACAACTGTCAGTGCCGAAGGCGGCGCGTGCCGGGTCCAAATTAATTATATACCGGGTGGTAATTATAAATTAAAACGACGTTTTCATTAATACAACTATTAATTTCACATTTCTGCTTAATGGCTGGTGAAAGACCCAGTTTGTAAGACATTATTATAAGCAATTTCAGTTTCAACTTAAGACATAACACAATATCTGTTTATCTATTTTAATTACTCAAAACAGATACGAAAGAAAAAATAAAAGAAAATATGATTATTTTTCGTCTCTCAGACTCAATCAGACTTTCGCTGTTTATACCTGTCATAAGTTTCGATAATATCGGTTCTGCGCATAGAATGTTTTTCAGTCAGTCAGTCTGAATCTGAAATATTTATTCAGTACCTACTACTTACCTAAATACGACTTTTATTTACTTACGTAGAAGTATAGAACGTTTATAATTCTCTGCCTGCCCCGCAAGGGACATAGACGTGATATATGTATGTACTATGTAACTCTACCTATTTCTTTTGAAATTCGGTCACTCTTTTAGCGCTAACGGTTTCCTCAAATCCAAATAGGCGACAATTTAGAAACCTTTTTGGCTTAACTAATAGCTCTAATTTGAAACACTAATTTAAGTTATTAAGGTCTTTAGAAGCATTAACAAACTAAGCCATTATTAACTTACGATAATAAAAGGAATAATTACAGTTTACAACACCTTTTGAACACAAAGTTTTCGTCTTCCAGTGCGGTTAAACAAATGCTAGTAATAACACACTACCGCAAGCAATTATTTTAGAGGTATTCGAAATCAACAACTGGTATACAGTGCCACTTTTATATAGATTTAATTTAAGGTGGATACATGCATGCCAGGCGAAATTGCGGTTTTTGACAGCCAGCAAGCAAATGACGGTCTGTGACAGCAATAGGAGAGATGGCGACATGCGGTGTTTTTCTGTTATTTTATACAAAGATGGCAATACGGGATACACATTCTCTTAATTTCCCTTAAATTAGTGCGGTCACTTACCGTCAAATAGTGTTAGAAAGGGATAGGAGTTGATCGCGACTAAAAATTTCTTTGAATTTGACACCAGACGCCCTTTATCTGTCAAAATAATCCAACGATGAAAACAATAAAGACTAAATTGACTAGAAATAGCAAAAATATATTTTAAAATTGCAGTATTTCGGCATCTCCTATTCTTTTCTAACCTAATTTGACAGATAGTGACAGCACTAATTTAAGGTACCTAAGTTAGAAGAATTTGTATCCCGAATCGCCAGGCAACTCTGCTGTCAGTAAAACTGTGCCGGCAAAATACCGCATCACCTGCGTTGTGTGTGTGAACCATTTTAATAAAAAATGTACCTTGGGGGTCTAAAAAGTACCATTATTGTGTACCTTTATGCGTCCAAGGGCTATAAATTGGTATATATATTAAAATTGGTCACTTATTGAAACCAACATGCTTCCTTGTAATCATTTCAATACAAACAAACAAACCGAATGTATACTTTTTATTATAATTTTGTATCTTTTAGTTTTAATTACACAAGGAACATAAATTAACAGTTCATAGCCGTGCTATTAGTGGTTTTCTTTCACTTCCTACGGCAAATAATGTAATAGTGAAGGGTGAAACTTGCAGCTCTACCCTCAGAGTACTTTGATAATATTGGCTCTACCTACAGAAAAAATTATATATAGTTTTCGATTTGTGTGAAAAAGGTGGCTAGGGTGGTTAGATTTTTTCAGACCGTAACATTTTACAGCAATATAGTATATGTCGGACTTGTCCGTATCAGGCACAAGCACAAGAAAATCGAAACCTTAAAAATAGAATTTGTCATTAGTTAGCGTGAGAGCCTGTACGAAATGAAATACCATTGTGTGTCGTCAATTAAATCCTAAGGACAAGATTTAATCCTGAAGATTTATTGTGGTGACAATGAACGATACAATGAGATCAAACTAAGTAGGCACCACATTCAAATGTATAATGTTTCTGATTAATAACATTTTTATTTCATCGAAATCAGTCTTGTATTCCCAGAGTTATAGTTGTAAAATCACCTACGCCTTTATTAACGTACCGGCGATCGTCATATCGTGCCTCGTGACGTCACCATCCCTTTCGGAACCTTGAAGTTCGATTTTTCATAGTTTTTCATTTGTTTGTCACGAGTCACGAGGCATGATTCATATATACTATCGTAGGAAAAGACAGTTTGAAGAAGCGTGATTAATTGGAAATACTGGAATGATTTTGATATGTAACAAAAATCAAGTAATCAAAACACGGTCTGGAATCAGTTCGCCGACTTGCTCGTTTCGCAAACTGGCGCGATTCGCCAACTCGCTCTGAGCCTACTGGCGCGTTAGGCGTACTTACTCTATTCGACGACTGCGCAGTTAGCAACCTGTCATGATGTACAGTGAACATAATAATAGTTTATGGATCTGTATTATTGTACAAAAGAAAATTTAATACGAGAACGTAATATGGCATGATATGAAATTTTGAATACTTTACCTACTAGGGATAAGCTTTATCAAGAGAACAACTGAACAACCTTTTAAATGACTTGTGACATATAAAAAGTTAAAGCGTAAGCTCCACAGAGAAGACGTGCGTCGTAACGCGTGGGATGGCATCTGTCAGAAAAGTGACCGTCAACCGTCTTCGATGCGACGCGCGTCTCAAATATGTATCTTTGTCTCTAAGGGGCAAGCTCCACAGAATAGACGCGTGATGCGACGCGCAACATGACATCTGTCAGACAAGCGATCATCGGAGACGTCATCGTTACACATGCATACGCATAGCCATAGACTTACAATCTCATTTGTGATGTTAGCGTTTAAATGTTGCTTATATTAAAAGATGTATTAAAAAACAAAACCCCGACTGCCGTCATTTTACAGTTGTATTATTATTGTATAAAAATCCGCCATCTTAAATTGATGAATTTTTAATATAGCCAGTGTCACTCGCGCTGCTGAGACAAATCTAACGACACCTCATATGTCAAATCAAAATCTAACTATCCGTTTGGGCTGTAGCCCGTGAAAAAGAATTTTCTTGTCCACATACATACATACATAAATACATACATAACCCTCCTTCTGAGGCAATCGGGTAAAAACTGAACAACTTTTAAACTAAACAACATTTAAAACTGAACAACTTTCAAGTTTAAACACCTTTCAAAACTGAACAACTTTGTATAACTGAATAACTTTAAAAACCAAACCACTTTTTTTACAGATGCAAACCAAAAAAAAAATTACCTCGCATTCGATAATCCCAAAATATACAAAAATTTTAAAAAATGTGTAATTGTCTGTACACTGTAGCTATAGTTTACCAATAGCTCAGTCGGCGAATAGCGTAAGTAGGCCTAGCACGCCAGTCGGCAGAAAGCGAGTTGGCGAATCGCGCCGGTTTGCAAACCGAGCAAGTTGGTGATACGTGCGATTACGAAAAACACATGTGATACGTGAAAGTGCGATATTTTGACCCTATGATCTCGTCCATTACCTATTAAGCTATTATTATAACACTCTGAATATTGATTTGGGCTAAAAAGTTATAATTACACAATCACCAAAACTTAAAGAGGTTACTGTTATCGAACACAAAATAACACACAAATTCCATTAGCCACACTTTCATACCACCAGATGTCCTTCTAAATCTTGCCAAATAACGTCGCACAGATGTACTTTGGGTCTATTAAATACCCATCAGGGTTTTTTCTCACATTTAGTTGAATGGTAGGCCAGCCTCCCACCGCGACGAATTAACGAGTGGTTTGGTTCGGTGATGAATGCTCGTATTCTATCGCTCGCGAAATTTCTATTGAGTCCAGAATAGACCCCGTTTCGTGATGAGGATGTGTGGCCAATTGGTGGTGAAGAGTGGGTTGGAAGTTGGGGCAATGGTTCCGTATGATTTTTGAACCTTTCCACAAAATTGGCTTCAGTTACTGCATACTTAAATACTTTTTTGGGAAAAGTGGCTTTCGCCATTACTATTACCTATCAAACTTTTTATACTTGTTTTTAAAAATTTATGTCATAGGATAAAATACTCTCTTGAAAATTAATTTTAATGCATTTCTCTTTATTTCATATATTTATCGAGCTATACAGTGTCACACATACGCCCATTTCTAACATGCAACTGTGTTAAGTACCTACCTACCTGAAAAGTTAAAAGTATTTATTTAAAGTGCCCATTATTTTAGCCCAAAGTGTCCCACTGCTGTGCAAAGGCCTCCTTTCTTGCCCTATAGAACCCTAAAATTTAAATAAAATCTATCAAGCCCATGAGTTGCAAATATGAAAAAAAAAACATCCATGCTAAACGCAATACAATAGTCGTTTAGAAGTAGAGTAGCCACAAAGCCAACTAATGAAGTCGTTTTGTCACATTGAGGGGCTTATGCAGCTCCAAGAGTTATAAAGGTCGTATAAGGTGCATTGTGTCATAATTATGCTGTAAAAGGAATTTTATTGGTCGTTTGAAGCGGTGAGTTTGTGACAATGCAATATGTAAGTACAATCTAATGATGGTATTTTTACAATACAACTTATGTATGATGTAAATTGTCACTTAGTTGAAATATAAACAATAACCTAAAAAACAACGGGTTTGGAAGACATAATGTGCTGATAGTATGAAGCGTAAGTGAAACAATGAAATCTATGCTACGAAATTATCTATCTCGCGTAGCAGTTACTACGAAACTGCTACGACGAAGAATAGAAATGAATTCTTTTATCTTTAAAATTAGCGGCCTGTTTTCACTCGCTACTCGCTGTAACTCATTTTCCCGCGGGAAAAAAACATTTTTCTGGTATGTAGGTATTTAAACATGTAAACTTTCCTCTTGATTCACAATTCGAATCATAATCCGTAGCGTGGTTTAGGAGGAGCTAGCGAATTCCACGACAGACAGAAAAACGCGACATAATTTTATACTATGTAGATACTACCTACCTATTGATGATATCCCAGAAAATGCATAATATTTAACACTTAGGTGACATAACTTTACCCGTTTCTACAACAAATCTTATGTACTCCATCAATTTAAACTCATACATACATACATCACGCCTTTATCCCTTGCGGGGTAGGCAGAGCGTCAACGACCGTAAAAGTACCGTCGTTATCGCCACGTCTGACACATATTTGAGGGCCGTTTTAGCTATTGTCGTGTATCGCTATAGTGACAGGTTGTCAGCCTGTCGCCTAAAATTGCAATACACATGATACCCTCGAGTCCTTTAGTCGCTTCTTACGACACCCACAGGAAAGAAATGGGGTGATGCTTTTCTAAGCCGGCATCAATTTAAACTCGTCAAAAGAAATTTGCTCGACTGTACCGTACAGTGCTGAGGAGTGCTCATATTACGAAATAGTGTTGATTAATACATTAAAATACTACTGATGTACAATCATCAATAAAAACTATAATAACTTTGAAAGCTATGTTATAAAGAAATTCGAGTGGTTTGATTGGTTTTTGATTTTGAAATACGTGTTATAAAAGGTAGATTATGAAAATGTGTACCTCCTTAACAAAATGTGACGCTCAACCAATCCATTTTGCGTATGAGATCCACAACTTTTAGTTCCAGTTGTTAAAAATTCATCAGCTTCGGCTTCATCGAATCAAAGACATTCAGTATTTTTCGTGATTTTCAAAATGAAATCATTCTTCTTCTTTTCGAGTGGGACTCTGAGACGTCAAACGACCCGATGTTCGCTATGCTACTAGTTCCGCTATGCTACCATTTGAAAATGGACTGTCGGACAGAAAAATGTTACGTGGCTATAATTTTTTTTACACACATCACGTCTATATCACTCGCGGCGTAGACAGACCAATCTAAAGGTTTGCTTTACGAAATCTTGTGTCATAATAGTGACAGACTTTCAACCTGTCGCCTAAAATTTTAGTACATTATGAAACTTCGAAACTACTACACCGATTTCAAAAATTCTTTCGATATTAGTAAGCTACAACATCCCTTAGTAACAAAAGCCACTTTTTGCCACGGAAAATATGTCGTTCCTGCAGGAAAACGGCCAGGAAATCACAGAGCTGGCCTTTATAAAACTGTTTTGCAGCTAACCCGTCTACTAACCGATCTTTTTGAATGGACCGCTTCTGCTTTTATATAAATATCGAGGATCTGAAGTGCCTGATGTAGACCATAAAAAGAGCCCATCTAAACTATAAAGGCACGAAAATAGCTACATAGCAAAAGTTGTTCAGCATAACGGGCGGCTTCTGCTGAAGCAGTATATTGAAGGTCTGCAGTACTTGATGTAAAAGATACGAATGTGGCTTCGCAACAGAAGATTTTCAGCCTAATCGGCCGCTTCTGCTGATATTATTATTGACTTTTTTACTACGAGCAAAGACCCAATTCCCGCAGGAAAACGAGCAGGTAAGTAGCAGCGGGTCACATGTTTTTAGGCCAAGCGTCATGACGTAGGTAACCACTTTTTTTAATAAACTAGAGGAAAGCCCGGCTTCGCTCGGGTGAAATAAAACTCGTACATGCGTAATTCTCAAAACTATTGAAGCAAAGCAGGAGTGTATAGCGGGAAATCGACGTAACCCTATCTCGACAGCACGCTATCTCGATCACAGTAAATATATCGCTTCTTTGGTCTCTAATCATTCTATTATGATAATCGTATAGAGTTATCATCAATACATAGTATAAAGTAAAGTCCCTTCCCGTGTCTGTATGTATGTTTCCATATATCTTTAAAACCCCACAATGGATTTTGATGCGGTTTTTTTATTATATAGAGTAAGTTAAGGAGCAGGTTTTTAAATATTCTTTACCCCAAATTTTAACCCCCAAAGGGGTAAAAAAGGGGTTAAAAGTTTGTATGGAAAATCATTATTTTTAAATGCGATCTGTTTCAAAATTTGTGATTAGATCAAAGAGCTAAAATAATAAAACACATGTTTCAGGGATTTTCGATTTTTAACCCGTAAAGGGGTAAAAAAGGGGTTAACAGTTTGTACGAAAAATCAATATTTTTAAATGCGATCTGTTCCAAAATTTGCGATTAGATCAAACAGCAAAAAAAAGAATTACGTGTTTCAAGGATTTTCGATTTTTAACCTCTTAAGGGGTAAAAAGGGGTTAAAAGTTGTATGGAAAATCAATATTTTTAAAATGCGATCTGTTTCAAAATTTGTGATTAGAAGAAAAAGCTAAAAAAATTAAACACGTGTTTCCAGGGTTTTCGGTTTTTGATCTCTAAAGGGGTAAAGAAAGGGTTTAAAAGTATGTATGGAAAATCATGTTTTTTAAATGCGATCTATTTCAAAACTTGCAATTAGATCAAACAGCTAAAAAAATTTTGTACATGTTTCAGGGATTTTCGATTTTTAACCCCTAAAGGGGTAAAAGGTGGGTCGCAGCGGGTGAAACCGCTGACGAGCAGCTAGTAATATAATATATTACGGTGTCCGAGCTTATTTGGTCTCAGCAGTAAAGAAATTTCATACAAACGCTCAAATACAACATGGAATCTCGCGGTGATAGCGATGACAAAGTGACAACCCGAGATAAGAGAGAGAGACAGAGAAGGAAATAGGATCGCGGATTTGGTGAAGATTCTTTACTGCTGAGCCCAGTAAAACCGATCTATTTACTGTGACTCGATGCTAATTTAAGCCATCATTATACAAACTGCAATGGGTTGGTGCTGATTTAAGCCAACATCACACTCGTCGAAATAGCAAGATACCTATATCTTAGGTCTTTCATTGTGTTTAACAAATAAATGTTTTACTAAAACTTCAAGTAAATACACAAAAAAATATGTTTTATGTTGTATTATGTCTGTGTTGCTTCAGTTGTTTTCGGTTCTTTCGGTATTTTGGTACTTCGCTTTCTAATCTTGGTGATTGTGTTGTGGCAAATACCGCCTGTGGAAACCTATGTCCTGCAGTGGACTGTTGAGATTGTGGTAGTTATACTGGGTGTTAGGAAAAGTACTGCGTTCCTTTCGAGGGATGAACCAGCCCATGAAACTGAACAACTGAGGCTAATTTTTTTAGCACTTGAGGGTAGTACCGGATGTACCAGGAGCATGCCTTAACTTGATTTAGCATGATAAGCCGCTTTTGCTGGCATATGGATATCGAGGATCTGGAGTAGGTACGTGATGAAGTTTCCCAAAGAAACTAATAGTCTAGCACGCACAGTTTCCGATATAAACGACTTTTTATTATAACAGCTGACACCTGTCATGTAGATCTCGTTAAGGCCTACAACTTTCCCAAAGAAACCAATAGTCTCGCACGCATAGTTTCCGATATAAACGACTTTTTAGTATGACAGCTGACACCTGTCATGTAGATCTCGTTAAGGCCTACAACTTTCCCAAAGAAACCAATAGTCTCGCACGAATAGTTTCCGATATAAACGACTTTTAGTATGACATCTGACACCTGTCATGTAGATCTCGTTAAGGCCTACAACTTTCTCAAAGTAACCAATAGTCCCCCACGCATAGTTACCGATATAAACGACTTTTTAGTATGACAGCTGACACCTGTCATGTAGATCTCGTTAAGGCCTACAACTTTCCCAAAGAAACCAATAGTCTCGCACGAATAGTTTCCGATATAAACGACTTTTTAGTATGACATCTGACACCTGTCATGTAGATCTCGTTAAGGCCTACAACTTTCTCAAAGTAACCAATAGTCCCCCACGCATAGTTTCCGATATAAACGACTTTTTAGTATGACAGCTGACACCTGTCATGTAGATCTCGTTAAGGCCTACAACTTTTCCAAAGAAACCAATAGTCTCGCATGCATAGTTTCCGATATAAACGACTTTTTAGTATGACAGCTGACACCTGTCATGTAGATCTCGTTAAGGCCTACAACTTTCCCAAAGAAACCAATAGTCTCGCACGCATAGTTTCCGATATAAACGACTTTTTAGTATGACAGATGACACCTGTCATGTAGATTTCGTTAAGGCCTACAACTTTCCCAAAGAAACCAACTTCCTTCAAGGAAATGGTATTCTATCGTGCATAGTTTCCGAGATAAACGAGGTTTTAGTTTGACATCTGTCATCTAAAATGTAGTTCGTGCTAGTCCAGCCAGGATATCTGGAAATAATCATCTTCAAATGTTCTCATAACCAACTCAATAATAAACACTTTTCTTTCTAGCTGTATTTTAAATTTTTGACGTATTCGAAAAAGGTAGCATAGCGGGACTGGTAGCATACCGGTCCTAAGGGCCCTTTTCCTGTCATGCGTATTTTCGCACGCGCGCGGATCTGGTCCGCATGCGGATGATAGCACGCTCCTGGTCACACGCAGGACAGAGATTTCGTTTGCGTCAATCCGCGTTCCGCGCGCGTGCTAGCCGCATGATAGGAAAAACATGTATCAAAAGATAAGATGCGTGCGGCCCGCATGCGGATCAGATCCGCGCGCGTGCGAAAATACGCATGACAGGAAAAGGGCCCTAAGGGGATGAAACCATTATGTTTTCCCTAGCAACACGAGCTTGGCGCCATGACAGTATAGTAACCATAGTCTCTAGGTATCTAGACACACCAGTTATAATTATAAAGCACATCTAGTAATAATAACTACATAGGTACAATGCTCATAAATTGCCACATATCGTGTAGATATGTGACAGACAATAATGACGATCTTAATAAATAAGATAGGCTACGACATATTTAACAAATACAGTAGAACAGGATGCTTTTAAATAAAACGTAAAAGATATTTTGCAAAATAACAGATACCTTGTAAGGTAGGTACTATCACTAGCAAATCGAAGTTTAAAAACACTGAAAAACACAAAAACAAAAACTGTAGAGGACAAAAGTTGCCACACGACGAGGACAAGAGTTGTCGCAACAGCCGGGTGCCTTGTAGATTTGCATGTAAAATGCCGTAATTGCTTATACAGGGTGTCCCGGTTATCGTGGTCCGAAGAAAAAATCTAGACTCTGGCTACAATAATAGCAAAAAAAATTTGTTCAATATTTGAAGAAAAAAAAAATGGAGCTCCCATACTAATTTTGCTGCCTGATAGAGCATTTTGTATGGGAGCACAAACTAGAGATTGCGCTAGCCAATACTTACTTTGTGATGGGAGGTTAATTTTTTTTTTTAAATATTGAACATTTTTTGTTATTATGGTAGCTTAGGATGTCCAGAGTCTAGATTTTTTCATTGGACCACATAAACCGGGACACCCTGTATGCTGTATCATTCGGCAGACAAGGATTGTATAAAAGGTTTTTAAAACTGTAACATCACATCGCTGCATATATGTGTGATCGTTCTAGGTCATAAATTCACCTAGCTCCAGGCGATTTGAGACTTTCAACAGTAAACTACCTTGCAATTTGCGGCACTAGATCATAATCAGCTGTTTTGTTCTGTGGTTCTCACACGTGCTGGGCGAATTTACGGCATTTTTCCCAATCAGTGTTTGTGACGAAAGGATTTATGTACAAGCCCCTGCACGTAGAAGCACACAGCGCCGTCGCCGGCTGTCGTTTTGGAAAATATGAACTACAAAGTAAGTATTGGGAAACGCCCAATACAGAAAGACGGCTTCAAGGAAACGTCACTATACTCACACAGACATCTACACGCCGTCGTTTACGCGCGATCTCGAACGGTATCGAACCACCTAGCAGCAAGTGTTTGGTGCGGGCGGATGGTAAAATTACGAATATTTAATATTATTTTTGTATAACGTGTTATAGTGTAAGTTTGATAAAAGTGCAACTAATTTACCTAAGTAAATGTACCTGTACCGCATTACGAAAAATCAAAGATAAAAGGTAGCGACCCTGGAGTTTAGGTATAAATGGTCGGAAATAGAGGCGAGCTGTCCTTCTGTAAATTATCTACTTTGTGTATGAACTGCCTAAAACCGCAACGAATTGGCGCGTGTGAAGACAACCCATCTCGTAATTTGCAGCACTAGATCATAATCAGGCCGTTTTGTTCGTCAGTGTGTCACATAATAGCTGTCTATCTAGCCTGATGTTGGTTTACAATGGTTTACAATGTTGTTAATTTGACAACATAGCGAGCTGCCATTACGTGAGAATACCTCCTACGCAGATTGTCATCAAACAACGACGATTGGGATCTAATCACGTCACTGTATCACGTTGTTTAGAAATATTCGTCAAAATATCGTACACAAATTTTATTTTATTTTTATTTTATTATATTTGGGGAGCTTACAGCTACTTTTACAATATAATTTTAAGTTTATAATTACTTACAAGCCAATTACAAAGCTACCACATATAGTCCAAAAATTAAACAATCTAGCTCGGCATAAAGAAAAACAAATAAGAATTAGTATCCTACATGAAAAGAGGCAAGCACAAATACCTTTTTATGGAAACGGATAAGATAAAAAATTCAATCTGAAAGGCTATCAAAGAAATCTTTCGCTGCATTATTTTTGTGGCGTTGTTTAGTGTTCACAAATAGGTCAAATCTACTGTCTGAGGATAATTTGTTAGCTGCACGAAACACTCTTGGTAGGAAGCTATTTCTTCTAAAATTAGACCGACTTGATGGTACGTGAAGTAAAGGGTTTTTGCGTAGTTTTCTGACAGGAATACTTAACTTGACTTGATTAAGGAGTTCAGGACAGTCCAACCGTCCTTGCGCTATATCAAGCAGGAAACATATATCGCCAACATTACGGCGAAACTGCAGAGGAAGCATATGCAATTTTTTACAGCGTTGCTCATAATCATCATAAGGCAATTTAAAATAATATAAGTAGCGAGTAAATTTTCTTTGAATTTTTTCAATATTGTTAATGTAAACTTGGTAGCAGGGATTCCAAACAGGGGATCCATACTCCAGATGACTACGAACGTAGGCACTGTATAGAATTTTAATGGTTTTCATTCTTCTAAAACACTTAGATAAGCGCATGATAAACCCTAATGAACTATACGCTTTGCTTACAATATGTTCGATATGCTTATCGAATAGCAACTTTCCATCATGGATCACTCCTAAATCCCTGCCATTTAGGCATGCGTCAAGAATATGACCTTTGATTCTGTATGGAAACTCAAACTTTATCCGTTTCCGCGTAAAATGTATAGTAAAACATTTAGAAGCGTTTAGGTATAGTTTATTAACGCGACAGTACTCATCTAGCCTATCTAGGTCTTCCTGCAGAAGCAAAGCATCAGATTCGTTTTTTATGGCCCTATAGATTTTCATGTCGTCTGCAAAAAGAAGAAAGTTTGAGTTCCTAAAACATGAAATTATGTCATTGATGAAAATAACAAATAGGAGTGGCCCTAAAAGCGATCCTTGGGGAACCCCAGACGGGATAGTCACCCAAGCAGAGCAATATCCATTGAGAACAACTGCCTGGGATCTATTCTCAACATATGATACGAACCACCGATAAAGGTCGCCATGGATACCAAGTGAATGAGTAAATGCACAAATCAACACATTATTATTCGCATTATTTTCTTGTGGAGTCTGCAGAGCCTTCGCAGCCGTGAAATATGACAGTGACTTTCGATAAATATTTGTAGACCGTTTCAGAAAATCGTGTATCACTACAGTGACAGGTTATCTGTCTATCCTAAGATTGTGATACACATAAAGCCCTCGAGCCAAATTCAATTGATATGTGCTCATCTCGTGCATGGCTATGACTTTGACTACTCTATATGACATTTCGACATATTTTGATAGAGCTGCAAAATTATCCCTAAAAAAAACAGAAAAAAATACGAATTTCTATCACTGTATTTATTTATTTAACCGTTTATTGTACACAATAAAACACAAAGGACATAACATATTGAACAAAACACAACAGGTAAGCTTTCTTTATTTCTAAATAGAAATCTCTTCCAGCAGACCTAGGGTAGTGAGATGGCATAAAGTGAGGCAGATAACGTGTATGTATGTGCTTGTACATAATAGCTACCTACTTACCTAGTAAAACACTCAAACTATAAGATTTTGAGTGTCCAGGATTTAGTCAGAGAGCTAACGTCAATATCGTAGTCACGAAACATTAATTATCCACACAATGTCTTCTTTGATTAGTCTTGTCTTATTTGACTGTTGTCTTTTTGTGAATGTCATATTTGGTTACAGGGCGTCTTGTTTGTCTTGCGACCTGTCACAGATGTCGCCGAGGTGAAGAGTTAATCCCTCACGCGAGAGGTGTCGGAATTTCGACTGTTCTAAGGATTATAGTCTGAGAGTTAAAGTTGATCAAACAAAATTTGATTGTATAGTAGAGTAGCGTTATACAACCTCTATTACTTACTTAAAATGGTTTTGAACGGAGAAGAGATAACACTAAAAAACCGGAAACACCATTCGCTATTTTCAAATCAATAAAACTGTGTTGACGGATTTATTTTGTGTTTGGGTTTAATTAACTTTGGTTAAAGATAAGATGGTTTAGGATCAGTAGGTAGCTGTGAACAATTGAGGAAATAATTATGAAGTTATAAACAGCAGAAAATACAAAGAAATATAACAGTTATAGTACAGTCACAGTTCACAAACAGAGTGAAAAGGATGGTGTAACCTTTGCAGGCGTGCTCTGACCATGAAACTGAATAACTTTCCCCATGAAACATATGGAGGTAAAAAAACTGACCTTCCATACAAAATTATCGATCAGTTGACTGAGACTTTGTATGGAAACCACCATTATGTTTCATGGAAAAAGTTGTTCAGCTTCATGGTCTGAGCACGCCTACAACGTTTTACACTCCGTTTATCGACACTAGCTCTCAGTCTACGTGTATCAATTGATTTGTATTATTATAACACTAATGAGCCGCGGTTCCTTTGATGCAGCCACGTCTATCGTCTTTCACGTGACATATTTCGTTTCACCGTCTTATATTTACCTCTGTTTCTTCGAATTTTTACCTCTAACGCTTTGGGAATACAGCTCATAAGTTTATTTCTTAGGTGCATTTTGAAAGTTGCTAAATTAATAAGCCGTTAATAATATTAGTTGGATCTATTTAACACGTAAGAAGCTTAGTTTTGGACGTGTGCCTTGTAATGTCATGTCAATTTGGAACTTTAGTTGTTTTTTCATGTCAATTTGCTCGATCTGACGAGGATCTTGTGTGACGTTTTTTGTGGTTGACAAGATTATGTGGGTACTTTTGATAGTTTGTTAAAAGTGCTGGTTGTCAGCGGTGTCGTTTAAATATATTTGTAGATTTTTTAATTTTTATTCCTCTAGTACTAGTTTGCTATAAGCTTTTTGTACTCTACCTAAATAATAATATGTTCCTATCTTCAAACCAATTTAATGTAATAGTGATGATAGGTTTGCCGTGTGATAGCAGCTATGAATACTGCCATTGCCACCCCTAGTCCATTCAGGATGTTTCGTAAAAGGCGACGTAGAGTTTTTGACCTCGGCTGGATATCTGTGGACTATGGTTAACCGCATGGTATTGGTGATACCACCAACAATAGCATTCCCAACGAGGGTTGACGTCAGACAGTTGGCCGATCATAAAGCATTAACAAATCTTTTGCTACACTTTGTGCTCTAACAAAACATGTTTCGCCCACCCCAACTGATTTGGGATACCTAAGGGCAGGCAGATGATGATGAGTGATGATAGGTTTGTTTCAATATTGTGTATTGGTGTCCCATTCGAAGAAGAAGAATATTGTGTCGTGCTCACACCAACCCAGACGCCCAGACGACGACTCGCAGGTAGGTAGAGATCTACCTAAAGCTTAGCTATATTTTAATAAATCTATTCATAAGGATTATGATAATCTGATCCGCGACTAGAATAGGAAACTTTTTCGATGAAATAGTTTATATTCGATTAACAAAATCTCTCAATCTATTACGATTTCAGAAACACAAATTAAGTCGTTACATGGAACACACAAAGACCACAACGCCAAGAATTTGATTTATTTCAAATTTAGAATAATGCGCCGTCGCGGGCGGGCGCCCCGATTGTCGTGATCTGAGCGCCTATTTGGAAACGTGGGTTATCGACGTAAGATTAGGGTTGATCACAAATAAATAGAGAGTATACAGAAAGTTCACTCAACCCCATTTAGGATTTCCGCGACTGTCATTTGTTACGCTACTGTCAAAAATCTCTTAGAAAAGTATCAAAACAGAAAAATCTTATACAAGAACGTCATATGATTCAAGAAATATGACGTTTGTGGCACCATCTTCTTATTTACCACGAGTTTCTGCGAGATTCAAGTTTGTTCCAGTTAAAGTCGCGATAAGCAGCGTCACAATTTTATTGTCTGTAAAGGCGCTCCGCGCGCTGTTTTTCTAATTTGTGCCACCATCCCCAAACATCGATTCTACTCCCACCTCGCCGTCTCCAGTTCAGCTGGGTGCCGACATATATACATATATTTCGCCTATATCCTTTGCGGGGTAGGCAGAGCATAAATGACTGTACAAAACAGCCATTCTGACAAAAGTTTGAGTCTTTCAGAAGAATGTATAGCGTATCACCATAGTGACAGGCTGAAATGCAACTACACATCAACTGTCAAATCTCTCCATCTTCTCGCCCTTATCCCAAAACAGATTGGCGTCGGTGCAACATGTTTTGTTAGATCACAAACATATTGCAAAAGTACCTATTTGGTTATGTTTTATGTTTTATGGCCGGCCACCTGCCTGACGTCAACCCTCTTTGGGAACAGTACCTACTAATAAGTAGGTATATAATAGCCACGGTAATAATTTTCATTCATGGATTTCTTGCGTGACGTGTCAAATATTATTATGACCACTTGCAACACTGAGTTTTCATAGTATCTTAGTTTGTTTTGTTAAAAGGGATGATGGTAGAGTCCCTAATAAAACAAATACCTATTTCAAACTAGGTTCTAAAATTAAATAATAAAAGAAAAGTTAGTTCATATTTTAATATTGATATAAAAAAACAGCAAAGAGTACCTACGGCGTTGTGATTTAAATAAACGATATGATGGATAAGTGCGAAAAAACACAAATTAAATTATTTGAAAACAGTACCTAAGTATTACGTGAAAATAAAGAACTTTGAAACACAAACCAATAAAAGTCGCCGCGTGATTCTCGTAACTGTTTAATACTGTAATCACAGAAACGATATCATAATCAAACCCCCTTTGAGTCATCTCACAAACAAACATGAAAATGCCTAAAGTACGAATAAATAACCAAACTAATGTAAACCAAAGATGAGATAGCGCAGAACCACAAGTTTATGAAATAATGACTTTTACTGCGCACGTAAACAGCTGTAATTTCTTTGATACGTGATAATTACTTTTGAAATAATTTACATCATTATTCTCGTGTGTACAGGGTGTTCTGTAAAGTATTTTTCAAAAACCCTTGGCTGCGAAGATGTATGATGTACGGTTACTCTGTTCAATAGGCCGGATTGGGACGATTCAGAAATCATCATCACATCAGCCTATAGGTAGCTGTCCACTGCATCACGTATAGGCCTCCCCCAGGGTATGCCGTACCAGGCACCATCTCTTATTTTCGTCATCCTGTCGGTACTAGTAGTACTTACGCCACGTCATAGGGCTGGTCCAGCAAAACATAGCTTAATTAAGTAACAAAAAAGGTCACAAGCCGGAAGGAGGTCAAGGTACCTACTCATGAAACTGAACAACTTTCCCCAAGGAACATGGATCGAAATATGAATAAAATTTGGGCCTCCCATACAAAATCACCGATCAGGTGATTGATTTACTATGGGAAGTCCAAATTTATATTCCATATGGTAAGTTGTTCAGATTTGACCTCCATTCGGCTTGTATGTGTCATTCATATAAGTTCCCAGAGAAAGGAGAAATCCCCCTGTACAGAGAGTGCAGTACAGTAAACTTTCTGCCGCGTTTGAAGTCGCCGCCATTAAAGCGATTAGTGGAATGGCGAGCGCAGTGCAGTAACGTTGATTTACAAGTGATATTGCACGCTGACGGCTTTCTGCGTTTCAGTGATGGATTTATTTACTTGTAAGTTGCAGTGTGGTGCCGGTTTTGAATAGAATCACCCCATTACTACCCGTGGATGTCGTAAAAGCCGACTAAAGGATGGATCCAGGGAATTGGCAGCAGCGTTACTTGTGATTGATTATCTACAAAACCTTGCACTGCACTCGCCAATCCACCTGCCAAGCGTGATTGATGAGATGAGTATGGAAATACCCGAAAATTGGGAAAGGCCCTTGTCCAGCAGTGGACTGTTGTGGCTGTAGTAGTAGTAATACGTAGATCGAAAAACGTAGGTACCTACTTACCGCACTGAAAATATTTCAAGGTTTCGCCCCATAAAACTAAACAACTTATCTTATTCTATAGAATAATTTACGTTCCTCGGGGAAAATAATTAAATTTCAGTTTCATTTATTATGTAATTTCATGGGTTGTTCCAACTCTTAAACTAGTTTTCACCTACCTACAGTCTACACCTTAAATGTATCCATCGGGTCATCCATAGACTCGATGTCATACATTTCCATAGAAAGGAGAAATAACCCTGTACAGAGAGTTCAGTACAGTAAACTTCCTGCCGCGTTTGAAGTCGCCGCCATTAAAGCTATTAGTGGAATGGAGAGCGCAGTGCAGTAACGTTGATTTACAAGTGATATTGCACGCTGACGGCTTTTTGCGTTTCAGTGATGGGTGTAATTAATGTATTTTTAACAGCGCTGAAAAATTTTCTACGTTTCGCCCAATGAAACTGAACAACTTAAGTGTATCATGTCCTATAGAATAATTACGTTTTTCGGGAACAATTGTTCAGCTCTTAAGTAAAATTAGTTTTCAACTACTGTCTAGGTAGGTACACCTTAAATTGACTCGGTCTCATAAGCCGTGTGGTGCCAGCTTAGAATAGCATCACCCCGTATCTTTCCCGTGGGTGTCGTAAGAAGCGACTAAGGGATTTGAGAATTTATGTGTATTGCAAGTTTAGGCCATGACATTCTGTCTCTATAGTGATACACAGTGATATGACTCTCATAGGTACTTTAATTTGTCAGACGAGGTATAAATGGCCGCTTTTTACAGTGGTTTGGCGACTGTGTCCCTGCCTACCCCGCAAGGGATATAGGCGTGATATGTGTCATTCATATAAGTTCCCAGAGAAAGGAGAAATCACCCTGTACAGAGAGGGCAGTACAGTAAACTTCCTGGCGCGTTTGAAGTCGCCGCCATTAAAGCGATTAGTGGAATGGAGAGCGCAGTGCAGTAACGTTGATTTACAAGTGATATTGCACGCTGACGGCTTTCTGCGTTTCTGTATTTTTAACAGCACTGAAAAATTTTCTAGGTTTCGCCCCATGAAACTGAACAAGTTATCATGTCCTATAGAATAATTACGTTTTTCGGGAACAATTGTTCAATTTCACGGGTTGGTCCAGCTCTTAAGTAAAATTAGTTTTCACCTACTGTCTAGATAGGTACACCTTAAATTGACTCGGTCTCAAAGCCGTGTGGTGCCAGCTTAGAATAGCATCACCCCGTATCTTTCCCGTGGGTGTCATAAAAAGCGACTAAGGGATTTGAGAATTTATGTGTATTGCAATTTTAGGCCATGACATCCTGTCTCTATAGTGACACACAGTCTTCTGAATGACTCTCATAGGTACTTTAATTTGTCAGACGAGGTATAAATGGCCGCTTTTTACAGTGGTTTGGCGACTGTGTCCCTGCCTACCCCGCAAGGGATATAGGCGTGATATGTGTCATTCATATAAGTTCCCAGAGAAAGGAGAAATCACCCTGTACAGAGAGGGCAGTACAGTAAACTTCCTGGCGCGTTTGAAGTCGCCGCCATTAAAGCGATTAGTGGAATGGAGAGCGCAGTGCAGTAACGTTGATTTACAAGTGATATTGCACGCTGACGGCTTTCTGCGTTTCTGTATTTTTAACAGCACTGAAAAATTTTCTAGGTTTCGCCCCATGAAACTGAACAAGTTATCATGTCCTATAGAATAATTACGTTTTTCGGGAACAATTGTTCAATTTCACGGGTTGGTCCAGCTCTTAAGTAAAACTAGTTTTCACCTACTGTCTAGATAGGTACACCTTAAATTGACTCGGTCTCATAAGCCGTGTAGTGCCAGCTTAGAATAGCATCACCCTGTATCTTTCCCGTGGGTGTCGTAAGAAGCGACTAAGGGATTTGAGAATTCATGTCTATTGCAAGTTTAGGCCATGACATCCTGTCTCTATAGTGATACACAGTCTTCTGAATGACTCTCATAGGTACTTTAATTTGTCAGACGTGGTATAAATGGCCGTTTTTTACAGTGGTTTGGCGTGTGTCCCTGCCTACCCCGCAAGGGCTATAGGCGTGATATGTGTCATTCATATAAGTTCCTAGAGAAAGGAGAAATCACCCTGTACAGAGAGTGGAGTACAGTAAACTTCCTGGCGCGTTTGAAGTCGCCGCCATTAAAGCGATTAGCGGAATGGAGAGCGCAGTGCAGTAACGTTGATTTACAAGTGATACTGCTGCGTTTCAGTGGTGGATGTAATTAATGTATTTTTAACAGCGCTGAAAAATTTTCTAGGTTTCGCCCCATGAAACTGAACAACTTATCATGTCCTATAGAATAAGTACGTTTTTCGGGAACAATTTTGCTCAATTTCACGGATTGGTCCAGCTCTTAAGTAAAATTAGTTTTCACCTACAGTCTAGGTATACCTTAAATTGACTCGGTCTCATAAGCCGTGTGGTGCCAGCTTAGAATAGCATCACCCCGTATCTTTCCCGTGGGTGTCGTAAGAAGCGACTAAGGGATTTGAGAATTTATGTGTACCTATTGCAAGTTTAGGCCATGACATCCTGTCTCTATAGTGATACACAGTCTTCTGAATTACTCTCATAGGTACTCAGGTAGGTCTCAAAGCGATTAGTGGAATGGAGAGCGCAGTGCAGTAACATTGATTTACAAGTGATATTGCACGCCGACGGCTCTCTGCGTTTCAGTGGTGGATGTGTGGAGAGTGGTTTAAAGTACGGTTGTTCGATAAGGCTACATTTGACAGCTAACAAACCCATAAAAGAAGACATGTCAACAAAAATAGACCTTATGCTATGGCATTAACATTTTGACAGCTGTAAAATATGGCCTATTTGAACAGCCGTAATGTAGGTGTAATTGAAAGATTATAAAGGAAAGTAAAAATATTGCTGTGTGGTGCCGCCTTTAGAATAGCATCACTGCATTTCTTTCAGTTGTAATACAATGAACAACAAATCAAGAGCTTTTTTTAACTCTCATTATCACATTTATTCCATACTGATCTTCTTCTTTTCGTGTGGGACACCGAGTCGTTCAACGACCCGATGAACCCTGGTGTCAGAGTTTTTCAACTGCCAACTGCAAGTAGCAGGCCTCTGACATGGTTGTGTAACGACCGCCATCATAGACAGCAACCGGGACCGACGGCTTAACGTGCCCATCCGAAGCACGGAACCATCTTACTTGCGGAAAATCAGGTGGTTCAGCCTGCAATGTCCTAACCAGACTGGGAACAAATTCACAAAGTGATAAATATCAGCTGAGTGACCCCACCGGGAATTGAACCCGGAACCTTTGCGTGGCAGGCAGGCATACTAACCACTGCGCCACATCGGCTGCCAATACTGATGTCAATTCTTAACCCTTAACAGCTTAGCGCATTATGGAATTTCGTTTCGAAAATCTTTTTCGTAAGCACAGCCGTAAGGCAGCTTTTTGATGGCGTTAATAATATAACAGTTTCTTTACTATAAAATTCTAAGATACCTATAAAACATGTTTTAAATAGGTAGGTGCTTAATAACGATTAAGATGTAGGTACTTAACTACTTGGTCATGTAATATACACGCAACTTTTATGCACCGCCATCGGCGCATGATAAGCAATCAGATTTGACCAAAATTAGCATATTTTCTCCATAACTTTATTAGCATCATAATTTACATTCAAATTAACATCACCTTACCGCACACATTTCAATACATGCTCATAAAATTAAATCGAAAGAGTGAATCGTTCATTCTTGAATAGCGTTTTTTACGCCAAATTAAATTATTAATCAATCTGTTTAATAGATAGTTTCTAATACGCCAGCTGCCGAATACCACCCCAGAATTCCATTAATATTATACAAAGATATAAAACATAAACAATAATATAACTCTTGGCCGTTTTAGGGGTCGAATTGGTCCTAATTGTGTCGAAATAGGCGTTAATAGGACACCTAATGGTCAGTTTTATGACTCGGAGGTGCCGCCAAAGGGCCTTCCGTTGTTTTTATTGACCTTTTTTCGATCTAAGTTTTTGGGCAAACAAGAGGTACCTCAGTTTTGACCCTCTGAGACGTTCTGCTTTCGGACCACTTACTTCAGTTTGGCCCGAGTGAGCCAAAAGCGAAATATCTAAATAAAATCATAACTTTGTTTCAGTTTCGGCCCACTTCCCGTTTTAGTTACCTACATACATTTACCAAAAAAAGTAACATCAGCTAGAAAGTTTCAGTTAGACATTTATAAAATCGTGAAAAAGTTGTTTTTAATTCTGTGAATGGAAGAAAGTTTAAACCCAAAACTGAAGAAGGTCGAAAGAGAACAAAAATATGTAATGAAATTTATTTCATGGTCGTTCCACTTTCGGACCACTTCAGTTCGGCCCAAATAGGCCGACCCTCTCCCCTCATACGACACAACTGTTTGCCTGCAGCATACGGATCTATAAAATTAAGATGTTTTATTGACGGGCATAGGAGGTACTTTTATTTTTGGTGCCTATTGTTAATTTGATAAATTAGATGCCTCAATACACGTCTATAATTTTTTTTTAAAGTTTCTCATTTACAAATCTTGCGCTACTTCTACATACTTATCAAAATAGTAGATATTAATAAAAGTCTTACTCAATATTCAGAACCAGAATGATTTTTCTATTAAGCAGTCATCAAAATAGACGATGTTATTTTGCAATCTTATGTATGGCAAAACAAACACTCAAATACTTAGGGACAGTTCTCAAAAAATTGGCCGCAGGATTTTATTTTTGCGTGTTTTTAAAAAGTTCGTGTTCTCGCGAAAAAAAATATCTTGCTAGCTAGATTAATGGTTCTTTATTACATATTTAGTGGAGGGAAGCAATTTTTTTCATTACTTTAGGAAATATGGGCAATCTAAATTACGAGGGGGGGCAGGTGAACGACAATGTCGCCAGGTTAAGGACAATAGGTGCAGGTTAACGACATTTTAGTACAAATTTACTAAGTAACGTCAGCAGATTAACGACTACGGGTACGGGCTGTAATTTCTCAGCAATAAAAACACGAAATACCTAATCATTTAGTAACTTAAATTCGTACAGCACACATATGAATATTTTTGCACTTCAACTAAATCAAACTTTTAATAAGTATAATAAAGTATCTCTATGAACAATTTAATGTTTTTAAGAAAAACACTTCTAAAATTATTATTTAATAAATTTAGGACTACTTTTATCAAATTACTAAAATATTAAGCAATGAATTAGATTATTTATTTTATATTATTAATTACACATTTGTATGATAATTGTCGCTAACCTGCTATTTGGTCGTTCACCTGCATTTTTGAGACAGGTGGACGACCAGCAGGTTAACGACAAAATAGCAGTTATTTCGTCATCACAGGAAAACCATTTTGTACAAGGATTGCTCACTTAGACACATTAAAGCAAACACTATTTTACACATTATAACTTGAAATGAGTGCAACGGGTAGCATAGTTTTTTACATAAAAGAGGCATAAAAACGACTACATGCCCGTTACAAACTCCAGAATCCGATATATAGCTCGCCTTTTCTCCGGAAACTGAACAACTGACAAGGCCTTCTCTCAGCAGATGTTTGCTAGTGAATGGCTGGTTCGGGTGCTGCAGAGTGAGACGGGAGAGGTAAGTGGTACCCGCGGTACGATCGTGTTTTCACATTTGCAGAATAACGACAAAAATGTTCGTACAAAACTTTAAATTGTATTTTATGTTATGGATAATGAATATTAGGTTATTATATTGTGTGATTCTTCTCCTATGGATATACGTAAATAGAAACGTTTGGTAGAATATTTTATTTTTGCGCATTAATATATTTTTTTAATGCTTAAACTTAAGCATATCGTGAAAAGACACGCAGGTTAGCGACCAAATATACATAAAAATCAGTTTAAAAGTATATAATATACCTCGAGCGATATTATATACACATGGCCTTTGTGCAAGAACTGTGTTTAAAAACGAATATAGCAAAAGTTATCAGCTGGGTGCATAAATATAAAAAATATCTGACGTAAACTGATGCACAGGTTGTGCGGCCAATTTTTTGAGAAACGGCCTTAGATAGTCAGAGATAGTCAACTATAGGTAGGTTTAACCCGACTCTATCCACATTTTGATTTACTACCCACACAGCAAATGCAAAATCAAGACGGAGCTTAAGAAAATGAATCTGTCAGATCGATTCGCTCCTATCCTAACCTGGCCGAGGCTATGGCCAAAAGAATAGGCACCATTGCACTGTAATTTATAGCTTAGCCCAACCGCGCTAGGGTATACGAGAATACGGGTATAATAGCCTTTCAGACACCTCTGCAAGTGCGAGCGAGTGGGAGATAGGTGAGTGAGAGGGACGGGCGACCAGAAGCGCCGCTCCACGTCAAAATACGTGCTCCATTCGTTTTATTGCCCGTGGTGGTGAGCGAGTTGGAATGGTGTCGATATCGATAAACGTATCGATGTTCGGTGGTCAGAGATTATGGGTTTCTCATGTAGGTATGCATTTATTTATGTATGCGTAAAAAGCAAGTAGGTAGCTACGTCTACTTTTGGACGCGATGTGACGTGACGTCTCACGACGGCATTGTGCGTGACAGCAGGTCAGTGTGTAGTTTGTCATATCATAACGCGGTTACGTATTTAGGTGGGTATAGCCGAGCCGCGTTTAGGTATAGCTGAACACAAATTGTTTTAAAAAAGAGAATATATTGCATTACTAATTTTGTTTATTTTTAAGATTGAATTAGAATGAAACTTTCTTAAAAAGAATCTTGTAAAGTCGTACTAAGAAATAAATGTTTTAACTTTAAACTATAGGACTTTGTAACTGGTTTTTAACTCATGGTAGGGATATATCGAGCACCCAATATTTCAGCTATGTTGCAATCGATGTTGCTCGATATACCGTGAGTTAAAAGCCAGTTATAATGTCTTATTGTTTTAGTCATAATAACCACGGAACCTTAAAATCAAGTGTTTTAACTTTGTTTTGACTTTGACTATTATGAATATGACTTATGGTAGGCTTAAAAACCAAGCGACAGCGACAACGACGCGCGTCGTTGTCGCTGTCAAATGACTGGTTTGTATGGGTTTGTATGGGGAACCAGAAAGACCGAGCGTCGGCGTCGTTGCGGCGCGCCACGACGCCGTCACGTTGACAGCGCGCTGAGAAGCTCAGGGTTTATATGGGATGCGGTCGGGTTTTTCTACAAGACTGCAGCGACAACGACGCCGTCAAAATTTGACGGCGTCGTTGTCGCGACGCTTGGAAAATAAGGGTACTGTAGAGAACCTCGTCGTTCGACATAAAAAAAAAATTGAAAATGTTTATCTTGCTAAAATATTAAATATTTGACCCATTTGACCGATCGAACCCTAATTATGATTTTATATTCCGTGTTGGAGTAAGAAACTTCTTTATAAGAACTTTATGTCAAAGTATAAGGTGACAAATGTTGTAGGCGGGATAAAAAATTTGAAATCGTGTGACGTTTTTGTTTTTGAAAAGGTTTCTGACAGTTTTAGAACAGAAAAAATCAGTCAAATTTTTGGGGTGTTGAAGGAAGGAGCAAAAATGGCAGCTACAAAAAGGGGATTTTGAGTGCTCGGAAAAAGTCAAAGAAATACTGAAAAACTACCAAACAAAGGATGCCCGAAAGTCCGGGAGCATTGTGAAATTCTATTTTAAAGATAAGTATTTTTTTTTATATCTAGGAAAGATAGAATGGAGTAATATCTTCTATTGCAGATCGCTGCTAGGGTGCTCCTATAAAGTGACCAATCTCATTTGGATTTGTAGGGCGGAGATCGAACAAAGGGTGGTATGAAATTGGAATACGTGAATTTGACAAAAAAATTGTTTATTGTAACTTTCTAGAATTATGTTTTTATCTGTATTATATAAGAAATACTAATATTGTTCGTATTTTTCAGAGTAAAGGAAGAAGAAAAAAAAAATGTCTTGTAACAATGAAAAATCATCCTGTGTATAGAACTGGATTATGATGGGGCAACTACTTTGAGAATGCCAGGTTTGAGATCCAAACCTGCAGACGTAAGTGTTTACCTACCATTTGTATCAAATAGGCGTGAAGGAAATTCCAAAATTAATGCTTAGGCAAAGTGATCGTAAAGTTATGTGTTACGCGAATCTATCGTTTTGCGATTTATTATTGTGCGAGTGACAATCCGCGTGTGCAACATTTTGCGAATTTATTATTGCGCGAGTGACATCCCGTGTGTCTAACGTTTTGCGAAATTATTATTGTGCGAGTGACAATCCGCGTGTGCAACATTTTGCGAATTTATTATTGCGCGAGTGACATCCCGTGTGTCTAACGTTTTGCGAAATTATTATTGTGCGAGTGACATTCTGCGTGTGTAATGTTTTGTGAATTTATTATTGTGCGAGTGACATACCACGAGTGTAACGTTGTGTTAATTTATTATTGTACGTGTAACGTCCTGTGAACCCTTTGGTTTTCGTGTCATATTACGCAGGAGCAACGGTTCCCGAACCTAACGTTGAGCTGGAGATATCGTGCAAGTGTAGTGTTGTGATATTTAAGTTTGAGAAACTAAAGTGTTCTACTTAGATTTTACTTTTGAGTGATTTCCCTTTTGTGTGATATTACAACCTAGTTATTTAGCTTAGGTTCCAAGGGTTCTCAAATTTTGACACTTAACATAGAATATTTCAAGGGTTTTCAAGTTTGACACTTAACATAGAATATTTCAAGGGTTTTCAAGTTTGACACTTAACATAGAATATTTCAAGGGTTTTCAAGTTTGACACTTAACATAGAATATTTCAAGGGTTTTCAAGTTTGACACTTAACATAGAATATTTCAAGGGTTTTCAAGTTTGACACTTAACATAGGATATTTCAAGGGTTTTCAAGTTTGACACTTAACATAGAATATTTCAAGGGTTTTCAAGTTTGACACTTAACATAGAATATTTCAAGGGTTCTCAAGTTTGACACTTAACATAGAATATTTCAAGGGTTTTCAAGTTTGACACTTAACATAGAATATTTCAAGGGTTTTCAAGTTTGACACTTAACATAGAATATTTCAAGGGTTTTCAAGTTTGACACTTAACATAGAATATTTCAAGGGTTTTCAAGTTTGACACTTAACATAGAATATTTCAAGGGTTTTCAAGTTTGACACTTAACATAGAATATTTCAAGGGTTTTCAAGTTTGACACTTAACATAGAATATTTCAAGGGTTTTCAAGTTTGACACTTAACATAGGATATTTCAAGGGTTTTCAAGTTTGACACTTAACATAGGATATTTCAAGGGTTTTCAAGTTTGACACTTAACATAGAATATTTCAAGGGTTTTCAAGTTTGACACTTAACATAGAATATTTCAAGGGTTCTCAAGTTTGACACTTAACATAGAATATTTCAAGGGTTCTCAAGTTTGACACTTAACATAGAATATTTCAAGGGTTTTCATGTTTGACACTTAACATAGAATATTTCAAGGGTTTTCAAGTTTGACACTTAACATAGAATATTTCAAGGGTTTTCAAGTTTGACACTTAACATAAGATATTTCAAGGGTTTTCAAGTTTGACACTTAACATAGAATATTTCAAGGGTTTTCAAGTTTGACACTTAACATAGAATATTTCAAGGGTTTTCAAGTTTGACACTTAACATAGAATATTTCAAGGGTTTTCAAGTTTGACACTTAACATAGAATATTTCAAGGGTTTTCAAGTTTGACACTTAACATAGAATATTTCAAGGGTATTCAAGTTTGACATTTAACATAAAATACTTAGAGATATTTCAAGTTTTGACATTTTTATTCTTTCTTTAATAAACTATCTTTGACACTTTGACATTCAGATGTCTAGTTTTATTTATAATTCTTTTATTTCAAATTTGAAAATTTGCGTCAACTCGGTCTTTTGACAACAATCGATTATATCATTCTTTGAAAGTGAGTGCACGAGTATACTCGAGTTTTATAGAAGTGAATTATAAGTGGTAAAATGTAAGTATAAATTCTTTTAATTTATTTTTGAATAATGATTTCAATTTTATTTATATTTAGATTAGATAATAATCCAACGTTGAGATTTCCTTTTTTCTAAATTGGAACTGGGAATATTTTGATAAAATCGGAAAGAAAGGAAAGGAGTGAACGTTTTCAACCTTATATCTTTTGTCTAGGAGACTCATGGATGCTGATATATGAACGTTTTCTGTGAATGGATATGGATGAAGGACAGTCACAACATACTTACTTCAATGCCTAGATCTTCTTACTCTTCAGCTAGGAATGCCTTTGTAAATTAATGATTTAATTATTCCAAACGTTACAACCTTTTTTTTTAACACTAATATATCTTAAATCAGATTAATCTTCCAAATTATAATAAAAATTATTTTAACAAATTTTAAAAGGGTTACTGTCGAATTTTCTAATTTAATTTAAATATTAAATTTTATTAACCTGTGTATGTATGCTGTGAAGTGCCACCGCGCGTACAGAGGTTGATTTGAACTGTAGAGTAAGCGCTACACTCTATACCTGTTCTCGGACTGAGGGTATGTGGTAATACTAGAAGTCACAATATCTAGTATTACAAGATCTACTTCTGAGTTCCTGGGTTGGTATTGCAAGCATAATTTACTCTACATGGTCTAGTTCAGACTGCACCGCGTTGAGGTGCGTAGCTTTCCCGGCCCTGGTGCCTTAGAGGGAAAGCTTCCATACCTCAACAAACACATACAACACGAAGAGAATGGCCACCCATCCATTATTCTACAGTTCACCTTCTGGGTTTCTTGTGAAAGACTGTCTCCAAAATTTACTTTTGGCCTTAGGTTACGCGGATGCTCAGTCAACGGACTTTGAGCTAGCTAGGTAAATTCAAATTCAAATTCAAATTCAATAATTTATTTCTTAGTAGGAATTTACAAGATTCTCTTTAAGAAAGTCACATTCTAATTCAAACTTAAAAAAGAGAAAATTTCTAATGCAAAATTTTCTATTTTTTATAACAATTTGTGTTCCTACTCTAAACGCGGCACGGGCGGGATAAAAAAAATAAAAATAAAGGCACTGCCTCGGGGCTGGCCAGGCTAACCACACAGCATGTAACTTTATGCCTCAGTGATTGACAAGTAAATGGAATTACATTCTGTCAATATTTTAAAAAGGTGTTCCATACGTATAGTTAGCCGGACCCCCTGGACAGGAAAACCCCCCAAAAACCTGCCCAGAAGTGCACCTATTCTAAAGTTGACAATATTTTAGGCCCTATGCTACCCTATCTAAGCTAGAAAATAAATTAATAGTATAATAGTAATAGCCAAAAACGGCTCAACAAGGTAGGATTAGATAGGTAGGAATCCGGGTTGGTTGGCCACGGGGACTATCCCCGGGGTTGCCATGGACCAGGTCTCTCCGGACCTGGTTCCCCAACCTAGACCCCTTTTAACTTGCTTCCTTGTGGAGCGTCATTAATTTTGTTAGTTTCCATAATATTAGGAATGTTTGATCTTTTGGCTGTCTACGTCAGCATCCAGAGCGTCGTGTGATACAAAATTTCTGGGTCGTTTAGGCAAATCGTATGAGTGTGTTTGGACCCCTTCGGACGGGTGTGTAGGATGGATGGGAGCCCCGTATTCTTGTAGTTTTTTTTGTATTTAAACTTAAATGTTTCCTCTCTATACATCTCAAGCAAAACACTGCTCCACTTCGTAAGAACTAACAAGTCACTACTTTAACGCAATGTATTCCTAACCCAATAGACGATCACACTTAATATTGGCCATCTTCAATTCTAAGTAAACAGTCTAACTGTTTTACTAAACTTATAAGGACCTCCAGAGGACAGGTTCCTTTCAATGGTGCCGTGACCAGGATATCGGAGTCGCAAGTGAGCGGTGTATTTTTGAGATGTTGGGAGAAAACAATAAGAAAAATCAGTTAGTTATAGTGTATAGGTCTTGATGCTAGCTTTTTGTTTGTTACAGAACAAATATTAAATATTTTAATATAAATTTGATAAATTTATATCCATGAGGAAATACAAAATCCTATTAGAAGGAAATATTGCTTCTGGGAAATCTTCATTATTAGATGGCCTAGCATTACAAAAGGATATTACTGTTTTGAAAGAGCCTATTGAAAAATGGCAAGATGTTGGAGGGGTCAATCTATTTAAAGCATTTTCGGAAGATAGAGAGCGATGGAGTTATACTTTCCAAAATTATGTGTTCCTAACATTATTAGAGAACCACCAGGAACCTATCCGTGCCCGGCGTGAATAAGTTGATATGTCTAAAATGATGATTTTACAGGAGAGCGATTTTAAGGTTTTGAACTCATTTCCTAAATACAGTTTTTTGTTCAATACAAAAATTTTACTTGATCTAGCTATTATTTTGAGAGATAAATCAAATGTTCATGAGCAATTATTGAATAAAAGCTTACTTTACGAAATAATAGACTTATCAATGGTGTTTTTTGACTGTTATAGTTGTATAATTAGACTTATCCATATGTGCACAATTTTCACAAACAACATATTCACTTATAAACCTTGTTGTTAATATGAAATGTTACTTGAAATAAGCGAATCTCATCAATCTTATGCCGTGTGATGCCGGCTTAGAATAGCATCACCCCAATTCTACCCGTGGGTGTCGTAAAAAACGACTAAGGGATAATCATCCAGCGAATGGGCAGCAGCGTTTCCTGTCAATGCAACATCTTGCACTGCGCTCGCCAATCCGCCTGCCAAGCGTGGTGAGTATGGCAATACCCTCTGATAGGGGAGAACCATGTCCAGCAGTGTGTGTGTCTCAAGACGAAAGTGTTTGAACAGTGTGTCATGCCAGTGATGACCTACGGTGCCGAGACGTGGTCTTTAACTGTCGGCCTCCTAAATAGACTAGGAGTCACTCAGCGAGCTATGGAGAGAGCTATGCTCGGTGTTTCCTTACGTGATCGAATCAGAAACGAGGAGATCCGTAAACGAACCAAGGTAACCGACATAGCTAAGAGAGTCAGTAAGCTGAAGTGGCAATGGGCAGGCCACATTGCTCGAAGGACGGATAATCGGTGGAGCAGGAGAGTTCTCGAGTGGAGACCACGTACCGGCAGGCGCAGCGTAGGACGGCCCCCCGCGAGATGGACAGACGATCTGGTCAAGTCCGCGAGGAAATGCTGGATGCAGGCCGCTTCAATTCGGACAAGGTGGAAATATTTGGGGGAGGCCTATGTTCAGCAGTGGACGTCCTATGGCTGATATGATGATGATGATGATGTCCAGCAGTGGACTGTTGTGGCTGTTGGCATCAATCTCATTAGCCTATAGCAGTCTACTATTTGTTGTAGGTCTCCCAGGCTATGTCACAAGTCACGATCTCCCGTTTTACCCTTCCAGTCGCCGTTGGCGACTCTCTTTAAGTCGTCGGTCCATCTGGCTGGAGGGCGTCCAACGCTACGCTTGCCGAGTCATGGCCTTCTTTTGAAGACCCACTTACTCCACCGTCCATTAACTCTGCGACATATGTGACCAACCGACTGCACAAATCAGCTTGCCACACTTCCATACTATGTCCATTACTTTAGTCTTTTGGCGGATAATTGTTCAAAGCCTTATCCATTGGCGAGATTTCTAGTCTTTAGAACTTTTCATAGCTCTCTGAGTGAAATGTAGCAGGTGGCCTATTTTTACTATCTGGTTCTACGTTTAGGAGTCATGATAGGTAAGATGCACTGATCGAACACCTTAGACTTGAGGCGTTGTGGCCACAGATGTAAATCAACCGGTTTAAAACGTTTAAAACCAAATTTCGCGGTTTAAAACCTGAAATCAACCGTTTTCAACCGTTTAAAACTCGCCTACAAAAAAAAAGTTCTGTGATTTACATACACATACATACATACACAAATCACGCCTTTATCCCTTGCGGGGTAGGCAGAGCGTAAACAGCCGTAGGTACCTACAATACAGCCGCTATCGCCACGTCTGACTAATATTTCAGGACCGTTGTAGAAAAATCGTGCCGAAATGCAAAAAAATTTTTGCCGAGTAGGTACTTAGGTATGAATTTTTGTATGGAACATCCAAATTATTAATATAACCCTGTATATACAAAATTCGGTGCTTCCAACGATTTTACACTGACTTGCTCATCATAGGTTACCTACGCTCGGGCCTCGGAGCGACAAACTAGGTAATAAACCCGCAAAATCACATCATTAATCCATTTCAGTGATCCTTACCTTTGTAATATTACGAAAATGTATTAAAATCAATAAAACATTGTTATCAACCATCCGCCGTTTTAAACCGAAAAAAACGGTTGTTTATGATTTAAAACGGTTTTTTTCGTTTAAAACGATTTGGTTGAATTGGTTTTAAACCGGGCTTACATCTATAAAACATAAGTAACTCCAGAATATTATGCAACTTCTGAAATGCTGCCCAGGCCTGATGCGCTCTTTTAGTGATATCAGCTATCAGCCTCGCAGTTGTCTTTTCCTATGCCCAAGGTAAACATATTTCTGGACAACTTCGAGGTCTACAAATTCGACGGAGACTGGCTCAGGGATGCTGTATTGGTTGAAGATGACCTTGCTATTGTCCAAGTTCATCTCAAGTCTCACACGCTCCTCGACCTCGAGGTCGTATTTAGACTTGACAAAATGTTTTACAGGCCCTGCAGTAATTCGACCATTATGAGTATGTGGCCGGTAAAGTGGAGATGCGTGAGATTTACACCATTGATGCCAATGCCCAATCCCACAGTAAGGTCTTGTATACATCCTACAGCGCCGTGGTAAATAGTTTCGGGGATATAACGTCACCCAATTTTACACCTCGGAGTAGTTGTATGGGTCTTACTTTGTGGTTTTGTACTTGAACGGAGATCATCTCCATGTGATTTAGGTCATCGTCGCGGATTTATACAACCAGCGGTTGGCTATTATACTCTTCTGACTTTTGTATGACCTACAGTACAGTATGGATGTGGTTCACAGTCAAGTGCTGAAGCTGTTACGGAACCCAACCTGTTTCAGTGGCTGAAAGATGTCAAATCTTGACGCCAGACGGTTACGACCGTAAAAAACTCATAGACGTGGCCCAGTAGTGTAATCGGCTCAATGTGTTTGTGAATCATGTTGTCTCCTTTCTTAAATTAAGTACAAAGCTAAAACACCACTGCTCCTTTGCCGCCTTCAGGGTTGTCCCATTGGCTATTATGGAGTTGAATAGCCTTTTTAGCTCCTAAATTACAGGTTTTTTACTAGCTTTAAACAACGTAGAAAGGGCACTCAGACTTCCTCGGGAGCCTTCCTATTATTAAACTGCCTCAGAGCCACCCGATTCCGGCTATATCTACGTCCGGGAGATTTTCCGTAAAGTGGCAGGAAAGAGGGCTCTGTAGTCTGTTGCGTCAGAGAGATACAGATTTTTATTAAAGTCCTCGATTCAGCGAGAACCCCTGGAACTCATGCGACGGTATAACCATTCAAGTTACCTTTGCTACATGATTTCTTCCCAGTGTCTTGGTAAAGACTTTTGTCCGGAGAGCGAATCGGTTTTTGAATTAGTGTTGGAACTTACTATGTCCGTCCGGCTTGGAGCAGGTTGGGACGGAGAACGGGCCTCACCATGAGACTTTTTTCCTACTTTAAGTTGATTAGAGGGCCCCGAGTCTGCTATTTTTTGCCATTGTACTGCCAGCGACACTCAAGTGTCATTCCACAAAAACTGTTAGCAGAATACAAAACGACCTTGAGAGCGCATTTCTCGATCAATTTTCAGTACAAGGAACGCTACCCTGGACACAAAATATCGTTTTCAATGTGAAGACGTCACGGAGAGCTTTGTTGACAAGGACCTCCGTGAACCACTCTAGGACTGTCTACCCTCTTCCATCCCTGAAGTAAAAGAGGTTACTTGATTCTAGGGTTATCGTGTCACGCAATAATCCTACAATCTTAGACATTATTTTGGCGAAATGTTAGAAATTCTTTTGTGTTAAAGTGAAGAGGATTATGGTTAAAGTATTTTAACTTCAGACACAGATTTTGTGATGATAAAGTAAGCTTCAATGAAGTCTAAGGTAACTTTGAACTACTGTTAAGCTTGTCTCGGTCATAACTATTTTTGGAACAAAAAAGAGTAATATTATTTGTAAACCCTTTAAAGATTTCAGAAATTATGGCCATACCACAAAAAAGTTAGACACGCGTTGAATGATTATCTAGCGTATTTTTTGTATAAAGTTTAATCTTAAACACGTGCTCAACGCGTGTCTAGCTTTTTTGTGGGAAGGCCCTATATAAGTTTGAGAAACTATATGAGTAGCAACTTGCAAGATTATTTACATAAATTGATATATCGCATAAAGACAGAAGAGAGAATTTAAACAAATGGACATATCAAATGTAAGACTGAAGAAACCATTTAGATAAATTGACTTTTCAAATGTTAGACTGAAGATATAACTTAAGCAAATTGACTTATCAAATTTAGGAATGAAAAGACTATGTAAACAAATTGACTTATCAAATGTAAAACTAAAGATACTATTTAAACAAATTGACATATCAAGTTACACACTTTAAGAGTAAAACATTTCTAAACGAGTAAATTGAAATATCAAACTTTAAACATTTATGTAGTGTTTGTGAATAAGTTGACAAATCGACATGTTCTTATTTTTATACAAAACTCGTAAAATTATACCTTGATAAATAGTTTTGTCAACAAAATAACGCAAAAAACAGAGTTATTTACTTATTACCAAGTACGATATCTCGGCCTATAATGAACATATCAAGATGATTTTTTGTGACATACAAATTCATAGCAAAAGAAAGCGGTTGGGCTAATAAAAAGAAAATCATACATCTCGACTTATCAACTTATTCACGCCGGGCACGGCTATAACTACTAAATATAGGATCATGGAGCGGAGTATTTTTTCTGCGAAGAATTGTTTCATTAAAACACTCATTCAAGAAGGATATTTGAACGATGTTGAGAAAACAATGTTAGACTATTGGTATGACTTTATATGTGAAAAGGCTTGGGTTCAAGAAGACTTGATAGTCTATCTTAGAACCACTCCAGAGATAGCTTTACAGAGAATCTCCTCAAGGAAAAGAGAAGGCGAAAATTCACTAACCTTGTCTTATCTAAAACAAATACACGAAAGTCATGAAGCATGGTTACTAGAAGGAAGAATGAATGGAGAAATCAATAATACAGAAGTAGAAATAATAGATGGGAATCAAAATGAAACTGAAGTTCTAAAAGATTTTTTCAAGATTTTAGAAACATTGGAAGATCCTAAAGAAAATATTAGATTTTAATATGGAAGGTTGAAATTTTTTTAATTTTGTTGCAGTCAATTCGATAAAAAGAAATCATAGGCATGCCAAAAAGAATTACAAGGAATGTCGTCGGTAGACGGGGAGAGGGACAACGTGAGCAAGAAGATCAGATTGAAATGGTAGACCTTCCACAACAACCAGAGATTCAAGATGAACAGGCAGAGGTTCTCAACAAATGATTGAACACCAAGTAGAGGGACCTCAAGGACAGACAGGCGGGTCACAACAAACTGATGGATTATCCCAGGAGGGCATTCTTCAAGGACGGACAGAAACTTCTCAACGTGCTGTCGTGAAAACCAATAGAGGGAGGAATTTATTCCAATTGATGCGGACTACTATTGGTCGTTTGTCGCACAAGATAAACGAGCTCGAACGCAAGATTAATGAGGAGAAAGAAAACCAAGAAACTTCCAGGAGCACCGTGGAACCTGTAACTGTTTATCACGCGGCTGAAGCAAAACTAGAAAGACCGAAATACCCCGGAAAAGCGAATATGCATCCGGTAACGTTCATCGAAGACCTCTTTGCCTATTTGAATAGAATTTCAAGAAAAGACCAGGTGATTGAAGAGATTATAGCTTGTCTGGAAGGGGAAGTCCGTAAATGGGCAAGGATTTATAAGGACAGGTGGATGAATGAAGAAGACTTCAAAGGGATTTTCTTGAGTCATTTTGGTCTGAAACAGAACAAAATCAACTTCGCCGGTCAATAGTCTGTGGCACTTGGAGTGAGAAGAGAGAACCTTCAATGATGAGTTATTTCATAAATCTGGCGAGTCAAGCAAAAATGTTGGCAAGAAATATCCCTGAGGATCAATTGGTGGCTGATCTAATGAATCATTTCCCGATAGAGGTACAATATGTCTGGAGACAGAAGAAGTCAGGGAAAATTATACAAGCAGCTGAGTTTCTTAGAGAACTTGATGATGTGGGACGTCAATGCAAGACCCATGTGGAGGTTTCAAATCATCCCCAAGGAGGATTAAAACGTGTTGCAAGTACAGTTCAAAACAAGACTCAACCAGGAGTCAAGAGAACGAAAACATTGAATCATATTATGACTCAGAATGAGGGTGAGCTGGAGATGGAACCCGAACCTGATTGTATAGATTTAAACTAGATGCGGCTGGATCTTTGGCCTCGAGTCAGCTGGAATTGGGGAGGCAATAAAGAATACTTTGCAGTAAATTATCTCATTAAGAATGGATGGAAACCTGGAGACGGATTGGGAAGATCAAGACAAGGAAGGCGTCACCCTGTTGAAAATAAAAATTATAGGGTAGGAAATGATAGGCGTGGCCTTGGATATTTAGAATTAAATGAGATAATAAGACCTTATATTGAGTTAAAAAATTTCATAAAGGGAAATGATAATAATTATCTAAGTGTTTTCAATATAAATAACTCGTTATTTACAGATGAATTAGAGGTAGATCAAAATTTTATTACACAAGAGAATATTAGGATTACAGCCGAAATAGAGGTGGAATTTCTGGGGGAGGTCTTTGTGGTGTTAGTAGACACGGGTAGCGAAATAACTTGTATAGCTGAGGATTTCTTTTTCAAACTGAATTCAATCCAAAACTTGGCCAAGCTCCCAATAAAGCCTTTATTTATAAAAGGGGCAGTAGGACAGAAAAGCTTAAAAATAAATTTCTTAACTAGTATAACCTTGGAGATTAAGGGTTGTGAATTTGAGATCGGATTATTAGTTATTCCCAAATTGGCTAAAAATATGATCCTTGGGTTTGATTGGTTAATAGCAAATGAGGCTAAGATTGATTTAGGTGATCCGAAGGCGCTAATCTTAAACACAGGGGGAGGTAACAAGGTTGTTGTACCATTTTTAGAGAAGGTGTACGAGGATTCTCCAGGAGTGAATCATCAGAAAGAAGTACTTCAAAAGGAAACTAAAACAATTGAGTCAAATAGCTATAGAAAGAAAGTTAAATTGGGAATGGAAATCTCGTCTAAACAAAAACTTTCTTTGTTTAAACTTTTGGAGAAACACAAAGCGGTGTTTTCACAAAAATTAGGAAGGGCGAATTGTTACGTTCATGAGATTAAAATGGAAACAACAACACCAAAGATTAATAGAACTTATCCAATTCCTTATGCTTATAGATCAAAGGTCGAGGATAAAATTAACGAAATGATTGAAATGGGAATTATTTCAAGAGCATCAACTCCTTATTGTAGTCCGCTAACCTTTGCTATAAAACCTGATGGTTCAGTTCGTATTCTTCTAGATGCAAGGAAATAAATAAATTCATGGTTGCAGAGTCGGAAGCACCACCACTTCAGATAGATGTTTTGAATGCTTTCCATGGGGTGAAATTTATTACGATTTTAGATTTAAATAACGCGTATTTTCAAATTCCCATTTCGGAAAATAGTAAGAAGTACACAGGATTTACAGTAAATGGGAAATCTTATGTTTATAACGTATTACCCCAAGGTTTGAAAACTTCGGTTGGAAGTTTTAGCAGGGCCATGGATAAAATTCTAGGGATAGGAGTTAGAGAATTTTGCGTAAATTATCTTGATGATCTGGCTATTCTGACAGCAGGGACTTGGGTTGAACACCTTCATCATATAGACGAGGTTTTAAATCGGTTAGAAATGGCTGGTATGACCTGTAACATAGAAAAATGTAAATTTGTTTGTGAAGAAGTTAAAATGTTAGGACATATAGTCTCAATAGATGGGATTAGGACTGGCCCGGCTAAAGTCGAAGCGATCCAAGAGTTCCCAGAACCTAAGAAAGTTAAACAACTAAGAGCCTTTTTGGGGTTATGTAATTACTATCGGAGGTTTATTCCTAACTATAGCCTTTTGACGATTCCTCTTAATAATCTTTTACGTAAGGAACAAAGATGGAAATGGGGTCAAGAGGAACAATCGGCAATGGATGAGTTGAAGAAGGAATTCTTGTCAACTATTTTACTACACCATCCAGATCAAAACAGAGAATATTATTTACAAGTGGATAGTTCGGGAATAGGGATTGGAGGAGTGCTATATCAAATTGATGATGAGGAAATATGAAGATCCTTGGGTTTTGTAGTAGAGCTTTACGTGGACCGGAGTTGAGGTGGACTGTTACTGAACAGGAACTGTGGGCTATAATTTACAATTTGAAAAAGTTTGAGACATATTTAAGGAGTACCGATAATTATTAAGACCGATCATAAACCATTAATATTTATTAAAAATGTTAAATTGTTTAATGCCCGTGTAACTAGATGGATCTTGTTTTTAGAACAATTCAATTATAAAATCGAACATATTAAAGGGACGGAAAATATAGTACCGGATATACTTTCGAGGTATCCTGTTGGGGGAGTTATTCAGGAAGAAAAGGTGAAATGCCCAAATATTATGTATATGGGAGTTTCTTCAAGCCGGTCTTTAAATGAGAAATTAGAACGCTTGAATGAATATCAAATGATGGATAATATTATTATGAATATTAGACAACGAGTTTTAGAATTTAATGGTTTGGGGGAGGACCGATTGGGTAGAATCGCATCCAGATGCTCTTTGATTGATGGAATTCTATACTATGACCCACCTAATGTTGATCGTCAAGTGATTTTCTTACCGGAAATTTTACGGGAGGAAACCTGTAGACAAGTACATATTGAGATGGGACATTTGGGAGTCTATAAAACTTATCATTACATTCGGCAACGGTTTTATTGGATTGGGATGAAAACAACAGTTAGATCTGTTATTCGGAAATGCAGAGTTTGCCAATTATCGAAGGATGATCCTATTAAATATGTTGGACCTTGTAATTCGATTATTACAGAAGGGATAGGAGATCTTGTAATGGGAGACCTGTACGGACCACTACCTAGAGCTCAATCAAGATATTCTTATATTTTTGTATTACAAGACTCATTTAGCAAATACATTAAATTGTATGGTTTAAGCAGGGCTACTTCTAGAGCGGTTTTAAAGAAATTAAAGGAGTTTGTTAGAATCATCAAGCCCAAAATAGTTATGACAGATAATGGAAGACAATTTATTAGTATGATATGGAGAACTGGATTAAGAGAATTGGGAATTCGTGCACTTTATACTTCGATTAGGAATCCGAGACCCAATACTACAGAAAGGGTGAATAAGGAGTTATCCAAATACTTTCGTATTTTTTGTCATCATAATCATAAAGGATGGTACAAGATTTTGGGAGATGTTGAAGAGCTATATAACAACACTTATCACAATTCGACAAAATATTCTCCAAAGGAAATAGTTTTCGGGAGTTCAGCCAGGTTAACCATTGATCGGGTTTTGCCTCATTTTGAAAATACTAGGGATGTTGAGACTATTAGAGAAGAGGTTAAGGAAAATTTAAGGCAGGCAGGACAAATTAGAAGGAATTTTATAATAAGACACACCGATTGATAGAATTTCAAGTGGGAGATTTAGTGAAAATTCGAAAATTAAATAAATCAGATACTAGAAATCTTTATTCAAAAGTTTAAACTTAGATTCGAAGGTCCTATAGAGTTTTAATTAGGAAGACTGGAAATATTTATGTTTTAGTTGATCCAGATAGATTAACAGTTCGAGGAATTTATAATGCGATACATTTATCTCGATATTATGTTTAGAGAAATCCATTTAGCATTATCAATGATTGAGATAAATATTTAATATTTGTTAATTTTCCGATTATAATTAAAGTTTTAAAATTTTTTTTTCTCTTCTTTTATTTTTATGGTAGACGACTAGCTCTCTTTGAGGTATAAGATTTTAATTCTATAGGTATAGAACCAAAATCTGGGGGAGGATTGTAGAGAACCTCGTCGTTCGACATAAAAAAATTGAAAATGTTTATCTTGCTAAAATATTAAATATTTGACCCATTTGACCGATCGAACCCTAATTTTGATTTTATATTCCGTGTTGGAGTAAGAAACTTCTTTATAAGAACTTTATGTCAAAGTATAAGGTGACAAATGTTGTAGGCGGGATAAAAATTTGAAATGGTGTGACGTTTTGTTTTGAAAAGGTTTCTGACAGTTTTAGAACAGAAAAAATCAGTCAAATTTTTGGGGTGTTGAAGGAAGGAGCAAAAATGGCAGCTACAAAAAGGGGATTTTGAGTGCTCGGAAAAAGTCAAAGAAATACTGAAAAACTACCAAACAAAGGATGCCCGAAAGTCCGGGAGCATTGTGAAATTCTATTTAAATATCCCTGGAATAATAAAATAATAAATATCCCTGGACGAGACACACAACGCCATCTAGCCCCAAACTAAGCAAAGCTTGTACTATGGGAACTAGACAACTGATATAATACATATATACTTTTTTTTTTTGTAAATAAATACATATTATACATAGAAAACACCCAGACTAAACACAAATATTTGAAAATTGACTTTACAAATATTTGTGTCTGGTGGGAATCGAACCCACGACCCACGGCGTAGAAGGCAGGGGTACTATCCACTACGCCAATGGGACAGTCGACATTTTAAAGATAAGTATTTTTTTTTATATCTAGGAAAGATAGAATGGAGTAATATCTTCTATTGCAGATCGCTGCTAGGGTGCTCCTATAAAGTGACCAATCTCATTTGGATTTGTAGGGCGGAGATCGAACAAAGGGTGGTATGAAATTGGAATACGTGAATTTGACAAAAAAATTGTTTATTGTAACTTTCTAGAATTATGTTTTTATCTGTATTATATAAGAAATACTAATATTGTTCGTATTTTTCAGAGTAAAGGAAGAAGAAAAAAAAAATGTCTTGTAACAATGAAAAATCATCCTGTGTATAGAACTGGATTATGATGGGGCAACTACTTTGAGAATGCCAGGTTTGAGATCCAAACCTGCAGACGTAAGTGTTTACCTACCATTTGTATCAAATAGGCGTGAAGGAAATTCCAAAATTAATGCTTAGGCAAAGTGATCGTAAAGTTATGTGTTACGCGAATCTATCGTTTTGCGATTTATTATTGTGCAGTGACAATCCGCGTGTGCAACATTTTGCGAATTTATTATTGCGCGAGTGACATCCCGTGTGTCTAACGTTTTGCGAAATTATTATTGTGCGAGTGACAATCCGCGTGTGCAACATTTTGCGAATTTATTATTGCGCGAGTGACATCCCGTGTGTCTAACGTTTTGCGAAATTATTATTGTGCGAGTGACATTCTGCGTGTGTAATGTTTTGTGAATTTATTATTGTGCGAGTGACATACCACGAGTGTAACGTTGTGTTAATTTATTATTGTACGTGTAACGTCCTGTGAACCCTTTGGTTTTCGTGTCATATTCCGCAGGAGCAACGGTTCCCGAACCTAACGTTGAGCTGGAGATATCGTGCAAGTGTAGTGTTGTGATATTTAAGTTTGAGAAACTAAAGTGTTCTACTTAGATTTTACTTTTGAGTGATTTCCCTTTTGTGTGATATTACAACCTAGTTATTTAGCTTAGGTTCCAAGGGTTCTCAAATTTTGACACTTTACATAGAATATTTCAAGGGTTTTCAAGTTTGACACTTAACATAGAATATTTCAAGGGTTTTCAAGTTTGACACTTAACATAGAATATTTCAAGGGTTTTCAAGTTTGACACTTAACATAGAATATTTCAAGGGTTTTCAAGTTTGACACTTAACATAGAATATTTCAAGGGTTTTCAAGTTTGACACTTAACATAGAATATTTCAAGGGTTTTCAAGTTTGACACTTAACATAGAATATTTCAAGGGTTTTCAAGTTTGACACTTAACATAGAATATTTCAAGGGTTTTCAAGTTTGACACTTAACATAGAATATTTCAAGGGTTTTCAAGTTTGACACTTAACATAGGATATTTCAAGGGTTTTCAAGTTTGACACTTAACATAGAATATTTCAAGGGTTTTCAAGTTTGACACTTAACATAGAATATTTCAAGGGTTTTCAAGTTTGACACTTAACATAGAATATTTGAAGGGTTTTCAAGTTTGACACTTAACATAGAATATTTCAAGGGTTTTCAAGTTTGACACTTAACATAGAATATTTCAAGGGTTTTCAAGTTTGACACTTAACATAGAATATTTCAAGGGTTTTCAAGTTTGACACTTAACATAGAATATTTCAAGGGTTTTCAAGTTTGACACTTAACATAGAATATTTCAAGGGTTTTCAAGTTTGACACTTAACATAGGATATTTCAAGGGTTTTCAAGTTTGACACTTAACATAGGATATTTCAAGGGTTTTCAAGTTTGACACTTAACATAGAATATTTCAAGGGTTTTCAAGTTTGACACTTAACATAGAATATTTCAAGGGTTCTCAAGTTTGACACTTAACATAGAATATTTCAAGGGTTCTCAAGTTTGACACTTAACATAGAATATTTCAAGGGTTTTCAAGTTTGACACTTAACATAGAATATTTCAAGGGTTTTCAAGTTTGACACTTAACATAGAATATTTCAAGGGTTTTCAAGTTTGACACTTAACATAAGATATTTCAAGGGTTTTCAAGTTTGACACTTAACATAGAATATTTCAAGGGTTTTCAAGTTTGACACTTAACATAGAATATTTCAAGGGTTTTCAAGTTTGACACTTAACATAGAATATTTCAAGGGTTTTCAAGTTTGACACTTAACATAGAATATTTCAAGGGTTTTCAAGTTTGACACTTAACATAGGATATTTCAAGGGTTTTCAAGTTTGACACTTAACATAGAATATTTCAAGGGTTTTCAAGTTTGACACTTAACATAGAATATTTCAAGGGTTCTCAAGTTTGACACTTAACATAGAATATTTCAAGGGTTCTCAAGTTTGACACTTAACATAGAATATTTCAAGGGTTTTCAAGTTTGACACTTAACATAGAATATTTCAAGGGTTTTCAAGTTTGACACTTAACATAGAATATTTCAAGGGTTTTCAAGTTTGACACTTAACATAAGATATTTCAAGGGTTTTCAAGTTTGACACTTAACATAGAATATTTCAAGGGTTTTCAAGTTTGACACTTAACATAGAATATTTCAAGGGTTTTCAAGTTTGACACTTAACATAGAATATTTCAAGGGTTTTCAAGTTTGACACTTATCATAGAATATTTCAAGGGTTTTCAAGTTTGACACTTAACATAGAATATTTCAAGGGTATTCAAGTTTGACATTTAACATAAAATACTTAGAGATATTTCAAGTTTTGACATTTTTATTCTTTCTTTAATAAACTATCTTTGACACTTTGACATTCAGATGTCTAGTTTTATTTATAATTCTTTTATTTCAAATTTGAAAATTTGCGTCAACTCGGTCTTTTGACAACAATCGATTATATCATTCTTTGAAAGTGAGTGCACGAGTATACTCGAGTTTTATAGAAGTGAATTATAAGTGGTAAAATGTAAGTATAAATTCTTTTAATTTATTTTTGAATTATGATTTCAATTTTATTTATATTTAGATTAGATAATAATCCAACGTTGAGATTTCCTTTTTTCTAAATTGGAACTGGGAATATTTTGATAAAATCGGAAAGAAAGGAAAGGAGTGAACGTTTTCAACCTTATATCTTTTGTCTAGGAGACTCATGGATGCTGATATATGAACGTTTTCTGTGAATGGATATGGATGAAGGACAGTCACAACATACTTACTTCAATGCCTAGATCTTCTTACTCTTCAGCTAGGAATGCCTTTGTAAATTAATGATTTAATTATTCCAAACGTTACAACCTTTTTTTAACACTAATATATCTTAAATCAGATTAATCTTCCAAATTATAATAAAAATTATTTTAACAAATTTTAAAAGGGGGACTGTCGAATTTTCTAATTTAATTTAAATATTAAATTTTATTAACCTGTGTATGTATGCTGTGAAGTGCCACCGCGCGTACAGAGGTTGATTTGAACTGTAGAGTAAACGCTACACTCTATACCTGTTCTCGGACTGAGGGTATGTGGTAATACTAGAAGTCACAATATCTAGTATTACAAGATCTACTTCTGAGTTCCTGGGTTGGTATTGCAAGCATAATTTACTCTACATGGTCTAGTTCAGACTGCACCGCGTTGAGGTGCGTAGCTTTCCCGGCCCTGGTGCCTTAGAGGGAAAGCTTCCATACCTCAACAAACACATACAACACGAAGAGAATGGCCACCCATCCATTATTCTACAGTTCACCTTCTGGGTTTCTTGTGAAAGACTGTCTCCAAAATTTACTTTTGGCCTTAGGTTACGCGGATGCTCAGTCAACGGACTTTGAGCTAGCTAGGTAGGATTAGATAGGTAGGAATCCGGGTTGGTTGGCCACGGGGACTATCCCCGGGGTTGCCATGGACCAGGTCTCTCCGGACCTGGTTCCCCAACCTAGACCCCTTTTAACTTGCTTCCTTGTGGAGCGTCATTAATTTTGTTAGTTTCCATAATATTAGGAATGTTTGATCTTTTGGCTGTCTACGTCAGCATCCAGAGCGTCGTGTGATACAAAATTTCTGGGTCGTTTAGGCAAATCGTATGAGTGTGTTTGGACCCCTTCGGACGGGTGTGTAGGATGGATGGGAGCCCCGTATTCTTGTAGTTTTTTTTGTATTTAAACTTAAATGTTTCCTCTCTATACATCTCAAGCAAAACACTGCTCCACTTCGTAAGAACTAACAAGTCACTACTTTAACGCAATGTATTCCTAACCCAATAGACGATCACACTTAATATTGGCCATCTTCAATTCTAAGTAAACAGTCTAACTGTTTTACTAAACTTATAAGGACCTCCAGAGGACAGGTTCCTTTCAGTACCATTATGTGTTTTTTTTTGCCGAGATCTGTAAGTTTTATACTTAACTGATCTGTAAGTTTAATACTTAAAATTAGGGTAGATCACAAAATAGAGAGTATTCGGAAGGCTCACTCAACCCCATTTTTTGCCGAGATCTGTAAGTTTTATACCTACTGGAAACGTAAATCCTTTTTTATTCTGTTAAATAACAAAATCGTACCTGTATCTGCATCACACCGATTCACAGCTTTGTCATGAGATCGATAAACTTTACTAACGAAACTCAATACATCGACAACCCACAGACCTGCGCTCCGCGTCGCATCACTAAGGGCGGCACCGCGGCGAACTTCAAAGGAGCCCACCTCTTTGATGTGGCCGCCGGCGCGCGCCTCCAAACGCCGTAAGCGACAAATCCATACGTCATCCTCCTGTCATTATAACGCCTTACAATCGAGCGGGGAATGTAGAATTACTTACTGGACAATATAAATTGACAAGCCGGTTTAATAACGATTACTTGGCTGTGAAGAGACGGTGTCGTTTTGAGTGGTGGGCTGATGGGGGCACTGGGCACCGCCGAAATGGACGGCTATTAGTTATTGGTACTAATGAACTTGATGGTAAACACAACTGAATTTTAGTGTAAATTTCCATCTTTAGTAAAAAGTCCGATGATTCAAAGAGGATCTTGGAAGAATATGCCCAGACGCCACATATTGCGCGTAAATGTTGCTCTCCAGGATTTCCCACCCAAGGTGTCTTATTCATAAAGGTCAAATAGGTAGGTATTTCGTGGTTAAACTTTTGCTCACTTGGCGGCTATGAGTTCCGTTTAAAAAGTAGGTGATAGTTTATGTTAGGATCAGGGGAAAAGCAACTGGTAGAACAGATCTACCAGCTTTATATTTCAGTACTTAAACTGACTTTTCGCCGAATTCCCTGACTCACTGAAGGCTCGCGCTGCTCTGGGCGGGACTTAGGTCGTTTTCACCCCCGCACAGACAACAATAGTGAAACCGATTGTGATTGTGAGAGCACAAAAACAAAATTACAGGTTCTGCAGACACTTGGAGGATAATTTGGCGCTGCACGTGTCCCTGCGGAGTGAATGCTAATGTCGAACTACCTCCAAATTGTAAGAAACCGAGCCAAACGAATTCGAAAATATTTGACGGCAAAGGACGTTGGTTTTTGTCTTTTACGTATATTGAACTATTTACACGATATAGGACTCTATATAGAAAAAAAACTGTTTCAGTAGGTAACTTTAATATTGCCCGGTAGAAATTGCTACCAATATATAAGGCCACCTATGTTGTACCGAATTTCCCTTTTACTGTATCTTGTATCAATTTTGTGTTTTGTGCAAATAAAGCATTTTGTATTGTATTGTAATACCACCTATTCGCGACAAGTTTATCATCTAAACTGAACAGAAACGTATCTCGTTCAAAATCGATTCGAAAGGCGACTCTGAGTATTTATGCGAGTCCAGCAAAACGACACCCGTTGCTATAAAGGGCCATTAGACCCGCAGATCCCCGCCTCCCAGCCTTCGGTAATTAACAATCATTTATCTTCACGCCTCTGTCAAAACTGTGTCGTTCCGACCGAAAACATTTAAAAATATGCCATAATTAGACCCCAACTTGATTAATTTGAGCGGAATCAGCTCTTTGTACGTCAAATTTGGGTTCTTTAAGGTGTGAATTAGACGATTTTTCTCGTTGATAAAGGTTGACGGATGTAAAAATGTACTTTTGTTAATTATTCACGGTTATCCGTTGGGTTTATTTAATTATACGCTTCCCTCGCAGCATTGTCTAGTTTGATTGATGTGATTACGACTTTCTTTTATAATGGCGTTTCGTTGGCTAATTGTGTTGTCTCGGTCGCCATTTCGCTGTCTTCATCGTTCGCAGTTTCTTCGGAGACAGGTCTATAAAGATCGCCTTTCACTCTCTCTAATAGCAGCTCTGGGTTGTTAATAGATTTATTATCGCTTGTCATTTCATCAAAGTCATTCATAAATCTTAGTTCTTAAGTTGTTGTTGATATTTTGTTTCTAGGAGCAGATAGTTATATTACATAATGCCAAAAATTGTAATATCTGCAAATTACGAAAATGATTACTAAACATCAGCAGCCTTATTGTGGTGAAATACTTAGTCTAATAACTTAATTACATTATGAAATTAATCATTTCAGTTTTGATTCTACAACAAAGCTTCATGAGACTGCAAAATATTTTTATTAGTGTAAAAACTCTCCTCTAATTATACAAGCTTTTAGTCGTATTAAGACATAATTTCGTTGAAAAATCGTAACAGCTTTATCTGTTTTGCGATCGTGGGAACTCATAAGCTCACCACTTTAGACACCGAGAAGTCTGCGTGATTCAGCGTCTTTCTATTAACCGGTGGCAAATATAAGCGGAGCTACTTCGTCCCTTTCTTCATTAACCGTAGCAGGTGAATCAGAAGCATCTTTCACGTTGAAAAGGGGTCAACTTACTCCGGTAGAATTACTTCTAATGAGTAGTTAGCTTTTCTCCTCTGAGTGAACGTGTCATAGATAATTCGATTTAATGGCTGGGACCTGTTAATTATCGAATTAGGAGAATCTCTTATTATGTTGACGTTTGCATTTTTCTCCCACATTTTGAAGAATGGCTGTCAATGGTTTCGTTTGATCCATTCACTGAATGAGTTGTCAATACCTGACTGGATTTTTGGCGAGTTTTTTTTTCTTTTGGAGTCCGGCCCGTTACTTTTCAAACGGCTCTTTCCAATGTAGAGTTTCGGAGTTGGTGTGATTTACCATTACATTATCATTATCAAAATTACATTTCACCATCTCGAAAAGCTTATTAAACAAAATAGACACTAATGATACCTGTTCTGTCTTCTTTATATCTATTGCTCAATTTAAATAAATTACATATCTGCTTTGAGGCCATAATTCGCGGGACCCACTCCGATCTGAGACAATGGCACATGAATGACTACGCGTTTAGATTTCAATTTCCTTTTGACACGTTAACCCGGCTAAATTATAAAGAGATCATCATTTCGATTCCATTCTAGTTATTTTCGCTATTTATTTAGGTATTTTTGATACCAAAATTGATGGTCAGAATATATCTAGCTCAATACTACGATATTTTTTTATAATAATTTAATTACTTATGTGATTAGAAATTGATATGTCAAGAAGTGTAGTTAGTAGGTAGCTAATATAAAGTTTTTTTTCATTATTAGGTTCATAGCTTTGGCTACTCCGTTGGCTACTCAAGATGTGGATAGACTACAGTAGAGTCAAACAACAACAGCAAAAAAACGTTTAGGAAATCCTGCATTATTTTATTTTTGTTGATTATATGTATTTTCGGTTATTTTTATCATATATTCAAAATTCTGGCAAAAGAAATTCAAGCCTTTGAATTTGGTTGGGTTATTGTCGGCTTGAGATCTCAGCCACAAGGCGGTCCTGATTTATAAACAATGCGTCGGTGACGTAAGCTTCTTTAGCGGCACGGATTTATCGCTAGTGATGCACCACCCAGTCATTTCGACTTGTCGATATCGATGAAGTCTTGCTGGGCTACTGTCGGGTTAAGGCACAGTATGGCTTCGCTCACATGCAGTCACTTTCATTTTTATACTGTAGTTGAGGTCTCAGGCAGTCTAATTTAGTATAGATGCACTTCACAGTCGTACATACTTGTGTTATTTCTATTATTATTATTTTTTCCTATGAGATTTTCGGGTATTATACCTAAATAGGAAAACTTTGGGAAAACCGACACAACATTGAGATATTTATACAAAAAAAATCAAATTTACAGAATTCACGCGAACTACGAGAATTTTTTGCTATATTCTTTTACTTTAGTCATCTTCATAAAGTTAGTTTATGATAGTTTAATTACAGTGTAAGGAGATTATCAATTTGAATAATAATTTGCTTTAGTAGTATTAAAATTACATGACTGTAATTGCATACATTTAATTAAAAGTATATTTTCTTGAGTTTACAACCAAATAATTGATAACTAATTAAAAGGGATGTCAAAGATATTATATTTGCAAATGTTGAAATACAGTATTAGGAAACTAATTAGCTTACATTTTCTCATTAAACCTGCATAGATTTGCTTCAAAATTAGGTTAATTTAATCGTAAAATTATTTTATCGACGCTTTGACGCCTCTAGCCGCCATTCCCGCGCAATCTTGAATCAAGCCGTTGGATTACTACTACAAACACACTCAGCATCGTGCGTCCCCTTTCAACGCAAGTAAAAGATCTTGCGTCTCGCTCGCACGTCAATAAGTGGTCCCTTTGTGGTGTCGCGGCGGCGCGTTTGAAGTGCGCTGGCCCCGCCCCCGGCCCGCCCCGCTCCCCGCCTCCCCCCGCGCGCCTAATTCGTCACGTGGTAATAATGACAATGGTTTTAATTACGAACGGAAATGTCAGATTCGGATCGCAAAATACGGCGCCGGATTAGCGTGAGGAAGTGCGAGGTGTGTGTGTTTGAATTTGGAATACCGATTCAAGCAGGAGAGGTTTCTAATTCTTATTAGATTTTAAATTTTGATTTTATATCGTTGATGCAATTGTGCGTAAAGACTAGGCACGGATGATAGGTATAATGTTGTTGTCTGAATTAGGTATAAAAAAACAAATATTATTTCCAAACATGGACCAGGCTGTCAATCTTTTCTCGAGAATTATCGGTCAAAAGATGAAAAAAAAGAACATTACAGTAGAAGTAGGTATTACCTGCCAAAGAATACTAAATATAGGGGGACCAGGCACTTTCCGTCCCGAAAAACTATAACAACCAATTTAACGTACTTTGTACAATCAGGCAAAAAAATAAAATTTTCTGTGAGTGAAGTATATTTTTTTATTACCTACTTACTTTTTATAATAAAAAATTATATTCGGACTGAGTTACCTACAATGCGACTAATTGACACTAAAGTAATCTCTGATTTTTACTTTGAATCATTGTAAAAAATCATGAAAGAGTTTTTCATGTCATGACACCAGGGTTCATTGGGTCGTTGAACGACTCGGTGTCCCACACGAAAAGAAGAAGAACTAAAGTGATTTTTATACATATACTGAAATAAAAACCATATTTCTAAAATCGTTTTATTTAATACATTTAAAATAAATTTTGTACTTTTCTGCATGACAGTAAGAACATCGACTTTATAAGGTCCTCAATTCACTGCAAATATTTTCAGGGTGTGTTGTACCACAGAATACATAAGTAGTTGTACTCGTAAAACCGAACAACTTTCCTAAAGAACTTAGGCCGAAAAATGAAAAAAATTGGGTCGTTATTATATGACCAGAAAACTTTTGGGCCGGATTGTAACTGGGCCGGAAAGTTACGGGCCTGTTTATAATTACTTACCTAGATCTACTTTCCTACTATACATATTTCATATATTTAGTAACAATGTAGGGCTTTGCAAGTTTACCTATAAGTATAATCAGTACCTAGCTAGGTTATGAAATATTTATTGCAATAACACTTTATTATTACTTATTTATTACAATAACATTAAATCGAACTACCTGTATTTAAATACTTAGCCAATAATTTATTTCTTGTTTACGGTTACAACTCTAACATTATCAAGATTTATTACTTACTTACTCATTTACTTACCTATACAGGAATTTAATTAAGCGAGTAGGTTAGCACGCTAGGCAGGGGTATTTACCATCATAGGTATTATAATTTCGAATATATTTTTAGATACTGAACCTCTTAGCTATGGCTCGTATTTAAATACACACCTGTATTAAAATAACATTTGACGTCAGTTGCTGCGATTTTTTTAGGCAGCGTCACATTACCTATATACCTAGTACACGTTTCTGTCAAACCGATTGACTTTTGGTAACGCCGTGTCAAAAAATCGCAGCAACGGAAGAGAAATGTGATACCCGGTGGTTCCTGAAAATATGTTTCGGGAGCCACCGAATAGGTATCACATTCAATTCGGCAATCGGCTTATAGCCACTCAGAGTGTCTAAAACGTCTAAATTAATAAATTAAAATATCTACAAAGCGAATTCTAAAATCAATTTTCATCCATATCCATAAGGCGCGTAACAATTTGTTGCAAGGGTTGTAACAAGCCGGTAGCACAGGCACGCACGGCACCACACAGACGCAAACCGGACAGGGGGGGCAAAACGGAGGCCTCGGCTTCACGAGGCAGTATGCTGGATTCGGCATCGGCATGCTGAACATCACCGGCATCGCCACTACATGCACCTAAACGTCTAAATTATTAAATTATAGGTATAGAGTAGTACCTGCAGAGATATTTCTAAAAACTATATTTCTACCCATATGGGGAGTTACAATTGTTACAAGGATTGTAACTGTAGCATGCTGGAATTACAGGAACACACGGCACAACACAGACGCAAACCGGACAGGGGGGGCAAAACGGGGGCCTCGGCTTCACGAGGCAGTATGCTGGATTCGGCATCGGCATGCTGAACATCACCGGCATCGCCACCAAGTCCGTCTCTGGCGGTTCTGCAGTCGTCGCTTCCGTAGTGGCACTAGTGGCCCATCTGTCAGTCGGTGTCACAGGAATGGGGTCCATGACACCCATGTGTACTTGAGGTTGGGGGTAAGGCAGGGCTGGAGGGAGGTAGTAGAAGGGTTGAGGGTAGAAAGGGGGGTATTGGAGGTGGGCGGAGTGGATGAGAAAGATGATGTGTATTTTCAGGTGCTGAAAATGATGAAACCTTTTGATCAAACAAAATACAACATTTAAAGAGTATTGCACCAACCCTATGGACATCTAGTCGCAGTCATTCACTAAACAACTATAATTAGAGGCCTGCTACTTGTAGTACCTAGGCGGTTGAAGAACTCTGACACCAGGGTTCATCGGGTTGTTGGCTGACAGGGTGTCCCACTTGAAAAGAAAAAGGTGCAAATCTCTCAGCAAAAGTTAGATTCAGACCTTCCTACTCATTACAAAACCTGAACATACCTATTAGGTATTCTACTTTATTGATCAACAAATTATTTCCTATGAACCACAAGACAATAAAAAATTACCATCAAAAAATTGCAATCCATAAAATTTCCGTAACCGTGCGGTTTTCATGACTCAACTAGCCTTACTATATTCGATTTTATAGTTCAATCGTAACGTAGGGCCAAATTTAGTTACAAGTGCTATAAAACTCTCATAATCTTATTTTCTTGCAAAAATAATCGCGTGAACTAAAAACTTTTATTGCTGCTAGATTTATTGAAACTTGTATAGTTTAAATAAGATTAAAAGTAAATAAACCGGTTAAGATTTAAACATTAGCTGTGCCTTAGAATTTGAAGAGTTCCCTCGATGTCTTAATGATCACATTTTCGTGAGACACTGGTTTGACAAATAAAATATTTAGTAGAAAAAGACTTTTCCATTGTATCGGTTAATTACATTAAAAAACATAACCCTTCATCTGAAGCCATCGGGAAAAGATAAGTAACCGTTGAACTATGAACTTGTTCCTTTTTCTCGAACTCGGCTAAAAATTAAAACGGATTATCTTAACGGACCTTAACATGTTAAGCTGATTAAAGTTAACTCATGGGTGGGAAGATCTATAAAAGTTAATACGTTGAAGTTAATCGTTGTTTTGAATAACTAGGAAGTTGTTAACTTGATGTAGAGACCAAGGTGAAGGGTAAAATCAATTAAAATTAGAATATTTTTATACAAATAGACATAAATTCTGAAAGACTGAGAATTTTTTCAAGTGAAGATCTTTTACTACAATGATACGGTCTATTTTATGCTGTAGAAACTCTACAGGGCAAGAATTCCCATCGCAGACTCTACAAACACATCAAATCATTAAGACTCGAATCAATCTCAGCATTAAGCATCATAAAAGGATTTTTTGCGACCGCATTTTTAGTGGTAACCATCCACAACCCCGGCTTTCGGTTAATATCAATTTCAAATCATAACTCCAACATCCTAGGAGTCCTCGCTGCGGCCAGACCGAACACTCGGCTTGCGTAATTACAGGCGGCTACATCAAACGCGCCGCCGCGGCAGGCGGCACCTTTGTACTCTAATAAACGATCCCACCCTTCTGAACCAAACCCGATTTTAACACTCTTTGATAAGGTCGGTTCTCGGGCAACCCGCGAGAGTTTTCTTAACACCTTAACGGAGCAAAGGGTCATATCAGTTAGGGATTTTGCCACGGATATGTCAAAAAGGGGTTTATTACGTTTCTAAATGAGCGACCGCCAGCATCGTCGCGGGCGCAGGCTGTGGGGGGAGGGGGGGGGGGGATCTGGTTGGAGGTGATTGATTTGAGGAATGCTGGGAATGGGACGATGACAGCCGGTGTCGTGGTATTGGGGCATTCTAGTGATCAGTCCAGATCATGGCTGTCTTGTTAGAAGTGACCGAAGAAGGGAGGGCAGAAGAAAGGGAAATTACGAAAACCTTTCCAACAGCCAATAGATACAAGTTAATAATCTCCTCCCCCTCTCCCTATGTAAAATGTAGAGTCTTCTTCAAAATCTTTATTTTTACTTCTTTGGCAACGTAGAGCTAGGTAGAGTAGATATTTTCATTCTGTTAAGTAAGTCATAATTTCCATTACACGGAAAAGCTCACAGACAACTCATTACCCGACTGCCTCAGAAGGAGGGTTATGTTTTTTTACATTTAAAGGTGGGCTTAAAAACCAAGCGACAGCGACAACGACGCGCGTCGTTGCCGCTGTCAAATGACTGGTTTGTATGGGGAACCAGAAAAACCGAGCGACGGCGTCGTTGCGGCGCGCCACGACGCCGTCACGTTGACAGCGCGCTAAGAAGCTTAGAGTTTGTATGGGATGCGGTCGGGTTTATCTACAAGACCGCAGCGACAACGACGCCGTCAAAATTTGACGGCGACAACGACGCGCGTCGTTGTCGCGTCGCTTGGTTTTTAAGCCTATCTTTATTCTACCTACCATATGAAATTGCATCTAATTACGTCCTTAGGTACCTAAGATAATCATAGATAATGGTTAAATCTTTTAAAAGATGTTGTATAATCGAACGGAAATCGAGAGATTGCAATGCATATTCTGTATGTAGGTAGTTAGATAATCAATTACATTCACAGAGATTATAATTATCGTTTTTAATTTTGCCAAGCAACAACTAAGCAACTCAAAACAACCTGTTTTTCAATAACTGTGGGAAAAAACTCTATATTGCATACAACTACGAGTAAGTACATAATCACGTTATAAGAGATGTCAATACTTATACTTATCTTTTGGAATTTCACCTATACTTAGGTCGTTTCTTAACATACCTACCAAAATGTTACCTGGGGAAAGTTGCTCAGTAAAATGGCCTCATCACAACTGGAAAGTTTTCAGTAGGTACACTGTCCCTTACACCCTGTGTAATAATGGGGAACGTAACAAATGGGAAAATCGAACTCCATATCAATCCATCATCACCTGCCAGCCCTTATAGTTGATTTATTAGAAGTATTAGAACACAAAATCATGTAAAATATGTCGGAATTTGATATGACCGGCCGCCTGCCGGACGTCAATCCTATACTGTTATACTATTTGAGAATGCTATTGTAGGTGATATCACCGCCACCATGCGGTGGACCATAGTCACAGATATTTAGCCGAGGTCAAAAACTCTACGTCGCCTTCTACGAAACACCCTGAGTGGACTAGGGGTGGCAGTATTCTTATCTGCTACCCCACGGACATATTATCAGTCCATTGAAATATATCTAATCTCACAATAACTGGTCATTCTGAGCCAACCCGTTTTCTCAAGGCTTTCTCACTTTTGACTGTGCTTTTGACAGAAGAACCCTACATGAAAGTGTTTTCTATAATGCTTTATGAAGAAATAAAGTTTCCGAAAGTCGGATGCGTCAGTTTAGTTGTTTGTTTTAATAACTATCGAATCGCATGCTCAGGCGCAGTAAATATCTTCAAGATAATGCCTGCACGTAGAGATGGGCCGCGTGATGCCGGTTTAGAATAGCATCACCCCAGTTTTTCCCTGGGGTGTTTGCCAACCCGTCTGCCAAGCGTGATGAATGGGTCAATGTCCTGTAATAGGGGAGGCAAATGTCCAACTGTGGTCTGTGGAAGCTATTACCTAACTTTAATATTGTAGAGATGGGATGGCATCAAACGAAACTGACCTGCTATCAGGCGCAGATTTTTGGATTGTTTAAATGTGACGTCATAGATTTTCTGTATGTCGTACAAAATAATTGTAAAACATTTTTTATCCTACTACTACAGGTACTGATTTGATTCGATGCAAGGTCCGAACTGACTTGTGGTTTGATGATTAAATCAGTACAGAATTGCCCATCTATTTAGACTGAATCTGTCGCCTGAATTTCTTCACAGCACCGCTCACGAAGGGCGGACGTCAACCCTCTTTGGGTATGTAGATAGGTGGTATCACCGCCACCATGCGGTCGACGTCGCCTTTTACGAAACACCCTGAGTGGACTAGGGGTGGCAGTATTCCGATCCGAAATAGGTACCAACATAAGTTTCATTCAAAGTTTCCCATCCCTACATCAATTTAGGCTGAATCCCTTCACAACACCGAACCAGCACCGCACACGAAGGGCCGCCCAATTGCTCGGATGGAATTATTAACACACGTAACGCGGGAAACTGGTTCCTTATGGCCCTGACAGCTTCATTCAAGAGTCTAACGGAAAATGCCCAATTGTACAGATGAAATTATTTAGTAACATTCATATTTTTTTTCCTTTTTCCCAAATACTGCCGATATTTTAACAATATTGCGTTTTAGAAAACCACTAACGACATCTATTGGTGCGCCTTGAAAGGTTTCCCATCCCTACATCAATTTAGTAGGTACCGCACACGAAGGGCCGCCCAATTGCTCGGATGGAATTATTAACACACGTAACGCGGGAAACCGGTTCTTTATAGCCCTGACAGCTTCATTCGAGAATCGAACGGAAAATGTGATGTAATTTCGTGATAGAGGCGCTTCGAGGTGATTCACTTACTTTTTACTTGTAGGTACCTACCTATGAACCAGAACAAGCTAAGGGCACAAATTAGGAAAACGGCGCGCGGGCGCCTAAACTCTCTATTTTGTGCTACTAGGTTATTTTTCATGATTTTAAAACGCAAAGTGAGCATTATTCATTTTATTTTAAGTACCTGTCTAGTGGTCCGTAGTTACAGAAAGAACCTTTCTTTGTTAGCTAAAAAAATTCAAGATAAGGTAGGTAGGTAAGGAAGGTACCAACTTATATCTACTGGTTTTTCATCAAAACCAGTATAAGTTGATCCCTTAATAGCAGGTGATAGTACCAAGAGGAGTGTAATAGGTTCGGATCAGGCAGACAGTCAAACACCGGTGATGTGCAAACAACGACTGATTTATTTATTATAGAACTACCTACACTAAGTAAGCAGGTATACCCACAACATCTCTCTTCTTATAAAGATAACTAAAAACTTATTTCTATAGTATATTATAATGTACCGTACAGGGAGCAGTTACGTATACCTACACACATCGCGACCATTAAAGGTGGTTGGTTAATCTTATCTATTACTTACCTATTACTTAATTACCTATCTATTACTTACCTACCTCACCACACGTTACAACTTACTGATAAGTTTGTTACATTCATAACTATAGCTAATCTCTAGTAACTAAGGATACCTGTACCTACCTACTTGTGAGGTTTGTAATGTACCTATGCTAATTTATAATAATGTATGTTGTAATGTATGTATATCTTTTTAATTTTTTAAACCTAAACCTAAACTAATTAAGTATTAAACATTTGTTAGTAAATGATACTTCATACAAAAAATTAAACATTTTGTGTAGGTATTATTTTTCTTACAAAGAGATTTACGCAATTAAAATCTATTGAAGCTACCTACTCATACCTGTTTGGTGGACGTACCTGACGACCACTTCTTGTTGTATAACAAGAGGAGTCAGGTACGGCACCAGACGCCGCGTCGCGCGCGCAGGCCGACGGCGACGACGCTGCCAATGCTGGCTGCACTACAGGTAAAGACATTCTTCTTAAGTTTGAAGTGTAAAAGTTTGTACAATCTCCCGTATTTACTTTATTATAATTATTGAGGTAAGGTGTCAAACTGATAGTTTTATGGTCTTTATTTGCGTAAGATTTTAATATATGTGACCTGTTTCTGCGGTACGTCCCTCCACTCTCAGTAGTGACCCAGTAAGAGCGTTCCCCTCGCGCCTTGCCCTTGACCTTGGCTTTCACCCAGGAACTTCCATCTCGGACTCTTACGTCATCTTCAGACGTGAGTCCAGGTAATAGTCTGGTGCCACGGTCGTAGTAACGCTTCATTTTTACAACATTTTCCTCGCGTTTTTTTATTAAATTACGTGTATTTACTGCGGCAGGTTTCAGTAGCTCGTCTGTCATAGGCAACCTAGTCCGCAATCGTCTACCCATCAGCAATTGTGCCGGTGAGTATTCATCATTTCCCGTCGGTGTATTCCGAAAGTTTAAAAGTCCTAACTGCCAGTCCGTCCCTGTCTCTTTAGCCTTAAGTAATAACTTCTTAGCCGTTTGTATATTTCTTTCAACTAAGCCGTTTGACCTTGGATACAATGGTGAACTAGTTTCATGATTGAATTCCCACTCTTTAGCAAATATTTTGAATTCTTCTGATGAGAATTGTGGCCCGTTGTCAGATACTAACTTCTTTGGAATACCAAACCTGCTAAATATGTCCTTCATATTGGATATTACCAATTTTGCAGTCATAGAATTACCTAACTGTGCAATTTCGAAATATTTTGAATAATAGTCCACTAGTAACAGGTAATGTTTCTGATCAAAATCGAAAATGTCAGCAGCAAGCACCTGCCAGGGCAACTTAGGTACCGGATGTGGACGCAGTGGCTCGCGGCGCTGCGCACTGCGGTGGCGCTGGCACACGTCACAGCGCGACACCATCTGCTCTATTTCAGCGCCCATGCCAGGCCACCACAACACTTCCTTGGCACGTCGCTTGCACTTTTCGATTCCCATGTGCCCCTCATGGATTCTAATAAGCATCGCTTTGCGCAGGGTTTTGGGAATTACTATTTGACTGTTCCGGAAAATTACATCGTTTATTACATGAAGTTCATTCCTGAACGTCCAGTATTGCCTAGTCAAATCATTGCTTTTATTTTTACTCATAGGCCACCCATGTTTATAATAGTATTTTATTTTTTCTAAACCCTCATCTTTTAGTGTTTCTTCTCGTATTAATTTTAGTTTTTCGTCTGATACGTTTACATTTTCTATGAGCATATTAACGTGAATTTTAACGTCCTCCTGTACATCATCGTTTGAACCCTGCTCTGTAGGCGCTCTTGACAGTGCATCGGCTATATGCATAAACTTACCCGGCTTATACCTTATTTGAAATGTATACGCATATAATTTTATTAACATTCGCTGTAGACGTGTCGGTGTATTATTGAGTGGTTTTTTAAAAATAGACTCCAGAGGCTTATGGTCAGTCTCAATAACTACACGATCATGACCATATATATACTGATGAAAGCGCGTGCACCCGAAAACAATCGCCAGCAGCTCTTTCTCGATCTGAGCCCAACGAGTCTCAGCCGGCGCGAGCGTGCGTGCTGCGTACGCCACGGGCCGCCCGCCCTGAAGCAGGCACGCGCCCAACCCATGTAGACTCGCGTCCACCGAAATAGTAACCTCCTCGTTAGGGGAATAGTACCTTAAAATTGGAGCATCACTTATTTTAGCCTTGAGATCCGCAAATGTTTTCTTGTGATTGCTACTCCACACAAAATCTACATCACTGCGCAATAATTCACGTAAAGGAGCAGTTGCGTTTGAGTAATTTGGTATGAAACGTGACAAATAGTTAACGATGCCGAGAAACCTCTCTAGTTCTTTTTTTGTTTGTCGGTTCAGGCATTTTCATAATAGCATCTACACGATTTTTATCGGGGCGCATTCCTTGACCACTAAAAATGTGACCTATATACTTTAATTCCTTAGCACCAAATACACATTTCGCTTTATTAAATTTTACATTGTTAGCAATTGCTTTCTGAACAACCTCTCTTAGGCGTTCATCGTGTTCCTCTTTGGTACGCCCGTACACCAAAATATCGTCAAGATACACAGCAACCCCATCTGCCTTAAATATCTTGTACATTTCATTGTGAAAAATTTCAGGAGCACAACTAATTCCAAAAGGCATACGTAAGTACCTATACCTACCGTACGGAGTTGCGAATGTACACAACTTTGAGCTATTTAAATTTAATTTTAACATCCAGAACCCTTTGTTTGCGTCTAATTTCGAAAAATAAGTAGCTCCATTGAGTTCACTCGCAATCTCGTCTATAGTGGGCAACTGAAAGTGGCTGCGACGCACCGCTTTATTCAAATGAAAAGGGTCAATACATAACCGCAACGACTTATCCGGTTTCTCGACAACTACTAAGTTTGACACCCAGTCCGTTGGTTCATCCTCTCTTACAATAATACCTAGTTTCTCCATATTGTCTAGTTCTTGCTTCAGTCTCGGTCTCAATTTAATCGGTACCTTTCTACTAGAGTTTACAACAGGAGGCAAAGCCTCATTTATTGATATATTCACCATGGTTGGCAAACAACCAATTCCCTCAAAAATTATGTTATCAAAATTATATTGCGATGACATTTGATTAATGCGTGCTATCAATCGTAACTCAGTACATGCGTCTCGCCCTAATAAATTGTTACAGTCGACATCTAAAACATGTACGCGTTCATTCATTACATTTGAATTATGTTTTAAAATCGCGTCTATGTACCTAACCTAGAACCGGTAACTTATTTTTACTAATTTCTTTTAATACAGTTCCTGTTTTCTTTAACATCTTTAAATTAAACCCAGCATCTAGAAAACTTTTCTTAGACAACACCGTAGTATCTGCACCACTGTCCAGTTTAAATTTTATCGCCACGTCATTCACGTATACCGATTCAGTCCACGATTGATCCACCGAGTCAATAGATATATTGTTTATAAATAACTCACCAACGTCTACCATGTCCTCTGTGTCGTCGTCGTTTTCACTGCAATCCAATAATTCACGTACATACCTCGCATTACAACACTTTGCAAAATGGTTAGCACGCTCACACCGGTAGCAAATAACGCCATAGGCGGGGCATCGCCCGCTCGCACTATGCCTACCACCGCACTTTGAACACATAGGTAAACGCGCTGAGCCGCCACCTGCGCCAGCGCCGCCGCTCGGGGCGAGCCGTGAGGGCTCAGCCCCGCCACCGCTGCCTACTCCTCTGCGCCCGCGCGCTCGCCGCCGGCCGCGCGGACCGCGTGCCTCTCCGGCGCCGCCGCCAGGACCGCGCACTCCGCCGCCCGACACATAAGCCACCTCGTCGCTGCGGGAGTGGCCTGGCGCGGCCGCTGCGCTACTGCACGCTGCCGCCTGCGAGCTTGCTTGCTCAGCAGCTCGGCAGCTGGTTACAGCTTCGTCCAAAGTCAACGGCGTCTTTGCCAATAAACGCTCCTTTAAATAAGGGTCCCTAATACCCCTTATTAACTGAGTCAAAATAAGACTGTCACGTAAAGATCCAAACTCGCAACTTTTGCTTTTAAGTTTCAATTCACTCACAAACCTGTCGAACTCGCTATCTTTCTGATAGGTTTCAAAGAAAACGTGTCGTTCAAAATTGACGTTTTTTTCCGGGTCGAATTTTGCCTTGAATTCCTTAACTACGTCATCATAGGTCGCAGTGGATTTTAGGTCAAATTCCTGGTAAATTTCACGACCATATTTTCCAATCACGTGTAGAAACACTGCAATTTTTTCCTCTGACGAAGTATTTTGCCGTCCTGAGGCAATCATAAAATAATCAAAGGCACATTTCCATTCACGCCAGTTGACCGCCATATTGCCATGTTCCTGCATGGCGGCCGGCTGTTGTATTGAAGAATACATCACAATATCAGCTTGTTTTGTATCCGGCATGATTATAAGTTTTCAATTTACACACTATCACAACCGATTTTATTATTTATTAGGCAAAATAACACACCTGACACCATGTAATAGGTTCGGATCAGGCAGACAGTCAAACACCGGTGATGTGCAAACAACGACTGATTTATTTATTATAGAACTACCTACACTAAGTAAGCAGGTATACCCACAACAAGGAGTACTAGATTCTCTTCTCGTTTTCGAGTTTGGATATTGTTTCAAATCGAATAGAAATCATTTTCTCAGTGTCCTCACACCACTTTAAAAAGATCGCTACAATATAGACAAAGAGTCAATTAAATACATATCTTTCGAATGATCTTCCGCCCAATGCCCATATACATTTGTAGGCACAAATTCATCATTGTTTGGGCGTGATTACTCGCACGAGTTAGGAAAGGCCCGTGGTATGCGGCCACCCAACGATTTCAGTGGTGTACAGGGGAAGAAGACTGTATCACTGAAAAATCGCCAATTAGATAACCATCATACTTAAATGATTGATTATCAAAGAACTCTGCACATAATGTTCGAAAAAAGTATTCGGTCAAATTGGCTCATATTTCGGCGAAATGTAGTTTAGTAACCTACCTAAGTGAAAAAAACTGTTACTAAAATATAAAAATACCTACAGTAACTTGTAACTTGCTATGACTTCTTTCAGGGCTGAAAACTCAGAAACTCTACCTTCTCGCAAATGGTAGAAACCGCAAATCGCAAACGATCCAGTTAGCAAAATAATGGTATCTTTTGAAAAATTATTCACATATTTTTATAAGCGTACAGAGTCAGAGACAGTAGAAAAACCAGACAAAAAAGCTAAAAAAATTAAAACGGAGGCCAATTGGCCATAGCATGTTCGTCTGTTGAATGGCGAAATTATGAAACTAATCGAATAAAAGTAGAACCTTTAAGACTTTACGAAAGCATAAATGTATTACATTAAGCTGTGGCTACGCCCTGTATCTTTATAATGTAGTTATCTCTACTTATTGATACTGATGTGTTCCTTATGCAGTAGGTAGAGCCTCTCTACAATACAATCTTTCCATTCCAGACATTCCAAAACTTCGGAAGCTAAAGGTAATTATCTAATTTATCAACATTGAATAAATCGATCAAGTCTCGAAAATATCGAGTCACGAAAATTAATCGTAGAAAGTCAATCGAATGATTCTAGTATGGAAATGCATAATAGATCATTCTTTAGGCGTGATCGGAGACGGGTAGAATGTGAAGTTATTTCATCATAATTTCTTCAGTCCGTGAGTCTTATTCCGTTGAGATAAGGTCATTTTTGTAACGGTAGATGGCGCTTTTGCCCACCCAGCAAGGCATTCGAGTATGGTGGTGGTCTTTAACAAGACTTGGGGCTGGAGGATGGAAAATTTACGGACAGTCGTTCAACGACTTGGTGCCTCATACGAAAAAAGAAAGCTCAGTTCAGTCGCGGTAGTTCGATCTTTTTTGCAAAATTATCGAAAGGTCTGAAATCAAGATTTTTCGGGCAAATTTTCTTTTTTCAGACCAACTACAATTTATAGCTACCTGCAAAACTTTATACCTAGTTTTTTCCTGGATTGTATTAGAAGTTTTTGAGACATTCTTATTATTCTTTTCGTGTGGGACAAATGTAATCAAAAAATTGGGAAATTTAATTAAACTGAAAATGAAACTAGACGAAGCTAAATTATTTCCTCTCACATTTTTAGGATGTTCTTAGAAATATGTTGATGCCAAAACGAGTGGACTCCTGGAATGATTGCTACCTCCTCATCCTAACAGGGTCTCAGAAATGGCCACTATAAGCACTATATGAGACTCATTTTTTACGCGATTACGCCGCGCGTTTAAAACTGATAATAAATCGCAAGCGCTCGGCCTCGCGATGTTTTATGTAAGTAGGTAGGTATATCGGCCTTTGCTTCATGATTTTGTGTCCTTACACAACCCCAACTGATTTGGGATAATGGCATGAAGATGATGAGTTAGGTATATCGTCGCAGGTGTAGATAGACTGTATGCTGTGGGGTAAAAGAAATCTTATTCTTCCAGTCAATCCGTACCCCAGTCAATGGCACATCTGATCTCCTGCCCTCTATTACCAACCACATGTACTAGGGAAGACCTTAATGAAGCTACCGGGAATGGGGTAGCCGTAGCCAAATATTGGCAATACCTAATTTAATCTACCATCTTGGGACCAGTGACACGAAGAAGAAGAAGAAGTCAATCCTACGCAACTAAACAGCTCCAACGATTTTCACGAAATTTCGTATATAGCAGGGGTTTTTGGGGGCACTAACTCAATCTAGTGCGGTTTCATTTTCTAAAAATCGTTTTTTCACCCCTTTTTGCAAGTTTGTTTGTAAACTAACAACATCGTCTATTCGTCTGTTGACAAACCGAGGAATCTCGGTCAACCAGGTACTACAATGAAGGTAGCATTACCTTTATAACTGCATTCAAAATTTCCATTAATTTGCTTCTTAAAAAACGTCAATTATGGAGTCGGCACACTTTCACGGCGACCGTTCAAAGTGTTTACTTAAGTTAATTCGGTGTTTAACGGCGCGGGAATTTGCAGAAACTGTGGTGTATGTAGGTAAAACGGCTATTACACTTATCCTGTAAAGATGGGTCCGATTTGGAATACAATGCTCGTTTTCTTAATGGTGAGGAGATTAGCGTTAAATGGAGCCCTAGTTATAAATTATTCTTATGCCCTAACTTTGCACGCCGAAATGGAATGCTAAAAGTTGGCTTCTTGACCTAATTTATGAAATCTGTCAAGCGGGCACTACACCCCGTTCGCTTTTCAACGCTAGGTATATCCTACCTACCACCTGCAGTTTTTATTAAAATGTCAAAAAGTACCCACTACTACCTTCTACTTCGATAAACGCAAACTCTAGGACGCTAATCTCCCCTCCCCACTATACAGCCGATGTAGGTAGATTCTGGGTTCAATTCCTGGTGGGGTCACTCGAAAAGCTGATATTTATCACGTGAATTTGTTTCCAGTCTGGTTAGGACATAGCAGGCTGAACCACTGATCGAAAAGTAAGATGGTTCCGTGCTTCGGATGGGCACCCCGGTTGCTGTCTATGATCTGATCACTTAGGCGGTCGTTACACAACGTTTCAGAGGCCTACTACTTGTAATAGGCAGCTGAAAAATTCTGACACCAGGGCTCATCGGGTCGTTGGATGACTTGGTGTCCCACTCGAAGAAGAAAAAGACTATAAAATTGTAATGTGATGATGACTCCTGTAGTTCCTGTACAACAACCACCAATGTATGTCAAATCGGTCCCTATTTGCAGGATACTGTAATAGCCACTGTAGTGATCGATCGAGTAGGATCAATGCACGTAGTTTACTGTTTGCTAGACCACCTGCATAGTGTTAGTACCTATTACTATGTTTTAAGTAGAATTAACTTGTATAAGTTAAGTGAGTCGTAAGGATTTATGGGAGACTAACTTTACGCCCCGCGGCCGGTTTCACCAGAAGCTGCTTTTCTGTTTTCCCGTACTATTTTTCCTTTTCCCGCAGTAAAAATGTAGCTTACCTATGTCACCTTCCAGCCTCACAACAAGCACAAAATCACTCCTTTGTGAAGGGAAAAAAGGACAAATACACTTGAGACACAAGATGGCATCTGTCAAACAAGTGATCGTCGGAGACGTGAGAAGTGCGACATCGAGACCCTTGAAACAGTTTCCATGTAAAATGTATGAAACATAAGAAACAAAGCTACACACGTGAGATACGAGTAGCATCGATAACGGCTGACGATCGCTTGTGTGACAGATGTCATGTTGTGCGTTGCGTCGCGCGTCTCTTCTTTAGGGCTTGCCCAAGTATGGTACCATGCTATAATTCGTTGGTACCATGACACTGATTTGATAACTGTCATGCATAACATACCTAGAATAATCTTCCGTCCCGGATTCATAAGTAAGTAAGGCCAACCAGACGAGATAAAGAATGTAAACAAACCAGAAAGAGACAACTGACATTATACCATATGACAGATAAGGACAGAGCGTAATAGCTGTCACCGAGTCTTATTAAAATTGTTTACAATCTCGTTTCATTGGCCTTACTTTATAAATAGGTAAGAATACCTACCATATTTGATATGATAGGTAATAGGTACTTAAGGTTTAAGGTTTAATTTAGAAAACAGTAACAATTTTTACGACATTAATTTTATGTATTAGCGCCTATAGGGCCAATGGGCTACTTAACATTCATTCATCCTTAATATTATTGTACATGAATGCAAATAAATATATGAATGAATATGAACACCTAAAGTACCTACTTAGCTAAATACTTAAGTCATGTAAAATCATTGCTCAATTTAAATAAGAAATCTAATTGTCACTCGTATAAGGCAACCGATGCCATCACGTATTTCACAAGGTTACCTACTTGATTGATGTCACCTCATGAATATATCTATTGCTGATTGCTGTAATAATTTATGGGTCATAGATTTGATGAAAGAACTTTGGTCACCTTTTGGTTTAATAGCAACTGGTTAGGATATTGCAGGCTGAACCACTCTATGTATCTATGTTTGATAAGCTATGTTCCGTGCTTGGATGGGCACGTTAAGCCGTTGGTCCCGGTTGCTGTCTGTGATGGCCATCGTTACACAACCATGTCAGAGGCCTGCTACTTGCAGTAGGCGGTTGAATAACTCTGACACCAGGGTTCATCGGGTCTTTGAACGACTCGGTGTCCTACACGAAGAGAGAGAGAGAGAGAGAGAGAAAAATAGCAAGTGTCGTCTTCGTGCCGTGTGGTAGCGGCTAAGAATACTGCCACCCCTAGGGTGTTTCGGCAGGCAATGTACAGTTTATGACTTCGACTGAATATCTGTCGACTATGGTCAACCGTACGGTGGCGATGATACCACGGCAAGGACATTAGATTGAGGCAGAAACACCTGATAGTACTAAAAGACCTTTAAAAAATTTCGTTGTTCCATAAGACAGAAGGAGATTTCTGATAGTAAGTAAGTTATGTTCTTACAATGGGCAACAAAGCTATTCGCCTGCCTACTACTACTACCTACTACCCACAGACCACACGCATCAAGTCTACTATAGTACTGACACCAGCATTTGAATAGGCCATATTTGACAGCTGTCAAACCCATACTAGAAAACATGTCAACAAAGAAAAATAGACCTTATATCGTAGCATTAACATGATTTTGACAGCTGTCAAATATGGCCTAGGTATTCGAATGACGCGACGGTACAATAACGCCAAGCTAACGTGCACGATCGTCACCTTTCGCACGATTTTAACCTGACAACGTCAACGAATTATGACAACGTACACGTCTTTTGTCAATACGAACATAAACGTAATAGGTCCGGGCGGTCACGTAGACGTCGAGATGCGTAAGGTTACTCGTGCGATGTACAAAGTGTGAAGATGATGCAATAAATTAAAGCGGTTTATTAAAAAAATATAGGATAGGTAGTAAGTAGTTAAAGGTCTGCCGTATACGGGGTGTAAGGGATGGTGTAACGAAAACTTTGCAGGCGTGCTCGCACCATGAAACTGAACAACTTTCCCCATAGGACATATACTATTATTATGTTAGTAAACGAAAAAAAAATTGTCTTTCCATACGAAGTCAGTCAAATCGTACATTTTTCCGCCATATATGTTCCATGGGAAAAGTTGTTCAGTTCAATGTTTTTTTTCAGTTTAATGGTCTGAACACGCCTGCAAAGTTTTCATTACACCCTGTAAAAAAGCCCTGCCTCTGCGTACCCTGCAAGGGATAAAGACGTGAAATGTGAATAGGTACGTAAGTACATTAATCAGAATGAAGTTTAGGTTGTATGAGTAATTTTTCGAGTAGGTTTTGTTGCGTAGTGTTTGAATGTGAGAATTTTTATATGAGTTATAGTAACTAAGTAATATAAATAAAACGCATATTTTTTTAATTATTAATTATATGTGGAGTTAATGAGCTAGTATTATTGTCACGAATACCAAAAAGTAACTCAGTAAATTGCCAACTTTCTGGGAACCAAAATAGACCACGAATCAGTAGGGTGCAAACTTCAGAGAGGAGAAGACGTGAGACGTGAGACGCTACGTCTCACGCTCGGTCTTTATTTCCACCTTTAAACTAGTTACCCATGAGAAGGCAGCCTAAAGCCATTGAATAATCACCTTTATGGCCACTTTTCCCATAACCTCAGCAGTACGAAATAGGCAGGTAAGGTAGCGTATGTGATCAATCAAGCAAGATGTCCAAATTGCAGGGACTGTTAGTTTTGTATGGCTGTTGAAGCTGAGCTAAGAAATGTCCAGATGGAAACCTATGAACTACCAGTAAAGTCACGTAAACTAGTCGTAATGAGACTTGGCGCGTGCTAAAACACATCGACAAGCGTAGCGTTAGGTGTAGCCCTCGGACTAGATGGATTATAAAGGTTGTAAACAGTTAGTTTACTACCGGAGGGCTACGCCCAACGCTACGCTTGTCAATATTTTCCCGTCCAAGATGACTGACTAAATGACTGGATGGCAAAACTAGGACATCATGTCGTGATATCCTAGGGGAGGTCTAAGTCCAGCAATGAACTTCTATGGGTCAGTTCCCACAGAAGGCGACGAGACGAGACGCGACGCGACGATGCAATGTCAATTTCAAGCGGCATCAAGATGCAACGCGCGGCGCCGCTCGATGCATCTTCATGTCGCTTCCGGCCGCTCGGTGCTGCTTGTCAGCTTGTCAATTCACTTTAGTAGTTCAAGAGCTTGATGTATGTGGAGGTTATGTGATATGATAGCTTTGTATGAGCTTCGATCGGAACGGAACGGAAGACTGTGTTTCTCTTAGAGCCCAAAATTCTTTTATTTTATTTTAATAGGTATATTTTTGAAGTTAACAGCTACATTTACGATACAAAATATTATAGATAACTACTTTTAAAAGCCACTTAGTACAAGCCAACATATGTAGTTTAGTCGTTTTTTGACCTGTGGTTTGCTTGTGAGTCAAGTAAATTAAGTATTCTTTAAATTTCTGGGAATAAGCAACAGTTTTCTGTGTGTACAACACCCTTGCACTACGCTCGCCAATATGCTTGTTTGGCAGAAAATAGCTCATGTCCAAACAGTGTACTGTTGTGGCTGTTAAGTTTCTAAATTTAAAGTAAAAATGCTGTCAGATAGATAGATAGTGTAGCTTTATCTACATCTTTCTCTTCGTCTAGGACACCGAGACGTCCAACGACGAGATGATCTCTGGTGCCAGAGTTAACGACCATGGACGTCTAAGTAACACAGCAACCGGGACCGACGAATTAGCGCCTGTTAATTTATCAATTATCATATAATTCATAACATCTGAGCCTTTGTACGTGGCGGGCGGAAGAATGACATATGTCCATGAATACATATATCTGAGCCAAATAGTCTCCTTCCAGGCACGAGAAGACAAACAAGTTACGAGATGCACCGAAAAAGCCTGGAGGAGCGAGGGAACAAATGAAAGGCGAAATCGCAAAATCATGTGCATTCTCCCGATACTCACTTATGGGGCACAGAACGTGGCCTTTGACAAAAGCTCAGAAGACCAGCTTTAATATCTCAGCGAGTAATGGGGCGCAGTATACTAGAAAACTCTGACTCGGAAACTGAAACCCGTAGATTAGGTCAGAAATACTAAACTGCGTCCCAAAACGCAAATTGCCGATGTGGCACGTGCAGCCGCGAAGCTCGAATGGGATTGAGCTGGTCATGTCTGCCACATGCCAAGCGAAACTATGCGCTAAAACCATCACTGAATGGAGCCCCAGTGCCGGTACCAGTGATGAAGGGGAGGGAGGCCTTTGCCCAGCAGTGGGATCCTGACGACTAAATAAGTTATGTTTAAATGGTTGATAGTAGCATTTGTAGAGCAAGGTAGGCGTAGGTTACAGACAGGGTGTAAAGGTGTAAGTTCGTCAGGTGTGGCTAATAGTCATATGAAAGTCGAACGCGTCTGTCGCACTCCTTGAATGGCACATGCACTGGCACAACGTGGTGACCGAAAACTTTGCTGGCATGATTAGAGAATAAAATCGAAAAATCTTTCGTGTATGTTAATTTTGTCCTCACGTACAATTCCCGATCAGCTGTTAATACGCTATTTAATTACTTAAAAATTTTAACTGTCAATAAAACAAAGAAAAGCAGTATTTAACAAAGAGCATTCGATAAAAGAACGCTCGTTGGAGTTTAATTCCTTTCTACAGAAAATGGGAAAAATTGTGGTAATTAATAAACCTTAAGGTACTTGTGAGTTTTTTTAAATATTATTATTATTATTAAATTCTTTATTGTTCACCATTAAATACACAGTTATACATACAATTGAAAAACAAAGGCGAGTTTATCTCTATAAGAGATTTCTTCCAGCCAACCTAGCGTGGATGAAAATCGAGGAGTATACGGGAGCATTAGAAAATAAAATATGAACAATTTTTAAATAAAATACATTAAGTTAAATAAATAAAACAGAAACATGTTGCAAGAATATATACCTACTAAATAAATTCGAATACACATATAAATAGTAAAATAAACTTATACGATAAACGTTTAATAATAATAGTTTGTACATAAATAAAATTAACAATTTTGTTTTAAATGTAGCAACAGTGGTACATTTTTGTATAGATTTAGGCAGTTTGTTTAATATCTATTAGGTTTCATATAAAAATCGGGAAAAAATTGGTTAATCTGCATTTTTTGTTCACGCCGGGTTTTAAATTAACGGTAAGTAAGTATTACGTAATTTTTCTATGAAAATACAAAATCTGTGAATCTGTCATGTCATGACCAATTTAATAGGTTATCATCGATTTATCCGAAAAAGATACCAAAATCACTTAAAATATAAGTATTATGAATAACTTGCGGCCCGTCTCTGGTGTTCCATTCTAGGTATGTCACATCCTGGATATCTAACTGCCAGTTGAATGGCCTCAACTTTGAAGTTAATACCTTATCTCTAATAATTTTGGTGGGATACAACACAGGTCCGGTCGGCCGCTGGTATTACCGACGAGCTTAGTGTGGCTGTAGGCTTGCACCAAGGGTCGGCTTTGAGTCCTTACTTCTTCCTGTTGATAATGGACACTTTGACGTCGGACATACAGGAAGAGGCACCCTGGTGCATGCTGTTCGCCGACGACATTGTACTCGTCGGTGAAAGTGGGCATGAGTTACAGAGCAGACTGGAAAAATGGCGGGAAAAGCTGGAGAGTGTTGGCCTGAAAATCAGCAGAACCAAGACTGAACAAAATGTTTTGTGATTTCGGCGGTCTCTCCGGCTATGCTCCGGTAGCGCTGAATGGCGTAACCTTAGCAGTCTGCTCCGACTTCAAGTACCTGGTTCACTTCTGCAAGGCGATGGAGAGATAGACCGGACTATCAACGAATAAATGGACAGGATAAATGCAGGATGGATGAAATGGCGACAGGTCACGGGCACAGTGTGTGACCCCCGAATGCCCCGCAAACTGAAGGGCAAGATTTACAAGACGGTGGTCAGACCTGTCGTCATGTATTGATCTGAGTGTTGGCCTACAAAGATGACGGATGAAAGACGATTACATGTATCTGAGATGAGAATGTTGAGATGGATGTGTGGTGTGACAAGAATGGATAAAATAAGGAATGAGTATATTAGAGGATGTTTAAAAGTTGCACCTGTGACAGAAAAGATGAGAGCTAGCCGTTTATCGTGGTATGGGCATGTTATGAGGAGGGATGGAAATCATGTGACGCAAAAGGTAATGAATATGAATGTGGATGGACGCAGAAGGAGAGGAAGGCCTAAAAAAGTTTGGATGGATTGTGTTAAAGATGATATGAATCAAAAAGGGGTAAACGAAGATTTGACGGCTGATAGAGATGAATGGAAGAGAAAGACATATTGCGCCGACCCCAAATAAATTGGGATAAGGGCAGGCAGATGATGCTGGTGATTTTCATCGGGTACTCTAAACCCTCAATGACCATGTGCTAGCAAAAGCGGCCCGTAATGGTGAACAATTTTTACAATGAAGCCATCACCGTATCTCTTATAGTTTGGATAAGATGCTGGTGGTCTACATTAGGTACTTTAGACCCTCGATGACTATGTGCCAGCCGAAGCGGCCCGTAATGCTGAACAATTTTTACAATGAAGCCATCAAATATCTCTTATCTATACTTTGAATGGGATGCTGGTCATCTACATCAGGTACTCCAGACCCTCGATGGATGACCATGTGCCAGCAGAAGCGGCCCGTCATGGTGAACAACTTTTTCTATGAAGACATGACCGCATCTCTTATAGTTTTGATGGGATGCTGGTGGTCTTCATCAGGTACTCTAGATCCTCGAGGGATGACAAAAAGTGGTCCATGTCCGTTTTTAATATGCTAGTAATATCAGTGCCAAAATTTTTTGGAAATCGGCCCAGTAGTTTCGGAGTTTATCGATTACATACAAACAAACAAAGAAACAAATAAAAAAAAACAAAAAAAAACAAACAAATCTTTAATCTTTATTATATAAGTGTAGATTAGTGTAGATAATGTAGAAGTCTAGATAATAATATAAGTGTAGATGTAGATAGTGTTGAAGCGTAGATATAAATGTAGATTTATTGTATGGGGCTTCGGGGCCACCATAATATGCTATAATGTTTCAAGACTTTCCCAACTTCAGGCTCGTAGACCATAAAGTGACAGGTATTTGATGGACAATGTCAGTCATCATCATGCGGCCTCTTGACATTGCAGCTCGTTGTATCCCAATGCATCCCGATGCCGCTTGACGCCTCGCGACGTCGCGCTGCAACAAGATGCAGCGCGCGGCGTAGCGCTACGCCGCGCTACATCGAGCGACGCGACGCGGCATTTTTGCTCAATTGCCGAGCACAAGGCCGCTCTACGTCGCTCGTTGCAGCTTGTTGTAGCGCGACGCCGCGCAACGCCGCGCGAAGCAGCTTTCAGTCTTGGTAAATTGCAAAGTAGAGTGTTGCCGTTTTAGCTAATTATTACAGAATTGTGTGTAAAATCCTCTACTCTTTCCTTTCTAGAGGTATATAGTATTTAATTTTTATTGGTTTATTTTGATTAAAATCTACATTTCAGGTCAAAATAAAGACCAAGCGCGGCGGCTCATAGTGCGCCGTCAACGTGACAGCGTCGTTCATAGTATGACTGGTTTGTATGGGTTTATATGGGGATGCCAGAAAAAGGGTGGCACGCCGCGTCGCGCCTCAATACTATGAACGACGCTGTCACGTTGACGGCGCACTACGAGGTCGCAGCGCTCGGTCTTTATTTTGACCTTACAGGTGAAAGCTGTCAATCTTAAGACTAGTTTTCTCGGAAATAGTGTATGCTAGACTATCAGATTGTTTGAGAAAATAGTAGGTCTTGAAGTGATCTTTCAGATGACAGCTGTCGAAAATAAGATCCGTTTATCTCGGAAACCATAAATTTTAGACTATCAATTTCTTTAAGGAAATGGTAAGCCTTGACGAGTTTTATCAAACGACAGCTGTCAAACTAAAATCACATTAATCTCGGCAATTATTCATGCCAGTCTATCAGTTCGTTTGGGAAAGTTGTAGGCCTTGAAGAGACCTTAATTTTATGTGACAGCTGTCAACCTGAAAACAAGTTTATCTCAGCAATCGTTCATGCTAGACTATCAGTTTGTTTGGGAAAGTTGTAGGCCTTGAAGAGACCTTTATTTTATGTGACAGCTGTCAAACTTAAAACTCGTTTATCTTGTCAATCGTTCATGCCAGACTATCAGTTTGTTTGGGAAAGTACTTGGCTTTCATAAGACCTTTATTTTTAGTGACAGCTGTCAAACTTCAAACTCGTTTATCTCGTTAACTATGCATGCTACACTACTAGTTTCTTGAGAAAAGTTGTAGGTCTGGACGAGATCTACATTTTAAGTGACAGCTGTCAAACTTCAAACTCGTTTATCTCGTAAACTGTGCATGCTACACTACTAGTTTCTTTGGAAAAGTTGTAGGTCTTGCCAATATCTACATTTTATGTGACAGCTGTCAAACTAAAAACTCGTTTATCTCGTTAACTGTGCATGCTACACTACTAAATTCTTTGGAAACGTTGTAGGTCTTGCCAATATCTATATTTTATGTGACAGCTGTCAAACTAAAAACTCGTTTATCTCGTTAACTGTGTATGCTACACTACTAGTTTCTTCAGAAAAGTTGTAGGTCTGGACGAGATCTACATTTTAAGTGACAGCTGTCAAACTTCAAACTCGTTTATCTCGTTAACTGTGCATGCTACACTGCTAGTTTCTTCAAAAAAGTTGTAGGTCTGGACGAGATCTACATTTTAAGTGACAGCTGTCAAACTTCAAACTCGTTTATCTCGTTAACTGTGCATGCTACACTGCTAGTTTCTTCAGAAAAGTTGTAGATCTGGACGAGATCTACATTTTAAGTGACAACTGTCAAACATTAAACTCATTTAACTTTTTTCTGAAGAAACTAGTTGTGTAGGATACACAGTTTACGAGATAAACGAGTTTGAAGTTTGACAGCTGTCACATAAAATGTAGATCTCGTCCAGACCTACAACTTTTCTGAAGAAACTAGTAGTGTAGCATGCACAGTTTACGAGATAAACGAGTTTGAAGTTTGACAGCTGCCACTTAAAATGTAGATCTCGTCCAGACCTACAACTTTTCTGAAGAAACTAGTAGTGTAGCATGCACAGTTAACGAGATAAACGAGTTTGAAGTTTGACAGCTGTCACTTAAAATGTAGATCTCGTCCAGACCAACAACTTTTCTGAAGAAACTAGTAATGTAGCGTGCAAAGTTAACGAGATAAACGAGTTTGAAGTTTGACAGCTGTCATTAAAAATAAAGGTCTCATGAAAACCAACGACTTTCCCAAGCAAACTGATAGTCTAGCATGAACGATTGACAAGATAAACGAGTTTTTAGTTTGACAGCTGTCACATAAAATAAAGGTCTCTTCAAGGCCTACAACTTTCCCAAACCAACTGATAGTCTAGCATGAACGATTGCTGAGATAGTTTTTAGGTTGACAGCTGTCACACAAAATAAAGGTCTCTTCAAGGCCTACAACTTTCCCAAACGAACTGATAGACTGGCATGAATGATTGCCGAGATTAATGTGATTTTAGTTTGACAGCTGTCGTTTGATAAAACTCGTCAAGGCTTACCATTTCCTTAAAGAAATTGATAGTCTAAGATTTATGGTTTCCGAGATAAACGGATCTTATTTTCGACAGCTGTCATCTGAAAGATCACTTCAAGACCTACCATTTTCTCAAACAATCTGATAGTCTAGCATACACTATTTCGTGAGAAGGTGGATCACTGACAACTACTCAACGGAACTACTGCGAATGATCATAAACTAAGATTTGCGATAGTTCCATTGTCTGACCTGGCCCAATGGAACTAGTGCGAAAAAACTTCGCAGTAGTTCCATGAAACTATACTCAATTGAACTACTGCGAATGATTTGTCTTTTTTTAGTTCAATAACAACTACCTACCTTTCATAGGTACCAAGTAGAACCAAGTTACTTTGTTTTTTTTTTTCGTATCGAGTTTTCAAAAGTTGTAGGATTTTTTTCCCATCGCGGCAACACTGAGCGTGGGAATCTGACTGACAGGCGGCCGAAAGTGACGTCACCTAAACTGACATTGCATCGTCGCGTCGCGTCGCGTCTCGTCTCGTCTAGGTTTGAAGCGGCTTCAAGATGCGTCGAGCGGCGCCGCGCGTTGCATCTTGATGTCGCTTGAAAATGACATTGCAGCGTCGCGTCGCGTCTCGTCTCGTCGCCTTCTGTGGGAACTGACCCTATAGGCTGATGCGATTATGAAATCACAAATAAATGAAACACAAAATACTTTGACCAAGCGATAAGAAGAGCTTTTAAGTCCATTTAAAAATTACTTGCGTGTGACTCATTTGCCTTTGCTTGGCTTTATTTTCGTCTTCACTTGTTTACTCGCGACAAGCAATGGTTGCGATGAGATTTTCAAGATTTATTTCTGTTTGTTCGTTGATTCTCACTTCTCTCTAAGAGCGGTTCTATGACTCTACACGTTATGTCTGCATGAAGACATACACCAACACCAACGCGAAATTCAAGCGCTTTCAGTTGGATTCCGACGAGTTTTCAATTATTTCACTCTGACTGCCCTTTGATTCTCTCTGAAACTCCTCTAAGAGCTGTTGTATGGGTCAATCTTAAAACTGCGCGGAAAAGTGTCACACTTAGTTTTCTGTTCAACTTAAACTTTTATATAACTTTTTTTGACACTCATAAGTACGACGATTGGTGTTGAAAAAATGTGCCGAAACATAATTTTGAAAACCCATAAATTTATATTTTATTTAAATTTTTTTGATAGCCAAAACTCCGCTCCATGGCATGTCACAACTATGAGTTCATTATCATCAAAAAATATTTACTTAATTTTTTCTTCTAAACATGCCTATTTATACATGAATTTAGAATAAGTATTGTTTGCAGAATATTATACGTAAATTTCACCACGCCACATCGACTACATCTATCAAAATTTCGTACACCTTCTCAAGGTTCAGTTATTTTTTCCGCTCCATGGACACCAAGTTTTTAGACACTTGTATCGAAATTTAAAAGAATCGGAATTACGTGCATGGGTGGTTTGGTAATTAATTGGTAACACATTTAATCATCTAGAAAAAAAAAGTACTGACAGCCCTTTTCTCGTGAGGTTTCCGTGTTTATCAGAAGAAAATAAAATTATTTCGCAAAAGTAGCAAGCTTGATTGTACAACTCCATGGCTGGCAGTAGCAGAATTAAAGGTAAGTTTTAACGAAATGTAAACTGATACTAAGGCGTGTTTACAGGATGGCTTGATATGTTTTTAGTCGATAACCTCAAATGTCAGAGTACTTCGACACACGCGGGGTAGATATACAAAATTTCCTGCTCCATGGACTTCCGCTCCATGGTCAGTTGATGTCCATGGAGTGGAGAAAGTGTCCATGGATTGGAGTTTTTTTAGATGTGGTATTGTAATTCATATATTTAAATGTGTAATTACTAAAATATTGAATATTTAGTAACAATCGTTCTTAATAATTGCGGGTAGATGATTAATGTCGCAGTGATGCAATTATTCAGGCAAAGCATTTAAACTACACTCGGCTTCAAAAAAATCGCACGTTTTAAGAAATCTATTTCAAACATCTTTCAATCGTATTTGTATTATGAAATATTGGTAATGTTCGGTATCATTTGAAAGGCAAGGAAACAGAGAATGCAAAAACAATAATTCATTTAATGTTTTTTATTGGAACTGAGAAAAATTTACAAAACAATAAAAATCCTTAAAAACCCTAATGAAATCTGATTAATTTTTCAGAACAAAGTTGCTTAAAACTAACCTAAAACCTAGTGTTACCCCCCCTAGCCCTAATGACGTCTTTCATGCGCTCCCTCATGGATCGCACCAACTTTAGGACCTCTTCTTGAGGGATACTGTCCCGTTCCTCAATAACGGCGTCTTGGAGCTCCTGAAGAGTCGCGGGAGCGGGATCACGGGATCTAACCTTGCGTTTCAGCTGGTCCCAGAGGTGTTCTATCGGGTTCAGATCTGGACTTTTCGCTGGCCACTGCATGACAGGGATCCCAACCTCTTGAAGATAGCCTTGCACAATACCAGCAGTGTGCGCGCGAGCGTTATCGTGCATTAATGTGAACCCGTCGCCAATAAATCCAGCATAGGGGACCACATGTTCTTCCAGGATCTCTGTGATGTACCGGCGAGCAGTCATCGACCCTTGCCCGCGAGCACCACCGGTCCGAGAGACGCAAGAAAGTTCAGTTTTGCCATCGGCAGATATGCCGCCCCAGAACATGCAGGAACCGCCCCCGTATTCTACCGTTTCTTGGATGCAGGCTTGGGCAAAACGTTCCCATTGTCTTCTGTATACTCTTTTGCATCTATCGTTGCAGAAAAGGCACACTCTCGTTTCGTCTGAGAAGAGAACAGTTCTCCATTGGTCCAGGGTCCAATTAACGTGGGCGCGAGCAAATTGCAAGCGTGCTCGCCGATGCGCTGCGGTTAATTTTGGACCCGTGGCAGGTCTTCCAGCCACAATATTTCTCTCCTTTAGTCTTCTTCTAACTGTAGAGACACTCACGGCCCTTCTACGAACTGCTTGAAGCTACTGTTGCAACTCAACAGCATTAGAGAACCGATTTCTCAAAGATTTCGATACGACGAATCGGTCATCTCTCGCAGAAGTGCAGCGATTTCTACCAGACCCAACAACCTTCGGACAAAGCCACCGGTCGGCAGGAACTGCTGGTACACTCTTCGAACAGAAAAGCGATTCAAGTGCAATTGCCGAGCAACAACACACTGACGTAGTCCTGATTGCAGTAGTGCGATAACTTGGGCGGCTTCAGCAGCTGTAGTGTCCATCTTCAAGGACGTTTTTCTGATGAAAGATATTCTTCTGTGTCTTCTTCGACTGTTGGTAGCAAATTTATCCCCCAATAAGCTGTATCGACCCTTTTATACCCAAAAACAAAACAATACAAACAAAATTTGAAGAGGAGAATCAGTTCCATTGTCATTCACAGTGTCATTCACAGTGACGTGAAGTGTCAAGCTTTCTCTTTGTTCAAATGAAATGGATATTTTATTAAAGAGTTTTTATAGGGCTCTCAAATGATACCAATATTGCTACGAATAACTGCTTGTCTTAAGGATTACCAGTGCTTGAAGCCTATTTTTACGGACGTGCGATTTTTTTGAAGTCGAGTGTAGTTTATTGTTAAAAAAAACTTCGTATATATACATATAAATGCAGTCTCCATGGACCAAACTCCACTCCGTGGCCTACTCCATGGACATGGCTCCGCTCCATGGACACGTGTAATTTTTTTCTTGGCTTTTACGCCCTTTTAAGCTTGGCTACTATACACAAAATATTGCTTTAGCTGTACCTAACACATCTAACATTAAAAAATATCGAAATTCGGTAACGACTATTTTTCATGTTTTGAAGTCACAATTTTGAGATTAACCCGTATAATTCTACACGGTATTACTTAATGCCACTAACGCGAAATTCAAGTGCGTCCAGTCTAATTCCGTCGAGTTTACAAAGACTTCACTCTGAATGTCCTTTGGTTCTCTTTGAATCACTCTAAGAGCGGTTCTATGACTCTACAAGTTATGTATTTATGTCATCAAGGCAAAATTCGAGCGCGTCTAGTCCAATTCCGACGAGTTATCAATGGCTTCACTATGATTGTCCTTTGGTTCTTTCTGAATCACTCCCTCTCTCTTGGTTCTATTGCTACACGTTATGTCTTCATGCCACCAGCGCAGAAATTCGTGTTGGGAACGATGCGTTTATTACCCGACCGTGCTAAGTAAATAGGGTAATGTTTTCACGGCGTGTTCCGTGTTGAGTTTTGAGCAAATAATACATTATAACGGTATTTCTTTCTGTAGAAGCATCGAATCAAAATGGATAGGTAAAGAAGTAAATTCACATCCATATCCATCGTGCATCATACATAATAATACCCAAATAGAGTTTTAGATACTCTCGCATAGATAATATCTTGTTCATAAAAATAGGATAATTATTATATTATGCATAGTATATAACTTGGATTTGGATTTGAAGTTGCCACAACAACTTTTTCCTGTGGGAAAATATATTAAAAGGGTTTTCCGGTCGAACCAAAAGCCGGCAAGCCATTTCGCAATAAAGGAGACTACACACACGCCGCCGTTAATAAGCTCTCACATTTGCCCGAGTCCGGCGGATACCGGCCGGCAGGACTCATTGTGGACTTAATTAAAAACCAGCAAAAAGCTAAAACAAACAGTGCCTTTACGAAGCCGCCGCTGAAACACGCTGTTACCCCCGCAATGAGCTACGAGCACCGCCAGAGGGTGTGTTCACATGTGCAGGCGCGGATACAACGGGGGGGGCATAGGGGCAATGCCCCCCCCTAAACCCTTGGCTCTCATATAATTAAATCGAGAATTTTTGTATGTTTTGCAAAATGTGAGCTGCATGTTTATGATTTTCTCAAAATGGCCCCCCCTGAGCCAAATCTTGTATCCGCGCCTGCACATGTGTGGGCAATAGTGTTGATGAGGAAGCTGTTATGAGGAAGAAGGAGCGGAAGAGGAAGTTGGAGGATGCAGATGAGGATTTATTTAAGAGGAAAAGGGTGCGGATGAGGAAGAGGAAGCGGGCAAAGAAACTAAGAAGAAATTGGAACTAAATGATTATGTCAGTTTTTCATACTTACTTACTCGTATTTGTGGGATAGAATACCTCTTCCTCTGAATCTAAGAGGAAGTGGAAGCGGAAGAGGATATTTTTACTTTCTTCTATGTGGAAGCGGTAGCGGATGAGGAACCGTAAAAATTGTGAAACTTCCGCGTTATCCTTATCATCACTAGTGTTCAACCTTAAGAAAGGACGAGGGTTCGTCGGGTCGTTCGTGTCACATGATATCAATGGCTGATCCAACCACCTACTCTCTTAACCTTAACCTTTGTTTATCTAAGTATTTTAATATAATTCTGTGCCTGAGTTCTTTTATAATGTGAAACGATTTACTGAAAAGAAACCCAGAGAATAACATACCTAAAGTATCTACAATAAAATGTTAGCCTTCCTGCCTGTGGTGGAAAATTTTGCAAGTTTTCCAAAAATTTTATAGGTACCTAACACGAGAAGTATTTTAAAATTTGGTAGGTATTCAATCTTAGCCTTCGTTAGCCCGATTGGACCCATGATTTCTCATTCATCATTGACTATCGCTTTTTTAAAACAAGCAGCTTCATCCAAACGGGGAACTTTGCGTGGAAAACGATTTTGTCGTACAAAAGACTTCAACGCGCGCAGATGTCATCTCATCATCAAAACGACATCAATCTCCCAAAACATGTCATGTGAAGGAGGCCTAACGAGCGAGCGAGAGGCCCTACAGCCGTCTCATGGGCGGGGCCTCCGACGGCGAGCCCACGTACTTAGACGAGAGCCCCTTGTGAGGTCCAACAGTAATTTATTAGCCGGGGCCCCACAAATACACACTTTCGAAAGATCCCATTCAAGAAACACCGATGAATTATTATTAAGACACATCCGACGCTCTTTCCACGTCTAACTGTGTAAATTAATGATAATTAAGATATCCGAATCGTCCATTATTTGTGAGGAGATCTCATTTTTGGGGATTTATAAACGCGATTTGGAGGCGCTTTCACCTATTAGGTTTTGTTGTGTAAGCTTTGTTTTAGGAACGGATATGGGATATGCATGCTTTTTGGCTTGGCGTAGGGGTTTTGTAAATATTTCTTTCTATAAAGTGATACGGAATGGAGTGACCGACTTTCCCGAAAACACTAAGCTCAACAGATCAAACTAAACAGCTTTTCTCAACAACTAAAGGTGGCTACTGGTGACCTTTAATATTCCACCTACTTCACACACATTCTTCATGCACATTTATACACCGTGCGAGTATCCTTTCCCTACCCCCTTCTCCTCCATTCCCACCCCTATCCCCTTCCTGTTCCTTCTCCCTCAACCTTCTTTAGTTTTAGTCTTAAGTCTTTCATCAAAGTATTTGTTTTTGATATTACATACATAACATATAAGATACTTTGTTTGCTGCGGATACTGTCCATGCAATGAGCGGTGTTTCCTAACACAGGCGATAAGCTTTCTCTGGAAACACCGGCCACAAGTAGATATTTATAAGCTGTTTTTGAAAATAAACAAATTTTATTTTATTTATTATTATTTTAACTAAAGGTCAAAGAACAAAAAACTAGACCCTTCGTAAAAAAATACAGCTTTTTACAGAGCCATTTCCTATGGGAGTTTCGACCTACCTATTAACTAGCTAGATGATTGGGGAATCGTTTTTCAATTTCAATTTGACCTTTTGAGCTCAGTGGTTCAGAAAAGGCGGGCGTTCGGTAATACCCTGTATAAGATGCTACATGCAGCGAATACTTACTTAGAAAGAGTTTAACTTTTGGTGACGTTTGACCAAAAGTTAAACTCTTCCGTAATAAAATAAAATAAGTAGGAAGTTTACTAACAGGGGGTTGTTAGGGTTGGGTCAACTTAAAAAGTCTCAAAAAATTAAGATAATTACAAACCGAAATGATTTTTCAATACTTACTTACTTACCAACCACGAGTTCTGCAAAGCGCAAAAATTTTTGAGATAAGGATGAGATCTAAGTTGGATCGAATAGCCTTGTCTTATTTATTTATTTTATTTAAGTATTTAGGAAAACTTCTCTTGTCTGATATTTATTTCATGGGACGAAAATGCCACGAAAATAGAAAATTGCTTGGTCGGTGCTTGCCCGTCTCAAAATTCGTTCAGTCTGTCTGCCTCTTGGGTCTGCCTATAGGTACCTTCCTACCTCTGAACAAAATACGGATTCTTCCATGATACATGAACGACAACTGTGCAACCGTGTGTGCAACTGCAACAACTTCTGTTCTATGCAATTTCACCGGCTGGCTGGGTCAATAGGTACTACGTGGTACTACTATAAATAAATCAAAAAAGCATGCTATTTTTTTTCAAAATTTATATACTACTCGCAACAGAGTGATATTAACTGTTTATCTCTGTTAATAAACCTACAACAACCAAAAATAAAAGTTAGAACCAAGCAAGTAAACGAGAAAAGAGTAAAATAAAGAAAAACGTGAAAACTTCGATGTTTTGCGGCGACGCGACGAGACGACCGAGAAAATTTTAAAGTGACATCTAGTAGACAGTAGCGGCACCACGTACAACTTGCACATCTCAAAAAAGTAGTACTACTCGCCGTGAGATGTCGCTAGTAACAAGCTTCAGTGCGTTTATTTTGTACCATTATTGAACAAATACTATGTGAGAAAGAGATAACACATCATTTTTGTATCTGTATTTTTGTATAGCGTTGTCTTTTATTTACAAATGAATGATAGCTAAATCCGAATAATTTAGTTTGCTTTTCCTGTCAAAAAGTTGGTGGCTTTGAGGTTAGGTGCAAGTTGTGTGTTTATTTTGATTGTTTTTTGTGTATTATTCTGTGTATAAAACACTGCAAGACAATGAATAGCAAGTTAATTGAGAAAGTTATTAAATCTAATAATGAAAATTGCCCGCCACTCATTTATCAAAACCCAGTTTTGGACCCAAATGTAGCCGGTGCACTTTCTAAGAGTTTTGTGAAGATCTTAAAGGTGTCTAGCCAAAATTCTAACATAAACAGCAATTTACGATATTCTGTATTAGAAAACATTAGGAGACTGTGTCAAGTTGAAGCGGAAAATCACCTAAAAGTCGACGAAAACATTACAGAAATATTGACTGAAGTTTACCAGAAAAGTATTGAAGAATCAACATTTCATGACTTGGACGATACAGATCTGATGCTGGATGCATTTTTATTAAGAAGACTTAAGTGTGAAGACACTGATCCTATAGAGAAATCATCTGTGAACCCTGAAATTATACAAGCGCTAAGTAATTTGGATGAAAAACAAGTGGAACTATCATCCAAGGATGTCATCTACTGGGACATTCACAATCACAAGTGTTTGAATGTATTAAAGAGTTTGTGGAACAACTTAGATTTAACAAATACTGTTGGGTTTAAAAAGACACTTGATGATGTTTCAAACAAAATGAAATCAGAAATTGAAAAAGTGCTACTAGAAAATTGTTCTAATGTTTTGAAAGAAGATGTTGATTTAGAAATCTTGTTTACATCTGAAAATTCACTACTTCATTTGGTTAAAACTAGTTCAGTATCACCAGAGTGCTATCAAATATGTTACAGTATTTTGAATCACATATTTGTTAATAGTAATTTTGATAGTAAAATTCTTAATATTATCTCAACTTTTGTTAATTATGTTAAATTACACAGCTGCAATGTGTCTATTTCCAATTTGTATTCCAGTCATCTCTGCAATATAGTTTTATTACTTGATGTAAATCTAAATGATTTTCCGGATTCAACTAAAAAACATTATACAGAAATGACCATAGCACATTTAAAAACATTGCACGAAAAATGTGAAAATGAACTAATACTAATCTTGTCTCATTTTCCTGATTGGTTTGATATTTATTTTGGACAACTGGAATTATAATAAAAGACTGAAAATATTGGCAAAAGACTTTTTATTATTATTTAACAAAACTTATTTTAGCAAATATTTGGACCCATAGTCACTATGCTTAACTAGGTAATAAGATAAACACTAAGAAAACACTTTATAAATCTAAAATAAAATAATTAATAACCAAACAGTAACTAGAACAATAATACCTACAAAGAGAGCTGGAATGTGGAACTTTGTACCTATCCAGGTTTTAAATAAAAGATGAAACACTTGCATTAAACAACAAAAAAAAAATTCAACACAATACCAAAAATCAAAACTTAGAAATAATGTTAGAAAAAAGAACAAAATCTCAAGTCATTAAAATGAACAAAAACATCATCAAACTTCTAATCCAAATGAGCACGGGATTCAACACCAAAAAAGCCGCTGGTGTCAATGATATTGCCATCCATAGTAGACATCATATGATCAGCATAGTTCCCAATTTTAGTATTTGCTTCAATTCTAGCAAAACGGTGCTTGTATAACTGTCGGTGTTTCTCTAATATGGACCACCCTGCAAATACTTGATTGCAAACTCCACAATGGTACAAGCCTGAACGAATCTGTAATGAAATAATAAATAAATACACATCAAAAAATAATTGGTACTTGTTTTGATACTAGGAAAGCTAACAAAGTATCCATACCTCTCTAATAAACTCTTCTTTCAAAGATGTAATAACGTTTACTTTTAGTAATTTCTGTTGGTGATCTCCGTTTTGATGTTCTTTCAAACTACCAAATACTTCATCACAAACAAAGCATACATATTTATCGCAACGGTATTGGTTCCGTTTGTTGAACAGAGCAGCAATCATGTTTATGCTCATCTTGTCTATGCATAGTTCTGCGCTTGGCACCAGGAAGATTTCAGACTTCTTTACACGAATCAGTTCTCCATAAAAACTATTGAATGGTTTGGTTTTGTAGTGCGGTTTTTCTGCCTTCCTTGTTGGTTTCACAAGTCCTTTCAATTCTAGAAAGCCGATGTGACGTAACCCATTGACATGTTGGCGGAAGTTCCTGATATGAGCAGATATGTATGTGTTGCACAGTTTGCAATACCCCTTGCTGCCACCTTCGTTCAATTTAATGAAATTATCTTTTCCATAATTTTTTAATTCAGATCTTAGTTTTCCTTTGTCCTGAAATTGCATTTCCATAAATTCTTCCTCTGTCTCATTTTTATCTTTGGTCCACTCCCCTTTTTCGATGTGAGCCTCTCTGTGCTTATCCATGGGATCAAGGCCCCTTGTCCACATGAGGGTTTCATTGCAGATAACGCAAGTGGCTGTGCAAGTCTCTCTATCAATTTCAAACATACGTTTGACTTTGGTGTTCCGCTCAGCCATTTTACCAACATGATCATTTGAAGTCCAGTGAACAGACAAAAATTCTCTGAAAATGGATTTCTTGCACTTGAAGCAGTAGAAAGAGTCTTCATTGAACTGAAAGAAATATTATTGCTGTATTAGAACTGAGAAAGATTAATTGTTAATGAGGTTATATAGACGGGTTTTCCAAAGACTGGCATACGGTGGCACAAGATCGTGATCAATGGAAGAAAGAGAGGGAGGCCTTTGCCCAGCAGTGGGATCCAGACGGCTAGATAAGATAAAATAAGATGTTATATTCTAGAAGAAAATTGTTCCACTTCATGAAAATATTATAAAAGTAGATACACAATCTGTATCAAAACTACTGTACCTTTCGATAAATCTGTTCATTGTGCTCTTCATCTTCTTCTTTTATTATTTCTGCTTGAATAAGGCTAATCATATGAGCCGGCAAGTTCCTATGAGTGGTAAAATTATCAACGGAGGTGTTACAAAACAAGCACTGATTCTTAACAATCCCGTGCCATTCTTTCTTATTCATCACAATCTTTGAAACAACAACAAAATCAAAGTCCCGTTTCACAAGAGATTCTTTTTTATCACTCTTGGGGTCAGCTTTCTTGGTTTTGTGGCTCTCCTCCTTGACATGCTTTTTTATTGCGTTAAATGTTGGTGTCAAAAAGTTGCAGAACTCGCAAAAATACTTGTCTGTTAGCTGAAAATGTAGAGAATAAAATATTGATGAGTTAGCTAATTAATAATGTCAAAGAAAAGAAGTGATGAAATAAGGTCAGAGTATACTTTAAGTACCTTGTAAACACCATCGTTTTTGAACTTGGGGAAATATTCCAGGGTTTTCATGAGTTTCCTGTGCTGTTCCCAGCGAATATGCTTCTCAACTTCATCATGGGTCTCGAATGATTCCTTACACAGAAGACAGAAGAAGTCGATATCACCGCACAGTATGCAGTTCTTACAATACTTCAACATGTTGCTTCAACCTTATCGAATCCACGTGGAATACTTGCGGAATTCCAACACAATAAACGCCGGCGTTATTGAAAAACCGAGAACAAAAAGAAATTATTTTTTTACACCACACCTCTCAAATTCACCTGCTACCCGCCAAAGAGTCCCTACAATGTACAACATAATATTGTACAGCATAATATTGGCCGTCAGAGGAATGTACGACGTGATGGAGCACGACATGGTGGATGGAATCAAAACAATGTCGCCATCCATCACCCCGTACCGAAAGTGCACAGGGGTGGATTGCACGACATGATGGTTGGAGACATCACGTGTTGTGGTAGAATAGTGATGTGACTAGATCGATAATATTATATGCATTTCTTACTTAATCGATATTGTTTTTATATTAAATATATTCTTTAGTAAGCTTGGTCGCTCACTTCGTTCGCTCCAGGGGGTCACTGTTCTAACCTAACCTACTGTGTCGGATTTGTGTTAAATATGGTTTTTTTGCTGCGGGGGGCTCCGCCCCCCAAACCCCCCCTCTGTGGGTTACCTTGCATGTCATGTTCGAATAATGAATCGATAAGTCGATGAAAGTCAACACTGTCACATCACTATATCCGCTGTGACGTCATTTGTTTTGATTCCATTTCCACCCCTGTACATTATCGGTCCGGGCCCGTATTTCAAGACCATCCATCCATCACGTTGTACAATGATCTGCTGTACAATACGCTGCCGTGCTCTAACCTGCTGTACATTGAGTATGTCGTGCATTGTGGTTCCCCCCGCCAAAACATATGCTTTGTCATTTTCGACATTGTAAAAAGTATTTTGGTAAAAAGAGACATCGCTCTATAAAATTGGCTATTTCTATTTCATTTACACACTTTGCCTGTAGCTGCAAAAAGCACGACAGTATTCGGATACACAAACAAAACATTCGGATACAAAGTTGAACGTAATTAACTTTTTTCTATCACAATTATTTCTCTTTCTGTCATACTAAACAGAGATAGACTACTCCATATTTGTATAGCATGTTCTCTTTCTTACTTATCATTTACAGCAATAATTGTTCGAAATAGAAATCAAGACGCCAAACATGGCATCTTGTTTTTTATAATCTGTGGACTACGTTTATAGCGAAATCAATGATGAAAAATCTGAAATTCTAGTATAAATACGCAGAATTTCTGCAATTTTACTACCGCGTTGTAACCAGGTGAGATAAACATACTTTTATGACCAAAATCATTTGTATACATTGTGGAAAACGTAGTTTTTTCTTGGTCAACGTCTGGCTTGCTGGCTACATGTATTTCTGTGTGTTTTAGGCGGTTATGATGAGTAAAAGACGTCGAGCGTCGTCCGTGGCGTCGCGGGGGGCCGACGGGGACGACAGCGACGACGTGAGCGAGGTCAGCAACCCCGGCCCGCCGCCGACACGCAAACGGAAGAAGCTTGATCCTGTAAGGTTCCCAGTTATTTTGCCACCAACCTAAAGGCGGGTACTCATTGGGGACAAAATCCCCGAAACTTTGTTTCTGATAAAAAGTTCCTAATGAAGACGTCACGATAAATGTGTCTTCATTTATTAACATTTATTGGGTAATTTTGGTATCTGATACAATGTTCTGGAACTTTGTTCTCAATGAATACCCGCTTTAAATACAGACATCTAGATATAGAAACAAAACAAAAAGTATGATATAAAATTTACTTACTTTTTAGTCCAGTTGTGTGGTATTGCAACAAATAATACCATAAATAGCTTAACTTTCTGGTTACTCTTTATTAGGTGAAATAGTTCCAAGAAATTGAGCTGATCACTCATCTGTGACCTCTGTAGGCATCCCGCCCTGAGAAAGAAGAAGAAAAATAGCTTACCTCTTGCTTATCTTTCAGGCCGATCTCTGCCAGCAGCTGTACGACTCAATAAGGTCATACAAGAAGGAGGATGGATCGTCCTTGTGTGATTCCTTCATCAGAGCTCCGAAGAGGCGACAGGAGCCGCAGTACTATGAAGTGGTTTCACAACCTATTGATCTTTTGAGGGTGAGTTCAACACTATTAGCTTTACAGATCTGGAGAGCCTGCTTCATAAAATCTTTGGAGTAGTTTATAATTACAAACTTCTCATAAGAGTTTATAAGGCAGATTCGGTGCACTTTATATTAAGAACACAATCTGGCACAATGGCAACTAGCTCTGCCACTCTGAACTTCATAATAAATTCATACTGACTATATTTCTCATCATCGTCATCATCTTCCTGCCCTTATCCCAATTACTTGAGGTCGGCCCAACACGTTTCATTGAACACAACACAACACATGCAAAAGGATTTGGCTGAATTTTACAACTGGCTGACTATATTTCTCAATCATCAATAAATTACATTGGAATAGAAATTTTTTTAGACCTCATTAAAGAAAAAGCTTTTTGTCTCTAAAACAATGCTGGACTATAAAAATAAAATGAATTCCATTACAGGTACAACAAAAGCTAAAAACCGATACATACGAGGACATAGAAGAGTTGACGGCAGATATTGAGTTACTTGTGAACAACGCTAAAGCCTTCTACAAGCCGGACAGTGTGGAGTATAAAGATGCTATAGAGCTGTGGAGGATTTACACACAGAATAAACAGGCTTTGGAGAATGGTGAGTTGACCTAAGTGTTTATTTGATCCCTACCCTAGGCAAATATGACACACCCTTTAGTGGTGTCACTTTGGTGCAACTCATTTTCCCACGAGAAAAGTGACTTCATTTTATACTATGTATTGATGACACATTATGCTTGTTTTGCAGGTGAAGAAATCAAAACTCCAAAACGTAATGGGTCCTCCAGCAGAAGGTCTGATGTGGCTGAGGATATCTTATCAGAAACTTCCACCAACACTGAAGAGGATATCTTTGAGGAACTTTTCAATGCTGTAAGTTATTGACTAATACTCTTATGAAGCAAATAAACTTAAGTTAGGTTGAATACCTAAATTTTAAAACAGTTCCCATATTGAGTAGGGGATGACACACTATAAGCGCCGAAATTACGTACAAATTACGCCGAATTTCTTCGGACGACATTCGGCGACGTAATTCTTCGTAATTTTATAAAATGTTTACAAATCTTGTTCTAAGGTAATGACAGCAAACTGCGACGGGCGTCCTCTCTACCCAGCCTTCCAATTCCTGCCGTCCAAGCGCCGCTACCCCGAGTACTACAGCGTCACCGACCAGCCCATAGACCTGAAGACCATCGCGCAGAAGATCCAGGGCGGGGAGTATTCTACTCTCACGGACCTGGAGAAGGATATGCTCCTCATGGTCCGCAACGCCTGCCACTTCAATGAGCCCGGCAGTCAGATCTACAAGGATGCTAAGATGTTGAAGAAGGTATGGTTAATGAGTACACATTACTTTCGGCGATTAGGCTGTGAATTAGGTAGGGAAGGTTCTGAAGGAAAATCTTCCTGCCTTGCCTACCCTGTTTTTTATTTTTGTCAGATATACAAAGTAATAGACATAGCCATCAAATATTCCTTTATTAGCCTCTAGCCAGCACTTCCAATCATCCAAAAAACTCTGAAGTTTGAAGTTTATACTGACTATGAAGCTTAAGATTGATTTAGAAAAAATAGAGCTTTTATGGACGATTAAAAGTGCTATAGCTACAGTCTAATAAAGGAATAATTGAAAGTTATGTACCCCACGGTTCCGGGTTCTAGTCCCGGCGGTAGCTGAAGAATTTTTCAATTTTCTCATTTTCAATTTCTTTCCCAGGTGATCCAAGTCCGCAAGCAAGAGCTGGACCAGCACTGCCGCGGCGGACCTTCTATAACCTCGGAGCGGATCAGAAGCAAGAGGAACTCGCGAGTCGGCCCCGTGCCCACCAGCCGCGCGCTGGCCATCATGGAGCCGCCCGGCTCAGACGATGAACGAGTCAAGGTAGGTGTAAATTAATAATTGTAAAATTGCGGTCTTGAGAAGTGCAAGGAAACCACTTGGTGTGTGTTGATCGTAGGTATAATTTTGGTTAGTAGAGGTAGATTCGAACATAACAATTTCTTATATCGATGCGATGCGCCCTCTGGACGCCCCAAGTAGAACTAATGAGTAGCGCCATCTATACTCAACTCCATGAACCACCAAAGTAACTAGGTAAGGATAAGTGTGCAAGCGCAACGCATGATATCGTTAGTGATGTTGGAAGTAGTTCATAGTCTTTGAGACTTGATGAAGCTAGTTGAACAGTAGGTGATCCAAGCAAGAAGTATACCAGCATTGTCTTGCACCTCAGAGCGGATTAGAAGCAAGAGGAACTACCTGATTTATTGAAGAAAGAGCCGAAATGGCAACATTGTGGACATCTTGCTCAAATGTCATGTAATGTTGCCATTTTGGGTCCCTTTCTTCTACGAATCTGGTTATAGACCTCAGAGAGTGTTTCAGTTGTGTAATTAATAATAATTTGTTTCCAAGATTTTCTCCTCTTTTGGGTGGTTCAACTGGGTTGGCTGGAAGAGATTTCTTTTGGATTGGCTGGAAGAGACTTAAGTTTTCACCTATTGTAGTAAACAAAAAAGAATATACGAAAAGTTCGCTAGTCGATTCAATTTGTATCATTTCGGTTTTAAATTTAAGAGGGCATTCAATTTTTTAATAGAGGGCAAACAATCTTCGTTTCGCCGATGACATCATTCTTTTTTTTATCAACAGCGTCAGAACTACAACTTATGCTGCAAGACCTGAGCACTGCGAGTCTTGGGGCGGGACTAATGATGAATATGTCAAAGACCAAGCTTATGACAAATAGCACAAAGTACGGGGTGACAGTGGATGCTGGGAGAATGGAATACGTCAATGAGTATCTGTATCTGGGCCAAATAGTCTCTCTTTCCAGGCACGTCAAGATAAAGAAGTTGCTAGACGCACCGAAAATGCCTGGAGGAGCTATTGGTCTATGAAAGAGCATATGAAGGGCGACTTGCCGATCTCACTTAAACGAAAACTCATGGACGTGTGCATTCTCCCAATCCTCACCTACGGTGCACAGACTTGGTCTTTGACGGAAGCTCAAAGGTCCAGCCTCAAGGTTTGTCAGCGTGCCATGGAACGCAGTATGTTAGGCCTGAAGTTGGTGGATCGAGTCAGGAATACCGTACTGCGTTCTACGACAAAAATTTCTGACGTTGCCCATACTGCAGCCAAACTCAAGTGGGATTGGGCCGGTCACGTTTGCCGTATGCCCGAAGAACTGTAGGCAAAATCAACAACATTATGGAAACCACCGATATCGCGACGACGCCGCGGAAGACCGCGTCGCAGGTGGCGTGACGAGTTAGATGCTTTTAGCAAAGACTGGCACCTGGAGGCCCAAAGCAGAACGGGATGGAAGGAGAAGAGGGAGGCCTTTGCCCAGCAGTGGGACAATTTATAGGCTTATTAAGATAAGATTAAGATTAAGATTCAATTTTTTCTAGCAAATTTGTTCATAATATCATTGTTAAAAATATCCAAATATCTCCATATTTTTCGCAAAACGACGCTCCAAGCAGGCTGGCCAGGAAAATTGTATGGACTTCGTGAAAATCTCTACAGCAGACCTATGTTTCGATGATAATTGTGATTTCAATATTATATTATTATTCGTAGCATTCAGAAGAAAGCGGTGCAGAGAGTGACGAGGATAAACTGGAAAACGAAGATTCGCCGCAGTGGAAATTGTTCGAAACTATCAAAAACCAGCTGGGGCCTAACGGTAAGTGTTGTATGACAAAACACCATGAAGTCAAAATATCTTCCATACATGAGTTGTATGCCGTGTGGTGCCGGCAGAGTAGAATAGCACCACCCCCTCTCTTCCTGTGGGGGTCGTAAGAGGCCTTTTTTGCCTTTACAGCCACAAAAGTCCACTGCTGGACATGGGCCTCCCCCGTATTGGGGGGTATTGCCATACTCACCACGCTTGGCAGGCGGATTGGCGAGCGCAGTGCAAGATGTTTAATTTACAGGGAACGCTGCTGCCCATTCCCTAGATAATTATCCCTTAGTCGCTTTTTACGACACCCACGGGTAGAATTGGGGTGATGCTATTCTAGGCCGGCATCACACGGCGTAAGAGGCGACCGAGGGTTAAACCCGACCCAAACAGCCAGGGCCAACCGTATGGTGGCGGTTAATCCACCACAAAAACATTCCCAAAGAGGGTTGACGTCTGGTAGGCGGCCGGTCGTAAAATTAAGCCAAATCCTTTGCAACACGATTTTGAGTTCAACAAAACGTGCTGCGCCGACCCCAACAGGAAGATGATGACATGAGGTTGTAAGACACTTGAAACCGTTTCTATATAAAATGTTTGAAACAGAAGAGACGCCGTCTAAACAAGTGAGACGCGCGTAGCAATGCCAGGCTTCTGAATAAAGCCGGATATATTAAGGCTTTTCGATTGCCTGTCCGGCCAAAATAACCGGCGTCCGGCCTGTCCGGCTTTTGTTAGGTAAATCCCATACATTTCAACGTTGTACGCGCGTGATGACGCGCACGCATACGTCCTGCATACGATGGCGGTGTGTGGAGCCCTTGACAAAACATGTTGCGCCGACCATGGTATAATAAGATACTCCGCCTGGTATTCCATTCCGAGACTCGTGAACCACGTGACTAACACAAGCCTACGTCATCATGCTTGTGGGTTACCAGAATTACCCACTCTTATGATGTTTTTTGTAAATCATTTATGATACTGTTAACTAATAAATACAATTTAAGTGTTGTTGTAAAGTTTAAGTTAATACACACGTAAATCTAAATTATAAAATGATTAAGAAATATTTTAGCTCATTTTTCTGAGATTGAATTTACCCCATAACATATTTTATTGAAATAAAGTGGCAATATTAGCGACGTAGGCTTGTGTTTCTCTGGGAATGTAAGACCATGTTTTATTAGACTATGGCGCCGACCTCAACTGATTTGGGAGAAAGACAGGAAGTTGATGATTGAGCATTATGTTTCGTTTCCAGGCACTCCAATGTCCGAGCCGTTCTGGAAGCTTCCCTCGCGGCGCGCGTACCCCGACTACTACAAGGAAATTAAGAACCCCGTCTCGTTGAACCAGATACGGAACAAAGTTCGGAAGGGCGCCTACGGAACCCTGTCAGAGGTAGGTGCCATAAGTGACAATGTTTAGTTTTCGTATAAAATGGGCGCGCGGTGCTGGCAACACTGCTCTGTCATTGTCACGTCCTCTGCCGTCGCCCGCATCGTGGATGCGAATTTTAATTATAAATGGTGTAATTTAGTGTGCTTTCGGTTTTCTCGTGTGGTTTTCCCTGTTCGGTGGGGAAGTGAACCAAGTGATTTTGGTTCCGGCGCTTTGATTGAGAGTCACGCGACCGCCGGCAAAATATAACCTCACTTTTCGTTGGCTCGCGTCGTGGCTGCCGATAGCTACGTATTTTAATTATAAATGATTGGAGGCCAACGGGGCCGATTTCTCATTCGGAGAGAAATCTTTTAGTTATTTTGTGTTAAAAAACATTATGTGATGTCGAACTGTGAACTATAGTGCAAATTGGAGGAAAGGAGTTCGAGAACGAGCGGATGTTCCGGTGCCGTGAGTTTAGGTTATTCCCTATTCCTGTGCTCCTCAAATATCCTGAATACCTGATTCCTGTCATACTTAAACTCACAAAGAAATGGCGTCATCGTTCGCTCGGTAAGCAATTCGTTGCTGGGCCCTGTTTAAGTAGATTTTGGAAACAAGAATTTCTCGGCCGGAAACTTTCCGGAACAAAATTCTCTCATTAAATTTATTTTATTTAGCTATAGTAAAGAGCACTACGAATCGTAGTCAAATGTTGTTCCGAGGCTGATCGACCATTTAGTTTTAGATTTTAAGATAACTTTAATTTGCTTCCACTGCGCTAAGATCAGCTTCGGAATCAAACATTTTTGGTAGCAGAGCGTGGTTGCTTTATTGCAACATAGTTAGCCGTAATTTAGTATTAAGCGTGTTTTTTATATTACCCACATATTTTATTAATTTTGGAAAATATTGTTTCGGTTTTTTTGTGACTGTATTGTTTGCCTAGTGAACGGTACCTTATCGGTAAGGTCTAGGCCAGTCAACTAACATTTATTTTGTGGTATTTGTTTATTGGTTTTTCGTTTTTATTAAGTCGAGTGTGTAAAAGTTGGTACCATGGCTCCCTCGATCGCCAGGTATAAGGCTGCTATAAAGACAGAATTAAGGTGGTTTACTACCACAGCGGCAATGATCGGCCGCGAGGACCGGGAGGACGCGCTCTTGAAAAGTGCACTACAGGCAGATGAACGGGTTCGGGTTGTGTCGGAACACCTCACAGAGTGCCTCATGCTCCTTGAGGAAGCTCCTAACCCTGAAGATAAGGAGCTGGTTGAGGGCGATGTAAGCCAGTGCTTGGAGCTGGCACAGGACATTGCGCAGGCAGCTGCGGACATATCTAGGCGACGTGACGGAAAGGAAAAGCCATTCCGTGGTAAAGTGGGACAAGGATTACAGGTGCCTCTTCCGCCTGTTACGGTTCCAGTCTTTGCAGGCGATTACGCCGACTGGCCGGCGTTTGAGGACCTGTATAGCAGTGTGGTCCACACACGGACGGACATAACGCCGGCGTACAAGATGGCTCAGCTGATGTCCAGGCTACATGGAGAGCCTCATGAATTGCTGACGCATTTGGCTGTCTCAGATAGCAATTATGAGGTGGCGTGGAAGATCCTTACCGACCGGTATCGAAACAAGCGCCTGATTGTAGACAGGCTGTTAGACCAGTGGCTGTCAATACCAACCATAACGCGAGGTACGGACCTCCGCGAGAAAATCTTCCACCCAGTCAGTGTCGCGGTCAGCGCACTAGAGCGACAGGGTTTGCCAGTGGCGGGCTACGGTTATATCTTGGTCCACACAGTGCTTCGCCGCCTGCCGAGCGAAATGGTCGCTCGATTCGAGCAGCTCCATGGGGCAAGTCCTCGGACCACCTCCCGACCTACGAGGATCTGAAGTCGTTCCTCGAGGCCGAAAGCAGGCGAGTGGACGTCCAGGCTGGTGAAGCCCTCGCAAGGAGACCTCTGCCCTCGCCACCCGGAACGGCCGGGTGCACCGGCGCGAGGAGGCAACAGTAGACAACCCAGGCGGTACAACACTGCATTGGAATCAGGGTGTGCCTACTGCAGGGAGACAGGCCACGGGGTGACAGCGTGTCAGGAGTTTGCGGCGCAGCAGGTTCAGAGGAGACGGGGTGTGGCACAGCAGAGGCGTTGGTGTTTTCGGTGCCTGGGGCCGCATCAGGTGCGAGTGCCCTTCAAGCACCAACTGTAGGTACTGCCAGGGTGCACACCATCCGCTGCTTTGCATGAATCGCTCCGGAGACGCCGGGGCAGCGCTGGATCGGATCAGCGAAGGAGCCTGCCCACCAAGGGAGGGAGCAACGCTCCCACCCTCCAAGGAGGAGCCCACCTCCGCATCGGTCACAGGGACAGGCAGGGGGACGTCAACAGACGGAGCCCACTTACCCAAGGACGTGGGGACGATCCCCAGCACGGCAGCAGGTGCCGGATTGGGGAAGAACGACACAGGGACATGGTCAAGGACACCCATCCCAGGTACGGGATCCAACGGGCGGGTGTCAGGAGAGCACTAGGCAGCCACCAGGGTACATGCAGTATTCTGCGGGCTTGAGCCACCTGGTTGGGTCTCAAGACCCACGCATGCCTCCGCCTATGCCTGAGTACCCGCGGCTACAGGCGCAACCTCGGTACGGACGTTTGCCGTCGGGGTACTATAGAACTCCAGCCATGGCCTTTATGGGCAGACCTCCCTACCAGCAGGAGTGGGACCCATACACAGGTTTGGGTAGCGAGGGGATACCCCCGCGGGACGCGGCCTCACCGCGTTTAGATTCCCGCTAGGTAATCGCCGCCTACTCATTAGCTTCGGCTCCCCGTCCAATCACGGTACTTTTGCCAACGGCTAAGATTTGGGTATGGGGATACGGTGGCCGGACCATTCAAGTAAGAGCCCTACTGGATACAGGGGCTCAGGGATGTATTGTATCGAGTAAGCTGGTGAGTAGGCTAGGCCAAGTGCGGATGAAGCTGTAGGCATCGGGGGCCTAAATGTGCCTGACATTCGGGGTCAGACGAACTTTGAGTTCGCATTAGGTAGCACATGTACAGGGGTCAGCTATCAAGTCTCAGCCGTGGTGCTGGATGAAGTGGTTGGGAAACTCCTCAGGTTAGGTTACCACCAACGGTACGAGGGCTAACCACAGGGTTGGAGTTAGCTGATCCTGATTTTGATACTCCTGGTACGGTGGACGTACTTCTCGGGTCAGACGTCCTCGGGAGATTATGGTGCGGTAGGAAGAAGGTACTCCAGGAAACTGGTTTGGTGGCCGTAGATACCACAGGGGGGTATGTTGTTTTCGGCCCAGTTTGGAGACCTCAGGACCTACCAGAAGGGGATCCGGTCCTCTATGGTAGTGTGCTGTCAGAGGTGCTGCAGAGGTTTTGGGAGTCTGAAGAGCCGCCCACGGCGGACAGACGGAAGCCAGAGGATGACGAGTGCGAGTTGTTCTATCAATACAACACTGCGAGATGCTCGTCAGGCAGATTCGTGACCAGGCTACCTTTTCTCCCAAACCGCCCCGCTTTAGGTAGTTCGCGACAGCTCGCGGAACGGAGACTACTCGGAATGGAGCGGAAGATGAGGCGAGACCCAGCACTTCGGCAGAAGTATATAGAATTCATGCGGGAATATATTCAATTGGGCCACATGTCGGTGTCCAGCCTGGATTGGAGGTGTGTCGAGCATTATTACATTCCACACCTGGCTGTCTTGAAGTCACCTGAGGCGAAAATACGGGTGGTGTTTGACGGTTCTGCTCCTACCTCGAATGGTGTGTCTGTGAACCAATGTTTGCACGCGGGTCCTAAATTGAACCGGGACATTGTGGACATTCTCACAGACTTTCGGTTACACCAGGTAGCGTTCGTCGCAGACGTCAAAATGATGTTTCGCCAAACCATGATACATCCGGATGACCGTCGGTATCAGCTGATTTTGTGGCGTGAGAGCCCAGATGAGCCGATGGTCACATACGAACTTAACACGGTGACTTATGGACTTAAGCCAAGTCCGTATTTGGCAGTACGTACGCTGCGAGAGTTGGCCGCACAGGAAAGGGTAAGATATCCTCGAGCCGCAGCAGTACTGGATCGCGACGTCTACGTGGACGATATCTGCACGGGTGCTGATAGCGTGGAGCAGGCGCTAATTCTACGAGACGAGTTGATCGCGATCATGGGTTCAGGAGGTTACGAGTTGCGGAAATGGTTGTCCAGTTGCCCAGAGCTCCTGGCCGGTTTGCCAGGCGAGTTCCATCAGGACCCGCACCTCTTTGAGAACCCGGACAATCCAAACACGTTGGGCATCCTCGGGGTGCAATATAGGCCAACGCATGACGTATTCACGTACAAGATCGAGCCCGACCTTTTGGAGAAAACTTGGACTAAGCGGTCGGTACTGTCGACAATCGCTAGAACGTTCGATCCTAGCGGATGGATCGCCCCGGTTACGTTCATGGCGAAGTGCTTTTACAAAGGTTGTGGCTAGCCAACTTAGGATGGGACGACCAACTCTCCGGAGAGTTGTTGAAGGATTGGCTCAAGTTTGTGACCACCTTACCAGGGATTGTGCACATCGCGATACCCCGCAAGTTAGTCCCATCGGTGGGATGTAAGGCTACCCTACATGGGTTTTGTGACGCCTCGGAGCGAGGGTACGCGGCAGCTGTATACCTTCTGACAGCAAGTTCAACGGGAACTGTGCACGTGCGTCTGGTTATGGCCAAAAGTAAGGTGGCACCAGTCAGAACTAGATGGACCATCCCCAAATTGGAATTGGCAGGGGCAGCTCTTCTAGCGCGCTTGCTAAATCATGTAACCTGCAATCTGCGTGGTACCATCAACTTGGATGAAACGGTGTACGCGTGGACTGACAGTCGGATAGTTCTGTGCTGGTTGCAGACGTCGGTACATACACTTGAGGTTTTCGTGGCAAATCGGGTGTCACAGATTACGGGGTCGGAAACTCCGTTAGTGTGGAGGCACGTACCGGGAGAATGGAACCCAGCGGACTGCGCTTCGCGCGGGTGCAGGGCACCTGATTTGGTGAGTCACCCACTGTGGTGGGGACCTCAATGGCTGACTGAGTCGCCGCAGGAATGGCCATTCAACGAGTGCAGGGCGCCGCTTGGGCCACCTGATCGAGGTTTGCGAGTGAACGTGGGGCAACTCGTACCGAAGCCTAACCCAGCTTTCTTGCTGGAACGGTATAGCTCCTCGACAAACTTCTTGGGGTGACAGGTTGGATCAAGCGGTTCGTGAACAACTGCAGGAAGCCTCAAGCAGAACGGAACTATACACCTGTCCTCTCGCCTGCGGAGCGGAATGCGGCTCTATGCTCATTGGTTAGAGTCGTCCAGGCGGAACATTTTGAAGAGGAGGTCAGGCTGCTCAGGGATGGACGTGGAAAGCTGAAGGGAGGAATTGTGCGCCTCAACCCATTCCTGGATGAGCAAGGTATGCTCAGGGTTGGAGGCAGACTTCGGAACGCTAGCCTGCCCTTTTCGGCTCGGCATCCACTGTTACTTCCAAAAGGGGACCCTTAGTTGAGCTCTTAGTCAGGGATCGTCATGAGAAAAACTCGCACGCGGGCTGTAATGCGCTATTGGCCATCCTACAGCGCGAGTTCTGGATCTTATCGGGACGACGAACGGTACGTAGCGTTGTGTTTAGGTGCTTGCCTTGTTACCGCTTGAAGGCAGCCACAATGCAGCCACAGATGGGAGATCTCCCACCGGACCGGGTGACGGAGGCCTGGACGTTTGCAGGTGTGGGAACGGATTTTGCAGGCCCTTTCATGGTAAAGGCATCACGCCTACGGAACGCAAAGTCTATCAAGGCGTACTTGTGCGTGTTCGTGTGCCTAGCCACCAAGGCCGTCCACTTGGAGCTCGTGGCCGACCTATCTACGGAGGCCTTTTGGCAGCGCTGGAGAGATTTACGTCGCGACGAGGGCGACCAGCGCTGATCAGGTCGGATTGTGGTACCAACTTTAAGGGTGCTGATCGGTGTATGAAGGAAATTGTAACGTTCTTAAGGGAGAACGAAGAAGCCATCAGCACGGGCCCCTCCCGTCAGGGCATTACCTGGGTGTTCGATCCACCAGCGTGCCCTCACTGGGGTGGTATTTTTGAAGCGGTTGTAAAGTCCGCTAAGACGCATTTGTTGCGCGTTGTAGGGTTAACAATTTTGACTTTCGAGGAGCTGGCGACCGTGTTTTGTAAAATTGAGGCTGTACTCAATTCGCGTCCTTTGTGTCCGCTCAGCTCAGACCCAAATGATTTAGAGGCCCTGACGCCAGGGCATTTCTTAATTGGCCGCCCACTTAACGCCTTGCCGGAATATCCCTATACGGAGGTGAATAGCAATCGTTTGTCGCGTTATCAGTTGTTGCAGCAAATGACTCAAAACTTTTGGAAGCGTTGGTCGCTTGAGTACTTGCACATTCTGCAGCAACGCCTTAAGTGGACGGACAGGACTGAACCCCTGCATTGGGGATCTCGTTCTGGTTAAGGATGCCAACCTACCGCCACTGCGTTGGCGCCGGGGCGCATTCTCAACCTGTTTCCGGGTAGTGATGGCACTCCTCGAGTTGCAGAAGTTCAGGTGGGGGATTCAGTCCTTAAGCGAGCAGTAGCTACATTATCACGCCTGCCATGCATAGAGCGGACCGATGGGTCGGTCCGGGGCGGGTGAATGTTTAGTTTTCGTATAAAATGGGCGCGCGGTGCTGGCAACACTGCTCTGTCATTGTCACGTCCTCTGCCGTCGCCCGCATCGTGGATGCGAATTTTAATTATAAATGGTGTAATTTAGTGTGCTTTCGGTTTTCTCGTGTGGTTTTCACTGTTCGGTGGGGAAGTGAACCAAGTGATTTTGGTTCCGGCGCTTTGATTGAGAGTCACGCGACCGCCGGCAAAATATAACCTCACTTTTCGTTGGCTCGCGTCGTGGCTGCCGATAGCTACGTATTTTAATTATAAATGATTGAGGCCAACGGGGCCGATTTCTCATTCGGAGAGAAATCTTTTAGTTATTTTGTGTTAAAAAACATTATGTGATGTCGAACTGTGAACTATAGTGCAAATTGGAGGAAAGGAGTTCGAGAACGAGCGGATGTTCCGGTGCCGTGAGTTTAGGTTATTCCCTATTCCTGTGCTCCTCAAATATCCTGAATACCTGATTCCTGTCATACTTAAACTCACAAAGAAATGGCGTCATCGTTCGCTCGGTAAGCAATTCGTTGCTGGGCCCTGTTTAAGTAGATTTTGGAAACAAGAATTTCTCGGCCGGAAACTTTCCGGAACAAAATTCTCTCATTAAATTTATTTTATTTAGCTATAGTAAAGAGCACTACGAATCGTAGTCAAATGTTGTTCCGAGGCTGATCGACCATTTAGTTTTAGATTTTAAGATAACTTTAATTTGCTTCCACTGCGCTAAGATCAGCTTCGGAATCAAACAGACAAAGTGATTTTAGTTAGTATGCAGATATCTAGACACACGGCAGTGTGTCCGCCAAGTTCGAGCAAAGAACCGACACACCGGCCGTGGGTTATATTACACGAACCATTTCGGGCCAAGTTCGACCCACCTATAACTCAAAATCTATTTTATCTACGCATATGAAATTTCTAGTATCTGTCGAGATCTACTTACTTATCTAAACTACAAAATTTCATTAATGTACCTATTGTAGGTCTTGAGATATTGACGTCAGAAAATCGCTATTTTTAATATACACTCACTTGATTTTCCGCAGTTTGGAAAGTAGATTCTTATTTCCAAACTGCGAAAAATCAAGTGTGCATTCCTGTAACTATTTTTAACTGAGGTCTGTGTATGGAACTTGGTACTTATTTAGATCTCACTTCTTTTATAGGCGGAGCATTCCAATATTATCGAACTTGGCAGCCTTTCACATTTATGTTTTGGGTGGGTAATGTTTTACTTTGGGGCCGTATCAGAAATAGTGAAAATAATTAACGGTTCCATAGAAAAATAAATGCTCCGGTACTTGATTAAATTGTATGGCACAGCTAATATCACAGAATTTAATATTATTTGTTGGTATTTTGATATTTAATTTAATCGTGTTTTGGAGGTGGCCGTGCTGGGTACCACCTAGTAAATTTCTTTTTTATGCATATCTTTGAGATGTGTTTTTCATGTAATATTTTTTTGTTTGTTTCAGGTGGCCGGAGACATGAATATCATGTTCGAGAACGCCAAGCAGTACAACGTGCCCACTTCCAGACTGTATAAGGACGCTGTTAAACTGCAGAGGTCAGTGAATGTCATTCATTTAGCAATGTCTCATAGGCTAAACTTGAAATACCCTAATATAATAAGTAAAATATTTTTGGCTATACTACCCAATTCACTGTTGCTACTACGTTAGTCTTGTTTTAAAATCAATTATGTGAGAAATGGTTCAGATTTGTTGATTTGTCCAAGGGATTTGTAGTTGCAGACAAACAAAAGTCTGTTGTAGTGTCTATGGTCAGTTAATTCATCCAAAATGCTGGCTTACACGGCGTTAAGTTTAGTAGTAATATTACTGTTTTCGTTGCCAGGATAATGCAGCAACGCGTGCAAGAACTACTGGATATCCAGCAGAGTTCCTCCAGCGACGATGAGAGTCTGTCCTCCGTCAAGAACCAGGTCAACACGCCACGACCCAGAGGTAGGTTTGTTATTACTGTTTACATGAACAGGGTAATGCAAGAACTACTGGATATCCAGCAGAGTTCCTCAAGAACCAGGTCAACACGCCACGACCTAGAGGTAGGTTTATTATTACTGTTTACATGAACAGGATAATGCAAGAACTACTGGATATCCAGCAGAGTTCCTCAAGAACCAGGTCAACACGCCAAGACCTAGAGGTAGGTTTGTTAGTACTGTTTACATGAACAGGATAATGCAAGAACTACTGGATATCCAGCAGAGTTCCTCAAGAACCAGGTCAACACGCCAAGACCTAGAGGTAGGTTTGTTATTACTGTTTACATGAACAGGATAATGCAAGAACTACTGGATATCCAGCAGAGTTCCTCAAGAACCAGGTCAACACGCCAAGACCTAGAGGTAGGTTTGTTATTACTGTTTATATGAACAGGATAATGCAAGAACTACTGGATATCCAGCAGAGTTCCTCAAGAACCAGGTCAACACGCCAAGACCTAGAGGTGGGTTTATTATTACTGTTTACATGAACAAGATAAGAACTACTGGATATCCAGCAGAGTTCCTCCAGGTCAAGAACCAGGTCAACACGCCAAGACCTAGAGGTAGGTTTGTTACTACTGTTGTCATGAACAGGATAATGCAAGAACTACTGGATATCCAGCAGAGTTCCTCAAGAACCAGGTCAACTCGCCACGACCTAGAGGTAGGTTTATTTAATACTGTTTACATGAACAGGATAATGCAAGAGCTACTGGATATCCAGCAGAGTTCCTCAAGAACCAGGTCAACACGCCAAGACCTAGAGGTAGGTTTATTTAATACTGTTTACATGAACAGGATAATGCAAGAGCTACTGGATATCCAGCAGAGTTCCTCAAGAACCAGGTCAACACGCCACGACCTAGAGGTAGGTTTATTTAATACTGTTTACATGAACAGGATAATGCAAGAGCTACTGGATATCCAGCAGAGTTCCTCAAGAACCAGGTCAACACGCCAAGACCTAGAGGTAGGTTTGTTATTACTGTTTACATGAACAAGATAATGCAAGAACTACTGGATATCCAGCAGAGTTCCTCAAGAACCAGGTCAACACGCCAAGACCTAGAGGTAGGTTTGTTATTACTGTTTACATGAACAGGATAATGCAAGAGCTACTGGATATCCAGCAGAGTTCCTCAAGAACCAGGTCAACACGCCAAGACCTAGAGGTAGGTTTGTTATTACTGTTTACATGAACAGGATAATGCAAGAGCTACTGGATATCCAGCAGAGTTCCTCAAGAACCAGGTCAACACACCAAGACCTAGAGGTAGGTTTGTTATTACTGTTTACATGAACAGGATAATGCAAGAACTACTGGATATCCAGCAGAGTTCCTCAAGAACCAGGTCAACACGCCACGACCTAGAGGTAGGTTTGTTATTGCTGTTTACATGAACAGGATAATGCAAGAACTACTGGATATCCAGCAGAGTTCCTTTTCCTCCTTCAAGAACCAGTTCAACACGCCAAGACCTAGAGGTAGGTTTGTTATTACTGTTTATATGAACAGGATAAGAACTACTGGATATCCAGCAGAGTTCCTCCAGGTCAAGAACCAGGTCAACACGCCAAGACCTAGAGGTAGGTTTGTTATTGCTGTTTATATGAACAAGATAAGAACTACTGGATATCCAGCAGAGTTCCTCCAGGTCAAGAACCAGGTCAACACGCCAAGACCTAGAGGTAGGTTTGTTATTACTGTTTATATGAACAAGATAAGAACTACTGGATATCCAGCAGAGTTCCTCAAGAACCAGGTCAACACGCCAAGACCTAGAGGTAGGTTTGTTATTACTGTTTATATGAACAAGATAAGAACTACTGGATATCCAGCAGAGTTCCTCAAGAACCAGGTCAACACGCCACGACCTAGAGGTAGGTTTGTTATTGCTGTTTACATGAACAGGATAATGCAAGAACTACTGGATATCCAGCAGAGTTCCTCAAGAACCAGGTCAACACGCCAAGACCTAGAGGTAGGTTTGTTATTACTGTTTACATGAACAGGATAATGCAAGAACTACTGGATATCCAGCAGAGTTCCTCAAGAACCAGGTCAACACGCCAAGACCTAGAGGTAGGTTTGTTACTACTGTTGGAGTAGAAGAGGATAATGCAAGAACTACTGGATATCCAGCAGAGTTCCTCAAGAACCAGGTCAACACGCCAAGACCTAGAGGTAGGTTTGTTATTACTGTTTACATGAACAGGATAATGCAAGAACTACTGGATATCCAGCAGAGTTCCTCAAGAACCAGGTCAACACGCCAAGACCTAGAGGTAGGTTTGTTATTACTGTTTACATAAACAGGATAATGCAAGAACTACTGGATATCAGCAGAGTTCCCCAAGAACCAGGTCAACTCGCCACGACCTAGAGGTAGGTTTGTTATAACTGTTTTATATGAACAGGATAATGCAAGAACTACTGGATATCCAGCAGAGTTCCTCAAGAACCAGGTCAACTCGCCACGACCTAGAGGTAGGTTTGTTATTACTGTTTACATGAACAGGATAATGCAAGAACTACTGGATATCAGCAGAGTTCCCCAAGAACCAGGTCAACTCGCCACGACCTAGAGGTAGGTTTGTTATAACTGTTTACATGAACAGGATAATGCAAGAACTACTGGATATCAGCAGAGTTCCTCAAGAACCAGGTCAACACGCCACGACCTAGAGGTAGGTTTGTTATTACTGTTTACATGAACAGGATAATGCAAGAACTACTGGATATCAGCAGAGTTCCCCAAGAACCAGGTCAACTCGCCACGACCTAGAGGTAGGTTTGTTATAACTGTTTTATATGAACAGGATAATGCAAGAACTACTGGATATCCAGCAGAGTTCCTCAAGAACCAGGTCAACACGCCAAGACCTAGAGGTAGGTTTGTTATTACTGTTTACATGAACAACATAAGAACTACTGGATATCCAACAGAGTTCCTCAAGAACCAGGTCAACACGCCAAGACCTAGAGGTAGGTTTGTTATTACTGTTTACATGAACAGGATAATGCAAGAACTACTGGATATCCAGCAGAGTTCCTCAAGAACCAGGTCAACACGCCAAGACCTAGAGGTAGGTTTGTTATTACTGTTTACATGAACAGGATAATGCAAGAACTACTGGATATCCAGCAGAGTTCCTCCAGGTCAAGAACCAGGTCAACACGCCAAGACCTAGAGGTAGGTTTGTTATTACTGTTTACTTGAACAGGATAATGCAAGAACTACTGGATATCCAGCAGAGTTCCTCAAGAACCAGGTCAACACGCCAAGACCTAGAGGTAGGTTTGTTATTACTGTTTACATGAACAGTATAATGCAAGAACTACTGGATATCCAGCAGAGTTCCTCCTGTCAAGAACCAGGTCAACACGCCAAGACCTAGAGGTAGGTTTGTTATTACTGTTTACATGAACAGGATAATGCAAGAACTACTGGATATCCAGCAGAGTTCCTCAAGAACCAGGTCAACACGCCAAGACCTAGAGGTAGGTTTGTTATTACTGTTTACATGAACAGTATAATGCAAGAACTACTGGATATCCAGCAGAGTTCCTCCTGTCAAGAACCAGGTCAACACGCCAAGACCTAGAGGTAGGTTTGTTATTACTGTTTACATGAACAGGATAATGCAAGAACTACTGGATATCCAGCAGAGTTCCTCAAGAACCAGGTCAACTCGCCACGACCTAGAGGTAGGTTTGTTATTACTGTTTACATGAACAGGATAATGCAAGAACTACTGGATATCCAGCAGAGTTCCTCAAGAACCAGGTCAACACGCCAAGACCTAGAGGTAGGTTTGTTATTACTGTTTACATGAACAGTATAATGCAAGAACTACTGGATATCCAGCAGAGTTCCTCCTGTCAAGAACCAGGTCAACACGCCAAGACCTAGAGGTAGGTTTGTTATTACTGTTACATGAACAGGATAATGCAAGAACTACTGGATATCCAGCAGAGTTCCTCAAGAACCAGGTCAACACGCCAAGACCTAGAGGTAGGTTTGTTATTACTGTTTACATGAACAGGATAATGCAAGAACTACTGGATATCCAGCAGAGTTCCTCAAGAACCAGGTCAACACGCCAAGACCTAGAGGTAGGTTTGTTATTACTGTTTACATGAACAGGATAATGCAAGAACTACTGGATATCCAGCAGAGTTCCTCCAGCGACGATGAGAGCCTGTCCTCTGTCAAGAACCAGGTCAACACGCCACGACCTAGAGGTAGGTTTTGTAGAGAAATTATGTAGAACTTGATAGAGGGTTCTTTTCAGAGAATTATATTTAGTCAAAAGGCGCGTCGACACCAAGTGAGCAGCCTCGCTGCCTCGCTGCCTCGCGAGAAAAAATTACGTGTCTCACCCGAGGCAACGCAAAGTCATGCTCGGGCGAACGCGCGCAAGCCGAGGCAAAATCAACGCAAAACTCAAAAGTTTGCCTATAAATTTATTTAGGCGTCCAAATTGGGCCAAACTTGGCTCGTCTGCGGCATACGCCTTGCGAGGCAGTGAAGTAGCGAGCAGCCTCGGGTAGTGTGGACGCACCTATGTATTTATCTTTTAGATTCGGAACTGAAATTTACTTACTTACACAAAAAATCTTTGAAAATCAATGATTGTGTGCCGGAATTTTTATTTCAGCAGCATATTTACGACACTATACTCAAATGTCGAGTTTTATTCTCAGGTCGTCCACGAGTCAACCCGCTACCAGTCTCAGCAGCTTCCCCGATCAGCACTCCCGTCAAATCCAACTTACCATTAAAAAAGAAGCTGCACTACATCGCAAGACAACTGGTGGAATTCACCTGTTCTGATGGAAGGCAGCCTATGTTGTTGTTTATGGAGAAACCCAGCAAGAAACTGTATCCCGAGTACTATAACGTGATTGATAGACCGATAGATATGATCACCATTGAAGCTAATATCAAGGTAGGTTTCTATGTTTATTTATATTTATAAGGACAACCAATTGTAGTTACAATCGGTTCTTTTATGTATAAATTTCTACCTTTTCCATTGACACAACAAGAAGATGAATTGGTTCTTGCTTGGTTCTATGCGTATTCTAAAGTAAGGCCAACGAAACGAGATAAATAATGTTAACAATTAAGACTTGGTGACAGCTATTACGATCTGTCCTTATCTGTCATATGGTATAATGTCGGTTGTCTCTTTCTGGTTTGTTTACATTCTTTATCTCGTTTCGTTAGCCTTAGTTTTGGTTAAAGATATCTGGTACAATTCACTTGTTTGGATGGAAGGCAGCCTATGTTGTTGTTTATGGAGAAACCCAGCAAGAAACTGTATCCCGAGTACTATAACGTGATTGACAGGCCGATTGATATGATCACCATTGAAGCTAACATCAAGGTAGGTTTCTATGCTCTACTATAACAGCCACAATAGTCCACTGCTGGTCACGGGCCTCCCCCTATAAGGGGGTATTTGCCATACTCACCACGCTTGGCAGGCTGCTTGACGAGCGCAGTGCAAGGTATTTACAGAGAATGCTGCTGCCCATTCCCTGGATTCACCTTAGTCGGTTTTTACGACACCCACGGGTAGATATGGGGTGATGCTATTCTAAGCCGGCAGCACACGGCGGCCTATGCTCATTCTAGGCTAAATAACTGGTTGAATTCACCTGTTCTGTGGAAGGCAGCCTATGTTGTTGTTTATGGAGAAACCCAGCAAGAAACTGTATCCCGAGTACTATAACGTGATTGACAGGCCGATTGATATGATCACCATTGAAGCCAATATCAAGGTGAGTTTCTATGCTCATTCTAGTTTAAAGATATCTGCACAAAGTACTGGCGGGCGCCTAATATAGAGAGACGGCTACAAGAAAACGACACTACATTCACACACACATCTACACTCCTTCGATTACGCGCGATTTCGAACCGGTTAGTAGCGAGCGAGTGTCAACAGCGTTCGGTGCAGGCGGATGGCAAATTGATGACACGCAAGTGTAAGTGTTGTGTATCAGTGTGTTATAGTGTAAGTTTGATATAATGTAAGTAATGTACCTAAGTATGATTAGCCTAGGTAACGCATATTAAAAACTTAAAAAGAAAAAGTAGCAACCCTAGAATGTAAGCATGAATGATCGAAGAAAGGGGCGAGCTGTCCCTCTGTAAATTCTCTATTTAGTGAGGTCTGGTAGAATTCACCTGCTCTGACGGAAGGCAACCTATGTTGTTGTTTATGGAGAAACCCAGCAAGAAACTGTATCCCGAGTACTATAACGTGATTGACAGGCCGATTGATATGATCACCATTGAAGCGAATATCAAGGTAGGTTTCTATGCTCATTCTAGGTTAAATATAGGGTGTCCCGGTTACAGTGGTCCAAAGAAAAAATCTAGACTAGACATCCTACCATAATAGCAAAAAAAAGTTGTTCAATATTTGAAGAAAAATGGACCTCCCATACAAAATGCTCTATCAGGCAGCAAAATTAGTATGGGAGATAATTTTTTTCTTCAAATATTGATAATTTTTTATGCTATTATGGTAGCTTAGGACGTCCAGAGCCTACATTTTTTCTTTGGACCACTATAACCGGGGCACCCTATATATATATCTGGTTGAATTCACCTGCTCTAATGGAAGGCAGCCTATGTTGTTGTTTATGGAGAAACCCAGCAAGAAACTGTATCCCGAGTACTATAACGTGATTGACAGGCCGATTGATATGATCACCATTGAAGCTAATATCAAGGTAGGTTTCTATCTTACAGTATAATATAAGCAAGCTATAGAGTGCGCACATCGGCCCGTGCCGTACTGTCAAAGCGTAAGCAGTTTCTCCCTAGATACAGACGTCAAATGTATGAGAAGTCATAGAAGTTCAATAGTGCTGTCACTGGCACTTTGCTACTGACAGAGAGGTTGTGTTCTAAATACTGCCAACAGTTCTAACTTTTGAGGCGCACTCTATAGCTTACTTATATTTACTCTAAGGTTTCTATGCTCATTCTAGTTTGAGGACGTTGAACGACTCGGTGTCCCACACGAAAAAAAAAAAAGTTTAAGGATAACTGGTAGAATTCGCCTGCTCTGATGGAAGACAGCCTATGTTGTTGTTTATGGAGAAACCCAGCAAGAAACTGTACCCCGAGTACTATAACGTGATTGACAGGCCGATTGATATGATCTGATCACCATTGAAGCTAATATCAAGGTAGGTTTCTATGCTCTACTATTATACTATTACAGCCACAACAGTCCACTGCTGGACACGGACCTCCCTCAATTTTGGGGTATTGCCATACTCACCACGCTTGGCAGGCGGATTGGCGAGCACAGTGCAAGGTGTTGAAGGTATTCACAGGAAACGCTGCACCCCTTCCTTGGATCAATCCAGTAGTCGCCTTTTACAACACCCACGAATAGAAATGGGATGATGCTATTCTAAGCCGGCAGCACACGGCATGCTCATTCTAGTTTAAAGACAACTGGTAGAATTCACCTGTTCTGATATAAGGCAGCCTATGTTGTTGTTTATGGAGAAACCCAGCAAGAAACTGTATCCCGAGTACTATAACGTGATTGACAGGCCGATTGATATGATCACTATTGAAGCTAATATCAAGGTAGGTTTCTATGCTCTACTATAACAGCCACAATAGTCCACTGCTGGTCACGGGCCTCCCCCTATAAGGGGGGTATTTGCCATACTTACCACGCTTGCCATGCGGATTGGCGAGCGTAGTGCACGGTGTTGTATTTACAGAGAATGTTGCTGCCCATTCCCTGGATTCACTCCTTAGTCGGTTTTTACGACACCCACGAGTAGAAATGGGATGATGCTATTCTAAGCCGGCACCACAAGGCTATGCTCATTTTAGTTTAAAGATATCTGGTAGAATTCACCTGTTTTGATGGAAGGCAGCCTATGTTGTTGTTTATGGAGAAACCCAGCAAGAAACTGTATCCCGAGTACTATAACGTGATTGACAGACCGATTGATATGATCACTATTGAAGCCAATATCAAGGTACGTCTCTATACTGATTCTAGTTTAATCATCATCATCATCATCATTGGCCTCATACGTCTGTGACAGACGATTTATTCAGTGTCTGAGGCAAGATTTTTCATGACTGTATAAGCCGACACGGGAGCGGCATGACTTTTCGCACGCTCTACAAGTGAAGGTGGAATTGTAGACTGGCACATGCATGTTTAGATGTTTTTATATATCTGGTAGTTTAAATATATCTGGTAGAATTCACATGTTCTGATAGAAGGCAGCCTATGTTGTTGTTTATGGAGAAACCCAGCAAGAAACTGTATCCCGAGTACTATAACGTGATCGACAGGCCGATTGATATGATCACCATTGAACTTTCCCCATGGAACATAGGTCGAAATATGAAAAAAGGATTTGGACCTCCCATACGAATTTACTCGGCCGGCTAGTACATTTTGTATGGGAGGTCCAATATTTTTTATATTTCGACCTATGTTCACCTGAATCACCCGTTAAAGTATGTGCAGTTGTTTTATTACACCTTATATTTGCTATCCTCTTTTCAGAACGACCGCTACAACTCAATAGAAGAGATGGTCTCCGACTTCCGCCTAATGTTCGCCAACTGCCGGCAATTCAACGAGGAAGGCTCCATGATCTACGAGGACGCGAACCTTCTAGAGCGAGTCATGACGGAGAAACTTAAAGAGGTTAACAGTGGCGTCGAGAGGAAAGCCCCCATCAAGACGTTCAAAGCGGCAAAGTCGAGGCAGTTGAACCCCTTGGAACAGAAGCTTAGGACTCTGTATGATGCGATCAGAGATTTCCGTGATCCCAAAGGTGAGGTTCAAAGTATCGGTTACCGCTGGAAAAAACCTCTCTTTTACTTCCGAGCCGGTCAAGACACCAAAAAGGAAACAAAAACTGCCGTAGGTTCGACTATTTTGATCAATTTCTCAGTGACACCTTGAAATGAGAGTTAATAAAATTGTATGTTCTAAATAAATATGACTTATTTCACTAGACTAGTCACTGAATTATGATTGTATTTGTATTTACGCTTATTACTAGCTGTTTCACCCGCTGCAACTCATTTTGTATGTGTTAAGGTGCGTACGGACTAGAGGCAGCCTCAGGTTGAGCAGCCTCGCCACGCACGGCTCGTGTAGAGGCTGCCTCGGTAAATAATTAAAACAACATGAGGCAGCAGACTGAGGCAACCTGCCTCGGGGCGAGCCAGGCCCGACAAAAGATGGCGCCGGATCGACAGCTGACTCACTCGTATTTCTGCGTCGGCGTCTTTCGCCATTTGACTCCTATCCACGCACGACAAACCATGGCGTCGAACGAAACCCGTGTTGATGATTATTTGCTAATCTTTCCCATGCATGTCTTTTAACATTTTCATCTCGCGGATTCCACAAAACCTGTTCTTTTTCATATAAACTTATAAGTTGGATCCATTTTTCCTTGCCCCAATTAATCATTTTCGGACAATGAGCATACAGGGTGTTAGGGACGGTGTAACGAAAACTTTGCAGGCGTGCTCAGACCATGAAACTAAACAACTTTTACTATGGATGGAGTCAATGGTGGGCAACGAAAAAAAAAACCGACCTCCCATACAAAGTCAGTCAGCTGATCGTGAATTTTGTATGGGAGGTCAGAATTTTTTTTCGTTTCCCACCATTGGCTTCATAGTAAAAGTTGTTCAGTTTGATGGTCTGAGCACGCGTGCAAAGTTTTCGTTACACCGTCCCTAACACCCCGTATAATCATTTGATAGTAGAAATAAATATATGAACTTCCAATCTAATTTCAATCTAAGACACAGATCGAAAATAAAATAACTTCAAAAAGAGAAAAAAAAACTGTGTGACTCGCTAAAACCGTGCTCAAATCACGTCCATACTTGCGAGGCACGAACGCCGAGGCGCCTTTGAGCACAGTCAAAAAACCGACACCGAATGGCTCGCGCCGAGGCAGCCTCGCGCGAGGCGCGCCTCGGGCTGAGGCACGTACGCACTTGAGGCAACAGGGCGAGCCGTGCGTGCCTCAGGCGAGGCTGCCTCTAGTCCGTACGCACCTTAAAGGTGCATATAAACCTTAAAAATCGCATGAAAATCTGTTGTGTGGTAAGAGCAGTTAGCGAATTGCATACATTGCATGCATTACAGACAGAGAAACGCAAAAAGCGAGTTCATTTTATACTATGTATTGATTATTTCCTATTTTTTACAGCTAACCGCCAGCTAGCCCTAATCTTCATGAAACTACCGAGCAAAACCGAATACCCCGACTACTACGACATCATCAAAAACCCAATAGACATGGAGAAAATCGCTCACAAACTCAAGAACGGAGTTTACCTGTCAGTCAATGAGTTAGCCTCAGATTTCATACTGATGTTTGATAACGCGTGCAAATACAACGAGCCTGACTCGCAGATTTATAAAGACGCACTGATATTGCAGAGGGTTTGCTTGCAGACTAAACAGATGCTTAGGTAAGATTTGATTGGTTATTTAGCTAGTACCTTAGAGTATATATAAGCAAGCTATAGAGTGCGCATTAGGTCCCGCGGCGTACTGTCAATTCGTAAGCAGTTGCTCCCTAGATACAGACGTCAAAATGTATGAGAAGTTATAGAGGTTCAGTAGCGCTGTCACTGGCATTTTGCTACTGACAGACAGAGAGGTGGCGCCCAGCCTGCTGCCGACAGTTCTAACTTTTTAGGCGCACTTTATAGCTTGCTTTTATAATTTACTCTAAGGCTAGTACCCATCGTTATCATTCATTATGGATGTTTGTATATTCGAAACTAAATAGACGAAATCCAATAAAACAAGGCCCTAGCTCTACACAATAGACGTGAGACGTGCGACATCGCGACGCTTGAAACTGTTTCCGTATAAAATGTATGATACAGAAGAGCTAAAGCTACACACGTGCTACAGCTAAAGTACACACATCAATAACGGCTGACGTCTTAGAGTATATATAAGCAAGCTATAGAGTGCGCCTAAAAAGTTAGAACGGATGGCAGTAGTAAGAAGACAACCTTTCTGTCCATCAGTAGAAAAACGCCAGTGAACACTATTGAACCTCTAATACTTCTCATACATTTGGCGTAGGTATCTGTGGAAGAATTACTTTTGTTTGACAGCACGGCGCGGGGCAATACGTGTACTCTAAAGCTTGCTTGTAATATACTCTAAGACCCATCATTGTCTTTTATTTCATTACGGATGTTTGTATATTCAAAACTAAATGGGGAAAAATAATAAACTAGCATTACGCCATATTCATGTCGGATCAGAACCGGATATTTTCAATTGAATTGCTACTTTAAATGTACAATGAATCTTTGTTTTAGGGAGGATGACGAAACAATACCAGATGTGCCGAGCTTGGTTCAAGAACTACTTCTCAATCTGTTCACTACTGTTTACAACCACCAGGACGAAGAAGGAAGGTAAGAATAAATAAAATTTTTACACACTACATGTCTACAGAAAGACCTGTAAATAAGAAATATGTATCTTTTTCATTGAACATTAAGGGCCTTACCACAAATAAGTTAAAGAAGTGTTCAGAGTGCCGCTAGCGGTATCCTATCGCTGCCTGCTCAAGAGCCACAGGTCTTACGGCATTCTATCTGTGCCGGATTACCTGTACTTTGCGCCGACCCCAACTTATTTGGGATAAGGGCAGGCAGATGATGATGCTGATATTTGATATTCTTATCCACAGATGTTATTCAGACAGTATGGCGGAACTCCCTGAGCACGATGAGACTTCAAACGGTGACAAAGTGCGCGCGATATCCCTGGACCTCGTGAAGAGGAGACTCGACCGGGGTCTATACAAGCGGCTCGATCATTTCCAGCAAGACATGTTTGCTGTTTTTGAAAGGTAATTGACTATATTTTAGAATAAGATTTACATGTTACTTATATAGCTTGGCAGAACTACCGATGGGACTTCAAACGGTGACAAAGTGCGCGCGATATCTCTGGACCTAGTTAAGAGGAGACTTGACCGGGGTCTATACAAGCGGCTCGATCATTCCCAGCAAGACATGTTTGCTGTTTTTGAGAGGTATACTGGCATCTTATACAGGGAGTTACAAAAAGGGTATTACAAGCCGAAAAGAGATCAAGGTACTCATAAAACTGTACAACTTTCTCTATGGAAGATGGGTTGAAATATGAAAAAAAAAATTGGGGCCTCCCATAGTAAATCAATCAGCTGATCGGCAATTTTGTATGGGAGGTCCAATTTTTTTATCATCTTTCGACCCATGTTCCATGGGGAAAGTAGTTCAGTTTCATGAGTCCTTTGACCTCCCTTCGTCTTTTTATACCCTTTCTGTTACTCCAGGTAGAATAAGATTTACATGTTACTCAGATAGCTTGGCAGAACTACCGATGAAACTTCAAACGGTGACAAAGTGCGCGCGATATCTCTTGACCTCGTGAAGAGGAGGCTCGACCGGGGTCTATACAAGCGACTCGATCATTTCCAGCAAGACATGTTTGCAGTTTTTGAAAGGTAACTTAGCATCTTATACAGGGAGTAACAAAAGGGGTATTACAAGCCGAAAGGAGTTGAAGGTACTCATCAAACTGAACAACTTTCCCTATGGAACATGGGTCGAAATATGAAGAAAAGAAATTTAGACCTCCCATAGTAAATCAATCAGCTGATCAGCGATTTTGTATAGAAGATCCTTTTTTTATACTTTGACCCGTGTTCCATGGAGAAAGTTGTTCAGTTTCATGAATACCTTCACCTCTTTTCGGCTTGTTACTCGGACAGTTACCCTTTTTGTTACTCCCGGTAGAATAAGTTTAACATGTTACTCCCGAGGCGCGATGAGACTTCAAACGGTGACAAAGTGCGCGCGATATCTCTGGACCTCGTGAAGAGAAGGCTCGACCGGGGTCTATACAAGCGACTCGATCATTTCCAGCAAGACATGTTTGCGGTTTTTGAGAGGTAATTGAGCATGTTTTAGAATAAGATTTACATGTTACTCAGATAGAACTACCGCGATGAGACTTCAAACGGTGACAAAGTGCGCGCGATATCTCTGGACCTAGTGAAGAGGAGATTAGACAGAGGTCTATACAAACGGCTCGATCATTTCCAGCAAGACATGTTTGCCGTTTTTGAGAGGTAACTTAGCATCTTCTAGAATAAGCTTTACATATTACTCAGACATTATGGCCACAAATTAGGGAAACGGAGCGCGAGGCGCCTATACAGATGGCTCACTCAGTACTAGACTAGCGACGATTTTGACGTTTACTAACGAAAACTGGAATCTCAGGGGAAGTCAAGGTAACTAAGACGGTGGTTGACATGAACGTCATATTTATTGGATTTAAAATTGGCTCAGACTCAGAATCATATGAAGTTCTTTGTCAGATTTTGCTGTAGCAACCCTGGCTATGTAATAATTGCACATAGCGAAAATCTGAAATAGGGCCGAGTGAACTTTATGGTGGTGGTATGGAACTAAGTATGGCGGAACTACCGGAACACAATGAGACTTCAAACGGTGACAAAGTGCGCGCGATATCTCTGGACCTCGTGAAGAGGCGACTCGACCGGGGTCTATACAAGCGGCTCGATCATTTCCAGCAAGACATGTTTGCTGTTTTTGAGAGGTAACTTAGCATCTTATAGAATAAGTTTTACATTTTACTCCCGAGGCACGAAGAGACTTCAAACGGTGACAAAGTGCGCGCGATATCTCTGGACCTCGTGAAGAGGCGACTCGACCGGGGTCTATACAAGCGGCTCGATCATTTCCAGCAAGACATGTTTGCTGTTTTTGAGAGGTAATTGAGCATCTTTTAGGATAAGATTTACATGTTACTCCCGAGGCACGGAGAGACTTCAAACAATGACAAAGTGTGACTCGATCATTTCCAGCAAGACATGTTTGCCGTTTTTGAGAGGAGCATCTTATAGAATAAGCTATACATTGTGTTTCGAAACTGTTGACTTCTTAAAATTTATTGTAAAAAAAAAGAAATCCTACTAATATTATAAAGGCGGATGTTTGTGTGTGTGTTTGTTACGACATCACGCAAAAACGGCTGATTAGATTGACATGAAACTTTGCAGAAATATAAAAGGGCATCTGGAATAATACATAGGATACTTTTTACCACGGAAAAATGTCTCATTCCCATCACGTATTTTCCAATATTTTTGAAATAGTTGACGTGACTGAGCCGATTCGCGTTTTAAATGTTTTCACCGTAAACTAACAGCGACATCTCTTGGCGAATAATGCTTTTTTCCCGCGGAATAATAGGTTGCAGCGGGTGAAACCGCTGACGTGCAGCTAGTAATTACATGAAACAATAATTAACAAACAATGGCCTCGATTCTGACGAAACATTCCGTTAGCTCATTCGGAGTCGCTCTGTAACGTGAACAAAAGAATAGATAAAAAATGTTTTCTCTTTGTAACAATGTCTATTTTTATATTTTATGATCCTTTACAGACCACAGTCTGTCGCTTAGCATACACCTTATTCTGAAACGTTTCTTGTATTCCCAGAGCTCGCCGCCTGTCGCGCACCGACAGTCAAATATTCGAAGACTCGGTAGAACTACAATCCTACTACATCCAGCAACGGGATATACTCTGCAAGAACACCTTGCAATCGCCTGCATTGAACTTCACTACGGACGCTCTTAGAACTAGCGTGGAACTAGTGAAGCAATGCAAACTGCTGCAAGAAACAGAGGATGAGGACGAAACTAGGTATGTTTTGAAGTACTATAGAACTTTCTAGGTTTAATAGATACTTGATAGCCTACTACATAGAATGGTGGGTCATACTCTGCAAGAACACCTTGCAATCGCCTGCTCTCAATTTCACTACGGATGCCCTCAGAACTAGCGTGGAACTAGTGAAACAGTGCAAACTGCTGCAAGAAACTAGAGATGGGTAATGGGCTAAAACCCATTCCACCCATTTGGGTTAAAACCGGGTTAAAACCCAAATCACCCCGTTTTAACCCATTATAACCCGTTTTTGTGGGTGAAAATGTTCAATAGTGATAAAAATATAAAATAAGTAAATTAAAACCCTAGGTCTAGTGAAAAATATTCGTGCTAGCTTGTGAAATGAAAACCAAAACCACTCATTCAGCTTAAATACCAACGTGTTAGATTAAAATCGCTTATATTCTAAGAAAACTAGCAAAATGACCTCTACTTTACAATATTTACTGACGAAATGTAAATAGAGCAAAAAAAGTGACTGAGGAGGCACCATCTACATCAGCGAGAATTGTAGCCGAAAAATTAAAAATATTTACGTCAAATTTGCCAAAATTTATAGTTCAAGGTTAATGCTTGAAATGTTGTGTGAAATTATCCTCTTTCTAGTACGTTAGACTCCAAGAAATACGGTACCAAGGAAGATGCCGTAAACTCTACACGAAAACTTCAAAAATAATTCAATAGCAAAAATACCGTTTTGAAACCAAGCAAAATAGCCCTCCGAATTTTCACAAGCTCGAAATATCGCAATTTTTAGGTTCTATGCTCAAAATAGAACAATATGAACACAGAAAAAGTAGTAAACTTTTATAACCTTCAAACAAAAATGGGCAACAAACAAAAAGTAGAAAACGAAATGAGTAGAAACGGTCATGTGGTGAGCCGGCAAAACTATAAGAAAAATCGGCTTTAATGGCGTTTCCTTAGAAATTTATATTATAGATTATAAATTACATTAACTTTTTAATAATATGCTAACAAAATGTAACCGGTTGTAAGGCTATTAATACGATTTTTTTTATGTTCTAGGTACTTTGTCTCTCTATACCTGGGACACTCCAGTAAAATAAACAATAACAAACTTACCGGGGTTGTAGTCCAAGGAAATGATATCCTATTTCTCTATTTCTATTTCATCCTATTGCAGTCCACTGCTGGACGTAGGCCTCCCCCAGGGAACGCCATAAGGCACGATCTCCCGTTTTTGCCATCCAGTCGCTACCAGCCGCCTTTTTTAAGTCATCGGTCCATCTGGCCGGAGGCGTGGCCTCCACTTGAGAACTCGCTTACTCCACCATCCGTCGGTTCTACGACAAATGTGGCCCACTGCCACTTCAGCTTGCTACACTTCCAGACTATGTCCGTCACTTTGGTCTTCTTTCGGATGGCCTCATTCCGGACTTTATCCATTATAGAGATACCAAGCATAGACCTTTCCATAGCTCTCTGAGTGACATGTAGCCGGTGGGCCAGTTTTACTGTCAAGTTCCACGTCTCGGCTCCGCAGGTCATGACTGGTAGGACGCTTTGATCGAACACCTTGGTCTTGAGGCATTGTGGCAAAGATGATTCGAGGATGTGACGCAGCTTTCCAAATGCTACCCAGCCAAGCTGCACTCTTCTGGTGATTTCAGCCTCAAAGTTGTCTCTTTCCATCTGCAAAGTTTGTCCAAGGTACACATATTTCTGAACAACTTTAAGGACTACACCTTCGACGGAGACGGGCTCGGGGATTATGTGTTGATTGAACATGACCTTCGTCTTACCCAAGTTCACCCCAAGTCCAACACGTCTCGAGGCAGAGCTAAGACTAGATAGCATTTTTCGCATGTCCTGCAGCGATTCGGCCACTATGACTATGTCGTCGGCAAAGCGGAGATGCGTGAGATTTTCGGCGTTGACGTTGATGCCCAGTCCATCCCACTCTAGCGTTTTGAAGACATCCTCCAATGCGTTGGTGCAGAGTTTTGGGGATATAACGTCACCCTGTCTTACACCACGGAGCAGTTGGATGGGTCTTGTATTATGGTTTTTTCACTGAACGGACATCGTAGCCATTTGATAAAGGCTTCTAAGCACCTCCACATACCGCCAGTCGACTTGACACCGCTGCGAGGACTCCAAAACAGCCCAGGTTTCGATAGAGTCGAAGGCTTTTTCGTAGTCCACAAAAGCCATACATAGTGGTTGGTTGTACTCCTCTGTCTTCTGTATAACCTGCCTTACAGTATGGATGTGGTCCACGGTACTGAAGCCCTTACGAAACCCGCCCTGTTCTTGATCTTGATTCCAGACGATTCGTGACGACTCTCGAGAACAGCTTATAGACGTGGCTCAGAAGTGTGATCGGCCTATAGTTTTTGAGAAGCGTTTTGTCTCTTTTTTTGAAAAACAATGCCACTAAACCTCTGCTCCACGCCTTCGGGGTTGTCCCATTGGCTATTACAGAGTTGAAAAGTCTTTTCAGCTCCTCGAGGACAGGTTTTCCACCGGCCTTAAGTAGCTCAGAGGCCACTCCGTCTTCCCCGGGAGCCTTCCCATTCTTAAGCTGTCTGAGAGCCGCCCCGATTTAGTCTATATCAACGTCCGGGAGATCTTATGTAAAGTGGCGGGAGAGAGGAGCTTTTGGGTCTGGGGTCGCGTCAGGTGGAGGCTTTTTCGCATGCGAGACATACAGATTTCCATAGAAGTCCTCAATTTCAGCGAGAATCTCTGGAACTGATTTGGCAGTTACACCATTCGAAGTAATTAACTTTGCCAGATGACTCCTTCCCAGTGTCTTGGTAAAAACTTTCGACCCTCGGTTTTTCTCAATCCAAATAAATAAAACAAATCCAAATCAAGCTGAGATATCAGTCCGTTGACACTAGCTTAAAGTCGTCGTAAATAGCAGATAGATCAGTCCAGAGAAAAACAAGGGGTCGTCAAAATAAGTTTAAAATCAAAGTCACAAGCGCACTCAATGAACGAAGGAACATAGAAAAAAGAAAGAGATGACATTATAAAAATATATTCTATCTCTTTTTTGCATGCAACAACTACTTAGCAACAATGTTTTTAAGGATCATTCAGTGGCACGGAGAACAATACATTATTGCTGGAACGATTTCCAATTTACCTGGAAAAGGTACCTCTATTGTTTAAATTTGGCTACCGTAGCTTTATGTACGTAAAATGTATTTTATTTTAGATTTAAAACCCTAAAACAGAAACATTCCACTAATAATAAAATCGCTTACACATTTCTAACTTAACGACTTTACCTACCTACTGAATTGATAAGCTTTTCAAGATCGTGCCCAATATTTACATCTGATATCATGTAATTACTGCATTCTCTATCTGAACATTTCAAATATCCATATCTATTAAAGTTCCGAGTCATAAAACTACCGTGGATTTCATTAACAAGACTATTATAAGCTGGCACGAATATTTTTCAATCGACCTAGAGCTTTACAATATTTATTTTAAATTCAATCTCTATTCAAAATTTTAACCTACAAAAATGGGTTATAATTGGGTTGAAACTGGGTGATTATTGGGTTTTAACCCACTTTTGGATTTTAACCCGGGTCATTACCCATCTCTACAAGAAACAGAAGATGAGGACGAAACTAGGTATGTTTTTGAAGTACTATAGAACTTTCTAGGTGCAATAGTTACTTATAACGTCTTCTATCGTTCCTTTTCTTCTATGAATCAGGTTATAACATCTTCCAACATTCCTTTTCTTCTTAGAATCAGGTTATAACGTCTTCTATCGTTCCTTTTCTTCTTTGAATCAGGTTATGACATCTGTTATCGTTTCTTTTCTTCCATAATTGAGGTTATAATATCTTCTATCTTTCCCCACAGATCAAGCACCGACGACTCGCTCCCCGCGGGCGGCGCGCCACTCACCCAAGCGCAATACGGCAAAGGGGACTTCGTGTACGTCCAACCGGAGAAGGGGAACAAGGAACCGACTATAGTGCAGGTGGAGCGCGTGTGGACCAACAACGAAGGCACTCCCATGATGTACGGCAACGTTTATTATAGGTAAGTTTATTTATTTTTCATTTTGTAATATTGACTTCTATCCATCTAGGGTAATTCTGCCAGTGTCAGTAATATAAGATTCAAGCGTTGCTGCGCTGGACGGACGGTGACTCCAGCAGGAAGATGATAGTGTCTTCTACAGTCGCCAGGGACATCCTCTTGATCCATTCGGAAATGTCTTGTAATCTCTTCAATTGAGATTCTCCATTCAATGTTAACACTTAGGGTACTTCACTGCTTATCCCCTCGTCTGTGGCAAGTCATATATAGGACGCTGTCACGATTTCCCTGTCTGTGGAGGGTCCTATATAGGACGCTGCGGAATTTCCTAAACTGTGGAGTGTCCTATTTTGGTACATTTAAGGCGGCCATTGATTCTTGTTAACCTCAAATGCCGTTACTATTCAAATACCACTTGTAGCACTCTGTAAAAAACTTTTTTTAAGAAAAACGCCTTTATCGTAGAGCTACTTTCGCCGCCCATACAACCTTCATACAAAAAGGTTGTAGAGGGTTGGTGGGGGTTGTTTTTCTTTTGCTGAGAAAAGTTAAATTTTGCTAAAATACTGTATTTTAGAAAGAGGTACGTAATTTAGTTAGGATTAAAATAAAAGTAATGTATATGACATTTTCTGGCCATAATCAGAGAAATAGAGGGAAAACTAAACCACCCCCATTTTTCTCCCTGTCTGTGGCGGAGTCCTATGTAGGACGCCAGAGAGTAGGCTTTTCTAAAATAGGTGGCGCCACGGAAGAGAGGTTATAATACTGTCGAATATAATCATTGAAGTGAGTTTAAAGCTATCAAAACGTAAGCAGTTGTAAATTATAGAGGTGCAATAGTGTTGTCTCTGGCGTTTTGTTACTGACGGACAGGGAGATTGTACCCAAACCCATTACGGGACTTCGTGTTCGTGTGCTATAAGTGAGTTTAATGACGTTTCTACTAATACTTCTTGGGAAAATTTAGCACGGCTGCTAATACTTACCATATGCTTTATTGTTTTGGTTGAATTGCGGCCTCAGGACCAGTTCTACACTTGGACAGTACACTACCACAAGTGGGAGAAAATTATCCCACCTGTACCATGAAAAAGAATTGCGCCCGTTTTACTCGCATTTCGCAAATGCTGAAATATTATTTTAAAATATTCTATCGCTTGTTAGAATAATTTTCTAAATCAATAATGTTGAACATTACAATTTTAGCAAATAATGTAAAATGCGAATTCTTACAGGCCCCATGAAACGTTCCACGTGCGAACCCGCAAGTTCCTCCAACAAGAAGTATTCAAGACGGAGACCCACCGCACCATCCCGCTGGACCAGATCATTGGGCCCTGCCACGTGATGAATGTGAAGGAATACTTCAAGTTCAGACCCCAGGGTAAGGAACAGGTGCTCCAGACCGAGACATATAGACTAGAACCCGCAAGTTCCTGCAGCAAGAAGTATTCAAGACCGAGACCCACCGCACCATCCCGCTGGACCAGATCATTGGGCCCTGCCACGTGATGAATGTGAAGGAATACTTCAAGTTCAGACCCCAGGGTATGCTGAAATTTTTAATTACTATTGACACGATTTCATTTTACCACAAAATAGATGAAATATTACTATTTAAAAGTTGGTAACCAAAAAGCCCCAAATCGCCACTAAAGTACCGTCAAATCAAGGCTTTTATCACTTAACCTAGTCAATACATAAGGGACCACGGATTACTAAAAATGCATGGCAAATTTTAGACTTTAGCAGAGTTTGAAAAAAAATCTAAAGTATGAAACATGCGTAGCTTTTTCTGGTCGTTTTTCAGTCAGAGGCGGGCAACTTGTAGTAGGCGGTTGTAAAACTCCTACACCAGGGTTCATCTCGTCGTTCGGCGATTTAGTGGCCCACTAGAAAAGAAGAAGATAACTTGTCCATTAATTCTGTGCGGATACCGGACAATGATTTTAGAAAAAATATCATGCCGACAATCTTCGGGTTGAATCCGGTCTATCGAGATAATATTTAGATAAATTTTAATAATTTACCTGTGTCCCGACGTTTCAAAATAGTTTCATGTGATGTGATCACGGTTTCACAAAATATTCAACATGATCTATAAATAAAATCTATATTTTAATAAATTACGTTTCTCTCAGGTTTCCTTGACAAAGACGTGTACGTGTGCGAGTCGCGCTACAGCACGCGCAACCGCTGGTTCAAGAAGATCAAAGTCTGGGAGGGCGCCGAGAAAGAGGTCAACCTGATACCGAGAGAAGTGCCTTTGGAACCCAACAGGTAAGTACATATGTAATAGTTATAGAGTATGTATAAGCAAGATATAGAGTTCGCCTAAAGACCATCAACCGCTGGTTCAAGAAGATCAAAGTCTGGGAGGGCGCCGAGAAAGAGGTCAACCTGATACCGAGAGATGTGCCATTGGAACCCAATAGGTACTTATATCAGTACTAGTTATTACCTTAATGTATAAGCAAGCTATAGAGTCAACCGCTGGTTCAAGAAGATCAAAGTCTGGGAGGGCGCCGAGAAAGAGGTCAGCCTGATACCGAGAGAAGTGCCATTGGAACCCAACAGGTATATAACTGTAGCGGATGAATAAACAAACCATAAACGGCGGCCGTTTCTTCCGGTAGTGGCCAATCTTACGAGAATCCATGTTTTTCTTTAAGTTTTTAACATCTGACAACATTTTTCTTCATTTAAACACATAAATACTGCGTTCCCAGCAAAAACATGCTTACCGCAAGATTTTTTTTTGCTTGCATTACCGCGGCGTGTGAGTTTAAGTTAGAGTGGGAGAGAATGACATCCGGCCGTCATTGTGCATTTTGGTTCTTCATACGCGGACAGTATTAGTTATTAAATTACTTACTTTATTAATTGAATTATAACTATTGGAATATCGAATACTGGTCTTAAACAGACTGGAATGTAAATTGCTCCACCTTAAATGGATGATGATTTGAATACCAAACGGTTTTCGTGTAAGGTTTTTGGAAAACTTGCAATATTAAAACTATAAGACATTATAACGGGTTTTCACTCACAGTAGGGATATATCGAGCACTAAAACTATAATGTCTTATAGTTTTAGTGATAATAACCACGGAACCTTAAAATCAAGTGTTACTTGCAATATTTTCCATCGCTGGCAGGGTTTGAATCTGCGACTTTGCCATCTGTCTCTAGCAATTGCGCTACTATTTATTTTTGTATGTTAATAATACAACCTATGGACTTGGGTGAAATAAATAAATTGCATTTATTTTCATAGGACTGTATCGGTGTTCAGAGAAAGAGTGGAAAAGCATAAGGATGAACTAGCCGAGTTGGAGATCTTGGAGAATGTGCAGGAAAAGGAACGACCTGTAAGTGTGTTGAATTTGTTAATTCTTTTTTGAGGACCTGTGTACTTTATGTGCGCCAATTTACATAGCTGTTTTCATTGTATCTACTTCGTTTTCTATCACTGTGTTAATCAAATTTTCATATAATAAAGTCTTTTGCTACCTTTAGTTCTGTTATAGCCTGGTTCACAAAAGAAGGGGACCCGAAATGGCGACATTATTGTTGACATCTAGCTCAAATGTCATGTAATATGAAAAAGACGCAAACAATAATGTTGCCATTTCGGGCCCCCTTCTTTTGTAAACCAGGTTGTATTCCTCTTGTCCTCTGGCATATATATGCCTTCTCTAGACTCGATTCCAATCTACCCTCCTAATAAACCCTATTTTATCTGCAGGACGTAGTGATGTACAACCCGCTCGGCACTGACGACGAAAACACATACTACGAGCAGTACAACACCGTATGTTCTGGCGTTATAAAGACTGGCGACTACGTGTATGTGGTGACGGATGGAGGCAAGCAGGTCATCGCGCAAGTCGACACCATTTGGGAGACTGGCGAGTGAGTTGTAGTCTTCTATTGCCATATTATACATACATACATACTAGGAGCAATACAACACCGTATGTTCTGGCGTTATAAAGACTGGCGACTACGTGTATGTGGTGACGGATGGAGGCAAGCAGGTCATCGCGCAAGTCGACACCATTTGGGAGACTGGCGAGTGAGTTGTAGTCTTCTATTGCCATATTATACATACATACATACTACGAGCAATACAACACCGTTTGTTCTGGCGTTATAAAGACTGGCGACTACGTGTATGTGGTGACGGATGGAGGCAAGCAGGTCATCGCGCAAGTCGACACCATTTGGGAGACTGGCGAGTGAGTTGTAGTCTTCTATTGCCATATTATACATACATACATACTACGAACTATACAACCAAAACATAGAGTTTACAGAAGGTTCACTAGACCCTGTTCAGGATTTTTACATAGCCAGGGCTTCTACTGTCAACAACCTCATAGTAAGTAGTGAGAATATCAAAACAGTAAAATCTGATACTAAAACTCCCTTACCACTCTGGAGTAATAGTGACGTTCCACAGAGAGGACTTTTGGGGCATGAAACTCGATCCAGTGGTTAGCATCAGATGACAGTAGGTGTTCCACTATTGACTGAGTTGTAGTCTTCTATTGTTATTTTACGTACGTACTTAAGTGCCGTCATTCGAATATGCCATATTTGACAGCTTTCAAAATCATGTTATTGCTATGACATAAGGTCTATTTTTCTTTGTTGAGGTTCCTAGCATGGGTTTGCCAGCTGTCAAATATGGCGTATTCAAATGACCGTAGTATAGGAGCAATACAACACAGTTTGTTCTGGCGTTATAAAGACTGGCGACTACGTGTATGTGGTGACGGATGGAGGCAAGCAGGTCATCGCGCAAGTCGACACCATTTGGGAGACTGGCGAGTGAGTTGTAGTCTTCTATTGCCATATTATACATACATACATACTAGGAGCAATACAACACCGTTTGTTCTGGCGTTATAAAGACTGGCGACTACGTGTATGTGGTGACGGATGGAGGCAAGCAGGTCATCGCGCAAGTCGACACCATTTGGGAGACTGGCGAGTGAGTTGTAGTCTTCTATTGCCATATTATACATACATACATACTAGGAGCAATACAACACCGTTTGTTCTGGCGTTATAAAGACTGGCGACTACGTGTATGTGGTGACGGATGGAGGCAAGCAGGTCATCGCGCAAGTCGACACCATTTGGGAGACTGGCGAGTGAGTTGTAGTCTTCTATTGCCATATTATACATACATACCAGGTACAATACAAAAGTTGTATTCTACTGTACTCTTTTTACATACATACTAAGAACAATACAACATCTCAAATTGGGGAAAAAGTGAACAGGCGCATATACAGATGGCTCACTCAGTACTAGCGACGCTCTTGACGCTTACTGGCTCAAAACTGGAATGTCAGGGGAAGCCAAGGTAACTAAGAAGCGGGTTGCTACAAACCAAAAGTTCGCTACTGTCAATTGTTACATAGCCGGGGTTGCTACTCTCAAAAATCTCAATGAAGAAAAATATCAAGACATCAAAATTTGATACAAGAACTATTATTCTTCTTTGAGATTTTTGACGGTAACAACCCTGACTATGTAACAATTGACATTCGCGAAAATCCTAAACGGTGTCGAGTGAATCTTCTGTCTACTATCTATTTGTAGTTGTAGTCTTGTATTGGCATATTATACATACATACATACTAGGAGCAATACAACACCGTTTGTTCTGGCGTTATAAAGACTGGCGACTACGTGTATGTGGTGACGGATGGAGGCAAGCAGGTCATCGCGCAAGTCGACACCATTTGGGAGACTGGCGAGTGAGTTGTAGTCTTCTATTGCCATATTATACATACATACCAGGTACAATACAAAAGTTGAATTCTACTGTAGTCATTTAACATACATACTAATAACAATACAACATCTCAAATTAGGGAAAAAGTGAACAGGGCGCATATACAGATGGCTCACTCAGTACTAGCGACGCTTTTGACGCTTACTGGCTCAAAACTGGCTCAAAACTGGAATGTCAGGGGAAGCCAAGGTAACTAAGAAGCGGGTTGCTTCAAACCAAACGTTCGCGACTGTCAATTATTACATAGCCAGGGTTGCTAATCTCAAAAATCTTAAAGAAGAAGATCAAGACAGCAAAATCCGATACAAGGATGTCATAAGAATATCAAAACAGCAAAATTTTATATAAGAACTATTCTTCTTCTTTGATATTTTTGATAGTAGCAACCTTGACTATGTAACAATTGACATTCGCAAAAATCCTAAACAGTGTCGAGTGAACCTTCTGTCTACTATCTATTTGTGGTTGTAGTCTTCTATTGGCATATTATACATACATACATACTACGAGCAATACAAAAGATGTATGCTACTGTAGTCATTTTACATACATACTAAGAACAATACAACATCACAAAATTAGGGAAATGGCGCGCGGGGCGACTATACAGATGGCTCATTCAGTACTAGCGACGATTTTGAAGCTAACTGGCTTTAACTGTAAATTACTGGAAATCTAACCGGAATCTCAGAGGGAGTGAAGGTAACATGAAGCTAGTTGCCACAAACGTCATATTTCTTGAGTGAAATTTGGCTCAGAATCATATGTCATTCTTGTATCAGATTTGGCTGTTTTGACATTCTTTTTTGAGATTTTTGGCAGTAGCAACCCTGGCAAAAATCCTAAATAGTGTCGAGTGAACCTTCTGTATACTATCTATTTGCAGTTGTAGTCTTGTATTGGCATATTATACATACATACATACTAGGAGCAATACAACACAGTTTGTTCTGGCGTTATAAAGACTGGCGACTACGTGTATGTGGTGACGGATGGAGGCAAGCAGGTCATCGCGCAAGTCGACACCATTTGGGAGACTGGCGAGTGAGTTGTACTCTTCTATTGGCATATTATACATACATACATACATACTACGAACTATACTACACCACAAATTAGAGATACGGCGCCCGGATCTTCTATACAGATGGCTCACTCAATACTAGCGATGATTTTGAAGCTTACTGAAAATAACCGGAATCTCTGAGGAAGTTAAAGTAACTAAGAAGCTGGTTGTCACCAACCAAACGTTCGCGACTGTCAATTGTTACATAGCCAGGGTTGCTACTCCCAAAAATCTCAAAGAAGAAGAATATCAAAACAGCTAAATCTTATACAAGAACTATTCTTCTTCTTTGAGATTTTTGACAGTAGCAACCTTGACTATGTAACAATTGACAGTTGCGAAAATCCCGAATAGGGTCGAATGAACCTTCTGTATACTATCTATTTGCAGTTGTAGTCTTCTATTGTCATATTATACATACATACATACTAGGAGCAATACAACACCGTTTGTTCTGGCGTTATAAAGACTGGCGACTACGTGTATGTGGTGACGGATGGAGGCAAGCAGGTCATCGCGCAAGTCGACACCATTTGGGAGACTGGCGAGTGAGTTGTAGTCTTCTATTGCCATATTATACATACATACCAGGTACAATACAAAAGTTGTATTCTACTGTAGTCATTTTACATACATACTAAGAATAATACAATATCACAAATTAGGGAAAAAGTGAACAGGGCGCATATACAGATGGCTCACTGAGTACTAGCGACGATTTTGACGCTAACTGGAATCTCAGAGGATGATAAGGTAGGTAACTATAGTACCGTCATTCGAATATGCCACATTTGACAACTGTCAAAACCTATACTAGAAAACATGTCAACAAAGAAAAATAGACCTTATGTCATAGTGTTAACATGATTTTGACAGCTGTCAAATATGGCCTATTCGAATGACGAAACTTTATGAAGCTGGTTGCCACAATCGTCATTTTTCTTGGATTAAAAATGTCTCAGAATCATATAACGTTCTTGTATCGTATTTTGCTTTTTTTACATTCTTCTTCATTGAGATTTTCGACAGTAGCAACTTTGACTATGTAACAATTGACAGTCGCGAAAATCCCGAATAGGGTCGAGTGAACCTTCTGTATACTATCTATTTGTGGTTGTAGTCTTCTATTGGCATATTATACATACATACATACTAGGAGCAATACAACACCGTTTGTTCTGGCGTTATAAAGACTGGCGACTACGTGTATGTGGTGACGGATGGAGGCAAGCAGGTCATCGCGCAAGTCGACACCATTTGGGAGACTGGCGAGTGAGTTGTACTCTTCTATTGCCATATTATACATACATACTAGGAACTACACTACACAATAACAAAATAGAGTTTACAGAAGGTTCACTAGACCCTGTTCAGGATTTTTACATAGCCAGGGCTGCTACTGTCAACAATCTCAATGTAAGTAGTAAGAATATCAAAACAGTAAAATCTGATACAAAAGCTCCCTTACTACTCTAGAGTAATAGTGACGTTCCACAGAGAGGACTTTTGGGGCATGGAGCTCAATACAGTGGTTAGCATCAGATGACAGTAGGTGTTCCACTATTGACTGAGTTGTAGTCTTCTATTGTTATTTTACATACATACTAAAGTACCATCATTCGAATAGGCCATATTTGACAGCTTTCAAAATCATGTTATTGCTATGACATAAGGTCTATTTTTCTTTTTTGATATGTTTCCTAGCATGGGTTTGCCAGCTGTCAAACATAGTCTATTCGAATGACCGTACTATAGGATCAATACAACACCGTTTGTTCTGGCGTTATAAAGACTGGCGACTACGTGTATGTGGTGACGGATGGAGGCAAGCAGGTCATCGCGCAAGTCGACACCATTTGGGAGACTGGCGAGTGAGTTGTAGTCTTCTATTGCCATATTATACATACATACCAGGTACAATACAAAAGTTGTATTCTACTGTACTCTTTTTACATACATACTAAGAACAATACAACATCTCAAATTGGGGAAAAAGTGAACAGGCGCATATACAGATGGCTCACTCAGTACTAGCGACGCTCTTGACGCTTACTGGCTCAAAACTGGAATGTCAGGGGAAGCCAAGGTAACTAAGAAGCGGGTTGCTACAAACCAAAAGTTCGCTACTGTCAATTGTTACATAGCCGGGGTTGCTACTCTCAAAAATCTCAATGAAGAAAAATATCAAGACATCAAAATTTGATACAAGAACTATTATTCTTCTTTGAGATTTTTGACGGTAACAACCCTGACTATGTAACAATTGACATTCGCGAAAATCCTAAACGGTGTCGAGTGAATCTTCTGTCTACTATCTATTTGTAGTTGTAGTCTTGTATTGGAATATTATACATACATACATACTAGGAGCAATACAACACCGTATGTTCTGGCGTTATAAAGACTGGCGACTACGTGTATGTGGTGACGGATGGAGGCAAGCAGGTCATCGCGCAAGTCGACACCATTTGGGAGACTGGCGAGTGAGTTGTAGTCTTCTATTGCCATATTATACATACATAAATACTACGAACTATACAACACTGTATCAAGAAATAGAGAATTTACAGAAGGACAGCTCGCCCCTTCTTCCGATCATTAATACTTACATAGAAAGTAGCAACCCTCTAGATTTTTAATATGCCGTACCTGGGTCAAACATACTTAGGTACTTAACTTACATTATATCAAACGTACACTATAGATAACATACTATACGAAAATATTGGCACATGCGAGTCGCAATTTTGCCGCCCGCCCGCACCGAAGGCTGTTGACCCTCGCTGCTAGCTGGTTTGAACCGATTCGAGATTAAAGACGACTTATGAATGTCTCTGTAAGTATAGCGACGTTTCCTTGAAGCTGAGTCTCTGTGGATTGGCGCTAGTCAATACTTATTCTAGTGTCTTCTAATCTACTCTAAGGTTGTAGTCTTGTATTGTATTTTCATATTATACCTACATACATGCTAGGAACAATACAACACCGTTTGTTCTGGCGTTATAAAGACTGGCGACTACGTGTATGTGGTGACGGATGGAGGCAAGCAGGTCATCGCGCAAGTCGACACCATTTGGGAGACTGGCGAGTGAGTTGTACTCTTCTATTGCCATATTATACATACATACATACATTCTACGAACCATACAACACCACAACATAGAGTTTACAGAAGGTTCACTCGACCCTTTTCAGGATTTTTACAGAGCCAGGGCTGCTACTGTCAACAACCTCATAGTAAGTAGTGAGAATATCACAACAGTAAAATCTGATACTAAAACTCCCTTACCACTCTGGAGTAATAGTGACGTTCCACAGAGAGGACTTTTATGGCATGAAGCTCGATCCGGTGGTTAGCATCAGATGACAGCAGGTGTTCCACTATTGACTGAGTTGTAGTCTTCTATTGTTATTTTACATACATACTAAAGTACCGTCATTCGAATAGGCCATATTTAACAGCTTTCAAAATCATGTTATTGCTATGACAAAAGGTCTATTTTTATTTTTTTATATGTTTCCTAGCATGGGTTTGCCAGCTGTCAAACATGGTCTATTCGAATGACCGTACTCTATAGGAGCAATACAACACAGTTTGTTCTGGCGTCATAAAGACTGGCGACTACGTGTATGTGGTGACGGATGGAGGCAAGCAGGTCATCGCGCAAGTCGACACCATTTGGGAGACTGGAGAGTGAGTTTTCTTTTATTTCTGAAGAGGCTAATGGCCTGCATAAAAACAGTGATGTAAAATAAATAAATAAATATCCCTGGACGAGACACACAGCGCCATCTAGCCCCAAACTAAGCAAAGCTTGTACTATGGGAACTAGACAACTGATATAATACTTATATACTTTTTTTTTGTAAATAGATGCATATTATACATAGAAAACACCCAGACTAAACACAAATATGTGAAAATTGACTTTACAAATATTTGTGTCTGGTGGGAATCGAACCCTCGGCGTAGAAGGCAGGTGTACTATCCACTACGCCATCGGGACAGTATATGTCTCAGTCATATCTAGCCCGAACTAGCTAATCCACTCATTTACTGAAAGACTGGTTCATTTTCAACAAAAAGCCCTCTAGATCTTGAGTTTCATCTGACACTCGGCTAAATATCTATGTTTGTTGGATTCCTCGTGATGTCCTGAATCAAGAGCCGGAGTCATCAAAAAATCGTGTGTTGAAGGGGGAGAACGGAAGATTTAAAGATGGCGGAATAACGTTTTTCTTTCTGAAATTGTCAGGTGTTTTTTTTTTATATAGTTAATAGGTAAGCATTTGTACACAATCTCACCTGATGTTAAGTGACGATGCAAACGATGATGGAACATGCTCGCCCAGATAATGCCTATTCACTCTCGCCTTGAAAAGGCCCAGGTTGTAACGTATCAAATCATCAAATGTAAAAGTTTCAAATCGTAGTTTCAGTGTCGTATCAAATGTAATAGTTTAACGAGACAATTTAAAAATCCTTTTAAAATGTCAGAACTGGGGATACGGTGGATCATTTGGTATATTTTTATCTCTGTAAATTTTTGCCCAAATTACCAATCAATACCTTCCTGTAATATAGCATAGTATCTTTCGACTTCTGTCATAGGTGATCCTGATCAAATTAGATATGCTAGAGAGATGTATTGAGAGGTAAAATAAATCTAAATATTTTTGTTTTTTTCAGCAACAAATGCTACTTCCGTGGTCCATTCCTCATCTTCCCAGCCGAAGTGGCCAACATCATCAACAAGGTAAACAACATACTATTGGAATCAGACCAATTTAGATCATTTTAAAGACTTTATTCCATTTCAATTACAGAATATATTTCATTAAACTAAGATTATGAGAACAAAGTTCACGTATCGACTATACAAATGATACATTTTGAAACACGACCTCACGCCACCAAGGCTCAACCAAGACTGCCAGCCAGCCCCACTGCGACGTACGACTCCCTTCCTCTACCGAGTTAAGTGAGCCGCACATCGGCCAATGAGAGTGGCTTTGACGTGATCGGAAGAGTATTGGACCATAGAGTCAATACAACAACTTATTTTAAGACTAAGACCGTCAGTTTTACAGTAAAATTAATAATAGTATGGCCATAATTTTAGGAGGCTAACAGTCGGCCGTCCTGAGGATGGAATGACCTCATTCCAAGTAAATCCTAAGTCCGGCCATTCACCATAAAGTATGTCCACATACGACATTTTACATAAAACATTTATACAATTAAATTGCAAAAAAATATTCAATGGAGAGCAATCAATAAACAGCTATCTTAAATTTAACCCAGATTACATTATCACTTAAATATTTCATTTAACAATAATACCGCTTAAATTATTTCAATGATAACATTTGTCACTTAAATATTGCATTTAACAATAGTACCGCTTAAATTATTTCAATGATAACATTTGTCACTTAAATATTTCATTTAACAATAGTACCGCTTAAATTATTTCAGTGATAACATTTGTCACTTAAATATTTCATTTAACAATAGTACCGCTTAAATTATTTCAATGATATAATTTGTCACTTAAATATTTCATTTAACAATCGTACCGCTTAAATTATTTAAATGATTACATTTGTCACTTAAATATTTCATTTAACAATAATATCGCTTAAATTAGTTCATTATAGGTATATCACTTAAAAACTGTTCAATAATAACTTTATAGAAAACCCAAAAATTTCACCCCGTTTATGTCATTTAATTATATTACTTTTTACATAAATACATTAAAATTATCTTTTAAGAGCTTTCTAATAGTTAATTCTTTAACATAATAATAGCTAGACATTTTTCAGTAAGTAAAGCAAGTATGGACGTTAAATTATGTCATCAACAAATGCATATAATTTTAAAAGTGCGCCTTCACGACATTACTTTAAAATCTATATATTCAATTAGTGACACAAAACAATCCTTTAAATTAATCAAGTAAAATTAAATTGAAGTTAATGTTGTTGTAGGGAATATTCTTATAATAAAGTAATTACAAAGCAATTAATTATAATTAATTAAATTATAATACCCAATGAAAATTATGATAATTTTCACTTTAGGTCATATTGAATTTACAAATTTGAAAGTCATTTTAACTGGTGACTAAGAGAATTAATAATAAATTTAACTCTCACGCTCAGGTAGGTATGATTTTTTCACATCATCGATTTTGTAAATTAAGTTTAAAAATTAATAGTTTAAAAAACACTAAAATACACGCTTTTAAAGGTGCACGTAAAAGTCAAAAATAAATTACGGATCCTTCAAGTTGTCTCTATTATTTCTGGGCTGAAGTGTAAACTATGTGCTTTTAATTATAATATTTGATTGTAAAAGCGTGGGGCGCTGGAACAGGTTTTTTTTATATACCTTGTTGAGATATCAAGTTAAGTTGTTCCAGCACCCCACGCTTTTACAATCAAATATTATAATTAAAAGCACATAGTTTACACTTCAGCCCAGAAATAATAGAGACAACTTGAAGGATCCGTAATTTATTTTTGACTTTTACGTGCACCTTTAAAAGCGTGTATTTTAGTGTTTTTTAAACTATTAATTTATTTTATACTTTTTAGTCTTTGCTAATGGAATATTTTAGATAGACGAAAGAGCATGCATCCTCACCATCTCCGTCAGTGATGTCTTACCTGTCAGCTTAGAACAATCTAGCTCTTCAATCTGTAAACCACTAAGTGGTTTTAGTTTAGGTACTCGATTGAACACCACATATGCCTGTCCATCCGCAAAAGTACTGGACCAGCCCAAGAAGTACAGCCTTGTATCTTAAGCACGGTAGATGCACGACTTAAAATCACCACCGTACCGTAGCTGTACTTGGCCGGGGATTGGATGCCCATAGGTTGAATTAGGTGTTCGCCGTCTTTACCGAAATGAATTTTGAGGGCCGGGATGTCATTTTCGTACATTTGGTCGTGTCCAAAGTGTGGCCAGACGATGACCGTGCGTGATAAAACCGATACTCCATTCACGAACCCATTTCTCTACGTTTATATTGGAACGCAACATGACTTCAGCTCCTTTGAAATTTTTTAATATACTCGATAGTCCACCCATTTTGTTTATATCGCTGGGAACGATAGACTCCAACGAATTATTTCCAAGGTTACGAGTCGCATCTATAAGTTGGTTTTGAGCCTTTATATTGTACGTTAGAGTACCTTTTCTTTCGTAAAATTCAAGAACTTTATTGTTATGCTTCTCTACTTGGGCGTTTCTTGGAAAGATACGCAGTACTATTTCAACCGCAAACTCACCGGGAGCATTTGATGAAACCTTCGTCTGCAATAATGCAAGATGCTCGCTGTTCCACTCTCAAGGCGTTCAAAATGTCAGTGAACATCGTGTCTCCTCCCTCGCTGGCGCATTTTTTGTCTCAGTTCGTCTTATGTAAAATGCCGCCATAAATGAGTTGCTGGTCACATGTGGTCCGGCTGTTGAAACAGCTATTTTCCACGCACTGGTGGAAGCTGCGTGAAGTCGTCAAAGAGCATTACATTTATGTATGCCGCCAAAGGGTTCATCGGAGTTCTTAAGCTGGCGTAATCGAGCGCCTATCATGATCAACATTTCATATGGAACCATAGATATATCGTCCACGAACAAAAACTCTACATTTTGCCTTTGTTGATGCATAATTCAAGTAATTGCCAGTGAGTTAAGGCATGATCACTAAGACACCATCTCTTTGAACGGGTAATTTGAGCAGGATATGCAATGTAGAGCCACCTACTAGTAGTGCTGCAACTCCAGTCAGAGCGTCAATCTTTGTAACCTGCTTCTCGTAACATCTGTCCAAATCATCAGACCTTGAAACCTAATCGTGGTCAAGCCGGGTCATTACAAGACCTATTTAAGAAGCCCACGCACAGCTATGATACGATTCATCATGGAATGCAAGTGCCTATCTTCCGGCTTCATCATCAGACCTTGAAACCTAATCATGACCAACGTTCATTACAAGACCTTTCTAAGAAGTCCAGACATGGCTTTGATGTGATCATTTATCATGGAGTTCCAGTTAATATCTTCCAGATCCATCATCAGATCAGCTCGACAGTACCATAATTATGTATTCAGACCTTGAAACCTAATCGTGGTCAAACTCCATTACAAGACCTATGTAACAAGTCCAAACACGGCTATGATACGATATTTCATCATGGAATGCTAGTGCCTATCTTCCTGCTTCATCATCAGACCTTGAAACCTATTTGTGGTCAAATTTCATAACAAGACCTATGTAACAAGTCTAAACACGGCTATGATACGATATTTCATCATGGAATGCTAGTGCCTAATCTTCCAGCTTCATCATCAGACCTTGAAACCTAATTGTGGTCAAATTTCATAATAAGACCTATGTGACAAGTCCAAACACGGCTATGATACGATATTTCATCATGGAATGCTAGTGCCTATCTTCCGGCTGCATTATCAGACATTGGAACCTAATCATGGTCAATGTTCATTAGAAGACCTTTCTAACAAGTCCAAACACGGCTGTGATACGATCATCCATCTTTAAGTTCCAGTTCATATCTTCCGGCTCCATCATCAGATCAGCTCGATAGTACCATATTATTGTATTTAGACCTTCATACCTAATCATGGTCAACGTTCTTTACAAGACCATTCTAACAAGTCCAAACACGGCAATGATACGAGAATCCATCATGAAGTTCCAGTGCCTATCTTCCGGCTCCATCATCAGACCTTGAAACCTAATCATGGTCAATGTTCATTACAAGACCTTTCTAACAAGTCCAAACACGGCTGTGATACGATCATCCATCTTGAAGTTCCAGTTCATACTTATCTTCCGATTCCATCATCAGATCAGCTCGACAGTACCATTTTATTGTATTCGGACCTTCACACCTAATTTTGGCCAAATTTCATTACAAGACCATTCTAACAAGTCCAAACACGGCTATGATACGATATTTCATCATGGAATGCTAGTGCCTATCTTCCGGCTCCATCATCAGACCTTGAAACCTAATCATGGTCAACGTTCATTACAAGACCTTTCTAACAAGTCCAAACACGGCTATGATACGATCATCCATCATGAAGTTCTAGTTCATATCTTCCGGCTCCATCATCAGATCAGCTCGACAGTACCATATTATTGTATTGTCATCAAAGTCACATACGACTGCCAAATTTCATAACGCTACGACCTTTGGAAGTTGGTTGAATTCGTTTTCTTAGATTTGTTTACATAGTTACATACTTACATACAAGTCGACCTAATAAAAGCGTGTTAAAAATAGAAAACTATACAAGGGTAATATAAAGTATGTCAATCAACGTAATTCGTAAAAGACGAATCGGGGTTCTTCTTCTTCTAATCGGAGTTAATTGTGTAAGAACAAGTAAAAGCTCTAGAAATGTGAAATCAACCAGAATAAAATAAAAATATGAATACAAAACAAATTAAATTAAAAATTTGTTAACTGAGTAAGAACAAAATAAGTCATCCATCATTCTATTCTAGAATCCAAAGATTTAAAAATCTAATCAACCGGGAATTGAACCCGTGATTCCTGAACTTCTATTGATATTTGAACGACACATAACATTCAACAATTTCTTGTAAAATTACATCATACATTGTTAGCCTCGCGCCTCGCGCCTCGGCCTATTCCTGTCATTTTAAACGTATTTCAAAATAAAACCTAGGTAGTAATAAATTAAGTTAAAACAAGTAATATTGATCACTCTTCTGGCCAGTGATTCGTTCATCTTGAATGCTTCGTTATACGTAGGTGTTCCTCACGTACCAACAACTCGTTCACAAATGCATGGCCGTAATATGATAATAAGTTGTGACTCACCCCAATGATGACCACTGGCCTATTATAATCATTCAAAGCACCCCAATGATGACAGCGGCCTCATATAATCATTTCAAGCACCCCAATGGTTACAACGGCCTCATATAATCATTTCAAGCACCCCAATGGTGACAACGGCCTCTTATAAACATTTAAAGCACCCCAATGGTGATAACGGCCTCATATAATCATTTCAAGCACCCCAATGGTGAAAACGGCCTCATATAATCATTTCAAGCACCCCAATGGTGACAACGGCCTCTTATAAACATTTAAAGCACCCCAATGGTGATAACGGCCTCTTATAATCATTTAAAGCACCCCAATGGTGACATCGACCTTTTTACTCACAGGCTGCTAAATCATAAGCCTCAGAACAGAACCAATTGCACGCCTGGAGCATGGCGTGGATATGTCTTGGAGCCATCCGCAGCATACACTTGCCCATCGACACTTTTGGCATTGCGACTTTAGGTATCTACAAATTCTAAAGAAACACCAAGGTTAAAAAAACTGCACTCCACATATATTTCTTTACTAACCTCCCTAGTGGTAAAGAGTCCGACCAAATAACAAGATTTCTATCGGCTATTCCCTTTAAAAACCAAATCTCACGCTGCATTTATTAAGACTAACTCGAATAATGTCAAAACGATGAAACCTGTGTATAAAATTCTAGCGAATACTAAAATTGTACAGAAAATACGAATAGATACGGGAAAAAACTCGCTTACCGGCAAACTGTAGCACGATAATCACGAAAAGGAGTCACGAATTTTATTAAAGAAGATATCATTATTTTGCAAGTTATCAAAAATTGGGTAGAATCGTCTCACGACAAATCCGCATAGGATCTAACAACCCATAAAAATAAATAAACGTCTGTCAAAATTATGTAAGTCTGGTGTGTTATATCTATATCTTTCATTAATTGTACTTTATATAAATTATGGAATTACGTATATAAAAATTAATATTTTGTGAATCTATGATTTTATGAATTGATTCTTACCTACATGTTAGCACAATTTTTGTAAGTGTTTAGCGTAAAACACTAATTTAGGTATCATAGCTAGCAATAATTTAATGGTGAATCTGTATTTTTTTTTATATAAATATATCAAAATTACTTTAACGTTTTATAGTTTCCACCCAAATTATGATTAGTTAACGCACTTAAGTAAAAAGAACGATTAATTTTAATTATCAAATCGTCAGAGTTGCCTCTAAATCAGAATCCGTTATCATATAAAAATATTAAAATCGTCATCGTCGCTTCATTGCAGTCTGAAATCACGTCATCGTCAATTTGCAGAGTTATCGTGAGCGTACTGCGTTCCCTGCTAGATATCGTCTTCTCGTTTGAATTTCTTTATTCTTTTGCTACACCTACATAGAATCTTCTTAGTCACCATAGCAAGGGGAAAGGTATAATTTATACCTACTTGATTGCAATAAAATGAACCGATTATTACAGGGGAGACAAAATAAGGTACTAGGCTCTTCTCTGCAAAGAGCTGCACCCTGTCGCCGAATCTTTCATGCCCTAATCATAGGCTGTCCCAACATCACAAACAAAAATTCCTGCGCCATGTTGGCAAAGAACATATAAACTGATACAATCCACGAAATAAGGAACAGAGGAGAAGGTATGGCTTCAAACACAGACAAGACCTCGAAAGCTACCGAACTGTTTCGCCTCGAGATAAGAGAGAATACAGAACCGACTTCTGACCTTCACTATTTGGAGAGGCATTCTATTTACTAGAAGACGAGGAAGGAATACTGTCCAATAGCCTAGTATTGTCGAAACAAATTCCAACTTACAGCGGTTATCTAGCTCTTAGCAACGTACTACCATCGCCACTTTTAACACCTTCAGAAACACTAAAATGAAACTTAGAATTGAAACGAATAAAACCTTACCTTTACGAGTGTAATCATTTGAGTACATATTCGGTATTATGTTGGGATTATGACTCATCAGTGTTTCGCTAGTCTTCAGAAGGTAGTACATACCTAATACAAAATTAATTTGATGCCGCTTTGACGATATTAATATAATGTTGTACAAATACCTCTACGATTAACACATAGATGCTATTAAAAATTTACTATATATGTACATAGTATACGTTGTGGTTATTATGCATATAATTTTACAATATTACATATTCACCACATTCGTACTTGCTGTGACTTGTTGTTTCTATTAACTACTACGTACCTCTATAAGACAGAAACGCTACCCATGTAGGGATGTGATAGGTCTTCAAATAGTCATAGACCGTTTATACTCACAAACTCACTCACTGTGTTGTATAGGCCCGTCGATATGTAGCTGTCTCTAGGACATCCAAGGGCAGCTGATGAGTTTTGTATGTATTGCCCTCATGACCGCTTATTTTTATGAATACTTACATAAGTCTGCATCTGTTCCAAGATTCAAGTTCCAGTAGCTTCAGCAAACTTTTTAATTGTCAGTGTAATTTAATATACTAACCTTTGTTTGAAAATGTTGTGATAATCCTAGGTCATCAATAGATGGCGCTAGTAAACACGTTTCATAAAACTAAATTGCAAAGTTGACCAAGAGAATACGAAGTGGGGGTATTCACAAAATAATTGTATATTTGTTTCGGTTCGCGGTTATGTACGCGATATTCAATTTCGTAATTTTAAAAATCTTATGTGTGTGAAGTGAAGTGATAATTTTTTTGTAATATCTTCTATGTCATAGTTTCACGCAGTGAGTCGATGATGATCTAGGTATGTTTCCAGTTAGAATATTTCATTTTGTTTTCTTAGGACAATAGTAAGTAACATACCTACAGTTATGTGTTAATTTCAGTTCAACGAAACTTTCTTTACTATGAATAGTTTTTTATTTTAATATATCTAATTAGTAGGTACATAAAATATCGTTTACTTACGGCCGTACAATATTGATCGTATAGCTGCAGAACTTGACATATTTACCTCTCAGGTATAGGTAACATTTTTGAAAAGCGTTCGCTAAATGAATTTGCTTTTGTCATTTATTTATCTTACAATCGATAAGTGATATTACGTACATAGATTCTTGACTTGATGTATTAACCTATAGTTCTTTATTCTCATCTTTTCGTAATCACTACAATAGTAATCGCTACAGCATATGTCCTACTTACAAATAATGACACTATTGAACATCATTGGCACTTGACAAAACCAATTGTATAGAGTAACGCGTCCTCATTGATGTCGTAGTCATAGTCGTCGATTGATTCAGGTAGGTACCTAATTAACTACCTATCTACTCGCACGCGAATAAATGACAAGAGCTAACTTTTGCGTTAGGTATATTCTTCAGAATATGCACAGAAATTTAATTGCAGGATACTTCATTTCATAGTCAGGGTCAGATTTTACCTAACTACATTTTTAGAAACGTTAAAAGATAAATTTACTTTGATAAGAGATTTGGCTTGGATAATCATATTTGTTACGATAACTATCTTCGGTATCAAAACAAATTAAGAGCAATATAATTCTTGGACAGATCTAGTGTTAAAATCATAGGTAGATTTTGATGATGAATAATAAAGTAGGTACTTACACCAATAGGGAGTTTATACCTACAAAGTATTATTATATTCGGTTTATTGTAAAAAAAGAATATGTCTATGCTGATGTCTATACTACATGTAGGTTATCCAGTATTGCACAGTCGTAAACGAAAAATTGAGTGTTAATTTATTGATGAGTTTTGTTCTACCTCTTTAACAATTATCTATACTTACCAATTGTTTAATAACAACGTACCTAATAATATAAACGTAAATAATTTGTTTACGTTGCATGGATTGATATTGCAACGCAATCTGAAAACCTAGTTCAGTTATTTACAGTAGGCATATATAGGCGTGAGGGTTTTACTTTTACTGCATAGGTAAAACTAAGTATTCGCATTTCCTAGTAAACTTAAAACAATTACTGCTAATTTATTAGAAGGTATTAGGGATTATGAAAGAAACACGACTGTATTATTATTGCAGATCAACTTACAAAAATAAAGTTTTTGTTTTTTGATTTATACCTAACATGAAAATACCTAAATGTGACAAGGATGTTCGTCTTTCCATGGGTCTGTTTGCTACGCAATCTTAACACAAGAGCAAGCTATGTTCTTTCTTTTCGCTTGTATTTGTTTAGACTAAATTTTTGGAAGGATTTGCCGTCGTGCCAGTAAGTGCATATTACAAGAAAACTTCGCAACTGTAAAAGCTTTATATTCCTTTATGTTTAACAATGAATTTATTAAATGGACTATAGTGAGCCGCTCTCTGATTGCTGGTATTCCATACACCTGTGTGAATGTTCTCTAGAATGCCTAGATAGTTAGTTAGGTCAGTATCTTTTATTAAAGAAACACTCACTAACAAAAATACTTATTTGTTTAATCAGAAGCTTGGATAAATACTATACGATAAAATTGAATTGTATTATAAAACATATCGGTATTTATTCCTACTGCCAATTATTTCTTGTTCTACTATTTGGCTTGAAAACAAAGTACCGATATCGGTCCCTTCTTACGGATATTATAATTTGGCACGGATTTAGAGGGTGTTATAATTGTTATCGTAAGGATAAAATAAATAAAACTATGATGAACGGAAAGTTATCTCGAAATGAAATAAACTATCTATAAATAAGTATTAGGTACTGGCTCGATCTATACAACTTTTGAGACAATTAGAATAAGTTCCATATGTGCCCCTAGGCATGATTAATGTAATGTAGTGTAAAGTACTTCACCTATAAGAAGGCTTAATATAACGTAGTGAATGCAAAGCAAAGCAGTTTTGTTGGCGAATTTATTCGTAGCCTGTCTTTATATTTGACTATTAAGAGCAGTATACCCTAAATCGTTATTCGTTCTAGAAGCTGCATGTTTAGAAAATGAATAGGTACAAAGCAAAGATCGATATTTTTACTTTTCAAAGATCATAAAAAGTAGTAGTCTACATCTACACTTCTACACTAATCTACACTAATATAATAAAGAGGAAAACTTTGTTTTTTTGTTTGTTTGTTTGTTTGTATGTAATCGATAAACTCCGAAACTACTAGACCGATTTCCAAAATTCTTTCACTATTAGAAAGCTACAACATCCCTGAGTAACATAGGCTACTTTTTACCACGGGAAAATTCCTCATTCCTACGGGAAAACGGTTACCAGCAGGAAAACGGGGAAATAAAGCAGATATTATCCAAATTAGCCAAACCGCTTTACCGCTGTCGATCCTCGCGAATTTTGGAACTGATATTACTATCATATAAAAGACGGACATGGTCAGCCCTCGAGGATCTGGAGTACCTGATGAAGACCACCAGCATCCCATATAAGCTATAAGAGATACGGTCATGGCTTCATAGAAAAAGTTGTTCACCATGACGGGCCGCTTCTGCTGGCACATGGTCATCGAGGATCTGGAGTACCTGATGAAGACCACCAGCATCCCATCTAAACTATAAGAGATACAGCCATGGCTTCATAGAAAAAGTTGTGCAGCATGGCAGGCTGCTTCTGCTGGCAGAGGATCTGGCTGGAGTACCCGATGTAGACCACCAGTACCCCATATTAACTATAAGAGATACAGTAATGGCTTCAAAGTAAAAGTTATTCAGCATTACGGGCCGCTTTTGCTCGCACATTGTCACGAGGGTCTGGAGTACCTGATGTAGACCACCAGCACCCCATCTAAACTTTATTAGACTCGGTAATGGCTTCAAAGTTAAAGTTATTCAGCATGACGGGCCGCTTCTACTGGCACATGGTCACGAGAGTCTGGAGTGTCTGATGTAGACCACCAGCATCCCATCAAAACTATAAGAGATACGGTAATGGCTTCAAAGTTAAAGTTATTCAGCATGACGGGCCGCTTCTACTGGCACATGGTCACGAGAGTCTGGAGTGTCTGATGTAGACCACCAGCATCCCATCAAAACTATAAGAGATACGGTAATGGCTTCAAAGTTAAAGTTATTCGCCATGACAGGCCGCCTCTGCTGGCACATGGTCATGATGAGTAACTTCTGCTAGAATGGATTAATGGACTTTTTACTACGGGCAAAGATCCCATTTCTACGGGAAAACAGGTAAATAGCAGCGAGTGAAACCGCTGGGCGGGCCGCTAGTAGTTTATAACTTGATTACAGCCTTCTGCGCGTTTAATTTCCATAACAGTGTAACAATAGGCAGTTTCTCTAATAGGTGTGTGTAGGTACAGTATTTTCGATAAAAAATATATATTGAAGATCACTATTAAAAGGTTCTAAATTGACTTTAAAAAATAAGGATTAGTACTCACTGGATTCTGTGGATTTTCCCGGCACTTCAACATTTCACTATTAAGCCTTTACAAGCACACTGCAATCCTTGTGGTTTTTCCTGTTGTAAGCACTTACCATAAAATTGGTCACTATAAACTAAGACAGATTAAGAAATGATAACTTTTGAATTAGTCGTCACGTGAAAACAAAAATCTTGAGATTGAACTACTTGTGGGCTGTACCACTTCTGATTTATTAGAATCAGACCAATTTAGATCATTTTAAAGACTTTATTCCATTTCAATTACAGAATATATTTCATTAAACTAAGATTATGAGAACAAAGTTCACGTATCGACTATACAAATGATACATTTTGAAACACGACCTCACGCCACCAAGGCTCAACCAAGACTGCCAGCCAGCCCCACTGCGACGTACGACTCCCTTCCTCTACCGAGTTAAGTGAGCCGCACATCGGCCAATGAGAGTGGCTTTGACGTGATCGGAAGAGTATTGGACCATAGAGTCAATACAACAACTTATTTTAAGACTAAGACCGTCAGTTTTACAGTAAAATTAATAATAGTATGGCCATAATTTTAGGAGGCTAACAATACTTTTAAATCAACATTTTTGTTTTCGTTCTATCGATGTACCTCCATAGATACCCATGTAAGGGATACACTTATACTGGTTAATTTGATTGAAGTGTTATTGCTGTGTGGTGCCGGCTTAGAATAGCATCACCCCAAGTCTTTCCTGTGGGTGTCGTAAGAAGCGACCAAAGAATTTTGAGAGTTGATGTGTATTGCAATTTTAGGCGTCCAGACTGACAACCTGTCTCAGAATGTCTTTCAAATCTTTGTCAGATTGATGTAAATGGCCGTTATTTACAGCCATTTTACGCTGTGCCTACCCTGCAAGGGACACAGGCGTGATGTCTGTATGTTGTTTAAACAACATATTATCACATTCAAACTTGATAATATTATTATGAATTATGAAGAACTATAAGTATGATATTATTTTTTGCAGCCGTTCTACAAACAAGAAGTGCTCCTTACGACAATGCACGACACCAGTCCACTAGTGGGCATCGTTGGGAAGTGCGCCGTGTTGGATTACGACGACTATCTCAAGTGTAAGCTATTCTAATTGTATCTCTGTTTAAAAATACAGTATTATTGTTGTTTATTTATTTAATCGTATGGCGTATTGTACAGTGAGTCGCTATCTTAATTCTAACTTAATGACTACAAACGAATATCTAAATTCTTCGCCCATTGGGCTGCGTTTTCATCAGGGAAGAGCAAGTCCAGGGAGTCTCCAGGGTATTTTCTCTTAGGGCAGTCGTAGATGATGTGGTTTATCGTTTGTACTGGCGCACCACAATCGCAAGCTGGGGAATCCCGCCAACCACACTTAAACATAAAGTCACCACAAAGCCCATGCTCCGTGCGCAGTCTATTCAACTGGCACCAATCCTTTCTGGAGGCTGTAAAGCCACTGGGTTTTTGCGTGGGGTCATGGTTTGATAATGTAGCCCTCGGTGGATTTGAATGCCAATCCTCTTTCCAGATGGTCTTTGGGTCAAATGGTTTCAGCATCAGGTTGTTTGCCGTTTGGTAGGGCGGATGCCGAGACGTCAAGCGATGACGAGGAGGGTTCATGAATTCCTGGTGAGCAGGAAGATTTGGATGAGTAGCGATCTTTTCTGCTTCATTCATCAGGGCTTGCTGCCTTCGGATATTTGGCGGGAGAATGTGGCTTAAAGTTGGTAGCCACTGGAGGGTGGTGGACTGTATAGTACCAGAAATACACCGCATGGTCTTTCGTAGCTGTACGTCAACTTTATCTGTATGGGCACTGTTAAGCCATACGGGAGCGCAATATTCCCCCGCGGAGTACACGAGGCTGAGCCCCGTTGTTCGCAGGACATCCGCATCAGCACCCCAAGAGGTGCTTGTGAGTTTGTGCAGGATGTTGTTACGAGTAACCAGCTTCTTGCTCAATTTTCCGAGGTGAGGACCATAAGTTAGTGAGCGGTCGAGGGTGACGCCGAGGTACTTTGGTTGCGGGTTGTAGGCCAGATCACTTCCGTCAAAACAGATTTTTGGCCTATATGAAGCCATTTGATTATGAAAGTGGAAGGTCGATGCTTCGGTTTTACTGGCATTTGGTAATAGCCTCTTTGAAGTAGGTGTTCAGCAGCTGTAAGTCTTTGGTGAGTTGAACTTCTGAGGCCGCGAATGCGTTGTGCTGGTGCGTAAAGGCGATGTCGTCGGCATATACAAATTTCCTGGATACTGTTTCCGGCAGGTCATGTGTATAGAGATTAAAAAGCAGGGGTGCCAGTGTCGAGCCTTGGGGGAGACCATTTTGGAGCGTTCTGACACGACTTTTCTTATCCCCAAGGTGAACCACAAATTCTCGATTACAGAGCATATTGTCTATTAGGCTCGTTATCCGCCGGCAGGGCACAGCATTCATAAGTTTGAAGACTAGCCCATGTCGCCACGCCGTATCATAAGCTGCGCTCAGATCGACGAATACAGCAACAGTTTTCATTTGTTTCTGGAATCCTGCTTCTATATGTGTAGTTAACGACAGCACTTGATCTGTGCAATTCCGACCGCTTCTGAAGCCCGCTTGCTCCACAGGAACAACACCGTCGATTAATGGGGTGATTCTATTTGCTAACAGCTTTTCAAGAAGCTTGTACATGGAGCTGAGCAGAGCGATTGGTCTGTAGCTTTTCGCGTCGTTCGCATTATTGTTGTAAAAGTACTGAACTACAAAATTTGGGCTATTCGAAAGACCAACATTATTAAAATACCTCACATCTCCGAGGCTGGGCGCCTTCGTTTTGAAGGTCAAAATTTTTAGTCAACTAGAAAACTTCATGAGCACTTATTTACCACTTTAAACGTCAAACTCATAAAACTTTACAATGATTATAGAAAAGTTTGAATTGAAAAAGGATTTCGGATGTGTCTTTTTCTTGTAATTGGTCGAGAATGTTTCGAAATATGCTAATGTTAAGCTTTTTATCTACACTCAGTTCGTAATATTCGTTTTACAGAATCGAAAGTACGAACATAATGAACTGCATTACGAATATACAGCCTTTAAAAAAAAACTTTCATACCACTGGCAGCTACATAAAGTAACTCGATTTCTAGTATTTGAAAAAAAATTAAACGAATTGACCCGCGTACCAAATTGTAATCTGTTCCAATTTGACACTGGCCATCAGTAAGTCGAATGAAAAAAAAAACAAGTGTCACCCGCGGCGGAACGACACTTGAAATTATGAGGACTTATTTATTATTAAATCTTTGCTTCAAATAATTTTTCGAATTAAAATTCACCGATAAATGCTATTTAATTTTAAAAGTTGTTCAGTTTTTATGAGCCTCCATTTTAACGTTTAGTTAAAAAGTTACTTATGTATAAAAGTCGTTCAGTTGGTGGTTCAGTAGATAGGCTTGCAATCGCCATAGTGCAGTGCGGAGGTTTGAATTATTTTTCATAGTTTTTCTTGTAGAGTGTAGATAAAATAGTGTATGCAACTGCAAATAATTAGGCTTTAGAATGCTCGTGTCAAACTATTATCACACTCGGCTGCGCCTCGTGTGATAAACAGACACTCTCATCCTAAAGCCTCTCATTATTAGGCAGTTGCATAAACTACTATTTTGGCTCGTTTAGACCTGGTGTCTTCAACAAAAAGCTTTGGTCTTTTACCCAATTCTGGTCGACTTTGTTTATAATTTTTTCTAAGCGTTGTGAATATAATTACTTATTATCATTTCCACGCCAATTTAGATTTATGGCATCCTGCTGCCAAAAAGCTGATATGCTTATAAATGGATGGATTTTCTGATTATATCTGTCTCTTTCTACCCCAGGTCGTCCGACAGAGATAGCGGAAGGAGATTGCTACCTGTGCGAGTGTGTGTACGACGAGTCGAACAGAATCGCGCGCAAACTCAAGTCGGGGCTGAGGAAGTTCGAGCATACTAAGGACGTTACTGTAGATGAGGTATGAATGTCCAGGCAAGGCTCACAGCCTCGCGTGCACACCATTTGTTGTTTTGTTTAAATCGAATCGACGCGCGGATCGAGAAGTAGGTAGGAATAGGAGACTCCCTCGCGACCACGGACTGTGCAACCAGTTCGAAACGTAGAGGAAAAAGGTAAATGTTCGCATGTTTACCTACTTCTTGATCCGCGCGTCGACCCAATGAAAACAAAAAAATAATGTGTACGGGCACTTCTACAGCTATGGTGAAATTTTCTCAACTCCGTGAACAATTTTTTTTATCACCTTTCCTGGTGTAAACAAGACTGAAAAATTGCCAAAAAATGTGTTTGATGAAATGGTGCTAATTTGCCACTAATTGCTTTACGAGAATCAGATTTACAATTTTTATGGTCACGGAGTTGAGAAAATTGGTCACGGAGTTGAGAATTTTCGAAATTTGTTATTTTTTTCAGGGTTTTCACATGAATATGAAGTAAAAAAAATATTTAAAATATAGAAAAGGAACCAAAAAATTAAGCCAAGTTACAAATAGCACATTTGCAAACACTTATTTAATTGTTTTAGCTGTTTTTTTAATTTAAAGTAGATTATGTAATATCGTGAAGTTAACTGTCAGAAAACGGCAAATGTATATTCCAGTGCATTATTATACTATATAAACCGTTGTTAGAATATCAAGTGCTAAAAAAACTTTAATTAGGTTTTAAAGTCTCAACTCCGTGTGCAATTTTCTCAACTCCGGATACAAAATGTACACGGAGTTGAGGTTACGGAGTTGAGAAAATGTTGTACTATCAGGAAAATCTCATTTTCTTTTTAACTTGAGACAAACGTATTAAGACCTCTGTACATATATTCAGGCGAACTATATTTAGGCAAAGAATAAACTCATAAACATAAATAGTTTAGAAAATATTGACGATCCGGAGTTGAGAAAACACCCTGCACCAAAAATCGGCACCATATTCAACCTAGTGAAAATCGTAAAAATCTGTAAATTTACACAATTTTACTCAATTAGACCTCATGGGAACAATGCCTAGTTTACGTGAATCTATTGACAACATGCAAATTGTAAATATTTCATGAAATATTCAAATTAATATTAAAAACACCGAAAAAAGCTAACGCGTGGGACAAATTTTTGAATATCTGAAAGGATATCCAAATATACATTTATTGAAATTTTCATGAGCTACACCTTTTCACTATATTTCTCTCCATACGTGAACAGTAAAACATTAAAGAAAACTGTGCGATTTATTATTTTACAAAACAAAATTCATTCAATTTCGGCAACGGGACAGGGATAAACTAACGAAATTTCACCAATTTCTTGACTTCAAAAATTATTTTTGTAAAAACGGATATAACTACGGAAAAAATTGTATGTTCTCCAACAAGTATATACATAAGGGAGTATGTGTATTTATTTTGGAATTTTTATCTAGTCCTGAAAGGCGATTTATGAAGCCAGACAAAAAAAATACTGTTTCTGTAGAAATGCCCGTACAAAGCGCGAAAGTCTCAAACAAATGTTAAACAATATTTTCTAGCGGCTAAGAATACTGCAACCTCTAGTCCACTCAGGGTGTTTTGTAAAAGGCGACGGAGTTTTTGATCTCGGCTGAATATCTGTCGACTATGTCTCCTACAATAACATTCCCAAAGAGGGTTGACGTTAGGCAGGCGGCTGGTCATAGAACATTGGCAAATCCTTTTGTAACATGAGTTTGTGATTTGGGAAAAGGGCAGGCAGATGATGATGATTCTAACTTCAGTTTCCTATTCCAGATCTACTACTTCTCCCGTCAGCTGGGTCCGCCCGCTCTCGCGACGGCCTCAGACTTCCAGCCGTCATCCAACGCATTCACGCAGAAGAGTTTCAACCACACCATCAATGTGGATGCTATCGTAAGTATCTACTACTTCCCCCGTCAATTAGGTCCGCCTGTTATTGACGGCTTCGGACTTCCAGCCGTCATCCAACGCATTCACGCAGAAGAGTTTCAACCACACCATCAATGTGGATGCTATCGTAAGTATCTACTACTTCCCCCGTCAATTAGGTCCGCCTGTTATTGACGGCTTCGGACTTCCAGCCGTCATCCAACGCATTCACGCAGAAGAGTTTCAACCACACCATCAATGTGGATGCTATCGTAAGTATCTACTACTTCCCCCGTCAATTAGGTCCGCCTGTTATTGACGGCTTCGGACTTCCAGCCGTCATCCAACGCATTCACGCAGAAGAGTTTCAACCACACCATCAATGTGGATGCTATCGTAAGTATCTACTACTTCCCCCGTCAATTAGGTCCGCCTGTTATTGACGGCTTCGGACTTCCAGCCGTCATCCAACGCATTCACGCAGAAGAGTTTCAACCACACCATCAATGTGGATGCTATCGTAAGTATCTTCTACTTCCCCCTTCACCTGGGTCCGCCTGTTATTGACGGATTCAGACTTCCAGCCGTCATCCAACGCATTCACGCAGAAGAGTTTCAACCACACCATCAATGTGGATGCTATCGTAAGTATCTACTACTTCCCCCGTCACCTGGGTCCGCCTGTTCATGACAGCTTCAGACTTCCAGCCGTCATCCAACGCGTTCACGCAGAAGAGTTTCAACCACACCATCAATGTGGATGCTATCGTAAGTTTATTGGAATTTTAATGCACTCACAATACTGTATTATTCTCATAAATGAAAATAGGAAAATGAAAATAATTCATGCTTCGACCGGCAAAGTGTCGTCCAGTAGTCACGTCATCTTTCAAATGTAAATATGGAAATCTCTGCCGGCAACACAAGTGTAGTTGCCACCTAGTTTTATTTTATATTCGCTTTGGTTGCCACGAGCGATATACACGCGTAAAATTGTTGATTTATAAAGCTGCGCGTCAATATTGCAAATGGATACCTGACTTTATTTGTTGACTTCATGTCCCATAATGCAGTCTTCTTCTTCTTCAACACACCAAGTCGTCCAACGACCCGATGAACTCTGGTGTCAGAGTTTTTCAACCGCCTACTGTATGTAAGTAGCATGCCTCTGACATGGTTGTGTAACGACCGCCGTCTAAGTAATCATAGATAGCAACCGGGAGCAACGGCTTAACGTGGTGCCCTTCAAAAAACGGAACCATCTTGCTTTTCGGACAATCAGGTGGTTCAGCCTGCAATGTCCTGACCAGATTGGGAACAAATTGACAAAGTGATAAATATCAACTTTGTGAGTGACGACCCCACCGGGAATTGAACCCGGAACCTTCCGCATTGCAGGCAGTCGTACTAACCACTGCGCTACATCAGCCGTCAATATTGTGGTAATAATATTATGATAACTTCAAGTTATTTTGTTCCAGGACGGCAAACCGCAGTTCACGAATCTCATCAACACCACTATCGGGAGCCAGGACGTCGAGATGCTTTTGGAGAATTCACTCGACGATTCGTCTTTAGCGTCGCCTGCTACACCGCTCTCTATAGGTATAATACCAAAGAATATCAACTATAGCTACCTAAAACTATAACTACCTACTAATTGCTTTGAATTACAAGTCAATAGGCAAAGATATGTTGACATATTAGAATGAAGTGTTACCTCGCCTCCACACAGTCTGTACCCCCCTAGGGAAGATAGCGCACGAACTTGACGGACTATAGCTAAGTTTTTTTCAATTCTTCAAACAAAAGCAGTTCACGAATAGTTAACCTTTTCAAGTCGTGTAGTAAGACGTAAGGTCTTCAATAACCGTATGTTTCAATAACCGTTTTTCTAACACGACTTACATTCTATCGAAACTGATTTCGGTCATCCACACCATCATCCTCCTGCCCTGCTTTATCCCAAATCATTTGGGGTCGGCGCAACATGTTTTGTTAGTACACAAAATCATGTAGTGTGGAGATTTGGCTATGTTTTATGATCGGCCGCCTACCTGAAGTAAACAATTTTTGGGAATGTAGGTGGTATCATCGCCACCATGTGGTTGACCATAGTCGACAGATATTCAGCCGGGGTAAAAAACTCTACAGCGCCTTTTACGAAACACTCTGAGTGGACTAGGGGTGGCAGTGTTCTTAGCCATTACCACACGGCATCCACACGCCTATATAATACCAAAACAATAATAATATTCGTTTATTTCACGCTCTTGACTCATATTAAAAAGAAAGAAAAGCTACAACAGTAACAAAATTAAATTTACAATTTGTTAAAACAATATCTTCTTCCCCAGGTGGCAACAGCAATTCATACAACCCGTCTCTCTCCTCAACGCAAGAGCGGTCGCAGCCGATGACCACGCCGTCTAGCAGCAAGAAGAAGAAGGAGCAGAAGCAGAAGATCGTCACCGGATACATACTGTACTCCAGCGAAGTGAGGAAGGCCATAGTGGCAAACAACCCCGAGTCTACATTTGGTAAGCTATACAAGTTACAAGTTTGTCCTTATAATTTTATGACAGCTAGGGGTCTTCAACAAAAGCGATGTAAACCACAGTAGAATACGGATGTGTAAGTGGGTAGCGGAAGTCAGCGGAACCCATTGGGAAACTTTTTATGGATTCTCAAGATTGCGCTAAACTAATACGATAAACGAGGGAGGCCCATGTCCTCTGCGCTCTTTTTCCGTAAAATGTTGAAGATTCTTCTTATATCTATGTTATATTATAATAAGTTGCATTACCTGTTACGTGCAAAAGCTCGTAAAAATATACAGCTACACAGATTAAAAAAAATATTACTTTCTAAATAGACTTTCTGTGCTTCTTATTCTTTCTTACTGGAGTCTATTTTCACGAGCCTTTACAAATTATTGATGGTAAGTATTACCCGTTTCACAAAAGAAAGGGAATATAAATGGCAGCGACTCCATAAGTGGGAGGGAGAAAGCATGGACGCCTGGTGTATGGCCGCAATTTATTTTCCCTTTTGTGAAACGGGTAAATGAATTGAATATGTTGATTAAATAATGAAAATGTTGAATATGTTTGTCACATATGTTCCATGTTTGATGTTTGCCACCGTCCCCTCTCTTCCATTCCAAATTGCAAATTTCATTATCAAAATTGTTCTAACACTATTCATACGGTTTCCGGACCTAGCTGGCAAGGAGAAGCCCACCAAACGTAGGTATCCACGATAATAAATACGTATGACGGGTGTCGATTCTAGTATGCTTATTTCTTAGTTTGTTTTGAAATACTTCTGTCAGTTTCATATGTTGGAAAAAGAGATAGGAAGTTAACAGATGTCTGCTACGATGGGTGCAGAAATACGCCTCACAAAATAATCAACCGAAAAAATTCATCACAAAATGTGCAGTAAATATTAGGCGTCAGGAAATTTCATGTGTGTCACACACAATTTACCTATCCTTGTCACACTTAACCGAATTTCATATTTCTATTGTGCTCGAAGATGGTGTCTGATCTTCATTTGTCGTTTGATGCCAAATATTTTCTACACGTTTTGTAATGCACATTTTAGGTCGAAATTTCTATGGTTCCGTTCTCTTTTTGTATGTTTGGGTATCAGACGTATCTTTAGTAGACAGGTGGCTGTAATTTTCATGTCTCTTTTGTTTTCCATATTCCATAAAACGAAATAAGTAACTTAAAATAAACTAAGGGAATTGCAGAATCGAGACCCACTAGTGATTGGTAGTAAAGTAACATCATACTCTATACAGCATGGCGTATTCCTTGTGATTGGCATTCTGTCTTGGCATCCTCCTTTAGATCCTTGTAGATTAGATGTACTCGTATACTCTTCTATGTAGTAAGTTTATGCGAAACATGAAAACTATGCTGAAAAATCTGGAGCCTTTTAACTGAATACAAACTTTTAAATTGCAAATTTTCGTGTTGCGTGTAAACGGTATGAGTAAAATGTGGTGGTGGGGTAATAATTGTAATTATATTATAAGTATGTTATAGATAATTTTCGGTAGTAAGTACTTAAACTGTCAGTATGTAGTATTCGGGATGATTTTGGGACTCCTTTTCATGTTAGTCATTGATGTATGATTTGATTAAGTACAAATATTTAAAGGTCGTAGTACACTCACAAAATTGAACAACTTTTGTTGGAAACTTTTCTTCAAAATATGAATGAAATATTTTTACCTTTCATGCAAACGTGTTGAAAATGTTCGTCACTTAGTACACAAAACAAGAAACTGAACTCGTCACTTAGTATAGGAGATCCAATTATCTTTTTTCATATTTCGATGAAAGTTTCTAATAAAAGTTGTTCAGTTTTGTAGGTAAAATCCACCACAACATTAAAATATTTGCACTTAATTAAATTTAACCTTATATAAGAACTTTATTTCAATATTGGCTGTAAAAGACAGCACGACCTCAACACAAAATTGTGTTTGTGTCCCAAAGACATCCCACTGGCTAATCTTAACAACTACATTTCTGACTCGATAATTTCTTTAGGTGAGATATCCCGTATCGTGGGCAACGAGTGGCGCTCTCTTCCGGCGTCTACTAAACAGAGTTGGGAGGAACGGGCCGCGAAGTGTAATGAGGAAACTTCTGCCAAACTAGCTGAGGAGATGAGGGAGCTCAGTCAACACGTGAGTCAAATATCATCCATCATCATCATTTGGCATATCCGTATCGTTGGCAACCAGTGGAACTAATGAAGAAACCTCTGCCAAACTAGCTGAGGAGATGAGGGAGCTCAGTCAACACGTGAGTCAAATATCATCCATCATCATCATTGGTATCGTAGGCAAAGAGTGGCAATCTTCTACTAAACAGAGTTGGGAGGAGCGCGCCGCCAAATGCAACGAAGAAACTTCTGCCAAACTAGCTGAGGAGATGAGGGAGCTCAGTCAACACGTGAGTCAAATATCATCCATCATCATCATTGGTATCGTAGGCAACGAGTGGTAGTAGTCTACTACACAGGGTTGGGAGGAGCGCGCCGCCAAATGCAACGAAGAAACATCTGCCAAACTAGCTGAGGAGATGAGGGACTCGATCAACATGTGGGTAATCTTTAATAGGTTATCCAAGCCACATAGGCCACATCTGAGGGAGAATGTTAGATAACCTTTTAGTTTGAGCACCAGACTCACTCATAGCCCCTACCCCTACCATATATCTCTGATTTGGAATGACAATTGTTGACACACACACAAGCACCCTGACCTTTTTTACACTGTTTACTGCATTGCATTACACGGTATAGAGCCAAACTTAGCACTTTTGTCTCTATAGATACCCAAATAACTCAAGAACTTCTATCACTATTAAATTATGTGTAGTAACAAAACTTTAAGCAATAATTAGACTGTATGATTATTTAACTTTGGCTTTGATGCGAGACCTGCAAGGCTGCAAGTAGTGAGGGAAGCAAGGGACGAAAATCCATACTTTCGCGGGCATGATTGTTTTCATGACATTAGAACGATTCGTTTGAGTACCCCAGAGAAGAAAAGAGCAGTAATTTTTAATCACTCATTCTATTTTCAGACACCAATGGAAATGACGTACGAGTGTCTGTGGGGCGACTGCGACTATCAGTTCGAAGACCTTCAGGACTGCATGGAGCATTGTATCGGCGACGGTGGTAACAGTAAGTATTTAATTTATCATTCATCTGTATTGGGATATTATAATGCACTCACAGTGCTATATTATTCTCATAAATTGAAAATTCTCATTCTCAATTTTCATTTTCAATTTATCATTCATTCATCAGTCACAACACAGAGAGTTTAAAGATGGATCACTTGACCATTTTTAAGATTTTTGCTATTGTCAATTGTTACATAGCCAGGTTTGCTAGATTCAATACGAAGACGATTTTCAGATCTAAATCTGACCCAAGAACTCTGCTTGCCCTTACTCCAAATCTGTTGAGGACGGCGCAACATTTTTTTGTTAGAACACAAAATCATGTAGCAAAAGGATTTGGCTACGTTTTATGGCCGGCCGCTTGCCTGACGTCAATCCTCCTTGGGAATTATATTGTAGGTGGCATCACCGCCATGCGGTTCAACATATTCGACAGATATTCAGCCGAGGTCAAAAATTCTACATCGCCTTTTATGGAAAACCCTAAATAGACTAGGGGTGGCAGTATTCTTAGCCGCTATCACACGACTTATAATAAATAACTTATGGCTACATTTTGGTAAATAACTCGTTAGCAATAAATATGCCTCTAACACGTCATCTTGATTTATGGCTACATTTTGGTAAATAACTCGATAGCAATAAATATGCCACTAACACATCTGCTATTCCATTTTCAACGCTGCTAGTGATTGGAACATTTATCGAGACTAAGAAACCTAAGCTAGAACGTGAGTATACTTCTACGAAACAGCTGTAGATTTTCTTACCCGTAATTGGGTGTACATGTAGAAGTAAATTGAGAAAATACTGGTATCTGGTAATATTTTTTGCTTATAGTTAGTTCTAGTAGTTATTTGATGAGTATAAAATAGAATTACTCTAATTGGCTTGTGGAACTGTAGTGGTAGACGTAGTACACAAATCTAAGAGTAATTTTCATGCAAAATAAAAAAGAAAAAATACTTTATTCAAATAAGTAAGGAGTATTCCTCTTACGCATCCTCATAACGCTAGTTCCGCATTTTTTGCGGTCTCTCATCCGCTACCGCATCCTCACAAAAAATTTTGAAATTCATCTTTGGCTTCCGCTTCCTCAAATATTACGAGGAGTTCTTTTTGTCTTCTGACATCTGAAGGGAATCAATCTTGCTCTCTCTCTCTTTTTTGTTGTACCTATTCCTCAACAACTTCTTCTTCCACATCCGCATCCTCTTCAATAAATAAAAAAACCCCTCCTCATCCTTCAACTTTGAGCTTGTTTCTTTCTCTTCTGCTCCCTCTTCCTCATAACACATTCCTCATCTACACTATAGTTCGACAACTTCGTGCGCGACCTTCCTGCGGGGTACAGGCGATGGGGGCGAGGAAGCATGTCATTTTAATATGTCGTGCGGCGCGTTTGCATGCGTGTCCCTTCCCCGTATACCTCCCACTACCCGCTGACGTCTTAGATACCTTTTCTCCCCCTTCGTCTTGAGAGAAGGGAAGGTCTCGCACTAATTTGTCGGACTATAGTCTAAGTGAAAACGCGATTTGACTTACCTATGAAATTTTGTTCATTTCAAATTCGATATCAGAATGTTCTAACCTCCCTTTTCCGTTACATGCGTGTCGGCAGCCGGCCATGTCCAAAACCACTACCGCAGCGGGTCGTTCGCCGACTACCCGTGCCTTTGGAGAAATTGCGCGCGAGTGCGCAAGGGACAGGCGCCCTTCCCGAATCTACCGAGACTGCTCAGACACGTCAGGGACCTGCACGTGAACAAGGGCAATGGCAGGGTGATGCCGATACATGAGAGAAACAGGTCAGTACACATACATCACGCCTTGACCCCTACATACATCTGATCGCGCCACACATACTTCTGCCCCCAAAGGGGGCTACATACATCTGAGCGCGCCACACATACTTCTGCCCCCGAAGGGGGCTACATACATCTGAGCGCGCCACACATACTTCTGCCCCCGAAGGGGGCTACAAACATCTGAGCGCGCCACACATACTTCTGCCCCCGAAGGGGGCTAGATACATCTGAGCGCGCCACACATACTTCTGCCCCCGAAGGGGCTAGATACATCTGAGCGCGCCACACATACTTCTGCCCCCGAAGGCTACATACATCTGATCGCGCCACACATACTTTTGCCCCCGAAGGGGGCTACATACATCTGAGCGCGCCACACATACTTCTGCCCCCGAAGGAGGCTACATACATCTGAGCGCGCCACACATACTTCTGCCCCCGAAGGAGGCTACATACATCTGAGCGCGCCACACATACTTCTGCCCCCGAAGGAGGCTACATACATCTGAGCGCGCCACACATACTTCTGCCCCCGAAGGAGGCTACATACATTTGAGCGCGCCACACATACTTCTGCCCCCGAAAGGGGTTACATGAGAGGGACAGGTCAGTTACACATACATCACGCCTTGACCCCTTGCGGGGTAGGCAGGCGCCCTTCCCAAATCTACCAAGACTGCTCAGACACGTCAGGGGCCTGCACGTCAATAAAGGGAACGGAAGAGTCATGCCGATACATGAGAGAAACAGGTTAGTGAATTTATGTTAAAACTGGGTAAAAAATACTCAAAACATTTACCTCAAGGGTAATTAGGTTCAAAATCACTGATACACACTGGTAAATCAGCGGATAATCTGCCTGCCCTTATCCAAATTTATTGGGGATGGCATAACTTGTACTTTTTTTGCATTCGTCTCACTAAAACTAAACCGTGGATAATCTTTGCTATATTCCGTGCCATTTTGAGTTATCACTTCAGTGGATTGTCCTCGTGTGTATTCTTCCTGTTGGTATTCTCTTTATCTTTACAGCCGTAATCCAATGCTGGACATAGGCCTCCCCCTTAGGGGTATTGCCTTATTCACCACGCTTGGCAGGCAGATTGGCGGCGCAGTGCAAGATGTTAAATTCACAGGGAACGCTGCTGTCCATTCCCTGAAAGATTATCTCTTAGTCGCGTTTTACGACATCCACGGGTAAAATTAGCCTTTAAGCACGTAAAGTCTACTTTACCAAAATGACCACATTTACGCCGCTGACTTTCGGCGACGGAATTTCTTGATTGGGGCGTAATGTCGATGCTTATAGTGTGTCATCCCAACCAAAAAAACCGGAAACCGACGGAACGGAATTTCAGACGCCGAATTACGGTCGTACTGTATCCAGCAGTGGACTGTTGTAGTTGCAGTAGTAGTAGTAGTGTCTAGACACAAAGTCGGCATCACACGGCACGGTGTTTAGTATTTAATCCAATGCTCTCCAATCTTTTTCAGGAACTTCTTGCCTTCTTCGAAGAAGCCTCCAAAGGCCACTTACAATACAAACATCCGTAGCGGCGTAATGTCACCCGGAGGTAAGCTTCTATTGATTAACTTAACCTTTTTAATTTGAATGTAAGAATTCGAGTAATAATAAACATACAGGATAGAAAAGTAAAAAGAAAACTGTTATAGGTATAACTCAACACTGTTCCAGTTCTTTTAAAACTGTTCTAATAATTCTATTTATTTATTTAACAGTTTATTGTACACAAGATAAAACACAGGACAATCACATTAAGAAAAACAACACAACAGGCACTACTTATTTCTAAAAAGAAATCTCTTCCAGCAGTCCTACGGTAGAGAGATAGTATAGAGTGAGGCTGATAGACCGTGCACAATTTATTATATTAATTAAAGTATTTATATAGTATATACAATATACTAAAATATATAATATTATAAAAACACAATATACTAAAAAATATAATTTACTTATAATATAATAATATAAAATAAACATACATAAATATGACAATATACGAACTAGTTAGTACGAACTAATTCTACCGAGGGTAACAAAACAAAAAGAGTATAACAAATCGAAATGAGGTCAAGGTACTCATGAAACTGAACAACTTATCTAACTAAATAAAATAAAACTTCCCATGGAACACGGATGGAAATATGAAAAAAATGGACCTCCTATGCATATAAGTTGATCGCCGGTTTGTATTGTATGGAAGCTCCAAATTTTATTTTTATTAAGACCCATGTTCCATGGGGAAAGTTTGTCGGTTTCATGCGTACCTTGACCAAATTTTCGGCTTGTTATTCTATTTTTGTAACTCGCGGTATATTTTCAGATTTTTACGTGTTATTTATTCACAGGTATGGCTCGCAACACCCCGTCCCCGGGCGGAGAAGCAACACTCGCGACCGCGCCGCCGCCCACCCGCGCGGGTTTAGAACCGCTGTTCGTAGCGGCTCCGCCTCGCGCACAGCGGGTCACACACTCCGAGGCGTACATCAGGTGAGCATGTGGCCTGTGTCACACACCCGCGCGGGTTTAGAACCGCTGTTCGTAGCGGCTCCGCCTCGCGCACAGCGGGTCACACACTCCGAGGCGTACATCAGGTGAGCATGTGGCCTGTGTCACACACCCGCGCGGGTTTAGAACCGCTGTTCGTAGCGGCTCCGCCTCGCGCACAGCGGGTCACACACTCCGAGGCGTACATCAGGTGAGCATGTGGCCTGTGTCACACACCCGCGCGGGTTTAGAACCGCTGTTCGTAGCGGCTCCGCCTCGCGCACAGCGGGTCACACACTCCGAGGCGTACATCAGGTGAGCATGTGGCCTGTGTCACACACCCGCGCGGGTTTAGAACCGCTGTTCGTAGCGGCTCCGCCTCGCGCACAGCGGGTCACACACTCCGAGGCGTACATCAGGTGAGCATGTGGCCTGTGTCACACACCCGCGCGGGTTTAGAACCGCTGTTCGTAGCGGCGCCGCCTCGCGCGCAGCGGGTCACACACTCCGAGGCGTACATCAGGTGAGCATGTGGCCTGTGTCACACACCCGCGCGGGTTTAGAACCGCTGTTCGTAGCGGCGCCGCCGCGCGCGCAGCGGGTCACACACTCCGAGGCGTACATCAGGTGAGCATGTGGCCTGTGTCACACACCCGCGCGGGTTTAGAACCGCTGTTCGTAGCGGCGCCGCCGCGCGCGCAGCGGGTCACACACTCCGAGGCGTACTTCAGGTAAGCATGTGTTGCCGATCCATCGATAGTATTGCAATACTGATAGGCCAATCGATAGTTCAAACTGTAGCAATACTATCGACAAGTGCAACACTATCGATCGATAGTATAGATTAAAATACAATTGATAGTATCGATGGTATTGGTGGTTCGATATTATAGATAGTTTTATGTAGGTTTACCCTATTGGGATTTTAATGCACTCACAGTGCCATATTATTCTCACATGTAGGTTTACGTAACTTACTTATAATTTATTTGGGATTCTTTGAATAACTAACCCTTAGTCGCTTTTTACGACACGGGTAGAATTTGGGTGATGCTATTCTAAGCCGGCTTCAGACAACACATTCTTTACTTTTGGATTTTACATTCGTTGCTTTTAATTCCAGATACATCGAAGGCCTGCATTCTGAGCAGAAGTACATAACCCCCTGGGAGAAGCAGCTCACTCCGATGCCTTCCAACCCGGACCCTGCCAACTTCAACATGCATAAACTACCCGCGCACTGGATGACCGACGAAGCCGTTCAAGGGTAAGAATTATATCACATCAGCCTACTGCTGGACATAGGTCTCCCCCAGGGCACTATCTCCCGTTTTTGTCATTCAGTCGCTACCAGCCGCTTTCTTCATATCGGTCCATCTGGCCAGAGGGCCTACACTCCTACGCTACCTGGTCTCCACTCGAGAACCCGCTTACTCAATCGCCGTCCATCGGTGCTGCGACAAATGTGACCAGCTCACTGCCACTTCAGCTTGCTCCAGACTATGTCCGATACTTTGGTCTTTTGGCAGATAATTTGTGGCTGTGCGGTAATAAGTTCGGTTGCGAATTCCAAATAGTCACACCTCAGTTATACAAAGTTAGTTATAAAAAGTCGATCAGCTAACGTTTTTAAAATGCAACACAACTTTTTCAAAGGACTGCAACAGTAAACAGCCAATCTGCATTCTTTATGATTAGGAATATTGACGTCTTATGCCATAAATGCATCCTTTTTTACGTTGTAAAATCTTAGGCTCATATTTATAAATTAAACTCATAGATCGATCTTGGGAGCGGTTTTGAAGTATCGTTAGGTACTGCTGACATTTTCTCAAGATCGAGTTCAGAGTTGAGAGCGGTTTATAAATTTAGATATCTACGTAGTATTAATCATGATTTCCGTTTAAATAACGTCTTGATTTCTTAACATTTCAAACTATTTCGTTTCTTTAATATTTTAACTCATATTCCTTTTGTCCTAACAGGTACCTGGCGCACGATAAGACCGTCACGGAGACCGACCTGGCCAAAATGGACCACAACGCCAAGATACTGAAGGGACTTTGCGCGCTGAGAGATTTCCTTATGAAGGACGCGCTCTGTGTGTACAAGAATACCACCACTTGATGACGAAAAAAGTAAACTGTATGATGGTTAGTGTTTAAAACGGATTTTAGGGTGCGACTCTCTTTGGAACGGTCTATATGGACCACAGTACAAAATACTACCACTTAATAGCGAAAAAAGTAATCTGTATGATGGTTAGTGTTTAAGACAGATTTTGGACTATGGCTCTTCATCGCACGGCCATTTTAAACAAAAAAATATCGCTTGAAAAGAACACACGTTTTGGTCCATGGGAAAAGTTTAAGCTTGGCGTTTTCAAGGCACCCCGTGCAAGTTAGGATTTGGACAAAGTCGTTCGCAGAGATCTATGTAGACGTAGAAACGAATGTTTAATAAGCTTACTGACAAAGGGAGATAAATTTCTCTACTTATAGTTAAATATAATACTGTACTTTTAGTAGTATTTTCGACTGTATGGTAATTTTATGAATGGTTTTAGTAGTTTTAGAAATCATAGTATTTGTATTCAAATAATATTTTATAGTAATAAGCGCTAATCTATCTTATAAAGTGTAGTCTCAGTGACGATTTTTAGATGTTTCTTTAAATAAGTTAAATAAAAGAAAGCTACCTACAACATAACAGATGTTTTTCATTTACCCAAAAATAAAAAACGGACACTTAAAGCTTACATTTTATTCCAGTAATATGGAGTAGTATTAAAAATATAAATACATAGGAATATGTACGTCGTACGTGTAGTTTATGGCATAAATATGTTGACTAATACAAGAGATACATAATATTCTTACAACTAAGCAGTTTGCCCGGACTCTACCTCTTCTTTGATAAGTCTTACTAAGTGGTTGAATTTCTTGCCCTCGAAGATAAGAATCTGGAAAAAAGAGAGATACATATGTATTAAATATTTTGAAAATACGGGGTGTTAGGGACGGTGTAACGAAAACTTTGCAGGCGTGCTCAGACCATGAAACTGAACAACTTTTACTATGGGGCCAATGGTGGGAGACAAAAAAAAAATTCCTACCTCCCATACAAAATCAGTCAGCTGATCGTGATTTTTGTATGGGAGGTCGAAAATTTTTTTTCGTTTCCCACCATTGGCCCCATAGAAAAAGTTGTTCAATTTCATGGTCTGATCATGCCTGCAAAGTTTTCGGTACACCGTCCCTAACACCCTGTATGAGAATATTGTAATGAAACCCCTTTATCATTTAATAAACTAGAACGAGAGCAGTTATCCTTCAGAATGGGGAGTAAAATAAAAACCAGAGACTGCAGTAATCCTCAAGAATAGAAAGTAAAAATAATAATCCAGAGGAAGGGCAGTAATCCCCGAAAATGGGCGAGTAGTTAAACCAGAGGAGGGCAGTAATCCTCCAGAATGGGGAGTAAAAGATAAACCAGAGAGAGGACAGTAATCCTCAAGAATGGGGAGTAAAAGATAAACCAGAGGGAGGGCAGTAATAGATAAACCAGAGGGAGGTCAGTAATCCTCCAGAATGAGGAGGAAAGGTTAAACTAGAGGGAGGGCAGTAATCCTCAAGAATGGAGAGTAAAAGATAAACCAGAAAGAGGACAGTAATCCTCAAGAATGGGGAGTAAAAGATAAACCAGAGGGGAGGGCAGTAATCCTCAAGAATGGAGAGCATACAGTAATCCTCCAGAATGGGGAGTAAAACAAAAACCAGAGGGAGGGCAGTAATCCTCAAGAATGGGGAGTAAAAGATAAACCAGAGGGAGGACAGTAATCCTCAAGAATGGGGAGTAAAACAAAAACCAGAGGGAGGGCAGTAATCCTCAAGAATGGGGAGTAAAACATAAACCAGAGGGAGGGCAGTAATCCTCCAGAATGGGGAGTAAAAGATAAACCAGAGGGAGGACAGTAATCCTCAAGAATGGGGAGTAAAAGATAAACCAGATATATGGCAGTAATCCTCAAGAACGGGGAGTAACAGTTAAACCAGAGGGAGGGCAGTAATCCTCAAGAATGGGGAGTAAAAGATAAACCAGAGGGAGGACAGTAATCCTCAAGAATGGGGAGTAAAGGTTAAACCAGAGGGAGGACAGTAATCCTCCAGAATGGGGAGTAAAAGATAAACCAGAGGGAGGACAGTAATCCTCAAGAATGAGGAGTAAAGTTAAAGCAGAGGGAGGACATTAATCCTCAAGAATGGGAAGTAAAGTTAAACCAGAGGGAGGGCAGTAATCTTCAAGAATGGAAAGTATAATATAAACCAGAGGCAGTAATCCTCCAGAATGGGGAGTAAAAGATAAACCAGAGATAGGGCAGTATTCCTCAAGAATGAGCAGAGGGAAGGCAACAATCCTTAAGGATGGAGACTAAATTTTAAAATCAGAGGCGAGAAATATGTTATTACCTTTCTTCTGGGCGTCATGGCGCCGCCTTCGTAGTCCCACTGGCTGAGGTCCGCTTGCTCCGTCACGTCCACATCGAAACTGGCCAGCGCCTCGTCCACCAGTGGACGCTCCTCTTGGTTTGCGAATAGGACTTCTGGGGACGCTTCGTCTGTAACAGATATTATTACGTATACCATCTTAAGTCGTCAGAATATCAGTAGGGTATGAAAATGGTGTTCAAGCGCTAGGTTTACAGAGACCTTAAAGAACAAGATTTCATCGTATGAGAAACTACGAGTATAAAAGACACGGATCACGGGCGGGTTTTGAACCCACGACATAAAGTAAACAATATCATTCTTTGGACGAACGAAGTCTTGAGCTAAAACTAGGTTGTTGTATACGACCTTTATGACACAAGTAAATATCACCTCTGTAGTGTCATTTGTCGATAGAATAGAAAATATAAATAAGGCTGCTCGCCCACGTCCGATAATCGGTGACCAATTTTTTGTAGGAAAAAAATGGAACGTATTGATTGCAATGGTGAAACGCCCACATCCTACAAATAGTCGGTCAGAAATAAAATCGGTCATCCCGATCACAGACCTACTATTAGGTCTGTGATCCCGATCGATCCGATTGTCGGTGAAAAATGGAACACTCGGAAATGTATGCGTAAACGCACACTACTCACAACATGCACTTGCTTAGAGATGTGCGGTGGGTATATATACCCAATCCACCACCTGGGTAATTGGGTATTTACTGGGTAAATACCCGTAGGTGTGTGGGTAGATTGAAAAGTAATATTTTTTTCGTAATTTACATTATTTTTGATTTCAATCATCACGGTTAGTTACAAAATATTCATACGATGATTGATAATTTATAGAGGGCGTTGTACCAGCAGACAGAGACAAGTTATAAGGGAGCAAAGTTAAATTTGTATTTTATCATATTTTGACCTGTTCCTTGGGGAAAGTTGTTCAATTTCATGGGCTGATATATCCTTTCAAATATTTGCTGTTTTTTTTTTTACATTTTACCCGGGTACTTGCCCATCTCTACACTTGCTAGGGAAGGACGTGTGACTTATGTGTGTCAATGACATTACTCAGTGATGGAGACCTTAGTGTTACGGATAACTTTTCCTCTGGATGAATGCACTTCCTCATAATAGTGTCCTGATATATTATAGGTAGCATGTTCTACTAATGACAGCAGCTTATCAAACATACTAATTGACATTCTATAATATTTAAAAAACTTGTCTGGTCGATGTCTCAGATCAGCATGACGAATATAAAATATTAATTTTTGATATAATACTGTTTTACCCGTCAATTTGGGTGAATATGTGGAAGACGTATCCCCCCTAGTAGAAAAGAAAGGAAAAAAATTCCGCTCTTCCCTACTAGGGGGGATAGGCCAGTAGGGATAGGTGGAACAGGCGTAAAAAACCGGGTGATTTGGGTAATTACCCGGTTTTAACCCGGGTGGGCTGAATGGTTTTTTTTTTACCCTCTACCCATCTCTAGACGTGCTACTCCCTCGAAACCAACAGACAAAGTGACGGACGTGTGCTTTGAGCTCGGATGAAAGAAACCCTATGGATCTGAAATACCTACGAAAAAAACGTGCCTGCCTAATTTTGATGGTAATTTGTAATGGCGGATTGAACTAGGGATGTACTAGAGTATCAGAAGAAAATTATTGATATCGATATTATCAATGTAGAGGTATAGTCAAACTAGGCAGCTTGATTCTGTAAATATATTTAAGAAAAAATTATGGGGTGGTGAACAATAATCGAAATAGATTACCAAACATGTCTCTTTTTTTTTCATTTTGTCCGCCTGTCTCTATGTATCGGCGGATTGGTATGGTAGTAATTGAATAATATCCTGCTAATAATCTTAGATAACTTTTATCGGCGCTCGAGGATCTGGTCTGGAATACCTGGCGCTGAACACCAGTCTAATTGAACTAAATAGCTTGTTTACTAGTGACCGCCAGCGAAAACCCAGAACCGGCTGGTTACTATGTGGGTTGTGTGCGACGCCTCTTTCCCACTTAGGTTAGCATTAAGGAATACCAACTTTCCACTAGGAACTCGGATCGTAAACCCATTTGACCCATGTTCCTTGTGGAAAGTTGTTGTTCGTTATCACCAGCTGGTTCTGGGTTTTCGCTATCGGTCACTAGTAAAATTACACGCTATATAAGAGGTATTATGGCAATGATTGTTCAGCATAATGGTGAGTTTCTGTTGGCGATGCAGCTAAGGCACTCACAGAACTAGTTAGTTGATAAGACAACCTGACTACTAGGGCGTTATACTTGCGTTTGTATGCAAACAGCTACCTACAAAATAGCTTGATTAAAAAAAAAAAACAAGCTAACCTGTCAACCCACTAGGTAAGTCAGTTTGTATAGCAACATGGTGATATCATAACATTATTTCAAAATTATAATTGTTATAGAAGAAAACTAAATGACCAAACAAAATTATACTATTTATGTACAAATTTTATAAGGTATTAACAATTTACAATATTTACAAATTCATTAAAACAGTTTGCATTTTTTATTTCATTTAACCAAAAGTATTTACAATTCAAAATATTTACAAATTATTTACAAAATTTATACATCACTCACAATTTGTTACATAATTAATCACAATATTTACAAATTATTTACAACAGATTGCAATTTTTATTAATTTATTTAGCCAATCAAAAGTAAAAATAACACTTTTTATAGTAAAAAGTGAGATAACCTGACTTATTTGAGAACAGACGAATTTTGCCATTTGAATCAGAAACAATAAATGTAATGAAGGCGGATTAATTAATTAATTAATTGAATTATCATTTACCAATAAAGTATGTGATGGCAGGGCTCCATCTCGTAGTTTTACTATAATTATTCATTGTTCGGTTAAAACAGGAATTTTCAATATGTTGTGAACATTCAAAGGTATGCTTTCTTGCAGTGTCTATATTCTCCACACCAAGTATTTCCAGCCATGCATTTCGCTTTTCTTCCATCTTAGGTAAACTGAAAAGAATAGGTATGTCTGTAAGTATGTGCCTGGTTCAGGGTTGCAGAATTATTTGGGATTATTGCGTGATGGTGCGGGATAGAGCCAATCCCACACTACTGTTTCGCAAGAATCCCGATCGATACCGCAAGATTTCGATATCAAGAGTTGAGGTGCATTTAGCGGCTACAGCACTAAGTAAAATTTCAAAATGTTCACTTTTAAACCTTCTCGGTTAGAGTGCAACTAGAAGTTCTGCCTAGAAAAAAAATCCTCTCTAGGGCTTCCAGGGATTTTTTGTCTACAAAGTTTTTTCTGGGGGCCCTTGGCGGCCGGTTTTTATTCAGTTAAAGGGCCTGCGGGAGCCCCGCAGGCAAACCCAAAGGCCCTAGACCAAAACTTTGTAGACAAAAGTTGTTGTATATAATCTACTATTTCCACTTTTGACGGAACGTCGAAAAATCGGGGGGCCCATATTATCCCCAGAGGCCTCTGGGGCCTCCCATCGATTTTGGGGCCAACGAGAAAAGAAGCCTACTTTCGTACACCTCAACCATCGGAACACACTTAGAAAATTTAGTAAAAAGGTCATTTGTATGGCAGCCCGCCTAAGTGCACTCTAACTGAATCATCGATAGTCGATACGGGAACAAACCCACATCACTAAATCCCATACAAAACATTGGTACAAATTTTAACCAGTTTTCAGTAAATCTAAATAAAAATAAGGACTGTATTTGTATGAATAGTAAAGCAATAGGTCTATTTATAGCAAGCGCACTTGAGAAATTGAAAAATACTGATATATTTCAATGGAATACGCAGTACTTACTGGTGAAATGTTATATCCGGCGGCATTTTTCTGCTATCGGTGCCGCAGCCAAAAACGCTGCACCGGGGCATCATAAACACGTTTTTCTTCACGTTTTATTAGTAATTTTCACACAAATGATTACGTATTTATTTATATTCAACAACAAAAATTTATTCCAACGCTTGTTGACAGATGAGCTACCACAGACACGTGTTTTTTGTAATGACGGATTTGCCCAGGGGGGTGTCAGCCGTTGCTCCGAATACTCCTTGGTGTCGCTGCTATCCCTTCATTTGACTGTGGCGGCGGAATTTAAATTTGGAATGATAAACAATATTGTCAGAATTCATTGATCGGTGACAATGACACTCTTGTGACAAGACTTTTCAAATTTCGACGTGGCGTTGGTTCTTGATTATTTTTTAGTTTTTGGTGAAATTTGCAGAATTTCTTGAGAGAATGCTTGATTTATCCGCGCATCATTTATTTCTCAAGTTGTTGATAAGGGAGGCTTCCTTCGCAAAGTCTTCGGATGCGTGGACCTGAGGCGTGGTCCATGTCCTGAGACGTGGTAAGCTGTACCCTTTTTAGATTACGGGGTGATTCCCTAAATATGACGATTCTTCATTTGGATATGCTTGCTCGTGTTTCCTTGTGTGTGGTTCCTTGTAATTATTTATTTAACATGAAGGGTTTTCCTTTCAGATCAAAATGCTTTGAGTAACCATAATTTACGTACTTACTTCAAGATGTAATCTGATGATAATGATGATGATGATTCTGACCTCACCTTATTTATGGGAAAAGCAGGTATGTAATGTAATTAAAAATTAATATTGTGCACTTTGTACTTATGTTCAGCGCAAATTTAAAGTACTTTCTACCGTCTCCATTCCAACACAGATGAAACAGAATATTGATGACGAAAATGTATACCTACCTATTTTAATACTTATTTTTACCCGACTGCCTCAGGCGGAGGGTTATGTTTTTCGAGAGTATGTATAAGGGACGGTGTAACGAAAACTTTGTAGGCGTGCTCAGACCATAAAACTGAACAACTTTCCCCATGGAACATATGGTAGTAAACGAAATTTTTTTGACCTTCCATACAAAATATATGATCTGACGTATATTTTGTATGGGAGGTGAAAAAAAAATCTTTTACTAGAAAGGTATATTTTCCTTAAAATTAGCTGCCTAACCTCTATCTAATTTTAATGCTTATTAAAATAATCGAATTTCAGATCTTCATGTGCAACCTTCGCCCCTTCTTGTGAACAATGTACAAGCTTCTATCTACATCTACCTAAAATGACAGGCCGAATTTACTTTATCATGTACGTTGAATTAATAACTACATATCAAAAATCGCAATGGAAATTTCCGATAAAACTCTTTGTAAGTGGTAATGTGGTACCTAAGTTTGTTGAACTACTTTGTATAAATGTATTTTGAAAATTTAATAAACTGAAAATTTAATTCCGTTTTCTGAAGTTTTATTCACATTTTCTTATTAATTTAATCAAAATCAATACAGTATACATACCCTACAGTAGAATGTCGCAGTTTTATCGATAACAACCGCACAGCACTAATAATCGATAGCAATACAATATGTTTCGATGGACAGCACTAGCAATAAACATAATACCTATTTGGATGTACTCTCCTTAAGGTTTATATTTACCATCTATGCTTTTTGCGTGATCTATAGTTAACATCGATGGTTACTGTGCGACGCTAGCGACACGGTGGTCCTCGTTTGGTTTGTGGTTTCAGTGACTGTCTTATCTGTAGCTAGTCTACATATTTAATTTCATCTGTGGATTTGCCACGAAGAATGGTTACGGTGACGTCACAGAAAATAATTTCCGGAATGCTAACTGTCAAAATTTGTGTCGTCTCTTTCGGCTTACCAAGAAAACCATAAATAAGAAAGAAATCGCATTACGTATATAAGTTTACCGTCGAAACGCATCATATATGTATAACATTTTTTCCTATAGCTAACTATTTCAGATCCATAGGGTTTCTTTCATCCGAGGCTTTGAGTCGGCCACAAAATCGGTCATAAGAATCGGAGGAAAAATCTGACCGATTATCGGTCCTACAAAAAGTCTGACGTGGGCGAGCACCCTGACTAATAATTTCATGAAGAGGTAAAGGAAGTAGCTTATAGGCAGTAGGTATTCATTGAGGACAAAATCCCAGATACTTTGTATATTATACAATGTATCTGGACAATGTTCCCAATATGGATGTATTTTAAACAAGGTTCCCGAACAAAGTTCCCAAAGAAAAAGTGTCCACATTGGGAACATTGTCCAGATACATTGTAGAATTTACAAAGTATCTGGGATTTTGTCCCCAATGAATATTTGGTTTCACTTACCTCCAATATGGTAAGTCTTGCTGATCCAGACGAGGTACTAGAATGTGTACGGCATGTTTTTGCGAACGAGCATCTGAAGTCATGTGAGAGTAGCAGATATTTACCTCCGATATGGTAAGTCTTGCTGATCCAGACGAGGTACTGGAATGTGCGCATGTTTTTGCGAACTAGCAATTTACCTCCGATATGGTATTATTTGGTTAGAAGGGGTTGGTCCTGATCAGACCAACAGCCACTGCGACCTTTTCAGATCTATTGTGGCCTCCGATATGGTAAGTCTTGCTGATCCAGACGAGGTACTGGAATGTGCGCATGTTTTTGCGAACTAGCAATTTACCTCCGATATGGTATTATTTGGTTAGAAGGGGTTGGTCCTGATCAGACCAACAGCCACTGCGACCTTTTCAGATCTATTGTGGCCTCCGATATGGTAAGTCTTGCTGATCCAGACGAGGTACTGGAATGTGCGCATGTTTTTGCGAACAAGTACCTGAAGTCATGTGTGAGTAGCAGATATTTACCTCCGATATTGTAAGTCTTGCTGATCCAGACGAAGTACTGGAATGTGTACGGCATGTTTTTGCGAACTAGCATCTGAAGTAGTGTGAGTAGCAGATATTTACCTCCGATATGGTAAGTCTTGCTGATCCAAACGAGCACCTGAAGTCATGTGTGAGTAGCAGATATTTATTTACCTCCGATATGGTAACTCTTGCTGATCCAGACGAGGTACTGGAATGTGCGCATGTTTTTGCGAACTAGCACCTGAAGTCATGTGTGAGTAGCAGATATTTACCTCCGATATGGTAGGTCTTGCTGATCCAGACGAGGTACTGGAATGTGTACGGCATATTTTTGCGAACTAGCATCTGAAGTCATGTGTGAGCAGCAAATTACCTCCGATATTATAAGTCTTGCTGATCCAGACGAGGCACTGGAATGTGTACGTCATGTTTTTGCGAACTAGCATCTGAAGTCATGTGTAAGTAGCAGATATTTACCACCGATATGGTAAGTCTTGCTGATCCAGACGAGGTACTGGAATGTGTAAGGCATGTTTTTGCGAACTAGCATCTGAAGTAGTGTGAGTAGCAGATATTTACCTCCGATATGGTAAGTCTTGCATGATGACGAGGTACTGGAATGTGTACGGCATGTTTTTGCGAACTAGCATCTGTAGTCATGTGTGAGTAGCAGATATTTACCTCCGATATGGTAGGTCTTGCTGATCCAGACGAGGTACTGGAATGTGTACGGCATGTTTTTGCGAACTAGCATCTGAAGTCATGTGTGAGTAGCAGATATTTACCTCCGATATGGTAAGTCTTGCTGATCCAGACGAGGTACTGGAATGTGTACGGCATGTTTTTGCGAACTAGCATCTGAAGTAGTGTGAGTAGCAGATGTTTACCTCCGATATGGTAAGTCTTGCTGATCCAGACGAGGTACTGGAATGTGTACGGCATGTTTTTGCGAACTAGCACCTCAAGTCATGTGTGAGTAGCAGATATTTACCTCCGATGTGGTAAGTCTTGCTGATCCAGGCGAGGTACTGGAATGTGTACGGCATGTTTTCGCGAACTAGCATCTGAAGTCATGATTGAGTAAATATTTACCTCCGATATGGTAAGTCTTGCTGATCCAAACAAGGTATGTACTGGAATGTGTACGGCATGTTTTTGCTCACTAGCATCTGAAGTCATGTGTGAGCGGCAGATATTTACCTCCGATATTGTAGGTCTTGCTGATCCAGACGAGGTACTGGAATGTGTACGGCATGTTTTTGCTCACTAGCATCTGAAGTCATGTGTGAGCAGCAGATATTTACCTCCGATATGGTAGGTCTTGCTGATCCAGACGAGGTACTGGAATGTGTACGGCATGTTTTTGCGAACTAGCATCTGAAGTAGTGTGAGTAGCAGATATTTACCTCCGATATGGTAAGTCTTGCTGATCCAGACGAGGTACTGGAATGTGTACGGCATGTTTTTGCGAACTAGCATCTGAAGTAGTGTGAGTAGCAGATATTTACCTCCGATATGGTAAGTCTTGCTGATCCAGACGAGGTACTGGAATGTGTACGGCATGTTTTTGCTGACCGCCTTGTCCAACTCCGACTGGAGCGATGAGAACAGTGGCACGCTGATCGGCGCAGGAATGTTTAAGATTCTGGAAAAGGTTTGCAATAGGTTAAAAAGGGTTACGATCTTACGATAATTTATATTTATTTACAGTGTTTTATGACATTATAAATAAGACGCATACAAGAAGGACGTATATTTTATTTGGTAACCTCTCGGAACCATAATTTTTTTGTAACATCTTGATAGGTGGTTCCTATTTTCGCGATTCACTCGTTATTGCGCTTAATCATATTTCAAACATAATCTAGACACACGGCAGTGTGTCCGCCAAGTTCGAGCAAAAAAAGCGACACACCGGCCGTGGGTTATATTACACGAACCATTTCGGGCCAAGTTCGACCCACCTATAACTCAAAATCTATTTTATCTACGCATATGAAATTTCTAGTATCTGTTGAGATCTACTTACTTATCCAAAATACAAAATTTCATTAATGTACCTATTGTAGGTCTTGAGATATTGACGTCAGAAAATCGCTATTTTTACTATACACTCACTGACTGACTGACTGACTGACTGACTCACTCATCAAAAACCTAGACCACTTCCAATGGTCGTATTGACTTGAAATTTGGCATGGAGGTAGGTCTTTAGGTCAAGGTAAAGGAAAAAATCTGAAAATGGCCAAGTGTGAGTCGGTTTTAAAAATAATGAAGGTGTAAATTCATACCCCTAAGGAACTAAAACAAAAAAATTATCTATATCTTCCAATCGTCGTACCGACCTAAAATTCGTTACGAAGGTTTGTATTTAGTCAAAGTAAAGTATAAATGAGATATTTCCTTAAGTACCTAACTTAATCATAAGAAAAAAAGAAAATAAACCTTACAAAAATAAATGAAATCCCACCCAAAACATAAATGTGAAAGGCTGCCAAGTTCGATAATATTGGAATGCTTCGCCTATAAAAGAAGTGAGATCTAAATAAGTACCAAGTTCCATACACAGACCTCAGTTAAAAATAGTTACAGGAATGCACACTTGATTTTCCGCAGTTTGGAAAGTAGATTCTTATTTCCAAACTGCGAAAAATCAAGTGTGCATTCCTGTAACTATTTTTAACTGAGGTCTGTGTATGGAACTTGGTACTTATTTAGATCTCACTTCTTTTATAGGCGAAGCATTCCAATATTATCGAACTTGGCAGCCTTTCACATTTATGTTTTGGGTGGGATTCATTCTTCAGTATTGTACGCGCGGACCCGCAATGCGAGGACTCGTGCGAAGTTCACTCACTTCATCAGCACCGTTGGAGTAAATTGACTTCGCACGCGGACCGGTATATACTTCTCATCAAAAAAATCAAGACATTTTCGTTTCCATAGCTAAACAAACTATGAAATTTAATAATCTGATTCGTACAAAACGTAAACTAAACAAACAGATTGCCAGCTGACTAAAAGCCTCCACAGCACATACCTTTCATTGATAACGAGTCCAACATGTTCGGCGTCATTCGAGAGGATCTTTTTGACCAGTGCAGTTGTCTTTTCGTTGGCATTCTCCTCGGCAAGGGTGGTCAGCAGGGTTCGGATCTGTTGTATGCAAGGCTCGTCCTGGAAACAGGAAATTGAGGTTGTCAAAACACGGCAAAAAGAGTATCATCAGCTTAGTTAGATACCTAATATTACGAGTAAACCCTTTTAATGAGCAACATAAGCAATGAATTCCATAAATTATTGTAGAATTAGAGAAAATACTTATTTTTTTAGTTGTGCCCAAATCCATTCTTTTTATCCCATAGTAAAAACAGTTATACGACACAAAATAGAGAGTGTACGGAAGGATCACTCGACCCTATTTAGGATTGTTACATAGCCAGGGTTGCTTGTCAAAAATCTGAAAGAATAATAATATCACAGCAAAATCTGATAAAAGATGTCATTTTGAGCCAATTTTTATCCAAGTAATTATACAACATTTGTGGCAACCATTGTCTTAACCTCGTAAGGCCCAACGGCCTAATTTTAGGACGTACGTTCAGTAGTCCTTCAGGCCCAAACTGGATTTAAAAAACATCAAATATCGGCCCAGCGGCCTAATATTAGGACATAAATTTTGAAGTCAGATTATTGCTTTGAATTTTGGCGCCAGCTCGAAACTAGATTTAAATTGGGTTGTACGTGAACCCATCTTTAAAAAAAATACATACTTTGACATATTGAAGGAAAAACAGCTGTGATTTTAACCTGGAAGCTGAGCAAGGTGGCTGTTTAAAAAAAATGAGTTGAGAAAATCTGTTTATTTCTATAAAATTTGTTTATTTTTTGGATAAAAACAGAAAGCAATTTGAAGATAAATTAATAAATATTGGATTTTAGACTAAATTTAGTAGAAATATGCCATAGTCAATTAAATATTCTGTCCCAAATTTCTATGTCCTAAAATTAGGCCGCTGGGTCTTAAAAAATTGAATTTTCTGAGCTTTCCAAGGTCAACACATAGTAAAACAGCTGAACTTAGATGAAGCTCAATTCTAAGATAGTGGCGGAAATTGGAATATTTATAACACTGTCTATGATCCTGATTCCAGGCTTGACAAAACACATCTTCATCATCATATTGAGTGGGTTACCGAGTCTACGAACGACCCGATTAACCCCGCAGTCAGAGCTCTCAATCAGCCTACTATTTAACTCGTAGGCCTCTGACGAGGTTATACAACAATGCCTAAGTAAGGTAGTATAAACAGCATATGAATCCAAAGGCTTAACGTGCCTTCCGAAGCACGGAACCATCTTTCTTAAGGAAAAATATTTTGAATTTCTGTTGTCATTGCAACCCAACGTCCTAAAAATAGGACATAAGTTATTTAGGTTTTATGAACCCTGTCCGATGCTCTTAGTGATAATAAGCAACACACAAAAATTTGGAGCCGGTATCGGGTCATTAACACATTATTTTTGCACATGGAATATCTGGGCCTGAACGCTGTTGCCTAAAATTAGGACATTTGGCCGCTACTACTACTTGTCGTAAAAAAACCGTGGGCCTTACGAGGATAATTACATTGAGTTCCTCTGATTCCAGTTAGTCAGTAAGCGTCAAAATTGTTGCTAGTACTGAGTGAGCCATCTGTAAAGGAGCCCCGCGCGCCGTTTTGTTAGTTTGTATTTATAATGTGAATGAAACATTACTTTTCTTTTGGTGATATTGATGACTGTGGTGACGCCGAACACTCCATCACTGCCGTCGTCTTCATCATCGTCTTCCTCTACGCCATCATCGAGGCATTGCTTCACTACACTGCCTACATAGTTTTGAGCTGGAATTGTAACAAATAGTTGCATTAGTGTGAGTAGGTACACCAACATTAAGTAAGCAGCTAAAAGTTGGACAGAATATTTGATTTCTGAGAAAGAAAAGCATCATTAGCATTATAATTCCTGTGTAAAAATACTGCCATCCTAGGGGTGTTTCATAAGAGGCAACATGGAGTTTTTGACCTCCCTCGGCTGAATATCCATTATCAATAGTCAACCACATGGTGGCAGTGAAACCACCTACAGTAGCATTTCCAAAAAGGATTGACATCAGGCATTAGGCACGTACCCAGTCATAAAACATTGCCAAACAAAATATGTTGCGCTGACTGATGGATAACGACAGAAAGAAGATGACAATCATTATATTTTCAGCTAGGTGTAGATTTCGCGACCACAAGGTAGTTATCGTAGGGACAATTAGGAAAAAAAAAACATTATTTTATTACAAAATTGCAATCATTTTTTGGGCTTGATAATGGTTATATGGGCAGTTTTTGGCAACTCGACATCTACATGCCATGCGCCTATTCTGTGTGAAGATTTTTTGGGCTTAAAAATATTTACAATATTTTTCTAATTCTTTTGGACCGCTCAATACAGTTTACTGTATCCTAGCTGCACCCTCTGATTTATTGCAGCCGCAAATTACCCAGTATATAAATAAAAAAAAATACTGTACTGACAGGCCAAAATGCTCTTCAGATTAGTAAAATGTATTGAATTTGTACTCTTCCAAAAATGGAGAATGGAGATTTAAACTTACAGATAATAATTTGAGCAAGGCCTCCCAAATCTACATTGGACTTGAGGAACAGTTGTCTGAGCAGCTGCTTGATGCCGTGGAAGTCACAGTCCTCAGGGTTGCGTCCTTCGAAGTCTGCTTGCAGCTCCTAATAAAAGAAAATCACTGTTTTGAAATTGGTAAAGTTAAGTAACAGTGTTCTTTATTTTACAGTGTATTTCATAAAAACTCTATCCAGAAAGAGCTTTTTAGCTGTCTTGGAATGGTAACCCATACATAGTGTAAGGGTCATCTCTTCAGATACTGATAGGGTGTATTCAGACCGTAAAACTGAACAACTTCCTGTAAGATTTTCTTTCATTTGTAAATGCAGTCAGTTGATTGTAAAAATATCCTGAAATCTTATTTCTTATGGAAAGTTTTTCGGTTACAGGATATAAAGGCACCCTTTATATATTCGGAGGGCTATCCCTTACACCTCATATAAAATGGCTAGCACAACAATTATCAATATTTAGACACAATTACAATAATTTTTCAGCAAAATTTTTCAATGTTACCTCTCCCATCAAACCACTAAGCAAGTTTTTCATCTTCTATTTGTATAAGTTTGCATGTACTATTCATAAAATCTTTACAACCAGGGTCTAGACTGCTAAGATACTGAACATTAAACAAATGTATTGCAGTGTTTGTTTTCTGCAACAATGTGATATCAATAATATTTTGATTTGTTATTCCTACAGAATAATAACATCTATTGGAATGTAGAGGAGTTTTGAGTCATGAAACTGTTGAAATACATTTGCATCCATGAGCAAAACTGTAGGCAAGAAGTTGAATGATTCAATTCAATTTTTTGTTTTTATGGCGTTTTCAAGTTGCATGAAACTAGATTTCAAGATCTTGTGCTTGTGCCCCTAGCCAAAGGCCTAGTATATAAAGTCCTCGCCCCTAGCATGCGAAAACCATAAAAACAAGCAATACAACATAATTCCATTGTTCTCCAAGACCATAATCAACAGTACCATGATCTTGGATGCGAAACGAGCTATTGAAACCAGTTGAAATATGAGCTCCAAGCATACATACATAGTTACACACAATCTGTACATATTTCAATATGTTGCAGGAAAACTAACTTTATTTCTTTGAATTATGAAATACATAAACAAAGTTTAGTGTTTGCTATGAACTTTAGCAGTAATGTATTTTATAATTTGCGACAGTAAAACATCCGAACGAATAGAGCTAATTATTTACAATCCTTTGTTTTTATTCGCCATGTGATTTTGAGGTTATGTCCTCACCTTATCGCCGACAAAGTTCCCATCGGAATCGAAGTCCGAATCTCTTTCATCGCCGGAAGCCTGGTCCTCTTCACTCTCACTATCGTGATTTTCCACTTCCTTGTTCCTTTTGTTGGACATTTTGTAAGAATTTACCGGATCAACAGAACACAACACGAGCCGCACGCAAGCAAATTTGACAGATTGATGATTGATGATTCGATTCGATTCGATGTTTATGAAGCCGATTTCGTTTCTATTATAGCGCCATCTCTCAACATGAAAAAGAACTTCTTCAAAACAGCGCCATCTTGTACAAAAACATAGTACTGAATTAGTGCAAAAAACCAACAATAGATGGCAATGTAACTAAATGGTACGGCTACTTGCTAAAAGATGGCATTAAATTATTTCGTTCATCTACTTAATACTAGATGGCGTCAAAAAAAATATTTTGTTTTACCAGTGACTAAAAAAGAAAATGCAATACATTAAATTTACGGACAAACATCGTAAGGTTTTTGTTACGTTCTCTTGTGTAATTTATGTGATAATTTCAAAAAGGGGGCGTTGATAAGTAAACACGTATTTTTGTAGTCTTTAAATAAATTTAGTTTTCAAAGTAAATTCCCTAATAATATCTACTATTTAGAGTAATTCACATTGTTAGTGTACTGGACCATACCGGTAAACGTTATCCACAAGAAGTAAATTGTATTATCGGCGCAAAATACGAAACAAAAAGTGACGCTACATTCAAACTTTTCAATAACTTTTTTTCAGTGAAAAGCAATGACCTGTGTCTAAATATATATGAGAAAAGTGATTCCTAACAGCTTACTACAGTTATTTGATAATACTTTTACGTGTTTCGGTCATAAATGTGCTCTTAAAGATTTTTCTCATACATACAACAATTTCAAATTCGAACTTTTGTTAACGAACTTTCTTTCAGTTGAAAAACTTTGTTTAGTGATTGTGGTTAATCGAGTTCCTATTTATCATTAATTTTGGAGGACTTTACAAAACTTTTTAGTGTCTTTCATGCAAATTACTACATAAAAAATCATTAACCGATATTTGTATATACGTAAACTTCTTCCCAACGAGCAGCGCCATCTGTTATTGGATAGCGGGACTATTGATACCTTATTCTCCGTGGGTTCTCCGCTCGCCACTCGGGCTCGCCACAACAGGAACCACAACCACCCACACCAAAAATTGTTCCGCTACTTGCCACGAGAGAGCATTACTAATTATTAACTACAAACTTTTGTTAGCAATAACATTAAATGTAAACTTTACAAATTCGTTTATGAGGTGAATGAGGACCATTCGATACAAAATACGTCCACTGGAGAGCGCATAAACCAAAAATACAAGATTTTAGTAACGCATAACAAAATAGATGGCGCCATCCACAGCGGAAACTTCACCACGTCAAGAGAATACAATACCAGTAGGTATCGCGTTTTTTCACCACACTACACCACCAAGTCCTTGACACTACCTGCTTTCTGGCGCAATCTGGCTAACGTCCTGGCCTATTGGAGGAAGACACCGCGGTCTGTTTAACGAGAAAGCGTTCATGGAAGAAAACTTGCGAGAAAATATGTCATTTTATTTACAGACTTTTTTAAAATAACTCAGTAATTTAATGTAAATAAACTTAGAGATTAGGTGCTTAGGTATTCGTAGAACACAAAAAATATTTTTTTTTTATTTTTAGTTTATTTTTGATGTTATTGTTTTACGGTATCTGTACTTACCTATGGTAATTATGCACTTACTTGTTATAGCGTCCAATTGTTTGTGATTCATCTGTTTTTACTGACACCCGAGTTTTTAATACCTTTGAGGATATAGACTATAGACAGTTACATACCTACGTACCCACCAAATGTAATCAGTTTCCTTACTTATCTCTTATTTAAATTGCTCGAGATACTGCTTATCTTACATTTCTATTTAGCAATATGTACTGTGTTTTGACTTATTAATTGGGAGGAAAATGTCGCAACCCCCCACCTGCTACCATGGGACCTCTTCTGGCTCCAACGCATTTTTCACAGCCACTGCCCCAGCCCTCGTCAGCATCACAGGTGCTTCCAATGTCACTTGACAACATGGAGCGATGTCCACTCTGTCCACAACCAAAATACTGCAAGGGTAAAAGAGGTCTAACGGGTCATATGACTAAGCGCCACCGTCCAAATTTTTCCATGGTAGACGGGAACGTACAACAACCACCACCTCCGTCAGCACAGAATACACCGACACTGTCAACATCTCCATCAACCGCAGCCTCTAGCAATATACCTTTTTGGAAAACTTTGGCCGAGTACAAAAACAACCTCCCGGTGGTTAGGAGAATCCCACGAGGGGCACGTAATACTGTAGCAACCTTTTTCAAAAAAGCCATTGACAAAGTAGTTACAAGCAATGATACTATGGATTGGCAGTTCTTGTTGTCATTTGCTTACTCTGTCCTGCATGTCCCAAAACAATCAGGGAATACCCAATCCTTGACGCAAAGAATAAAGGACAATTGTAGAGTTCCGTCCACACCACCATCTTCCATGACTTCTGTCCGAAATACTAACTCGAAAAAGAAAAACAGTGATGGGGAAACAGTTAAAAAAATCGAGTCTAAAGTCGGCGAAGGTGACCTCAAGGGCGCAGCAAACTTACTTTTTTTCGAGAGACACAATCGCCCCGTACAACGCCGAAACAATTAATGAGCTAATTTCGAAACATCCATCTCAGCCTTCGAATAAACTACCTGAACCCCCCCAATTGCCAGCGGCTACCCCCATTGTAACTGCTGAGGACGTGTCCAAAGCCATAATTAGCTTCAAAAGTGGTTCTGCTTCCGGTCCTGACGGATTGTCACCGCAACATTTAAAAGACATGATTAATGGCTTGTTAGGAGAGAACAGCAAGGTCTTATTGGAAAGTTTAGCTGCTCTCTTTAATTTGATACTGTCCGGTCGTGTCCCTAATGATATAACGCCCGTTCTCTATGGAGCAAATCTGTGCGCGTTGAAAAAAAAGGATGGTGGCATCAGGCCTATAGCGGTTGGAAGTACTCTTCGTCGCATTGCTTCCAAGATTTGCTGCAAAAAGGTCTTGCCCCAGCTATCATCGCGCTTCCAACCTATACAGCTAGGGTTTGGCTCAAAGGGTGGATGTGAGGCAGCTGTCCACGCAACGCGCACTTACCTAGAAAACAACAGCGGGGAGGTTCTAATAAAGGTGGATGTGCGAAATGCGTTTAATTCAGTGGATCGAGGGGCCTTATTGCGCGAAATAAAAGAGTTTTTGCCAGCATTATTCCCTTTCCTGTGGCAGTGCTACGCTGCTCCATCGAACCTAATATACAAGGACACCTGTATTGACTCGACCGTAGGCTGCCAACAGGGAGACCCTCTGGGACCCGCCATTTTCAGCCTTGCGATCCACCCTATTATTGCCAAATTAAAATCTAGGCTAAATATATGGTATTTAGATGACGGAACGCTCGGTGGTGATGCAAACACTGTTATGGCAGATTTAGTTGCCCTTCGTGCAGAGTTCGCCCAGATTGGGCTAGACTTAAATTTCGCCAAATGCGAACTTTTCATAAATAACACTCTGCCAGAGGACACACAACAATCGATTGCCCAGGATTTTAAAACTTGCGCTCCGGGTATTAAATTTTTAACTAAAGAGACGGCAACCCTCCTGGGTGCACCACTTACGGACGAGGCATTTCCGCATTTTGTGCAAAAGCAAATTGACACATACAAAGAATCAGCAGACCGACTTATGGAAATTAATTCCACATGGCATTACACATAATTAAATACTGTTTATTTTACCGAAATTCATGTACGTTCTGCGTTGCTGCCACATGTGGAAATGCCTGAATCTGCTCAAGCCCCTCGACGAACTGATCAGAACGTCCCTTTCAAAGGTTCTAAATTGCACATTCTCCGAAAGAGCCTGGGACCAGGCTACTCTCCCAGTGCGTTTTGGGGGACTAGGAGTTAGAAGAACAGCTGCGGTAGCTTTGCCTGCGTTTCTTTCTTCCGGGTTTGCTTGTGAGAAACTTTATGGAAAAATTATCTACCCTGCTTTGGGTCCCGTGGAGGTTTCTCACTTGTCCGAGGCAAAGAACGCATGGCAGCAGGCTTGTTCAGACGAACTCCCGAGAGCAGCCTGGGTACAGAAGAGATGGGACGAACCGTTCTGCAAAAAAGTGCAGGAGTCACTACTAGAGAACTGCCCAAACCAAACTGATCGTGCGCGCTTGTTGGCGGTGTCAGAAAGAGAATCGGGATATTGGTTACAGGCCCTACCATCTCCTTCTTTGGGTACGCTACTCGATAATATGTCGCTCTCCTTAGCAGTCTGCCTTCGGTTGGGACTCAAGACCAATCAGACCCATTTCTGTCACTGCGGGCAATGGGTAAACGAGCTCGGACACCACGGCCTATCATGTCAGAGGAGTGCCGGGAGAATATCGCGGCATTCCTCCATCAATGATATAATAAAGAGAGCCCTCGGTGTTGTTGGTGTTCCAGCAGTCCTCGAACCAAACGGCATTGTTAGGTCGGACGGGAAAAGACCAGACGGGCTGACCCTTATCCCTTGGAGCCAGGGGAAGTGCCTAGTGTGGGATGCCACGTGTGTCGACACACTGGCACCTTCCCACATCCAAGCTACCTCAAATTCTCCTGGGGGCGCAGCTTTGTCGGCGGAGCTAGCAAAAAAGAGGAAATATGCAGACTTGGGAGACAGTTACATTTTCCTCCCATTCGGGATAGAGACGATGGGCACATGGGGTCCGGGGGCGCGTAGCTTTCTTAAAAGCATTTCAGTGCGCCTCATCGAGGCAACGGCAGACCAGAGGGCGGGTTCCTTCTTTGCACAGCGGATAAGTCTGGCTGTGCAGAGAGGGAATGCGGCGAGTCTACTGGGGTCTTTGCCTCGATGCGGAGCGCTGGAGGATGTCTTTTATTTGTAATTTAGTTTTTAAGTGTTTTTTATTTTTGTTATTTCTGGTGTTTGTTTATTGTATTTTTTGTTTTTGTTCAATAAAATTTGAGTAGATTTATGTGTTTTCACTTTGTAAATTTACCAATAAACAAATAAATAAATGAGGAACTAACCATTTTAAGCAGGTAGGTACTAGAAGAAGCGCATTAACAGCCAAAAAAGTCCACTGAAAGACATAGCCCTTTCCCTTATTAGGGAGTACCTACTTAATTTATTTCCTTGAGTCTCATTTACCGTTTTAAGGCTCAACGTTAGCGACACTAGCGCCGCTCAGTGAAAAAAAATAACTTATTGAATACGCAAATGATTGGAAAACCACATTATATATTATCGACAATAACTAACAACGAAGAATTTTTAGAATCAGTATAACCTTGGGAAAACTGTGCGCTGTAGTTATGTGTCCCGAAAGCAATTTTGACATACATTACTCATGGATACCAATTTTTATCTATATTATTTAATTGAAATATTCCTTGTGGTTAGTTATTGTCGGTAATTCATACATTGGCCTCCAGATGACCAGCATATTCAGCCAGATATTTTATTCCTGTTTGGGGGCGCCACTAGTCTGACGTTTAGCCTATGGTAAGGTAAACTATACTGGGTGTTACAAAACAACCAATAAAGCTGAAAGGAGGTCAAGGTACCTACTCATGAAACTGAACAACTTTCCCCATGGAACATGGGACGAAATATGAAAAAAAATTGGACTTCCCATACTAAAATGAACTTACTTTGTATGGGAGATTAAAATTTATTGGTTGTTTTGTAACACGTTGTATTTAATTATTCTGACGGGATAAATACCTATGAATGAAATTGGTAATATTCTTGACGCCTAAATATTATTATAACTTTTGGTCGCGGACCTGTTTTATTTGGGTCAATACAAAATAGCATTTTGAAAGTCATACAGAGGTCGTAAATTTGTAATTTTCAGTTTATTTGCAGGAGACCTTTATCCGTTTCTATCCCTAACTAATCTTTGACCCTCTTCCGCAAAGTAAGTACACCGTGATTAACACGCGCGAAACCAAACCATCTCAAACCGGCTAGTTGCGAGTATGAACAGCGTTCGGTAAATGACAACTTGCAAGTGCAAATATTTTTTGGAGTGTGTCATACCTATACTTAATTGGAGTGTGTCTTACCTATGTAATAATTCATTTAAAAAATTCAGACTTTTCAGACAGAAAATGTAGCATGTCGTTGCCATCTCTCCGTACAAAATGCCAGCCGTCGTTAATTTTTTTTAAATATTTTGTACTTTTATTTGGGAAAAAATTGTTCTTTGCCATTCTTACCACTAGCTCTATTCTCGCTGACTTTTGTTGACACCCTAATGTAGGTATAAATATCAGAAAAAAGGAGGGCTGTCCTTCTGTAAATTCACTATTTTGTGCCTGGCCTGTGCTACCCTTGTAAAAGTCGGCGTGAATAGGACTAGTGGTAAGAATAGGTGGTGATATGACAAGGAACAATTTAGGTACCCCAAATTGGTAAAAGAAAAGGACAAAATATTAAAAAAATATTATAATGGCTGGCATTTTGTACGGAGAGATGTCCAAATTCTCAAACAGTTTTCCATTGGAAAAATGTTCCTTACCACAAGCCCATTCTGAGTTTTCAGTATTCAGTCTCTAGGTATCACCCTATATACTGACTTATGATTTAAAATTTGGGATTCAAGTAGATAAATAAAAAATATAATAATAATAAAAAATATTAATTGTTGTATTAAACTTTATCAAAATAAATAAATAGAACTTAAATTAATGGGTAGATAAACTATTCGTATTTTTCCACATCATAATCAAAATGTTTTACTTCTGTAGCAGACGAGTTGCCACTGGAAAAGAAACCAGCTGATGCCGTGTAGGAGACCTGAGTGGCGTATGTGCGAGCCTTTTCCCCCTCCACCAGCCCCCTCACCACCCCCTGCAGCAGCGACTGCTGCTCCATCAGCGTCATGCTCAAGTGACGCAACTCCTGGTCTATCTTCTTCAGGTTAAACGTCGTCTGGTCCAACTTCTCCTGCATTCCCCTTATCTCTATATTGAAGTTATGATCCGTCGGCCCCTCATTCTTAAACTTCATCGATTGCCTGTTTTTGAACAATATCTCTTTAACCGATTTCCCGGCTTTGACTTTATTCAACTGCGCTATCTCGTATGCGGCCATCATAATGTCAGCAGGCAGTCGTTTTTCTTGAGGGTTCAGAGGCTTCACGCTCACTATGACTTTGCCAGCCCCGGGGGAAACCAAAGCTGTTCTGTAAACGTACTTATGTAAGCATTTTGGCAACCAGATGCTGAACATACCCATCTCCACGAAGAGAATCAGTTTGGTCTGTCTGACGAGCTTCGATAACTCAGCAGTTTTGCGAAGGCCCTGAATATCATGGACAGCTATACCGACTAGTAAATTCATCAGTATTATGGTTACAAACATCAGAAACAAAATAAATATGATTTGTGATGATAGTTCAAAAATTAATGGTGGATCTTCCTTAGTAGGATCAGGATCATTAATAAGAATGTTCAAATTAAGTTCACCCACCATCATGGATAATGTAGATATCAGACCTATCAAGGGATTCGCAAAAATTTCTTCATTCGGGAAAACAACGCAAAAGCATACAGTGAAACCGAGGAGCAGACACATGTAAGCCATAAGTAGTTTCAGAAACTCGTTCAAAACTTTTTGGTACATTGCAACGTAGTCGCCAAACATTGGCAGTTGCCCCATCATTAACATCAAGTTAGTCCACGCTCCCAATACCGCATAACCCCCAACATGGTTCTGCCAATTGTAATCTTTATGAATATCGTACAGTGAAAATACTGATAACAAAACGAACCATTCCATCATATTTTCGAAAGTACAGAAATACTGTCGTATACTTGAGTACCCAGTTATACCAGTTATTTTACGAACAATTTCAAATGCTGTTATTCCAATCAGTATCCATTTTTCGTAGTGTATAGGATTTAGTTTCAAAAATTGACCCAACAAGGACTGCTCTTGGCATAATTCATTTAGGACATCGTACTTTTTTGCGTGTTGTCCTTTGCAAGTCTTAACGACTGTAGTCAGTACGTAAATAGATAAGAAAATCACAAACAGTAAACTAAAAATAAGCCTCGCCAAATAAAATTTTCTTATCTTTCGCCATTTCATAAATAAGAACGCTGAGCAAAGTGGATGTTGTAAAATGTCTTTTTTTCCTTCGTCTACTAAACTATTTAAATATGTTATCTCACGAGGATACGAATGTTTAAGCAATGTCCCAAAGTTAAATTCAATTTGCACTTCTTCGTTGGTTCCTTCCGTAGCTCGGCTGAGGGATATACCACAGTCTAAATTGTATCGTAATATTTCGAATGCTTTCGGAGTTTTTCTTGCAATAACGCTAAGTGCCGAATGTCCTCTCTTTGATTTAGATGTGATGTCTGCTCCTAATAATAAAAGTGTCTCTACACAATGCGTCAAGCTATCAATTGCAGCCAAATGCAGTGGGGAGTAGCCATATGAGTCTTTTTTATTAACTGCTGCTCCCCAACTCACGAGCATGTCAATGATATCACAAGATTTATCTGATTTGCTTATGGCAGCGTGTAGCGGTGTCCTTTTATCGTGGTCTTCAGCGTTAGGGTTGGCATTACCATCTCGCAGTAGCACTTCGACACATTCTAAGCTAGAACATCTAGCAGCCAGGTGAAGTGCAGTAAAACCTCGGTAGTTCATAGTGTTAGCTTTAGCGCCTTCGGCTAAAAGTATCTCGACACATTCTGTGTAGCCTCTAGCTGCTGCAAAATGTAGCGCCGTACATTCCTTGTCTCTTTGCTTTGTTAACGCATTAACCACTATCTTGGTCTCTTTAAGTAAATATGAGAGACATCTCACTGATCCCAGTTCTGCAGCTAAATGCAATGCATTCATTCCACCAGAAGTAACGTAAGATGGATCGACTCCTTTTTCTATGAATAGTTCTAAACACTCCACAGCATCTACGCGAACTGCACAATGAACAAGGTTGTCCTCGCATCCTGCTCGCTGGACGACTGTATGTAGTGATGCTCCAGATGAAATAAGAATCTCGGCTGCCTCTAAAGAATTTCCGAATGCGGCGCAGTGTAATGGAGTAAAATATTTAGGAGAGTACTCGATATCAGCGCCTCGAGACAGCAAGTAAACAACCGCTCTGCTGGCGCCGCTGAACGCAGCCAAATGAAGAGCAGTCAGGCCGAGAGGCTCAGAGTAGTGTAAGTCGGCCCCTGTGTCCAATATTGCAGGCAGCAACTCGTCACGTCCTAAGAATGCAGCCCACAATAAAGTCAAATTCACCACAGCTTCCGGAGCTGAAGAAATGTGCTCTTCAATGTTTTCTTCTACGATTATTCCACATTCCAAATCATCGAAAAATCTTCCAGCAGCCAAGGTCTGCGCGCGTTCGAATAGAGCTTTTCTTAGGGTGCCCTCTGTCAGTTTTGCCTCTGGATCTGGAGCTAGCATGTCAAAACTGTCGGAGATGTTGGGCGCGTCGTCGGCGGGAGGAGCGGGACCGACGAACAAGTATTCTTTGGCCTTGCCGGACTCAGTTGGTGACTCGAGCAGGTCCACATTTTTCACGTATCTGTACGTGGGGTTCAGGGGGAATTCTTCGGGTTCTCCCAGTTCATAGGGTCGGTTTCTGTAGGAGCGCGAGCTGAAGCTTCTGTCCAGGCGTGGTCTAGTGGGACTGCTGTTGGTGGGAGTATGGAGCGGCGGTGGCCACGCCATCTCGCGGTACCCGAAGTTGTCCATCGTTAGGACGTGACTGACGAGACAGTCCTACACAATACATTTCGCTACTGTTATCTATCTTATCTGATTGTTTAGTTTCTTTGTTTAGTGTAAAGGTGTCATCAGAGGAAAGATAACATGGTATTTGATTTGGGCACTCACAAATTTGGCGACGACATATATGTGTTTGATTAAATTGTTGCAAGTTACTTAGTACGAATTGCAAGCTTTGTAGAAATTGCAATATGAAAAATTATAATGAAAACATAGGCTTTCCTGTTTTTTACGTCATAAATCTGCGTTGCGGAAAATTGTAATTCCTTCTAAATCGTAGTACTTAAATGCTCTGTTTTGGTATTTGCTATTTGCTCATTAAATCCTACTCAAGATAAGAATGAAAAAAACCGACGAAAAACGTGTCAGTCACGCTCACAAATAGGGTTTCGTAGTCAACGTTTAAATATCAGCTTTTTCAGCGTTTGTTTGCAGCTGTATGGTTAGATGGTTACCCAACGGAAAATTGAAAAACCTACATTTTTCTTTAAACTTGAGTGTAAGTATCCACTATAGCTTTCAAGAAGTTTGTAATTTCGGGATAAGAATTATATTCCATTTTTTTTTCAAATTTTCAGTGGTGGTAATACTTTAGAAGATACAGTTTGAACAAATTATGGCAAAATACCCCTTTTAAAAGCAATTATCTTGAGACAGAAACATTTGAGTTACTTTGTTTCAAAGAAACCTCCCCTTAGTTTTAAAAGACCTATTCAACGGTACCCTTCTCAATTTAACAAGCAAATTTTTTTTGCCCCCCTGCGCCAAATAACTTTTTATTTTCTAGCACTTCTAAATTTGGGTCAACACGATCTATATTCACACTAAATTTGATGTTGATACATACAGACAGACAGATAGTGCGGCATACAGACAGACAGACAGGCTTGACGAAATGATAAGGGTTTCTAGTAGACTACGAAACCCTAAAAAGTCGAGTTCGTTTATTATTTATTCTGTCGTGTTATCTTTGTCAGCCGCAGAAGACTTGTTTTCATCTCAAGAATTGTGATGTCAATTAGTTTTAACTTACCGAATTCCTATAAATATTAGATTGTCAATATTTATCAGAATTAAAATGGTTCGTTGTTGTTTTTCAGGAGCTCTATTTCAGAAACTTGCATGACAAAGTCTGCTACTAATTTGTGCTAGTATAACACGTTCTACGACTTAAAACTATTCAGATATCTATTCACACACACACCCTAGGCTTTACCAATATCGAGTATTAGAAACTCTAATACGAGTGGTTACACGGTCGTTGTGGATATTGCAAGATTTCAGAAACCACACTTGGGTGAGAATCCACCAGTGCTGTGCGAGGTAGCGTGGCGGTGTACGAGGAAAAAATCCACCAATAGAATCACTTCATTGAGCGAGACTAGGAAAATGAAGTGATTCTATTAGTGGACTTTTTACTCGTACACCGCCTCGCTACCTCGCACAGCTCTGGTGGATTCTCACCCTTAGGAATCGAGCTCCAGTTCCCAACTACAGTATGGTCGTTTTAATAGGCCATATTTGACAGATGTCAAAATCAAGTTAATAACGAAATAGAGCCAGGGTTGCTACTGTCAAAAATCTCTAAGTATAAAAACGTCAAAACAGCAATATTGACAAAGAACGTCGTATGATTCTGAGCCAATTTTAAATCCAATAAATATGACATTCGTGTCAGCCACCTTCTTATTTACCTTTTTGTTTACCTTGACTTCCCCTGAGGTTCCGGTTTTTTTCAATTTTTGACAGTAAGCGTCAAAATCGTCGCTGGTAAAGGCGCCCGCGCGCCGTTTTCCTAATTTGTGTTAATGCTGTGAGATAATCTATTTTTCTTCGTTGTTCTAGTATTCAAACCCATACTAGATCAACGAAGAAAAATAGAAAGCTGTCAAATATGGCCTATTCTAATAACCGTAACTTAAGTAATTCTTCTTCTTTCGTGTGAAACGACAAGATGAATCTGACTAGGAACCTATCTAGATGATTCAGCAGCTAAGTAAGTACACGCATAGGGGCTTTCACAGATAAGGCCGTCATTGTGTTTTTTAGTTTAAGTTTTCCTGTTATATGTTTGTGTTTTGCATGTCCAATAAAGAGTTTTCCTACAAGCTTACAAAATGAGCTGAGATGTCTTATAATAGGTAAGGAGAATAGGAAAGGCCTATAGGAGTTCCTAAGGCAATACACGGCAGTACAATATGAACCTACCAACAAGTATAGGTACTTGTAGGTTCGGAGTCTGAACGGACAACTTTTTAAACAATGATCATTATGTTTTCAATATTCATTGCCTTCCTGACTGTCCAGCCACTGTGATAAAGTCACCAACTTCATTCATTAACAAAACAAACTTCACGAAAAGTTAAGCCGCACAAACAGCGACCTCAAAATAAATTGACAAAACAAACTTTTACTACGGCTTTTATACACCTATAAGGTCCTATTAAAATCAGTGCAAATATTATCAGGGTGTAGTCTACTCGTTAAATTGAACAACTCCCCAATGAACATAAGTCGAAATATGAAAAAGAAAATTAGACCTCCCAAAGGAATCAATAGCCTCATCGACTTGGTACATTTTTTATTGGAGACCCAATTTTTTTTTCCTTGGGGAAAGTTGTTTAGTTTCACGAGAAGAACAAATCCTGAAAATATTTGCAATGAATTTAATAGGACCTTATAATATAAAACGTTAAAGAAAAAGTAGTTAGGAACTTTGGAAGCCATGGTCATTATTGGTTTGATCATATTGTGCTTCTGTAATGGTAGGCTACCGAAGCAAATAAAAGTACTAAGGCTGTCGGGTAAAAACTGAAAGTAGATTGATGTGAGTGAGAGTATGGATTTGGAAAGGTAAGCCAATGGGAATCAGCATGTATGGACTCTTCACCACCTCCTTACTTATTTAGTCTGCAGGATGGTTCCCATTCGTACCGCATGATTTTCCGGCGTTTTGCCCGAGCCGGTCTTTTTAACGGTTTAGTTTACGAAATCGCATAAAAATACAATAACTGTTACGATTACGACACACTTCGCCGCTTGAAATTCTGTCTGTCACAGGTTGTCATTTGTATAGTGTATTCACTCATTCAACAAGGTATATTGGTTTTCATTAGTAAGTACATATATTGTATGAAATAGTAGTTTATGCAACTGCCTAATAATGAGAGGCTTTAGGATGAGAGTGTCTGTTTATCACATTGCATACACTATTTTATCTACACTCTACAAGAAAAACTATGAAAAATAATTCAAACCTCCGCACTACACTATGGCGATTGCAAGCCTATCTACTGAACCACCAACTGAACGACTTTTGTACATAAGTAGCTTTTTAACTAAACGTTAAAATGGAGGCTCATAAAAACTGAACAACTTTTAAAATTAAATAGCATTTATCGGTGAATTTTAATATGAAAAATGATTCGAAGCAAAGATTTAATAATAAATAAGTCCTCATAATTTCAAATGTCGTCCCGCCGCGGGTGACACTTGTTTTTTTTTCATTCGACTTACTGATGGCCAGTGTCAAATTGGAACAGATTACAATTTAGTACGCGGGTCAATTCGTTTATTTTTTTTTTAATACTAGAAATCGAGTTACTTTATGTAGCTGCCAGTAGTATGAAAGTTTTTTTTTAAAGGCTGTATATTCGTAATGCAGTTCATTACGTTCGTACTTTCGATTCTGTAAAACGAATACTTATTACGAACTGAGTGTAGATAAAACCTTTGATGTGCTGGCCCCGCGCGCTGTCTTTCTTATTTATGGCGATAGTACCTACGTATCCTACCACAGATTAGGTTAAGGTTAAGTAGCTATATCGTACAAAGCCTATGAACCTGGTAAACTAGGTAGTCATAATCCACAATATTCATCTTCCGTGAGGATTAGGTACGGCGGCTCCATTAAGATGGGTTTAGCTAGATTAGCCCGAGTAATTGTAAACTATTTGTTACAAAATCTTATCATTATCACAAATTGTTTAACTCAACTAGCCTAAACGTTACCGTTACAGGGATATTTATTTATGACTAATCATTTGTAGAGAAGAATCCTAGAAGAAGAAGCACCCTATTTTTACTCGTAAGTACCTGCAGTGTCGTAAAGTGACAGCTTACTACTAGAAGGCCTCTGACACTCTGACATGAGTGCGCCGTCTAAGTACTTAATCAAATCATAGACAGCAACCGGGATCGATTACTTTTTGGAAAATCATGTCCTTCGGTAATGTCATGTTATTTGAAAAAGATGCGAACAATAATGTTGCCATTTCGGGTCGCTTTCTTCCATGAATCAGTATACGTCGAAATTCAACATTTGGTACGCAAATAAAGAAGGTACTTAGTTTTAATTAAAATTATGAATGTCGTTTTCAGGATATTCCAAGAAACTCCAGACATTAATTTCAATCCCTGAGCCTCCTCAAGTACTATTAATGTTTGCTTTGTTACACAACAAACCACTTGTTGAAGTTATGGCTGTGTGTCTACAAACTCATTTTCTCTTTGAAGCGAGAAATCCACATGATGTAAAGCTTAGAGTAAATTATATATCGCAGGTTTTTGGTTAAGGCGATATCAGTTCCAAAAAGTAAGTCCCTTTCCTTTTCGTTGCGTTAGAGAGAAATAGACGATGACACTTCAGATCAGAAATCTGAACATTTCTTCTAATATAACATGATACATAGAAATATTCTAAAATGTTTACCCATAGATTCATTATTAATTAGAAGAAGAGAACACAAAATAAAATAATAAATATTAAATAACAATGTAAAATTCTGTTTCTGTTTTTATCAAAAACCTACGACATAATAAGTACTATCGGTATGCGAGCAAGCTATGGAGTGCCTGTCTGTATTGCTGAGGACCATAATGTAAAAGTTAAAGTTTTATAGACACTTCCGTAAATACAGGAGAAATATAGATGTATGCGTTTTTACTGTCAGTATCTTAATGATTGACAGACATGTTGTGTTCGTACCCGTGCCAACCGTTACCAAGTTACTCTAAAGCTTTCTTATTATATACTCTAAGGAAGATGTAAAATAAGTGAGTACTTATATTTAACGTGAGTGCTTGTAGCAAACAATGATTACTGTTTCTAAATACGGCTGTGTTCTGACGTCTGTCTAATGGATTAACGTGCCTTACGAAGCTTTGAGAATATTTTATTTGAAATGCTTAAGTATAACGATGATTTTATACGATTATACGTTTCAGTCAGAGAATACAGAGGATTACATCTAAAATTTATATACCTACCTATGATATGATATTTTGACTGTAACGTACGACTTTAATATGTTGGATGACTCGGTGACTCACACCACAAACAGAAGGCCAGCTCGCCCCTTCTTTCGATCACTTATGCCTACTCTTTAGGGTTGCTACTTTTACTTTCTGTTTTTTATGAAGTTACCTATCGTTTGTAAGTATGAATTAGGTATATGCAATTGATATACTCCGAAATTACCTGGCCGATATGAAATATTTTTTACCTTATGGAAGTAGGTACTTACTTACCTGAGTAGAAAGTCATATTTCTAATAGGAAATAAGTAGGTCCCCACCTACATCGGTAATAGGCAATGGGTTTGGGTCACGAGACTAGGTGGTGAGCATAGCGGAGGTAGGTAGGTAGTAGGTATTTAGAGGACCGGCCGGCGGCGATGACCGACACGTTTGTCCAAGCCGACACGACAAAGGGTTCCTCACGTCGTTCGTCGGTGTTTTCCACGGGAAACAAGTGTATCTATCTAAAAAAAAAGGCCAAAAAAAAAATACCTATCTTGCCATCACAAACTTAAAAAGGTAAGGTACCTATGGTTGAAAGGTAGGTATTTTTGAACAGGGAGTCAAGCCATCAAGAAAGTCAAACGTACCGTCAGTAGTCAGTCGCACACAGATTACCTACCTACCAATGTATTGGCAGGCGGGCGATACGCGCTGGGAACGGTAGGTAGGTAGGTTGGTTGGTAGGTACCTATCATGACATGAACATGACGACATGAAATATACGCGGGGACGCGCCCGGTAAAAAATCTGAAGCTGTATTTGTCGGTATAAGTTGGTAGGTACCTACCCTAGTTTCGAAGTATAAGTACCTACTTACCTACTATAGTTTCGAAGGTCACCAGCTGCCGTGACGAAATAATGAAAAAAATATCCAGGATCGTAATAGTCCATTTGGACTACCATAGGTAGGTACTAGGTACCTACCTGATGATCGAAAATGAAGATGTCATAACCTGGACCTTTTGCTATCGGTGTTTCGGTACTCATCGCTTCACCTCAAATGCTGACTAGGTAGGTATCTATCTACTGTGGGTAGGTACCTACCTAAACCCATTTAACCTACCAAATCAAACTAAAACGCAACCTACCTACTTCTACGTAGGTACGTACCTAAAACGCTAAAGTACATATTACGAACGAAAAATAAGATTTTTAAAAAGAAATTCCTCCATTTCTAGTGTTTTGAAGTAGGTATGTATTTATTTATCAAATAAAAGAGTTCTACTTACTTTTCATTATTGCGTGGGAAACTGAAAATGACAAAGCACTTTTCTGTGGTGTTATTACACCCAAACACATCACAAAAATATTTTTATTTACTCGCCATTCCGTCCGCCCGCACCGAACGCGCCGTTCACACTCAACCAAAGCCGGTTCGACACGGTTCCACAGAGCGCGTAAAAGACGCGTGTGGATGTCTGAGTGAGTTTAGCCGCGTTTGCTCGAAGCCGACTCTCTGGATTGCGCTAGCCAATACTTACTTTGTGCTCACACGAAAAGAAGAAGATAATGTTGCCACTCATTATGATGGTTTGATGACCGATTGATCCACGAAAACGAGACGAATGAACACTCAAAGCCTCCAAGGATTCCCTGTATCGTTGGTACATGCACAAAAATTACCATATCAATTCAAATTCTTTGCTCAATCTGCCCTGATTATTATTTCGGTAGATGACTGCTTGTAAGTGGTCAATGAATGCTTATAAGGGGTTCTAGTAAGAAAATCCTGAACAACAAATTTTACGACGGAACTTGTTTGGGCCTTTGGGCTGTTAGGGAGGGAGACAATAAACATACTTCCGAGGTTGGGCGCCGTAGGGGAAGCACAAAGAAGGTCCGAATTTTTGGTTATTGAAATATGTCGTCATATTTATATGTTTTCATACAAAATGCCGTTTCTTTCAACAGGCTTAAAAAGTAGCTCACTTAACAGGGCAGTCAAGTAGCGGATTGCCCAGGCCGGGGCCAATTGACTGTCCCGTTGGCGTAGTGGATAGTGACCCCTGCCTTCTACGCCAAGGGTCGTGGGTTCGATTCCCACCGACACAAATATTTAGAAAATCAATTTTCAAATATTTGTGTTTAGTCTGGGTGTTTTCTATGTATAATATGTATATGTCGCAGGAATGTAGCGAAATCCGGTAATTCGCGAAATCCCTAGGCCCTTCGCGAAGAGCCGGATAATAGCGAAATGCATCGATTTATACGCACATTTCCCGGAAAACTGCGAATTCGTTATTTGCATGGACATAAATCCAGGAAAACTGCGTATAAGGCGACACGCGGCTACGAAGCCGCCTACGCACCTGCTACGAAAGGTTCCATATGCTGATCAGGTGGTTCAGCCAGCAATTGCCTACTCATTCATGACCATGACCATGCCTAGACTATGACCATGACTAGACCATGACCATGACCATGACCATTACCATGACCATTACCATGACCATTACCATGACCATTGCCATGACCATTGCCATGACCATTGCCATGACCATTGCCATGACCATTGCCATGACCATTGCCATGACCATTGCCATGACCATAACCATGACCATTGCCATGACCATTACCATGACCATTACCATGACCATTACCATGACCATTACCATGACCATTACCATGACCATTACCATGACCATTACCATGACCATTACCATGACCATTACCATGACCATTACCATGACCATTACCATGACCATTACCATGACCATTACCATGACCATTACCATGACCATTACCATGACCATTACCATGACCATTACCATGACCATTACATGGTAATTACATGGTAATTAATGGTCATGGTAATGTACATGGTACATGGTAATTACACGGTAATTACATGGTAATAACACGGTAATTACATGGTAAATACTAGGTAATTACACGGTAATTACACGGTAATTACACGGTAATTACATGGTAATTACATTGTAGTTATATGGTAATTACACGGTAATTACACGGTAATTACATGGTAATTACATTGTAGTTATATGGTAATTACACGGTAATTACATGGTAATGGTCATGGTAATGGTAATGGTCATGGTAATGGTCATGGTAATGTACATGGTACATGATAATTACACGGTAATTACATGGTAATTACACGGTAATTACACGGTAATTACATGGTAATTACATTGTAGTTATATGGTAATTACACGGTAATTACATGGTAATTACATGGTAATGTTCATGGTAATGGTCATGGTAATGGTCATGGTAATGGTCATGGTAATGGTCATGGTAATGGTCATGGTAATGGTCATGGTAATTGTCATGGTAATGGTCATGGTAATGGTCATGGTAATGGTCATGGTAATGGTCATGGTAATGGTCATGGTAATGGTCATGGTAATGGTCATGGTAATGGTCATGGTAATGGTCATGGTAATGGTCATGGTAATGGTCATGGTCATGGTCATGGTCATGGTCATGGTCATGGTCATGGTCATGGTCATGGTCATGGTCATGGTCATGGTAATGGTCATGGTAATGGTCATGGTCATGGTCTAGTCATGGTCATGGTCATGGTCATAGTCTAGGCATGGTCATGGTCATGAACGAGTAGGCAATTGCAGGCTGAACCACCTGATCAGCATATGGAACCTTTCGTAGCAGGTGCGTAGGCGACTTCGTAGCCGCGTGTCGCCTTATACGCAGTTTTCCTGGATTTATGTCCATGCAAATAACGAATTCGCAGATTTCCGGGAAATGTGCGTATAAATCGATGCATTTCGCTATTATCCGGCTCTTCGCGAAGGGCCTAGGGATTTCGCGAATTACCGGATTTCGCTACATTCCTGCGACATATATATTTACAAAAAAAAGGTATATCAGTATTATATCAGTTGTCTAGTTCCCATAGTACAAGCTTTGCTTAGTTTGGGGCTAGATGGCGCTGTGTGTCTCGTCCAGGGATATTTATTTATTTATTTATTCGTAGCAGGCTGACGCATGCACTGCTTTACACCGGTCGTCGCATATTTCAAACAATTTTAGCCATAAACAGACTGTTCTGGCAAGCAGGTACCTAAGTAGTGCTTTTAATAGCCAATCGTGCTACAAGTTCACCATTAAAATGCTGGCAACACTGGTCACGTCCTGCATCAATCTGCTGGGAATATGGACTTCTCTTGTCGAGGGCAAGATTTGCATTCCACTGAAACTGTAGACTAAGTGTTTCTTTTTGGTTGAATACTTTATTTCACTCAGAGGTTCCCAAGTTGCAAATTGAAATTTTGGGCGACAAGCTGACAACCTGTCACTATGGTAATACACGGTCTTCTGAATGAGTCTCGAAATTTAGTCAGACGTGGTCTACAAGAAATGGCCGTTTTTATAGCCGTTTATGCTCTGCCTACCCCGAAAGGGATATTGGCGTGATATACGTACGTATGTATGTATTTTCCAAAGTTCAGACTACGCCTCGGCTAGCTCTGCATTTTAGAAGCCCAACGGCCAGATGGACCGGTGCCTTTTAGAAGGAGGCTGGTAGTGACTGGATGGCGATAGCAACGGGAAAACGTATCGTAGGAGTGGCCTGCGTCTGGCAGTCGACTGAGATAGCCAAGTATATGTCATCACTCATCATATTCGTGGTTTTCGAATTTACCTAAGTATTAGGTAGAAATTAAATTTGGGGCGCGCCGCGCGTCATGCCGCTGTCAAAATTACTGGTTCGTATGGTGCATCCTTTCTTGGATATACTATTTTACTTAGAAATTAAATTAAATTACAAATTAGCCGTTCAATTAGGTACTATCCAAAGTTTATAGAGTGGTTTCTGCAGTTCAATTACAATAAAATTCCTCTGGAAAGTGAGATGAATATATTAGCGCGTTATTTTGTTCGGCGCCGAGGCCGTGAAAACCGTTTATGGATAAGTACTGCGAAATATTATGCCGTTCAGAATTTTAATTCGCTCAAAACTGCGTGGCGTAGCGATAATTTTGGGGCTGGCTGGACGCTGGTAGGTCGATTGCTTAGTCGATATAGCTCTGTGGATACTATTGCATGGTCTTAGGTTTAAAAGTCTCGGCTTGAATTTTTTTTCATTGCTGTGGCGCAAGCTCCACAGAGAAGACGTGAGACGTGAGTCGTGAGACATAAGATGGCATCTGTCAAACAAGTGAGACATGCGACATCGCGACGCTTGAAATCGTTTCCATATAAGATAATTTACGGATTAAATTTACGGATAAGTACTGCGAAATATTATGCCGTTCGGAATTTTAATTCGCTCAAAACTGCGTGGCGTGGCGATAATTTTGGGATCTCCGGTAGCTCAGTCGGTAGAGCGGTGGAATGTTATTCCATGGTCCTAGGTTCAAGTCCGGCTACAGAATTTTTATTGCTGAGTTAATACGAAAAATTACCTAAGTACACATTGGATTTCATTACCCAGAAGGGTCGATTAAAATTTTACTATATTGAACACTTATTTTTTAACCACTTTCCTTTCCTACACTTGATTTGTATATTTTTTTAACGATTTTCGTTGTTTTTTCTATTGTTTTACCCATGGAAACCCATCTGTTGTTTACAACATGCCAGGTGTGGCGAGCGCGTAAATGCACGCGCTAACTCACCATTTGTGTGATGCCACGTTAGGATCCGCTCATACTTAAATATCCGAAATCGCATTTAATGATCCGCGCCGGCAACTTTACTAGAGATGTAAAAATGTGATAATCGAACGAAAAAAAACGATTAGGTACCTACAGTACGCGAACGAGTTCATGACCATGTTGAGGAATAGTAGTGGTGAGAATGTGACTAAATTCATGTTGATGTCGATATCGAGAACTGTTGCCGAACAATTCAGTTCAGACTACTCATAGTTATTAGTTAATGGGTTGTTTCGGGTGAATTCAATTATTTTTGAGTTATTGTAACACTGTAGCAAGCATCATGATGATTGGTTAAGCGTTGGGCTACCAGAGGCAATTATATTAGGCAATTATATTATATCTTGGCCGATTTTTTAGAAGGCAAACGAAGATTACCAATTTTTGCTTCTGTTTCAATTCTAGTAAATGTCTTTTTAGAAAGCCCAGTATATTGGACCGCTCGATCCAAAGCGTTGTTAACTGAAAAAGCATAATAATAATAAGTTTGTTTTCTACACAAAACACAACACAAACGACGACAAAATATCGATAACTTTGTGACGCACTTTTTTCCCATCACTCGACTGCGATCGAATGCGGGTAGGTGGGTAAACGCGGGGCGCGCCGCCCCCGCGCGCGCCTCCTCATTCCCCGATGGTCAAGAACTCGATCGCGTACAGTATACGGTTTATCGAGTAGTATTACCCTAAAACCCTAAAAGAAGAAATTTTATTGTGTTAATATTAAATACTTAAATAGTTATTCTTCATCAGATGCATCGCTTTCATTCGCGCTTAAATGTATGACTAATTGGTAGTCATTAAGATTATCGATATGTATGTACCCCCATCCCCCCACCGCCAAAAGTGGAGCACAATTTTCTTTGTATTTTTCAACCACTTTGCTCCAGTCCTCCAGTTTCATCATTTTTGTAGATAAAAATCGATCATTTTTTCGTTCAATTCAAACACTACTACATCACTAGTTATTTCAAATTATAAACGTCACAGTACCCATCGGCTGTGAAATACACTATAAAACATTTGCTGATTTTTCGGATGCAGGGTTGACGTCAGGCAGGCGGCCGGTCATGAAACAAAGCCAAATCATTTTGCTACATGATTTTGCGTTCTAACAAAACATGCTGCGCCGACCTGAACTGATTTGGGATAAGGCCAGGAAGATGATAATGATGAAGCAAGTAGGTAGTATAAGCACCTTTTGCTGGACTCCGATAGAGTGTAATTGCTTACCAGTAGCATATTAACTAAGTACTATAAAAGCTCACGATGATGCCTGGTTCGCTAGTCTCGCAAACAAAAGGAAAAAACGACATCTAAACATGCATGTGCTATCTCCAATTCCACCTTCATTTGTAGAGCGTGCGGAAAGTCATGCCGCTCCCGTATCGGCTTATACAGTCATGAAAAATCTTGCCTCAAACACTGAATAAATCGTCTGTCACAGACGTATGAGGCCAATGATGATAGTGTGCGACTGTGACATGAGACTTTTCCGATTTTTTGTTTCACAAACCGCTTTTGATGCCTTGCGTCGTAAAAGATTGTCACTTAATAAAGGCTCTCTGGGCTTGTTGTGGGACAATGAGTCGACAAATGATCCAATTGAACATGGTGTGATGCTTGATTTGACAGCTGTCATAGAACACAACCGCTTATGATAATAATATGACTCATGAACGTGTCATACTAACCTAGATTACTTACTTAACCGATAATTATTCAAAGTTAAATCTATATTTAACAGCTCTATATTAATTCATTTGTAGTCATTAAATTATCCAATTATACCCAGATAAAGGTTAATTGCTTAAAACATTAACCTTATTGTACCTCAAATAATCAAGTAGGTATCTATACATGTTATAGTTATCAAATTGAGTCACGAGAGTCATAGACAGTCTATCCAGGAGGATGAGATATTTTGTTGTTTTCAATAGATCATTTAGACGGTGGTCATGACACAACCATCATCGGCCGACAACCGATGTGGCGCAGTGGCCTAACTGCCACGCAAAGGTTCCGGGTTCAATTCCCGGTGGGGTCACTCACAAAGTTGATATTTATCACTTTGTGAATTTGTACCCAGTCTGGTTAGGACATTGCAGGCTGAACCACCTGATTGTCCGCAAGTAAGATGGTTCCGCGCTTCGGATGGGCACGTTAAGCCGTCGGTCCCGGTTGCTGTCTATGATGGCGTTACACAACTATGTCAGAGGCCTGCTGCTTGTAGTAGGCGGTTGTAAATCTCTGACACCAGGTTGCATTGGGTCGTTGAACGACTCGGTGTCCCACACGAAGAGAGAGAGAGGCCCGCTAGTTCTATTCTAATTTGATGCCTGCTTAGAAAAGCATCACCCCATTTATTTCCTGTATGTGTCGTAAGAAGCGACTAAGGGACTCGAGGGTTTCATGTGTATTACAATTTTAGGCGACAGGCTGACAACCTGTCACTAGAGTAATGCACGACTCTAAGCTAGCTAAGACAACCCTCAAATATTTGCCAGACGTGGCGATAACGACCGTATTTTTACGGACGCTCTGCCTACCCCGCAAGGGATAAAGGCGTGATTTATGTATGTGTGTATTTAGAAAACATACTTCGTCTACAAGCTGGTAATAGTCTTTGAAGACGAGTCAGACCAATAGACCAACATTCCTTGGATTAATGCGCCATTTTTGATGTAATTCGCCATCGAACGACACTCTAGCATTGTCTTGAAGCCCAATAACTATTGTACTAGTAACGACTTCCTTAATTAACTTGTGGGCTTGCAGACGAGCGGTTGGAACGCCGCGGTTCTACCGCCGTTTGGCTCTACCTAATTATTCATTTATACTGGGTGTTACAAAAGCCGTGTTGCTGGAGCCGTGTGGTGCCGGCAGAGTAGAATAGCACCACCACCCCCTCTCTTCTCGTGGGGGTCGAAAGAGGCGGCCGAGAGATAAACCCGTCCCAAACAGCCAGGGCCAACCGTATGGTGGCGGTTAATTCACCACAAGAGCATTCCCAAGGAGGCTTGACGTCTGGTAGGCGGCCGGTCGTAAAATTAGGCCAAATCCTTTGCAACACGCACGATTTTGTGTTCAACGAAACGTGTTACGCCGATCCCAAGTAATTGGGATAAAGGCAGGGAGATGATGATGACTGGGTGTTACAAAACCACAAATAAGAGGACAAGGTACTCATGATTAGCGGTCATTACACAATCATGTCAGAGCCCTGCTATTTGCAATAGGCGGTTAAAAATTCTGACACCAGGGTTCATCGGGTCGTTGGACGACTTGGTGTCCCACTCGAAGAAGAAGAAGTACTTATAAATAATCAATAAATACCATCCTTTAAAAACAGGGTTGGTTTCACTAATACAATGCAGCTAGACTCAGGAAAAACATAAGATCATTAAAGGGCGCTACACACCGGGCCCGTATTCGTGACGTGCACGTAGTCACGGCGTCACTACGCGCGTAGAGATGACGTTGTATCGTATGGGATTGTATGAGAGGCTACACACCGCGCTACTCGCGTGATTACGCCGTGGTAATCTCTCATACAATCCCATACGATACAACGTCACATCTACGCGCGTGATGACGTGCACGTCACGCATACGCGCCCGGTGTTTAGCGCCCTTAAAGCTTTTCTATTCCCGTGGGAAGATTTAAGTCGGTTAATAGGTTGATGCTATTCTGAGCCGGAACTACACACACAGTTCTATTTGTTAATACCATGAAATATAAATCACTTGAGACATACTGTATCTCGTGCCCTAAGGCTCCAAAGCGATTTAACTTGAAAACAACATTAAAGGGATTTGAAAATTTGATAAGGTAAGATGAAGTAACAGCCATTATGGATTATTCTATAAAGACTGTACGTAGCTTTGCACATATCAGATCACTACCGTTTATGCGTTCAACCTGAGATGGGTGGCGATCTGCCTACTCCGTAAGGGATAGAAGTGTAATTTTGTATAAAAGTAAAAAAATGAGTACTACCTGTTATCATAATTTTCCCTAAAACTTTATTAAGGGCCTAATGTACAATGTCGTTAAATACGGCCCAGTCCTTTTTGACATACCGTTAACCGTTTTCATTTTCCGTAAAAGGTTTAAATTTTTCAAACCGCATCCATGCTCATTTTAGGCGAGGGATACACGGAGCGTTCATTTGTGTGTTATTTTTTCGCATGCGTTAGTAAAACGCAATTTTCCGCCTTATTTTCATTAAAATATGGTTTAATTCAAACGGTATTACAGACATATCCGCTAGCGCTGCGCATCGCACAACGCTGTGGCGACGGATGCGTAGGTATGTCAAACCGTTTGACATAAACCGTGTTTGTATGGGAATAAAGTCGAAATTCGTATTGTCCTGTGCATGCGTTACGTAGCGCAAAAATAACGCACAAACGGACGGTACATGTGTTTTTCACCTTACTGTCACCAATTTAATTACTGACTTTTTAGGTTATTCGTCCCTTGCGAGATTTTACGCAAAATTTTGTTTCCTTTTGTAGCTTTGCTACGCCGTAGTAAGTCTCGTAGCGGTTGCGCTACGACCTTGTAATTTTTAAACAAAATCCTTTTTTGTCGTGTGAGACACCGAGTTGTCCAGTTGTGCAAGGACCCGATGAACCCTGGAGCCAGAGTATTTTAGTCGTAGAAATAATAATGGCAGCACAGTGTTTATGTAAACATGTAATAGTAATATCATGATTTCGATTCTAGCTAGAGGGTGTGTTTACTGTTTATGCCTTTCAGCCACTAATAATGAAGCTAATAAAAATATTACGACCCAAACAAATAATAATATAACCTTCCTTTCGTTTGCAATTTATTTTATGGGGGGTAACGGTGGCGGGGTGTAGTAAAATAAAAAAGGAAAGCCGACCCACAAACAATGTGAGGAAAATATTCTTAGCAAGGTTGACGTAGATTGACGCATACAGGAAAAAAAAAACGGCCAAGTGCGAGTCGGACTCACGCCGTAAGGGTGCCGTACCATGACATATGTCGCAGCCAACTGGTTAAAAACGCTGTGTAATTAAACAACTAGTTCTTTAATCAAACGCCGCCATCTAACCAAACAACTAGTTCACTGGCTGAATTTCGAAGCATTCCAAACGTTCAACACAGCAGCGGAGCGAAAACCCGCTGTTTAATTGAATAAGTACGTTTTTTCGCCACTGCGGCTCTAGAGTCGGTTTGTTTACAAGATGGCGTCAGCGGCACAAAATCAAGACCGTATTTTGTTATTTTATGTTAAATAATCAGTAATTAGCGTCATCAGTGCTGGTTATAAGTGATGGAGGCGCCTACGGGGGAAACGTCTGAACAAAAATTCAAACAGTTGTTTGAAGAAACTCTGCGAAATTATGAAATCAACATCAAGGTAATTTTGTTGTTATTACACGAATATTGAGCCATTAAATGTTAATTAAACTGTCACAAACCTAATAAAACATGGGTATTTCGTCACGTAATCATTAAATTTGCAATATCTACTAATTTTCGATGAAAATAGAGTGATGTGAACGTAGGTACTTACAAAGTATAAAGCCCTATGCAAACTGCAACGGGATATGGATGGGTACTTGGGTAGCAGGGTTGTTGCGGATGCAGATTTTTTTCACATCCGCGGACGCGGATGCGGATTTCTGGGGCACACATCCGCGGATGCGGATGCGGATGTGTACGAAAATCTTAAGTTTTGGAAGAAAAATTTAAAAGACAGTAATTAAAAGTCTCTGTCATTTTCAATAGGTTGAAAATAGGTCCATATTTTACTTTGCGTAGGTGGAGGCATAATTAAGTTCACACAAAAGCAACACTCACTTCACTTGACGTAATTGTTACCTACGTAAACAATTACAACGCAAAGATACAATACCTAATTAAAGCAAAAAACTTGATATTAAGAAGAAAACAAACGAGCACGTCAAATCTTGTCACTACACAACACAAAAACAAAAGTGAGGCGCGGGACTTTCCCGGCGAATAATAGACACCGAAATTAAAATGACTGATTACTTATTGGTCAATTAGCACGAGCGCGTGACACGCGCCAATCGCCGGACCCGCCCCTTTCTTTCTTGTCCCGACCTGCATCACATCCGCATTCGCATCAGCTCCGCATCTCGATGTCTAAATTGATGCAGATGTTCCGTGTATGTGGACGCGGATGCAGATATTCGCAACATCCCTGTTGGGTAGCGTAGTGGAACTCAATCGCTTGACAATATGTACCAGTCACAATAACGCGTACCTACGTACAGAGCCGGTTCCGCTCCGGTTTGCATAGCTCATGCTCGGGGCTAGACTGTAGAGGAGACTGGGGTTGCTTGCACTAGGGGGGCGGCCAAACAAATGACACTTTTTCAAAATTTTCTTAGTAAGGGTGGTTGCACTGGTTGAGGTATATGAAAGGGGGTTGGAGAAAAGTGTTTTAGGTGAACATTGTTGCTGATGAGCAACCCTGTACATTCCCGTCAAAAAACAGGGGGGTCAATATGACCCCAAGGGGGCCTGTTGTGGAGGAGGAAAGGAGAGGGTAATTTTTTTTCTATAACCACGCGTTGTCCTTGCGTTTACGACTCGCAACGCGTAAGCTTTGCGTGTGACATTATAATATCGCGCGTGGAGCCCGCGTATGTGTGAATATGCCCTAACACACATGGCTACCCTAGCAAATTGAACGTTAACCAGTTGGCTAACCGTCATACAGCTGTAGTGTAGAACGTTATCTTCAACCACTTAGCTGACGAATGTTTAGTTGTTTGGTTAGATGGCGACGTTTGATTAAACAACTAGTTGTTTTATTACACAGCGTTTTCAACTAGTTGGCTGCGACATATACATAAAAATCTCCTAGAAATCACTTGTATTTTATTTTATTCTAATTTTTGGCATTTTTGTCATAGTGGCAACTGGAAAAAGTGGCCAGGAGCGTCTCAGACACACCCACACATAGGGTTTCGTAGTCAACCTTTAAATATCAGGCTTTTTAGCGTTACGAATTTAATTATTTTGGTGGTTTGTTTTCAGCTGTATGGTTACCAACAGAAAATTGAACCACTTTTATTTATCTTAAAACTTTACAGGTACAGTACCTATCCGTTATTGTTTTCATGGTAACTTTAGATTGTTAACTATTTTTTTTTTGCTTTTATAGGAGTTACAGGTGGAACAAATTATGGCTCTAAAACGTCCCTCGAAACAAATATCTCGAGACAGATTTTTTTTACTGCCATTGTTATAAAGAAACCTACCCTTACTTTTATTTGTTGTCATAGTGGTAACTGGAAAAACGGAATCTTTGAAAATATCAGCTCTCTAACTATTACAGTTTATGAGATACACCCTGGTGACAGACGGATGGACAGACGGACAGATAGCGAAGTGTCAGTAATAGAATAGTAATAGTTCCAGTTTAACCATTTTGGTACGGCACCCTAAAAAGATAGAAAATTCTTGGAGAAAAGAAAGCTTACGAAAAAGGAGAAGAAATTCTTAAAAAGAAACAAAAATCAGAGGCTGTTCTCAGACGCATCCGTATTTTGCCGGATCGACTTATATATGAAATCGAATGAAAAACAAGTATTTTACTGTGTCCTTGCGCTTCTGAGACAAATCTAATGACATCTTATAATGTCAACATTCGTCAAGCCTAGGCTGCAGTGCAAAATAAGTAATTTTACTTGCCATACATACCAACATAAATACGTACAAACTTAGATAAATACTCTCGAAAAACATAACCCTCCTTCAGAGGCAGTCGGGTAAATAAGGGATGGTATTTTCATTTATTTAGTACAACCGGATTGATTTTATAATGATTTTAACACCTACAAAAATTGTTTCTGGGAATCCTACCTCAAGTCACTTCCAAAACTCTTTGTTTGAATTTGATTAAAAGGTTCAAACATCAAAGCCGGTCTTCAATATAGAATTCATTGAGTTGTCAATAATTGAGTTTGTGAAAATGTAGGCAAATGTTGAAGACAGCCTATAAAAGCCTTTCCTGGTTAAATTTCCGAAGTAAAGCGACATTTTTATTATAAAGGTTTGGTGGATTATTTTTATTTAAAAAATCGCTGTGTTATAACAATCAGACGCCCAAAAACGATCAACATTTAAACAAAAACCGCAAAAAGAGTTATTTATCATCGTTGATTGCCCATTTACCCAGGAGAGTTTTTTTTTAAATCACGGATTCAAAATGCGTAACTCGCGCTTTATTTTTCGCTTATTTAGCGTATAACTGAAAAATGTAAATGATTCTGGCTGAAACAAAAAAGATTTTATTTGAATTTCAAATAAAGAAGTCTGTCCAGCCAGGCTGTCGGATCACTTGCGAGTCTACCATTTGCTACTCTACTAGGTTGCTAATAAAATAGGTACCTACAAAGGTTGTAGATATACATAAAACACTTTAATTGTCCAAAAATGCTTCATAGTTCACAAAAGGTTTAAAAAGTTTATGAAATTGAATAAAATAATAATATAAAATTTTGAGTTTTGTATGACTCATCATAGTTGAAATATGACTATGACGTCACTTCAAAACTTTCAAAAATGTAGTTCATGAAGCTCATTTTGACCTGACAGACAAGTTGTTTGTCAAAAATACTACTGGTTGAAACCAGTATAAACCTCAGAAGAAGAAAATAAAAAATAAATAATTCATATTTCAAATTGCGAACGCCGGTCTATCCAGCCAGTCCGTCGGATCGCGTGCGAGCCTATTGTCAATTAATACAGCGCCTAAAACGAGTGGGCAATATCAATTGTAGTGCACCTTGTATGGGCGCCTAACGACTCAGAGTCGAGGCCAAGCGGGTGTCGTCTGCTAAAACTGTTTTGGTAGGTCGGTAGAGCAATTTACGACAACGCAATAAAATATTATACCTACCTACCTAATTGTTTTCTTGTTAAAGTTTTATTTTACTTCGTAATTTTTTCTATTTGTTTTTTTTCTACTTTGATATTGGACGTTATTAAACTTAGTCGTAATCATAATCATCTTAGCCATTAGTCACATAACTTTTAGATATAAAGGAGTTATTCATTTGACATTTCATACTAGATATTTTATAAAATGTCAAATGTTTTTCTTGATAGATCTTTGACGCCGTAACGCTACAGTTTTCCACAAGAAAAACTCCAATAAAAATCTAAGGATTATCAAATTATAATTAAAAAATAACTTACCTAGTTCCCACAGTAAATAAGTTTATAATATGTAGGTATATAATATCACTTATCACACCATATTAAAAAAATAAAACTAGTTATTGGATTTTGAAATTACCACAGATTATTATATGACAAACCAAGAAAATTTACAGGATTTTTTTGCTGTACCCAAACTGTAATTTTCCTAACTGGAATTTCCACCTTACAGGAAAATGCTAGAGGTAGGTTGAAGGTAGGTAGCATTTTGCGGTGAGCTAAAGGTCACTGAGTAGCATCCATTTGTCAGGTTTCAGGATGTTTCAGGTCCAATGATCCGGCAACGCACTGATAAGCCAGAATCTGGGGATATCTAACATTTTGTCACTTCAAAAATATCACGAAACATACGAGTAAAACATACATAATTTGTCTTTAGCTTATATTTGTCAGGTTGCACGTTCAAAGATGTTTTACCGAAAAATAAGTTACCCGACGTGATACATAATGTATGTACTTATATCACGCCTACATGCCCTAAGGGCCCACCCCTTAAGCCCTAAGGCTTAGGGCATATGGGCAGATCGTAAACGGATGTAAAAAACTGCCATTTACTTCTGACAAAAGTTTCACAGTCATTCAGAAGACTGTGTATCACCATAGTGACAGGTTGTCAGCCTGTCGCCTAAAATTTCAGTACACATTAACTCCCAAATCCCTTAGTCGTTTCTTACGACACCCACGCGGGTATATGGGGTGATGCTATTCTAAGCCGGCACCACATTTTTACCTGGTGAATCGTTAGAGACACCAACTGTTGTCCTCTCTTCTCGAGATTCATGAGAATAAATTACTTGCTCGTGTATTGCAGACCTGCATAGTCAGATTTATAGAGCTTTGCATTCCTGAATGAATAATCTAATAGGATTTGTTTCCTGGCTTCTAGGTAAAATAGGAAAGAAACTTTGTTCTATTTATGGGGCATTTTCTATACTGTTAATTAGTTTATGACGCTAATAAAGAACACATCTTGCAGATTCCGTGGCTTGTGAATATTGGTTGAATTTAATGCGATGTACCTACCTAAACCCAAGTGTCTATTTTGCACAATACAGGGTGTAAGGGACTGCTTTCCGAATACTTGCAGGGTGCATTCAAACAGAAAATCATGGTCCGAAAGCATTCAGTATTCGGAGAGCTTACACCCGGTATATAATTATCTATGCTTCGGTAGGTATCCCTCTACCTAGGTGATGCATGTAAAGCCTCAGGCCTTATTTACCTTTGAATCGTTACAATTTAGATTGAGACAGATACCTACCCACTGCTTCTGTAGGTATCTCGAGGCTTTATATCCCCAATAAACCACTAACCGGCGACAATTCAACGTTCATTTCTGTCTCGTCAAGCTGGTATAGCTGACGTCGGGGATATAAGCCAGCAATGAAAGCGAGAATGCGACAAGTTGTTGTCTGTGTAGAAATGGTCATCGTAGCGTGTGGTTCGTATTTCGAATCCTCTCGCAGCCTGACTGTACAGTCCTCAGAGGGGCTCAGTCGAGCGCGCGCTACAACCAGCGTCGCTTTGCTCGTTGCGCGGGAAAATCGCGGATCGGACGCGCCAAATTCGAATTCGGAACTCGGTCAGACGCTGTTGCGTTTCGTTCAGAATTCTGGGAATAAAAAAGAAAAAAGTAATGTTTTGTTTTAAAGTGATTGAAATTAAATAAAAATAATATATCGTGAGTTTTGTGAATACCAAGTGGGTTTCGTCTGCTCTTTTGGAGTTCCTGTCTATTGTTGAAGAAGTTAACAGAAAGGTAAGTTTCTAGCTATTTTTAGCACCCTGAAAAGTTTATTTTTACCTGTCTTTTTTATTTGGCTGTTTACAATCAACTAGGTACAACCTCTGTAGGCACTTACGTTTCATTTTACGGATCAACTCATACCGGTTATCTACTCTTAGTAACTGTATGAAAGGCCAGTATCTATCATTTTGACGTGTTGCTGATAGTACCTAATGGGTACCATAGTCAACGACCATAGTACATAATTTACCGCTTAACTACATGGTTTTTAATTCGACAACTCACACTTTTTGTCCCTGAATAATCAGAAAGCAGAAGTGTTTTTTCAGTTGTCATCAAACCATATTTATTTTTGGCAAGATACGTTCGTTTCATAAATCAGTCATCACAAGGAAAATAGGTAAATAAAATAGCGTGATATACCGATTGATCGGTTATATTTAGAAATTTGGAGCGGTCAATCTAAAATGAATTAGACTAATCGTTTCAATATTCATAATAATTATCTAATTGAAGATGCAATAAGACTGCTGTATTTTTATTTGCGCCATTTATCCTAAATCAGTTAGGGTCGGCGCAACATGTTTTGTTGGAACACAAAATCTTGTAGGTAGCAAAAGGATTTGCAATGTTTTATTCGCTTGCTTCCGCCTGCCTGTATCACCGCCACCATGCGGTTGACCATAGTCGTAAGATATTCAGCCGAGGTCAAAAACTCTACGTCGCCTTTTACGAAACACTCTGGACTAGGGGTGGCAGTATTCTTAGCCGCTACCACACGGCGTAATATGTGCCATTCTTATCTTCTAAATACAATCTTTAGCTAATTGAAACGAATTGTCTGTTTGCGTTGACATGTCGGTCGACTTCCGGTGAGTCAGGATAATAAATGTGACGGCACTTCCGGGGGTCAGGTGCCAAGGTCAAGTTCATTTCCCGCGCTCCAGGATAAGTTAATCTCACTTTGGGGGGAAAAGGTTTTGCGGGTGACACTTATCTGGGAGGTTAAAAATAGAGCGCGAATATTAAGAATTCTGTGGAGTAAAACGATCATAATACTTTCTCTCTGAAGTAGAGAATGGAATGGGGACTTTGGTGTTAATTTAGAGAAAAAAGGTCGGATGGCATGACACCTACGTGCATACTAGCATAGTTCACTTGCGCGACAAATTAGCTATTAAATCAATAAAAGAATCGTCACTGAACATAACGCCAACTGACGCTTTTTTTCGATCATGTGTACGAAAGGCGCAAGAAAAAAGAGTGAGACGTAAGACGTAAGATGCTATTCAAGCAATAAGGCCGCTTATAGGTATTGTACTGATTTTTTTGTAGGGGAGACCGAGGGGTGTTGGATCAGAGGGGTGTTGGATCAGCTTTGTTTTCTCGAAAAGTAGAATCGTTAGCAAACAGACTACATTGCAATTGTGCCTCTTTCAGCTTCTTGTTGACCCCCTAGTTAGCGTCCCTGCCCTAATAGCGCGCCGTTTTTTTTTATATTAAATCATCGTCCAAAAACTCGTCAAAAGTAAGTTTTCGGCAGTTTTTTATCAGTCTTATATTTTAGATATGCTTTTATATTTTAGTTTAAGTTTTATACGATATGAAACCTTACAAATTAAGGATTCCAATGGTACCACTGGTACGTCTTGGTTCTCTGTGGTTTTGACTCAGTTCCATTTTTTATTCGAACAAGCATTATTTTTCACACCGAGGGGAATTGGATCAGGCTGATCCAACACTCCTCGGTAAAATTTTGTACGGTGTATTTTATAATGCGGTGAGACCGATGAAGTTGTTGGCTGGTTTGCTTTAACTGTCGCAGTTAAACAAACTCAATTTAGTTACACAGCCAGCTCTTTAATAAAACGACGCCATTCAACCATACCTTTAAACGATCATAAGCCATGAGGTTGAAGACAACGTTTTTCACTTTAGCTATACACAGCTTAGACAACTCGTTGACATTCAATTTGCTATGATTAGACGAACAGTACGCGTGTTGTGCCGGATGTGGGTATACACTTTCATATTTACTGTCTCATTCACATTCACTTTCACGTTCACTGTCACTTTCACTTTCACTTTCAATATCGATTTTATTTTCAATTTCAATTCCAATCTCAATCTCAATCTCAATATCTATTTTACTTTCACTTTCACTTTACTTTCACTTTTCTTTTACTTTCACTTTCACTTTCACTATCACTGTCATTTTCACTTTTACTTTCATGTTCACTTTCAATGTCACTTTCACTGTCACTGTCACTTTCACTTTCACTTCCACTTTTACTTTCACTTTCACTTTCACTATAGCTATCACTGTCACTTTCACTTTCACTGTCACTTTCAATTTCAATCTCAATCTCTATTTCACTTTCACTTTCACTTTCACTTTCACTTTTGTTTTCGTTTTCGTTTGCGTTTGCGTTTGCGTTTGCGTGTGCGTTTGAGTTTGTGATTGCGTTTCCTTTTCCGTTTCCGCTTCCGCTTCCGTTTGTTTTCGCTTTCATTTTATGATAAACCTAGTCTAATGTAATTTCGTTGTTTGTATGATAAACCTATCCAAACACCAAATTTCAGCTTTGTAGCACTTCAGAAAGTACCCGAACATTTTGATGATTATCAGTAAATGAGTGTGTCAGTGAGTGACGAAATCGGCTTTTTTTAGATATACCTACATATAATCAAAAGTATTAAAGCTATGTCATTAAAATTTTGCATGTTTAATAAGGTTACTATTGACAAGATATCCTGAGAATTTGATCAATATGGTATATCGAAAACTAAAGTTATGAGAGTTCAAAAAACTACGAAGTACTTCGATAAAAGGTAGGTAGTGCCCTCGTGCCGTGCCCCCAGTTAATTCTTTACAATCAATTAATTGGTTAAATTTGAGGCAATTTACTTTAATTTTCAAACAGGCTTTTATTGAAATGACATTATCATAAAATGATCCAACACCCCTCTGTACCTGATCCATCACCCCTCGGTATGAGGGGTGTTGGATCAAAATAACTTGCTCGACTAAAGTTGAGTTTTTATAAAAGACTTAATACTTACACTTTTAAAGTGTATATCATTTGAAAGCTTATGAAATTTGCTATCGATTGGTGTAATCGAATACGAATTATCTTTATAGAATTTTGTGTTACGAAGCAAAATGTAAAAAATGATCCAACACCCCTCGGTCTCCCTTACTGTATGTTGTATAGTTTTTGTGTTTTCAAATAAAGCATTTTGTATTGTATTGTATTGTAAGATGGCAGATATCTGTGAAACACATGAGACGTGCGACATCGCGACGCTTGAAACTGTTCCAATATAAAATGTATGAAACAGAAGAAACAAAGCTACACACGTCAGACGCGCGTCCCATCGAAAGAGTGCGTTTCATCTTATAGTTCCTATGGCGTCATGTTTCCGAATTTCCAATGCTACCAACATGACGCCATAGGAACTATAAGATGAAACGCACTTTAACGCGTGACGATCGCTTGTCTGACAGATGTCATGTTGCGCATCGCGTACGCGTCTATTCTGTGGAGCTTGTCCCTGAATTAGGTATGTTTCCAGTTTTCAATACAAATAAATGAAAGCCGATGTGGCGCAGTGGTTAGTAGGTATGCCTGCCTGCCACGCAGAAGGTTCCGGGTTCAATTCCCGGTGGGGTCACTCACAAAGTTGATATTTATCACTTTGTTAATTTGTTCCCAGTCTGGTTAGGACATTGCAGGCTGAACCATCTGATTGTCCGCAAGTAAGATGGTTCCGTGCTTCGGATGGGCACGTTAAGCCGTCGGTCCCGGTTGCTGTCTATGATGATAGTCGTTACACAACCATGTCAGAGGCCTGCTACTTGCAGTAGGCGGTTGAAAAACTCTGACACCAGGGTTCATCGGGTCGTTGAACGACTCGGTGTCCCACACGAAGAGAGAGAGAGAATACAAAGAAGGTGCCTACTTACGTAATATCTTTGGGATCGTAACTTTTACAACAAATACGCAACAACAACAGATGCGTGGAAACAATTGTATCTGTTTGACATTCAACAGGTCAACAACAAAGTTCCGACAGTTTCAAGGATTTTGGAACAACAGTGTTTACGTATCTCTCCGTGTGGTGCCGGCAGAGTAGAATAGCACCACCCCCTCTCTTCCCGTGGGGGTCGTAAGAGGCGACCGAGGGATTAACCCAACCCAAACAGCCAGGGCCAACCGTATGGTGGCAGTAAATCCACCACAACAGCATTCCCATGGAGGGTTGACGTCTGGTAGGCGGCCGGTCGTAAAATTAAGCCAAATCCTTTTGCAACACGATTTTGTGTTCAGCGAAACGTGTTGCGCCGACCCCAAGTAATTGGGATAAGGGCAGGAAGATGATGAGTGTTTGTTTACGTATCTCTAAGGCAGTTCCCACATTAATTTGACGTCCGTTGCTGCGCGTTTTAACGCACCCGTAATGCATGCGTCTGCCAGATTTCGAATACCCCATACTAACCAGCAGATGTAAAGAAAAACCAAAAAACCCGACTGCGGTTATTTGAAATCTGTATTTGGCGATCAAAATCCTCTATCTTGAATTTACGGATTTTTGTCTGTCACTTGCGCTGCTGAGACGAATCTAATGACACCTCACATGTCAAGATCCGCCCAGCCGTTTGGACCGTAGCTGTCGTAAAAAAGGATTTCTTGTCTTATACATACACTAGCTGTTACCCGCGGCTTCGCCCGCGTACTCATAGGGATTTTTCAATTAGTTGCGTATTCTAAACGACACATCGCAAAGCGTACAACTGGAACAGCACTAAAATCAATATTCACCGATACGCAAACGACATAACGCTGAATTAGTTTACTTCCTTGATAGAATAGAACCGGTTTTCCGATGGAAAAAATATGTTTTTCCGGGATAAAAGTAGCCTATGTCACTCTCCAGCCTCTCACCTAACTGCGAACCCAGAAAAAACTGCATGATGTCGCTCTGTTGTAACGTGAAGGAAGGACAAACAATCAAACACACTTTTGTATTTATAATATTAGTATAGTATGGATTCTCTCTAAAAAAGTATAACCCTCCGGCAGGCGGCTAGAAACAGGAGCAACTCAAAAACTTGCGTTGGCATCTCTGTTACTCTTATTATGGAAGACACCATTTACCAACCCATAAATCTTTTGTCGCCGTCATCGACGTCAGATGTGGGCTTACCCTAATCAACCCGCCCCTACAAGGTATCGAACTGGGTTTACTGGTCTTATGAATGGTTTCAAAAACCATTGCCGTGTGGTGCCGGCTTAGAATAGCATCACCCCATATCTCACTCGTAAGTGGCGTAAGAAGCGACTTAGGAATTTGAATGCATTACAATTTTAGGCGACATGCTGACAACCTGTCACTATGGTGATACACAGTCTTCTGAATGACTCAGGCGTGGTGTAGATGGCTGTTTTCTTCAGCCGTTTACGCTTTGCTTACCCCGCAAGGGATATAGGCGTGATATATAAGATGTAAAAAGATCAACTGCAAATATTTTATTTAAGGGGGGAACCAGCCCGTGAAACTGAAAAATTTTCCCCAAGGAACATAGGTCGAAATATGAAAATAAAAATTTGACCTCCCATACAAAAATGTACCAGCCGGCCGAGTCAATTTGTATGGGAGTTCCAAAAATTTTTTTCGTATTTCGACCTATGTTCCTTGGGTAAAGTTGTTCAGTTTCATGGGCTGATTCACCCTTAAAATATTTGCAGTTGATTTTTTTACATCATGTATGTATGTTTGTATGAAAAACCAGAGTAAGAAAGGGTTGATTTGATTACGGACAAACAACACAACTGTTTGTGTTCTTGTTACGGAGCTATTGCGAATTCAATTTTACATGTTCTTCTTCTTTTTGAGTGGGGCACTGAGTCGTCTAACGACCCGATGAACCCTTGCATGTTGAAATACAAATATGAAAAAAAAACGTATTTGTCTTCCTATGCTATGAATTGACTGGTTTATTTTGTGTGTGAGTGAGGACAATTTATTTTTTCATTTTATCTATATTTCTTGGGAGAAAGTCTAAAATGAACAATTTTGAACACCTGTGAAATAGGTACCTATTTTATGTCTTTGCCGGGATAAGGGCAGGAAGATGATGATGTCTTTGCTCTCAGGGAATTTCTTTTAGTAAACCCGGTACCTACACATTTTCACTTCAGACATAGACGGACATGCCTTTAATCTCAACCCATCAGGATAAGACGGATTATAGTCATTAGTCCATAGTCTAGACTTATTAATCTTAGTACTTGGTGCCCCACTCGAAGAAAATACACATAGCAAAAATATTTTTACCCGACTGCCTCAGAAGAAGGGTTATATTTTTTTAAGAGTATGTAGGTATGTATGTATGTGGACAAGTAAATTCTTTTCACGGGCTACAGCCTAAACTGGCTATATTAAAATTTCATTAAATCATATTGGCGGATTTTAAATGTAAAATATTACTAACTGCTATTAACAAAATATCTACAAATATATACATAATTTTCACAAACTACTTATATTATATTTACCGTCTCCTTACTCTATTATTTACTATCTATACTTATATCAATTATATTTATTTACTTATACCCACTAAAACTATATTCTTTAGTTGTACCTATTAATTATTATTTTTGTTTATTTGTTAGTTATTTTATCGCCGCACTGATGCTCCTCTTGAGACCCGTTCGACGAGAAATCAGGCGCGACTGAAAAACAGCGTCTATCTCTGCTATGATAGACATATGCTGAGGCGTGACCTATTCATTGTTGTGTTGCATTGCAGACTGAAATATAATAGTGACTTTATATCTTACTTTGTTATTTTCGTACTTACAGTATTGTATTTTAGTGTGTAAGGTGCCACAACTGTTTGAATAAACGTTTTTTCTTTCTTTCTTTCTTTCTTCTTCAACTGCTGTCGAATCTGTCGATTTTTGTTTTTTAATATATTAGGCTTGCTATTTAGTAAACTTCTTTAGCTGAACCCGTAAGTACTGAAGTAGGCACTAAAGTCGAAAAGTATACTTTTGGACCGTCTTCGTTTCGGCTTATCCGGCAGTGTTCATACGACAACACTTACATAATGTAAATATTGCCACGCGAGGCTATCGAGTTGTCGTCAAGACTCTTCTGGGATCGATTGTTGCCTCACAGATTGGCAAGGTTGACGCAGGGTTAAAAATATGAGTATGTGACGATCAGGGATCCAAGTCTGCTTCTTTTTAGCCATTGTAATGTCAGCGACACTCAAACACAAATAGGAAAACGGCGTGCTGGGCGCCGATACAGAAATGGCTCACTCAGTACTAGCGACGATTTTGACGCTTACTGACTTTAAGTGGAAATAATCAGAATCTCAGGGCCAGGGCCAACTGTATGGCGGTTAATTTTGGACAAATCAACGGTTAATCCACCACAAAAGCATTCCCAAGTAGGGTTGACGTCTGGTAGGCGGCCGGTCGTAAAATTCAGCCAAATCCTTTTGCAACACGATTTTGTGTTCAACGAAACGTGTTACGCCGACCCCAAGTAATTGGGATAAGGGCAGGAACACGATGATGATGAATCGGAATCTCAGGGGAAGTCAAGGTAACTGAAAAGGTGTGGTTGACAGGAACGTCATACTTCTTGGCTTTAAAATTGGTACAGAATCGTATGGCGTTCTTCATCAGATTCTGCTATTTTGTCATTTTTATACTTCGAGATTTTTGACAGTCCGAAATAGCGTCGAGTGAACCCTCTGTATACTCTCTATTTAATGACTCAACTGTCGTTCTATTGGCTGTAGTGTCCAAAGACCTGAAAAATCTTGGTGACAGAGATTTACGACCGCTATTCTTTGATTACATCCTTCCCCGTCGCTATTAGTAAGTATGGGAGACCGGGGCAATACCATATATTTAACGGAAAACTTATGTAGCTCAGCCAATAATACATTGAGTTATCATTTGGTAACCTTTATTAAAACATATTACCTAGTACACATTGCACTGGTCATTAACTATTAAAATCAATAAGGAACATAACAATTTAGTCTCAAACAAAAACTCTGAAGTTTTACCCCGGGGGGTGGACAAAACCGTATACTGGCTTGAAATACGTAACCAATTTGGTACTTAACTAGTATTCACTTATTTTAAACAGTGAACACATTTGTAAACGCAAAAATTAGATCGGAGCACCTTCAAATCATATTTTTTTTTCTAACTCATTAACGCGTGGAAATGCATCGACAAGTTTTTGTTGACGGATTGATCCTATTGGTCCCTGCTAGCAAATGGCGCGCGCGCTCGAAAATCAAAACGAATTCGGAGATAACAGTGGAATACGGTTCTACCCCGGTATACGGTTTTGTACAGGTCTCCCCTACAAAGTATTACAAAGCCTCTTTAAGGTCAAAGGCTGTCCCAGAGCAAGGTAAACTTATCCAATAATCCCTTTATTTTTATCCTGAGCTGTAATGAAAACCCTTTGATCCAGTCCGTTAAAGAACTAAATGCCAATTCGATTTTTCTCCTGGATAGAAAAAAAACACTTGTGGAAAGGAAATGGGTAGAAGGTAGACGATTTCACCCAGAAACCAATTAAATAACAAGCCTAATTGTTAAAAAACTAAAACCCGACTGCAGTGATTTTAAAGTTATATGTTGCGTTTAAAAGCCGCAATTTTGAAATAATTAAATTTTAATATATCTACCTAACCAGTGTCACTTGCGCTACATTACTGAGATGAATCTAACGACACCTCATTATGTTTAGATCCGCCCATCCGTTTGGGATGTAGTCCGTTAAAAAGAAATTCTTATCCATATACATAACCCTTCTTCTCAGGCAGTCGGGTAAAAAGAAAAAGACGATTTCACCTAGAAACCAATTAAATTTGCTTTTCTCTCACAAACTGACTAAGACTTTTTCGCAGAAATAAGCTAAGGTTCTTTAACGCCGTTGTTCCTAGAACGATTTAATTGAAATACCTAAGATAGTAGATACGTTAGACATTGTTGACAATTTGTAAGTTCTTTATTTTCTTAATAATGTCAAAAGGTTCTTCAAGATTTCTAGTCACTTTTGTCACCTTTTTTCATCGTCGCCTTATTTTGACAGATAAAGCGCATTCAGCGTCAAATTTTAAGACATTTTTAGTCGCGATCTTCTCCTATAAGTTGATTCCTTAAATGGGTAGGTTCAAGGTTGATACGTGCGTTCGTAGTAGTAGATTGGTACTTCCATCATCACGTCATATACACAAACCTCTTCAACACGCTTTCGTCCTTATTATGTCGTGCTTGTCAATTCAGCTGTGAAATTGGGCTTGTTAGGCTGGATCAAACTTGTTAGAACTTAATGTTAAGGCTGGCTGCTTAGGATAAAATGAAGAACTGAAGAAATGAAGACTGATAAGGGCTAATATGACGTGATGAGATGACAGAAATTGAGATGATGAGATACAAAATCAGTGTGTGAAATCCATATCCGGTAAGTCAAAACAAAACATGAAAATTCATGTCATATACCTACTACTTCCACTATTATTGCGTAGGTGTTGGATATTAACTCCGAAGTGAACTCAACCGGATAAATTCCATACTCCATTATATTTTCAGTCCAATAATATTGATTTCCTGTCTCGCTCTTCACTCGTATTTCCGGTTAAGTGGCCGAAAATATCGTATTATGAGCGATAATGTATAAGGTGCGAAAATATAGCTAAAACAATTTAAAACGGTGAACCAGCATGTGAAATTAAACAACTTTCTCTAAGAAAATATGAAATGAATTATGTGTACTCACATAATTACAATAAATGTGTTTTATCGATACCTATAGTTGCCTATTTGTATACGGTAGACCAATTGTTTTTTCGTATTTGGACCCAGGAGAATTTTGGCGAGTTTCATAGAAATAAATGGTTCAACCCTAGAAATACATGTATATTTATTTAGATAGTATTTATTTCTACATCCTGTAATATTAAATTTGCGGTTTTTCTCGCCGACTGAGTGCTTACGAGTAGGTACGTTGTTGGGTGCGGAGAGCGTTAATCTTATTCCAGGGTGCGCATATTTTGAATGAGTGTGCCACGTTTTTGCGTACTGAAGTCCGCAACGGTTGGTCTACTCGAATTTGAATTAACAATTTTGATACTAGGTACATAACTAACATGTTTCACACGCACCGCTTGATCTTTCGATATTTTACCGGAACCGGTCTTTTAGCGAAAGGAGTTACCGAGAACCAATGCATGCGCACATTACCGCATCAAATTGCGGCTCTCCCAAGTTACCTATCACGAACCGCGAAATAGTCCGGTATGTGTGCGATACTACTTCTCTAGGTAGGTGAAGATAATAGGAAGGAGGCTAATTCTTAGAGTATATAATAAGCAAGCTATAGAGTGCGCCTAAAAAGTTAGTTAGAACACAACCTCTCTGACCATCAGCATCAAAACACCAGTGACAACTCTATTAAACTTCTTTTACTTCTCATAGCTTCTCAAACATTCAGGACCGGTCACAGGAGGAGGGGGGGGGGGGGTCATGACCCTCTCCGAAATCCAAGAAAAAACCTATGGTGTATACCATGTAAACCACGGTTATACCATTTTTTCCGAACGTTTACTGCTGAGATGATGTATGTTCTAAAAAAATTCTATAATTCTACAGTGTGGATAAAAAATGGTTCTAAGATATTTCAGCCGCAATGACCCCCCCTGAAACTTAGGGCTGTGACCGCGATTGCATACATTTGACGTAGGAACAACTGCTTACGTTTGACAATACGGCGCACACTCTTTAGCTTGCTTATATACTCTAAGGGCTAATTTAATAGCCTGTTCTCATCAAGCTAAGTAATTTTATTTATTGGCAGAGTGGTCTTGAAATAAGAATTCCCTTTTTGTCGCGTTTTCGACAGGTCTTTTATTTTATATTTAGCAAATATTAATTAAGAAATTCGACTATCGTGGCAACCATCTTTTTAATTCTTAATTCCTCTGGGATTCCAATTTATTCCAGTAAGCGTCAAAATCGGCGCTAATACTGTGTGAGCCATCTTAAAGTTTGTGATAGAGTTCCCAAGAATGATTCCTAACTAGCGCAATTCTTTACTGTGATGGATATAATACATAACTTGATCAAATATATTTTGGTATGAGTCCTCATGAGTAGAGGCATTGCCAGTAGATACAGATTCAAATCCAGCCTGAACTGGAAATTGCTTACATCAATTCGTACGTATATTCAAATAACTCGAAATTCTGAGATTGAGGCGAGAGCCATATTTGTTTTATTAAATAAATAAATGTAAATAATTTATTATATAAAAATGTTTTATTATTCATATATCCTAAATATGAGCCCGAAGGGACATACTTACGTCAAATTAGCACATGGTGAATCGAAATTAATATAAGTTTGTTGATTTCATTCAAACCCAGCACTATTTTTGTCCGAGGGTGTCGAAGAAGGTCATTAAGGCTTAAAATCATCTACTGTAGTGTTATGTTCACAATTTATTAATACCTACTATAAATTCATGTCCGTGCTTATGAATAATTGAACTGGATTGCCTGAAAGTTCAAACAGTTACCTAGGTATTTACCTACCATAGTTAAAAAGGTCACTCGCTGCATTCGTTACCGTATGACATTTGTATAGCGCTCCGTTTCTCACTTGGTGGCAAACTCAAATTAAAGTCTCAGTTAAACTCAACTCAAGTTTTCCCATACAAAGTCAGTAAGCTAATCTGGAATTTTGGTAAAGTACGGATAGATGCGCCGATGGGATAGTTGCGCAGGTTTCGTAAACACTATGTTCTAGTGGATTTCAGCACTACTACTTATTAAAACACAGTAGTTGTTTAGTTTTCGTATAAAATGGGCGCGCGGTGCTGGCAACACTGCTCTGTCATTGTCACGTCCTCTGCCGTCGCCCGCATCGTTGATGCGAATATTAATTATAAATGGTGTAATTTAATGTGTTTTCGGTTTTCTCGTGTGGTCTTCCCTGTTCGGTGGGGAAGTGAACCAAGTGATTTTGGTTCCGGCGCTTTGATTGAGAGTCACGCGACCGCCGGCAAAATATAACCTCACTTTTCGTTGGCTCGCGTCGTGGCTGCCGATAGCTACGTATTTTAATTATAAATGATTGGAGGCCAACGGGGCCGATTTCTCATTCGGAGAGAAATCTTTTAGTTATTTTGTGTTAAAAAACATTATGTGATGTCGAACTGTGAACTATAGTGCAGATTGGAGGAAAGGAGTTCGAGAACGAGCGGATGTTCCAGTGCCGTGAGTTTAGGTTATTCCCTATTCCTGTGCTCCTCAAAATATCCTGAATACCTGATTCCTGTCATACTTAAACTCACAAAGAAACGGCGTCATCGTTCGCTCGGTAAGCAATTCGTTGCTGGGCCCTGTTTAAGTAGATTTTGGAAACAAGAATTTCTCGGCCGGAAACTTTCCGGAACAAAATTCTCTCATGAAATTTAGTTTATTTAGCTATAGTAAAGAGCACTACGAATCGTAGTCAAATGTTGGTCGAGGCTGATCGACCATTTAGTTTTAGATTTTAAGATAACTTTAATTTGCTTCCACTGCGCTAAGATCAGCTTCGGAATCAAACATTTTTGGTAGCAGAGCGTGGTTGCTTTATTGCAACATAGTTAGCCGTAATTTAGTATTAAGCGTGTTTTTATATTACCCACATATTTTATTAATTTTGGAAAATATTGTTTCGGTTTTTTTGTGACTGTATTGTTTGCCTAGTGAACGGTACCTTATCGGTAAGGTCTAGGCCAGTCAACTAACATTTATTTTGTGGTATTTGTTTATTGGTTTTCGTTTTTATTAAGTCGAGTGTGTAAAAGTTGGTACCATGGCTCCCTCGATCGCCAGGTATAAGGCTGCTATAAAGACAGAATTAAGGTGGTTTACTACCACAGCGGCAATGATCGGCCGCGAGGACCGGGAGGACGCGCTCTTGAAAAGTGCACTACAGGCAGATGAACGGGTTCGGGTTGTGTCGGAACACCTCACAGAGTGCCTCATGCTCCTTGAGGAAGCTCCTAACCCTGAAGATAAGGAGCTGGTTGAGGGCGATGTAAGCCAGTGCTTGGAGCTGGCACAGGACATTGCGCAGGCAGCTGCGGACATATCTAGGCGACGTGACGGAAAGGAAAAGCCATTCCGTGGTAAAGTGGGACAAGGATTACAGGTGCCTCTTCCGCCTGTTACGGTTCCAGTCTTTGCAGGCGATTACGCCGACTGGCCGGCGTTTGAGGACCTGTATAGCAGTGTGGTCCACACACGGACGGACATAACGCCGGCGTACAAGATGGCTCAGCTGATGTCCAGGCTACATGGAGAGCCTCATGAATTGCTGACGCATTTGGCTGTCTCGGATAGCAATTATGAGGTGGCGTGGAAGATCCTTACCGACCGGTATCGAAACAAGCGCCTGATTGTAGACAGGCTGTTAGACCAGTGGCTGTCAATACCAACCATAACGCGAGGTACGGACCTCCGCGAGAAAATCTTCCACCCAGTCAGTGTCGCGGTCAGCGCACTAGAGCGACAGGGTTTGCCAGTGGCGGGCTACGGTTATATCTTGGTCCACACAGTGCTTCGCCGCCTGCCGAGCGAAATGGTCGCTCGATTCGAGCAGCTACATGGGGTCAAGTCCTCGGACCACCTCCCGACCTACGAGGATCTGAAGTCGTTCCTCGAGGACGAAAGCAGGCGAGTGGACGTCCAGGCTGGTGAAGCCCTCGCAAGGAGACCTCTGCCCCTCGCCACCCGGAACGGCCGGGTGCACCGGCGCGAGGAGGCAACAGTGGGCAACCCAGGCGGTACAACACCGCATTGGAATCAGGGTGTGCCTACTGCAGGGAGACAGGCCACGGGGTGGCAGCGTGTCAGGAGTTTGCTGCGCAGCGGGTTCAGAGGAGACGGGGTGTGGCACAGCAGAGGCGTTGGTGTTTTCGGTGCCTGGGGCCGCATCAGGTGCGAGTGCCCTTCAAGCACCAACTGTAGGTACTGCCAGGGTGCACACCATCCGCTGCTCTGCATGAATCGCTCCGGAGGCGCCGGGGCAGCGCTGGATCGGATCAGCGAAGGAGCCTGCCCACCAAGGGAGGGAGCAACGCTCCCACCCTCCAAGGAGGAGCCCACCTCCGCATCGGTCACAGGGACAGGCAGGGGGACGTCAACAGACGGAGCCCACTTACCCAAGGACGTGGGGACGATCCCCAGCACGGCAGCAGGTGCCGGATTGGGGAAGAACGACAAAGGAACATGGTCAAGGACACCCATCCCAGGTACGGGATCCAACGGGCGGGTGTCAGGAGAGCACTAGGCAGCCACCAGGGTACATGCAGTATTCTGCGGGCTTGAGCCACCTGGTTGGGTCTCAAGACCCACGCATGCCTCCGCCTATGCCTGAGTACCCGCGGCTACAGGCGCAACCTCGGTACGGACGTTTGTCGTCGGGGTACTATAGAACTCCAGCCATGGCCTTTATGGGCAGACCTCCCTACCAGCAGGAGTGGGACCCATACACAGGTTTGGGTAGTGAGGGGATACCCCCGCGGGACGCGGCCTCACCGCGTTTAGATTCCCGCTAGGTAATCGCCGCCTACTCATCAGCTTCGGCTCCCCGTCCAATCACGGTACTTTTGCCAACGGCTAAGATTTGGGTATGGGGATACGGTGGCCGGACCATTCAAGTAAGAGCCCTACTGGATACAGGGGCTCAGGGATGTATTGTATCGAGTAAGCTGGTGAGTAGGCTAGGCCTAAATGTACGGCCAAGTGAAGATGAAGCTGTAGGCATCGGGGGCCTAAATGTGCCTGACATTCGGGGTCAGACGAACTTTGAGTTCACATTAGGTAGCACATGTACAGGGGAACCACAGGGTTGGAGTTAGCTGATCCTGATTTTGATACTCCTGGTACGGTGGACGTACTTCTCGGGTCAGACGTCCTCGGGAGATTATGGTGCGGTAGGAAGAAGGTACTCCAGGAAGCTGGTTTGGTGGCCGTAGATACCACAGGGGTTTTCGGCCCAGTTTGGAGACCTCAGGACCTACCAGAAGGATACGGTCCTCTATGGTAGTGTGCTGTCAGAGGTGCTGCAGAGGTTTTGGGAGTCTGAAGAGCCGCCCACGGCGGACAGACGGAAGCCAGAGGATGACGAGTGCGAGTTGTTCTATCAATACAACACTGCGAGATGCCCGTCAGGCAGATTCGTGACCAGGCTACCTTTTCTCCCAAACCGCCCCGCTTTAGGTAGTTCGCGACAGCTCGCGGAACGGAGACTACTCGCAATGGAGCGGAAGATGAGGCGAGACCCAGCACTTCGGCAGAAGTATATAGAATTCATGCGGGAATATATTCAATTGGGCCACATGTCGGTGTCCAGCCTGGATTGGAGGTGTGTCGAGCATTATTACATTCCACACCTGGCTGTCTTGAAGTCACCTGAGGCGAAAATACGGGTGGTGTTTGACGGTTCTGCTCCTACCTCGAATGGTGTGTCTGTGAACCAATGTTTGCACGCGGGTCCTAAATTGAACCGGGACATTGTGGACATTCTCACAGACTTTCGGTTACACCAGGTAGCGTTCGTCGCAGACGTCAAAATGATGTTTCGCCAAACCATGATACATCCGGATGACCGTCGGTATCAGCTGATTTTGTGGCGTGAGAGCCCAGATGAGCCGATGGTCACATACGAACTTAACACGGTGACGTATGGACTTAAGCCAAGTCCGTATTTGGCAGTACGTACGCTGCGAGAGTTGGCCGCACAGGAAAGGGTAAGATACCCTCGAGCCGCAGCAGTACTGGATCGCGACGTCTACGTGGACGATATCTGCACGGGTGCTGATAGCGTGGAGCAGGCGCTAATTCTACGAGACGAGTTGATCGCGATCATGGGTTCAGGAGGTTACGAGTTGCGGAAATGGTTGTCCAGTTGCCCAGAGCTCCTGGCTGGTTTGCCAGGCGAGTTCCATCAAGACCCGCACCTCTTTGAGAACCCGGACAATCCAAACACGTTGGGCATCCTCGGGGTGCAATATAGGCCAACGCATGACGTATTCACGTACAAGATTGAGCCCGACCTTTTGGAGAAAACTTGGACTAAGCGGTCGGTACTGTCGACAATCGCTAGAACGTTCGATCCTAACGGATGGATCGCCCCGGTTACGTTCATGGCGAAGTGCTTTTTTACAAAGGTTGTGGCTAGCCAACTTAGGTTGGGACGACCAACTCTCCGGAGAGTTGTTGAAGGATTGGCTCAAGTTTGTGACCACCTTACCAGGGATTGTGCACATCGCGATACCCCGCAAGTTAGTTCCATCGGTGGGATGTAAGGCTACCCTACATGGGTTTTGTGACGCCTCGGAGCGAGGGTACGCGGCAGCTGTATACCTTCGGACAGCAAGTTCAACGGGAACTGTGCACGTACGTCTGGTTATGGCCAAAAGTAAGGTGGCACCAGTCAGAACTAGATGGACCATCCCCAAATTGGAATTGGCAGGGGGGCAGCTCTTCTAGCGCGCTTGCTAAATCATGTAACCTGCAATCTGCGTGGTACCATCAACTTGGATGAAACGGTGTACGCGTGGACTGACAGTCGGATAGTTCTGTGCTGGTTGCAGACGTCGGTACATACACTTGAGGTTTTCGTGGCAAATCGGGTGTCACAGATTACGGGGTCGGAAACTCCGTTAGTGTGGAGGCACGTACCGGGAGAATGGAACCCAGCGGACTGCGCTTCGCGCGGGTGCAGGGCACCTGATTTGGTGAGTCACCCACTGTGGTGGGGACCTCAATGGCTGACTGAGTCGCCGCAGGAATGGCCATTCAACGAGTGCAGGGCGCCGCTTGGGCCACCTGATCGAGGTTTGCGAGTGAACGTGGGGCAACTCGTACCGAAGCCTAACCCAGCCTTCTTGCTGGAACGGTATAGCTCCCTCGACAAACTTCTTGGGGTGACAGGTTGGATCAAACGGTTCGTGAACAACTGCAGGAAGCCTCAAGCAGAACGGAACTTTGCACCAGTCCTCTCGCCTGCGGAACGGAATGCGGCTCTATGCTCATTAGTTAGAGTCGTCCAGGCGGATCATTTTGAAGAGGAGGTCAGGCTGCTCAGGGATGGACGTGGAAAGCTGAAGGGAGGAATTGTGCGCCTCAACCCATTCCTGGATGAGCAAGGTATGCTCAGGGTTGGAGGCAGACTTCGGAACGCTAGCCTGCCCTTTTCGGCTCGGCATCCACTGTTACTTCCAAAGGGGACCCTTAGTTGAGCTCTTAGTCAGGGATCGTCATGAGAAAAACTCGCACGCGGGCTGTAATGCGCTATTGGCCATCCTACAGCGCGAGTTCTGGATCTTATCGGGACGACGAACGGTACGTAGCGTTGTGTTTAGGTGCTTGCCTTGTTACCGCTTGAAGGCAGCCACAATGCAGCCACAGATGGCTGATCTCCCACCGGACCGGGTGACGGAGGCCTGGACGTTTGCAGGTGTGGGAACGGATTTTGCAGGCCCTTTCATGGTAAAGGCATCACGCCTACGGAACGCAAAGTCTATCAAGGCGTACTTGTGCGTGTTCGTGTGCCTAGCCACCAAGGCCGTCCACTTGGAGCTCGTGGCCGACCTTTCTACGGAGGCCTTTTTGGCAGCGCTGGAGAGATTTACGTCGCGACGAGGGCGACCAGCGCTGATCAGGTCGGATTGTGGTACCAACTTTAAGGGTGCTGATCGGTGTATGAAAGAAATTGTAACGTTCTTACGGGAGAACGAAGAAGCCATCAGCACGGGCCTCTCCCGTCAGGGCATTACTTGGGTGTTCGATCCACCAGCGTGCCCTCACTGGGGTGGTATTTTTGAAGCGGTTGTAAAGTCCGCTAAGACGCATTTGTTGCGCGTTGTAGGGTTAACAATTTTGACTTTCGAGGAGCTGGCGACCGTGTTTTGTAAAATTGAGGCTGTACTCAATTCGCGTCCTTTGTGTCCGCTCAGCTCAGACCCAAATGATTTAGAGGCCCTGACGCCAGGGCATTTCTTAATTGGCCGCCCACTTAACGCCTTGCCGGAATATCCCTATACGGAGGTAAATAGCAATCGTTTGTCGCGTTATCAGTTGTTGCAGCAAATGACTCAAAACTTTTGGAAGCGTTGGTCGCTTGAGTACTTGCACATTCTGCAGCAACGCCTTAAGTGGACGGACAGGACTGAACCCCCCTGCATTGGGGATCTCGTTCTGGTTGAGGATGCCAACCTACCGCCACTGCGTTGGCGCCGGGGGCGCATTCTCAACCTGTTTCCGGGTAGTGATGGCACTCCTCGAGTTGCAGAAGTTCAGGTGGGGGATTCAGTCCTTAAGCGAGCAGTAGCTACATTATCACGCCTGCCATGCATAGAGCGGACCGATGGGTCGGTCCGGGGCGGGTGAATGTTTAGTTTTCGTATAAAATGGGCGCGCGGTGCTGGCAACACTGCTCTGTCATTGTCACGTCCTCTGCCGTCGCCCGCATCGTTGATGCGAATATTAATTATAAATGGTGTAATTTAATGTGTTTTCGGTTTTCTCGTGTGGTCTTCCCTGTTCGGTGGGGAAGTGAACCAAGTGATTTTGGTTCCGGCGCTTTGATTGAGAGTCACGCGACCGCCGGCAAAATATAACCTCACTTTTCGTTGGCTCGCGTCGTGGCTGCCGATAGCTACGTATTTTAATTATAAATGATTGAGGCCAACGGGGCCGATTTCTCATTCGGAGAGAAATCTTTTAGTTATTTTGTGTTAAAAAACATTATGTGATGTCGAACTGTGAACTATAGTGCAGATTGGAGGAAAGGAGTTCGAGAACGAGCGGATGTTCCAGTGCCGTGAGTTTAGGTTATTCCCTATTCCTGTGCTCCTCAAAATATCCTGAATACCTGATTCCTGTCATACTTAAACTCACAAAGAAACGGCGTCATCGTTCGCTCGGTAAGCAATTCGTTGCTGGGCCCTGTTTAAGTAGATTTTGGAAACAAGAATTTCTCGGCCGGAAACTTTCCGGAACAAAATTCTCTCATTAAATTTATTTTATTTAGCTATAGTAAAGAGCACTACGAATCGTAGTCAAATGTTGTTCCGAGGCTGATCGACCATTTAGTTTTAGATTTTAAGATAACTTTAATTTGCTTCCACTGCGCTAAGATCAGCTTCGGAATCAAACAGTAGTCTTCCACCTGAAACCCCAAGTACCACATAAATTATTGGACTACTTGTACAATTTACGTCAGTTTAAGCAAAAATCTTCGGTAGCGTGGTCAAACCGGGCGTCGAAATTATTTTGGCACATTTTGTTTATCGGGCATTTTTTCGGACGATTGCAAAATCGCTCACATTTTTATTTCCTCATATGCACTGCAGTATAAAGTACGTGACCATTTATTAATTATTCCAAAATATCAAATAATTATTTTTTTAATTAATTGCGCAACTATCCGTACCAAAAAGAATATTCGCGCCGGTTTTTTGGACGGATAGTTGCGCTTTGGGGGATAGTTGCGCAGATTGATATTTTAGTTTATTTTAGTATGTTGCAGATGGACAAAATGCTTCTAGATTACAGTTTAGATAATGGACGTTGTTCAACATACATTTTATTCTACCTACGCGTTGATACAATTTTTTTACTGAAATTAATGAGTTAGCACTCAATTACTTTAGAAATAGTAATTATATTAAGTTTCGGAGGCCTATTCGATTTTTAAAATAAGTATTTAATCAAATTAATTTAAAATTGGTTTGATTTAAATAAAGTACCAATTTCATAGTAAGTCACCTAGGCAATCTTCAAAGGGCAAGTATCCCCCCACGATTTTTTAGAGCTGCGCAACTATCCGTGCGGGTGCGCGACTATCCCTTTTTCAAGAGGTCAATTAAAACTGGATTTACAACAAAACAATAAAAGTTAAATTCATGAAATAGGGCTTTAATGAAAGATTAAAGATCAGTCCTCTAATCTGTTAAGATAATTTTGTTATTTAGTTCTTAATTATTGAGAGAGCTTTTTCCAAAAGGTGCGCATCTATCCGTACTTTACCCTATGGGAGGTCGAATCGTTTTTACGTTTCATGGTGTTTTATATGTTCCATGGGGAATGTTATTCAGTTTCATGGTCTTCTTTTCATGGTTTTCGTTACATTGTTCCTGCATGTATAATAACACCATGTATGTAATAATTTTATGGTTACTATGTAATTATTGTTTTGTAGTAATAGTATCGTTTATAACCTAGTTTTGTTATGGAAGAGACTAGCTTTGAAATAATAAAACCGTACATCAAGGAAAGTCCAAGAATAGAACACCTAACAGGAAAAAGCCCGTAATTGAAAACCTGAATGCTCCTACTTTCTCATAAAACAATACTTACGTATCGGAAGCAGAAAAGTTGGGCAATCCAATAATCCTTGAGCCGCGGATATCGACTTGTTATAAGAAGTAATGCACACTTAGGGCCAGTTCACATCTAGCACCATTTGGCACAACCAAGGAGCTGCAGATATCGGCATGGCATACCGCAGACACAAACAGAAGGTTCATTCGAGCCTATTTAGTATTTTGGCGATCGTCTCTTGTTATGAAAATCTGAAAGTATAAGAATATCTAAACAGCGAAATTGGATACAAGAACGTCATATGATTCAGAGCCATTTTTAATCCAAGAAATATGACATTCGCGACAACAATCTTCTAGTTATCTTGAATTCCCCTGAGATTCCAGTTATTTCCAGTAAGCTCATCATCGCTATTACTGAGTGAGCCATCTGTATAGGCGCCGTTTTCCCAATATGTGCCACAGATATGCCACAAGACGTCCATTTAGGCCGATGCACATGTAAAGCCAGTTGACGTGGTCAGTTTCTTGTAGCAAATTGAAATTTGTTACGTTACCTACAATACCTAGTCTGGATATTGTTATACGAAGTATAGCCACTTAGGTCCGGCACACATCTAAAGCTATGATTTTTGAAATCGTTCACGATAGTTCGCGATATCTTATAATATCGGGTGGATACCTATTTATACCACGTAACCACAGCACGTAATGCCCTTTCAGTGCAACATAATGTGCCTTTGGTTCTGGCTAAAAATATTATCATTTCAGACTTTGTCCACCCATTGCTAAATATAATCCTCTCATAGAAGCACTGCAATTACGTGGGTGTCTTAAAAGGAAAATTAAGAGATGAATCTAGGGATCAGGCAGCAGCAGAGGTGATGTTGTCTACGTTAGAGCTAATATACTCGTGCCATTTTCAGTAGCAAATTGAGAATAGTATTGAAATAAGTTGGTCTACAATACGGCCGTTCAAATAGAGCATATTTGACAGTTGTCAACATCATTTTAACGCTGACATAAGGTCTATTTTTCTTCATTGACATGTCTTCTAGAATAGGTTTGATTGCTGTCTAATATGGCCTATTTGAATGGCTGTACTTTAGTTGTGAAATGGTGCCAAAACCGTTTGCTCGCGCCAGCCAATATCGAATGTACTTCAATTCCGATAGAAGTGTTATTGAAAACAGCGCTTGCTTCGATAAGCACTAATTGTGCACCGGCCCTTATATTATGTCGATAACTCATTATACGGTTTCTTCGTATGATTTCAATAATCTGTGGTCTCTGTGGAGATTAATGAAAACCAAGGTGTAGGGAAATAGACTACTAGAATTTATTAGGTAGGTGAGGGAGTAGGTAAGACATTTATTACTTTTTACCCGACTGCCTCAGGAGGGTTATGTATTTCGAGAGTATGTATGTTATGTATTTATGTGTGTATGTATCCAGAAATTCAATTTCAGGGGCTATAGCCCAAACGGCTGGGCCGATATGGACATGTGAGATGTCGTTAGTTTTGTCTCAGCAGCGTGAGTGATATTGGCTATAGCTATTAAAAATTCATAAGTTCATGATGGCGGATCTTTGTAGCAAAATACATCTTTGAAATTACCACGGTCGGGTTTTTGTTATTTAATATTCTTGTTCAATCACACCTTTGAAGACTTTTTGTCTTCTTCATTCCTTCCTTCCTTTACAGCCACAACAGCCCACTGCTCTGTCTGGTTGTCTTTTAAAAGCTTTTATTTAACTTGCAGTGTATGTAAGTAAGTAAATATGTTTGTTCGGGGCAAATCTTGCAACTCAATTTAGAAGCAGATATCTTCAACCGATAGAGCTGAAATTTTGTATACACGTTTAGTTCGGATGACAATGCATGATTAGTTATATGACGTCATTTTAAATCTATCATGGCGGAATATCCAAGATGGCCGACAAGTAATTTTTGACGCACTCCTACAATATGGGTGTCAAATGAAAGGTCTTGCTGAGTACAATTCAGAAAATAATATGGCGGACATCTAAAGATGGCCTTTTAAGATAATTTACAATATGAGTGTCAGATGAAAGGTATTGCTGAGAATTACCTATTCGAATTATAAGTTGACGTCACTCTCAATTAACTATGTGGACTTCTTAAGATGACAGAATATCATTTTTATGCTTTTTTACAATATGGATGTCAAATGAAAGGAATTTTTCAGAATAACTCGAAAAATAAAGTGACGTTTACGTCACTCATAATCATAACAAAACCTGATATGGCGGACTTAAAGTAAGATGGCGTATTAGGTTTATTGTTTTCTTACTAAGTGGGTGACAAACACAGAAAAATTACAGGTAAATACTAGTGTGAGCTAAATGACGTCGCTTCGCAAGATTTTTAGATTTGAGTGGTTATATTGTGTTGGGGTTTTTAGTCTTCTGTTCATGGCACTGTCAATGAAGAATGTTGTCAATTTATACCTATTATGTTCATGAATGCAATAAGTAGGTAGGTTCTATCGCACAACGTACATAATCAACTATGGCATAAAATATTTGTTTTCCAGAGATTGCTAAAAAGTAAAAAATAAATTATAAGTAAAAAACATTTTTAAAACAAGCTTTTATTTGGATGCGCTAAAAAGCATAAAATAATCTATTTACTAAAACTTTAACTTGTTACTTATAATGGCATTAAATCTACGTCTTCATAATTTATACGATATAAAAGCTTGTCGCGAGATTTAAGTAGGTACTCGTGTTTTGTTAGGTTAAAAGTTTGTTCAAGATCATTTACACTGGTTACCTAATTTATTTATTAATATAAAGGTTAAATCTCGCGACAAGCTTTTATATCGTATAAATTATGAAGACGTAGATTTAATGCCATTATAAGTAACAAGTTAAAGTTTTAGTAAATAGATTATTTTATGCTTTTTAGCGCATCCAAATAAAAGCTTGTTTTAAAAATGTTTTTTACTTATAATTTATTTAATTTCATGTATTTTTGCAGACAGATAAAATGTCTAACCGATTCAAGGTTTCTTTCGTCGTTAGAGCGGCGAATTGTCGAGTACTCATTATACGGTTTCTTCGCATTATTTCAATAATCTGCGGAGATTAATGAAATTCGAGTTGTAAGAAGAGAGGCTGAATTTATGAGGTTGATTAGGAAGTAGGAAGATTTTGAAGAGTCAATAAGAAGGCTGTGTATCACTCTGTTCTGGTACGATTTTCTGATTTCAAAGTTTATTTCGTCGTTAGAGCGACGAATAACATCTGAATAATATTCGCAACTTTTATTGCGGGAAAAATGCTTGATTCCAACGAAAAAATTAGCTTTGGTGGCTGAATGAAACCGACGCTAGTATTATTGTATAGGAAAATTATCCACCGTCTATCTATCCAAATCTGCAACTATGACAACTAAGTGAGAGTCTATCGAGTCGTTCGTTGACTTGGTGTCCCTCTACAGCGCGTGAACCTAGGAGGGAACTGAGAAGAGAAGTGAACTTGGAAAGAAATTATCTCCAACACTCAATATTGATTACAGCTGAACTTGAGGGGATCTCCTGTAATCCGGCTGAAACCGGCTTATTATGCGGATAAAGCGGCAAGCTCCACAGAGTAGAGGGAAGACGTAAGTCGTAAGATGGCATCTTTCAAACGAGTGATCGTCGGAGATGTGAAACGTGCGACATCGCGACGCTCGAAACCATTTTCATATCAAATGTATGAAATGAAATACACGTGAGACGCGCATCCCATCGATAACGTCTGACGATCGCTGGACTGACAGATGCCATGTTGCGCGTCGCGTTGTGCGTCGCGTTGTGCGTCTTTTGGTGCGTCTATTCTGTGGAGCCTGCCCCTTAGACAGATAATATTCCATTGTGGTGCCATGCGCTATTCACTTGTAGGTACTGTACCTACACAATACTGTTCTATTCTAATGCTATGAGCTTAAACCCAGCTGTGTGCGTCTTCTTATTATCTACCTATGTATTCTGACTGTGCCTGTGTACCTATAGTTCATTCGCAGTTTTTTTATGAGTAACTATCAATATATTTTAAGGAGTAAATTCCACCTTACCATTACTGTTCGTACCCAAAATATAAGATTGTTTATCTAGTTGTGAGAAACCATAAATGGCTTCCTGTTTGTTACTCCTGTTACCTATTTAATTAATGTAAGCTGAGGTATCTCCTAAAATAAATAAATAAAAAAAAAAATGTCAAATTATAAGATTTGGTAACAATAATGTACAAAAAAGTAGTTCTTTTTTCTTGCGGGATATGAGTCAACAAACGACCCGATGCGAAAAAAACTGAAATCAATTCAAACTGTTTTGTATGCTGCCAGTGTGGCGAACTAAAATATCTTTTCCTAGTTCTTTGAAAATAGTCGTACAAGTTTATTTTCCGATTTATCCCAAACTAGGCGAGTTAGGCAAACAAGTCACGGAGGCAGATCTAGGTCTCGCTCTGATTATTGGGTCCTACGAGCATCCATTCTGTGGAACCAATACTTGGAAATGAGGAGAAAAATAGCGCGTTCACATGGTGGGTTCAGAATGGGGAGGAAACTCAAAGCAGGTGCGACTGAGCCTAAAGGTGCACGAATAAAAAAGGTACTGATCTTCGCCATTGTCACATTTTCGAGCATTCACAAAACAAAGCCCACGTTTAGTTCATTTAATTTATTAGTTATTTTAAGGCAGCTGGGTAAAAAAAGAGTGATGTCATCAGAGTATATTGTATTTAGCAAGGACAAGAGTGCGCCTTACTGTGTATGTACGGGTGGCACTAGTAAGAACACAACTTTTCTGTCCATCAGTAGTAAAACGCCAGTGAAAACACTATTACTTCAAACCAGAAAATTGTATGCTCCCGGCGAACTTATACTCGTATTACCTGACTCCTTTCCTAGTTCCCTAAAAATTCAAGTTTATTTTCCGATTTCTCCCAAACCAAGCGAGTTAGGCAAACAAGTCACGGAGGCAGGACAATATTCCAGGTCTCGCTCTGATTATTGGGTTATACGAGCATCCATTCTGTGGAACCAATGCGTGGAAATGAGGAGAAAAATAGCGCGTTCACATGGTGGGTTCAGAATGGGGAGGAAACTCAAAGCAGGTGCGACTGAGCGTAAAGGTACCAATAAACAAGTAGATGTATTAAAAAACAAAAACCCGACTGCGGTCCTTTCAAAGTTGTAGTTTGCTGTAAAAAACCGGACTGCGGTCATTTCAAAGTTGTAGTTTGTCAAAATCCATCAACCCGTTTGGACTGAAGTCCCGAGAAAAAGAATTTTCTTCTCCGCATACATACATACATACTCTCGAAAAGTGCGGTGCGGTCAGTCGGGTAAATAGTGCGTTCACACGGTGGGTTCAGAATGGGGAGGAAACTCAAGGTAGCACTGTGCCTAACTAAAGGCACCAATAAAACGTAACAGAAATTGGACTTCCCATACAAAATTGCCGATCAGCTGATTTGAGTTACTATAAGAAGTCCAACTTTTTTTCTTATTTCGACCAATGTTCCATGGAGAAAGTTGTTCAGTTTCATGAGTACCTTGACTTCCTTTAGGATTTATTTGCTGCTTTGTAACACGTTGTATACATTATACGCATATTCGTATTAGGTATTGTATTGTCGACCGACACTCACGTATTTTGTAAGGTAGCGCGTTTTTTGAGCTGCTGCTGAGCTATTTGTACCGAAACATGCACTAAACATTTGGAGAAGTCTACTTACACTATATGAGAGTATTCTCATACAGGAATTTACTTTATGCTGTACCTCACAATTCTCTACTTTCTATAAATAAGTACGTACAAAAGGGTGATACAACAAAAATACTTTGCACAACGCTCAAAGCAACGCATTTAATTACAAATTCCTCAGTAACATGAAAGAGGAAAAGCTGCAGAATAAATGCCATTCTTAGCACAAGTTATCACATGTTCAGTCGTATTTTATTGAATACGATACGCGATTTTTATGTTATCAGGGCCGTCTTAACTTTTTCGAGGCCCTAGGCACATTTTATTGTGGGGCCCTTATAATGAGTGTGACGGATTTGCATTTTGTCGTCAGTAATCTAATCTAATCTAATCTAAGGAGATCCGTAGAAGAACCAAGATAACCGACATAGCTAAGAGAGTAAGCTGAAGTGGCAATGGGCAGGCCACGTTGCTCGAATAACTGATAATTGGTAAAGCAGGAGAGTACTCGAGTGGAGACCACGCACTGGCAGGCGCAGCATAGGACGGCGCCCCGCGAGATGGAAAGGCGATCTGGTCAAGTCCGCGGGGAAATGCTGGATGCAGGCCGCTTCTAATCGGACAAGGTGGAAATATTTAGAAGAGGCCTTTGTTCAGCAGTGGACGTCCTATAGCTGATTATGATGATGATGAATTTAATCTGCCAGTGTCACCCGTTCAAAAAACTTTTGTCGATGCTGCTGACACGAATCTAACGACACTTTCTTTTCCACATACATGCATGATACCCACAAGTCATCCATGCATACATACCAGTGGCGAATGGTCTATACTTGCCGATTTCCATCAGCTTCCCTTTCAGAATGTGACAAATCCATACTCTCACATCAATCTACTTTCATTTAGTACATTTTTGCTCCGACCTACCTTCGTTAAATGTCACCCTACGCCACTGATCCATACATACATACTCTCGAAAAAACTAACCCTCATTCAAAGGCAGTCGGGTAAATATGACATAGAGGCCAATATACTTGTAATGAATCGCTAGAAACGAAAACTCGATATTCAGTACAGAGAACAAGCAAAGAACAGAACCAGCTTTTTACTGTCCTGCGACAAAGGGGCCCCAGTCGGTTGCGGGGCCCTGGGCAAGTGCCCCTTGTGCCCAGTGGATAAGATGAGTCTGGGCATGTTTACAACGTGATAAAGAAATAACAGCGATATATCAAATTTTGCGACAACGGTTACTTTGCTACACATTCCTGTCTTACCTAAATACAAGAAATTATTTTTAAGCACTGCAGTATCATGCCCCGCGCGCAGTTTCCCTAATTTGTGGTATATCATTCCACTATAACTACCACACAATAGTTGAAACGGCCGTCAAATATTTTACAGCTGTTGACGCTCTGCCTACCCCGCAAGGGATGGGGGCGTGAAATGTGTATGTCTGTTTACTCTGTTTACTGCTACGAAGCAGCTACAGAATTCTATCATGTGTTTAGGAAATTCTTTGTGGACGGAATAGCATAAAATAGGTCACGTGTATCAATGTCTATACTTTTTTATATAAAATCAAAAACGTGCTTGTAGTTCTACAACGTTTTTGTGTTTATGTAGAGCTAATAAATAGCCAACTTTATGTATCCGCGTCGCATATATAATGTTTTGTCCCATTCAAACACAAATTTTGCAATAAAGTTTTTGTATCTTTACATAGACGCGGTAGATTTATCTGGACATTTCCGAAACGCACACAATACAATCACGTAGCTGACAACTACGCCACACGCTCGTAGCACTCGTAGCTTCCGCGCCGTCGGCTACGAAGCGGCTACGGAATTCTGTCTTGTGTTTAGGAAATTCTTAGTGGACCGAAATAGCGTGAAATAGGGCACGTGTATTATTGTGTATACTTTTTTAAATAAAAGCAAAAACGTTCTTTAGTTCTATAGAGCTAGTAAATAGCCAACTCTGTGTATTCGCGTCGCTTTTATAATATTTTGTCCCATTCAAACACTTTTGCAATAAAGTTCTTGTATCTTTATACTACTGTTAGATGGACGCGGTAGATTTATCTGGTCATTTCCGAAACGCACACAATACAATCACGTAGCTGACAGCTACGCCACACGCTCGTAGCACTCGTAGCTTCCGCGCCGCCGGCTACGAAGCAGCTACGGACCGTTTTGTGCCTTGTGTTAGGAAATTCAGCTGTTTTGTGGACGGAAATAGTGTGGAATAGGGCCACGTATTCAGCAAACGCGCTAAAATTACAGTATTTTATATATTTTTTTATTTGTTTATCATTTTTATATACTTTATAATTACAAACACTTGCTACATTGTTGTCTTTTTGTAAAGAAAGCTCACTTATTTGTTACTGGCTTTGATAAGATAATATGAACCAATCCCTTAGGTAGGTAGGTTAGGTAGCTCAGTCGGGAAATTTACGGTTGCGGTAGCCCAGATGGAAGAGGCGTGGCCAGTAGATATAAAGATAGATTTTAAAAACATAAATTAAATTAGATAGCGGAATATATTTTATACCATGTAGGTAGGATCTAAAAGTTTATTTAGTAATACAAAAGGTCAAATAATAACTATTAAACTAACTAAAACTAATGTAATATCATATTCAAACTAAAATTCCGTGATCAAAATTAATTTCGTTGTTGTTTGAATATGACATCAAATAAGTGCGTGTATTTTGTGTATACCGTAAGAGTTACAAAAAGGGTATATATGACAAGCCGAAAGGAGGTCAAGATACTCATCAAACTGAACAACTTTTCACATGGTGTTCCAAATATTAAAATATAAAATTGACCATAGTAAATCAACCAGCTGATCGTGTGATCCATATTTTGACCCGTATTTCATAGGGAAAGTCGTTCAGTGTCATGATTACCTTGACCTCCTTTCGGCTTGTTATACTCCTTTTGTTACTCCCTGCATAGCGACAAATATGATTGTGTCTTAAAAATATGTACCTACAGCACGTAGACAAACACAAAAGAGAGCGTTTTATTAAAAACATATGACCCAGCCCCGTTCCCGACCGCAACGCATAATATTTTAGGCGAGGCCCACACATTACATCCGTACGCATGCGTCAGTCAGATACCAGGATATTTTGAATGTCTCATTCTAAAAACCGTCGTTAAAATAACTCAACGTTGTTTAAACATCTGCTTTTAGGCTATTTAAAGAAGAAATAAAATGGAAAAATCGAAATTACCTTGCATGTGACAGAATACGCAAGCTTTAGCCTTGCGCTAAAACTGAATAGCAACAGCCGTTACGTGTGTGCTCCACCATACTTGTAATAAAATTCATATTCCACAAAAACCCCGACAAAAGCTTACCATTTACATGCATTCACACTCTTTGTACCATCCTGAAAATACAGTGTGTTACCGGCAAGCAGGGTTTTATGCGAACTGGTGATGCTAGGCAACCATACGAACATCTTTTACAATGAGGCCATCTGCAAAATCACGAAAAAATAGTCAACTGTTCCAAAGAAAAGCCTAATTCGTACCCAGCCAAGGGTACGTTCAAGGTGGTCTCTTTCGTAGCTCTTTTACAGAGGTTTTAAACTAATCAGCTGTCAGTTCCACTCTTTCGTCATTCGTAAGGTGTACGTTCAGCGATAAGTATAAAAGAGCGACGAAAAAGCTACGAAAGAGACCACCTTAAACCTACCCCAAAATGTATGGAACATCTGTTTTTTTTTTTCGTGATTTCGCGGATAGCCGTATCAGATGTCAAGATTCACCAGTTTGAATACCTAAATGCCTGCTAGCTAGTAACACACTATAAGTATGAATATATTTCATTAAATGCAAAATCCGGAACAGGACGGAAGATCGAGTTGCTCGAAGGCAAAATCAAGCTAAACGTAGGTATAACTGCAAATGTGTTTTGTCTCAAAATGCACGTAGACAAACAAAGATAACGCTTTATTAAAAATAAAAAATGTCCCGACCCCGTGCTCGACCGCAGTAGGGACATAATATTGTATTCGTAATAAAATTCTTGTTCCATAAAAAGCCCCGACAAAGGTTTCCATTTACATGCATTCACACTCTTTGTACCGACGTGTAGTACGCTGAAAATATATTACAAGCAATGAAGAGGCTATATAACCCGCCCGGAGGGATTTTGGGTGTACAAAAAAAAACTACGTACATCCGGTTTTACTGCTCCGCTTACTTAGCGAAGTACAAAAGATAACCCCGTGTATTGCTGAATAAAATTATCTGGGACAGAAACTTTGAGAGCAAAATGTATTTTTCGTTACGCCCTTCCAATGTTAACCATCATCTTCCTGCCCTTATCCCAATTACTTAGGGTTGGCGCAACATGTTTTGTTTGAACACAAAATCATGTTGCAAAAAGATTTGAGACCACAGTCGACAGATATTCAGCCGAGGTTAAAAAATCTACGTCGTCGCCTTTTACGAAACACACTGAGTGGACTAGGGGTAACAGTATTCTTGCCCGCTACCATAGGGTACTAGATTACCATAAAATAGAAATAAGTACTAGGTACTTTTACGCTGACTTAGAATCCAAATTACCTAGGCAACCAGGCTCACGTTTACGACCTAGAAAGACTTTAGGATCTGGGTACTTACTTAATTTTATAGCTTTACCACCTTAACAGGCTCGTTAAATATTTAAGAGTCTCTGTAAAGCATTAGGTACCGTACCAGTAACGTGTTTGTGATGCCTTTGGGTTGGCTTCAAGTTGATAGAAAATTTGAGAACACACACATACACGAACACACACACAATCACACTCATTGACTTCATAGGGAACACTATTTTAAGGTGCTAGGATAGGAATATACACAGAATGCGCTCACACAAGAACAGATGTTTAAATATTTGCCTAAGCCGGGAATCAAATCCAGGTAGGCAGGTGCACTGTGCACTACCGCTACGCCTCTACCGCTCGTCTTTCTACTCGACCCAAGCGAGGACTGAAACCATCTGAGATGAGCTCTATGGCCACACTAATTTACCTCCTCATAAATCTTAAAGCCCTGGTTCTGTCCAGATGAAACCTCATACATTTTACAGTTTACAACTCATACATAGATATTGACGAAAATCACGTGTACAGTCACTCCCACTCACTCATGAACAATCCAAAATGTAAGGTTTAGATTTTTTTCAGACTTTAATATTTTACAGCATCAATTGTTACTTTGCAGCAACATTTACTGAATCGTACAACATAGTTTCTGTCCGGCTTGTCAGTAAAAATCACAAGAAAATCGAAACCTTAAAATGGAATTGTTCATGAGTTAGCGTGAGAGACTGTACCTACATATACCAATATCTACGAAATAAAACCATGGAATGATATAAAACTGTGAATAGTCCACGAATGCAATATGGCTGACACGAATATGAATGTTTTTAATAAAACGTGCGAAACCTAGGGCCGCGAAAGCTTCTCTATTGAAAACATTCACTTTGTTGTACTTTTACTTTTGTTCCGATTCAAATACTTTCACCGCATCGCTATCAGAAGAAATTGAAAAAGGGTACGAAATCTATTAAGAAAAAGCATTTCTTTAATTGAATTAACTGGTGAGTATTAAAGTTCGTAGCACTTTTACTTCAGTTGAGCTATCTCCAGTAAATCCACCTGCCCAAGGGTTGAACCCTTGTACTGGCTTTTCTAAGTATTTACTGAGGTGCAAATCCCTTCAACAATTTACCTCATGGAACATATCTTTGAACACTTTGGTACCCTAAATTGCAGTGATTACTCAGAGCTACTGGAATTACAATCTCCTAACGTGACTTCTCTCAGAAACAAAAATCTTACTGAATCAAAAATACTTTTGTCATCCTTCGTCTTAGGATTCAGTAGGCCCTCTTGTTGGGAGCCTATTTCTTATGGTTTCTTATCTGCGTGGATTACATGTATCTGAGATGAGAATGTTGAGATGGATGTGTGGTGTGACAAGAATGGATAAAATAAGGAATGAGTTTATTAGAAGAAGTTTAAAAGTTGCACCTGTGACAGAAAAGATGAGAGCTAGCCGTTTATCGTGGTATGGGCATGTTATGAGGAGGGATGGAAATCATGTGACGCAAAAGGTAATGAATATGAACGTGGATGGACGCAGAAGGAGAGGAAGGCCTAAAAAAGTTTGGATGGATTGTGTAAATGATGATATGAATCAAAAAGGGGTAAACGAAGATTTGACGGCTGATAGAGATGAATGGAAGAGAAAAACATGTTGCGCCGACCCCAAATAAATTGGGATAAGGGCAGGCAGATGATGATCTGCGTGGACGCGCTAATCGCGCTAATCCAAATAAAATCTTGTTTTAAAAATGTTTGTACATAAAATTTATTTGTACTGCTACCTTGTTTATACATAACTAATGATTAATAAAATAAATGATATATTTATAACAATTATTTATTTATTAAAATATAACTAAGTTAACGTACAACATTTGTTTGGTACACATACATTTAAAACTATAAATAGATTACCTAAATCTGTGTAAAACGTAATCAAGAACTAAGATAATATTAGGAATTAAAAACATAATCTAAATTAATTCACAAATTACTTACTGCACTCAGTAATTACCTGAGTATATTCTTAGATTGATATAGGATAACTTCAGCTTTTGATTTCATTTTTTTCCTGGTTTTCCTTTCGTAACTGTGCCTTTGCCTGCTTTGTCTTTTGCTGCCTTATCCTTTTTTGCTTTTTTGTCTCTATCTTTAGGCGGTATATCGGAGAGCTTCGCGTCCGGCCACAGTCGGTGTACGTACTCGGCTGCTGCTCTCATGTTGCCTGGAATAATTTTCCCGACCTTCGGTCCGGGGAACGCGTCCACCAGTGCGTCCACCAAGTCTCTATTCAGATGGTGAACACCCATATTATTCAATGCTTGGTTGAGCGTGTTTACGAAAATTGGCTCCCCTTTCAGCTGCTTGTTCAAGCTCAAAATTACTTGTGCTATATCCTTCCTCTTCTTTTTAGGTCCTTTCTGGCAAAGATAATCGGCTCTTCTGAATACTATTTCTCTTAAGTCAGGCACTGCAGCATCTTTCTTAGGAACGACGTAGCCGTGGGTTATCACTGCATCCTTTCTAAATTTGAAACCGAGAATACGATTCTTCAAGTTTACAAAAAAGGGATCTACGGTGACGTTATCCATAAGCAGTTCATTAATTTTCACTCGACGTAACCTCATCTTATTCAACACGTATTTCGCCTCGCCTATTGTCAAGGGATTAAAAGACAGGTCTAGTGTATTAAGATTCTTAGCTAATACCAAATTATCCGCTATCAGTGTGATAACATTTCCGGTTAAATTATTGTTGCTCAAGTTAACTACCCGAATCTTTGGACAAAGAATCAGATTGCTAAGTGATTTGGCAAAGCGATTTGTTAGAGAGTTCCAGGATAAATTTATTTCCTCAAAATAATCGCTCTCTACAAATCGACTCATTAAAGTTTCTACTGGCTTTGGTATCGTAAAATTGTTGTACGACAAATCAAGATGGGTAATAATATTCATGAACTCTATAGCGTCAGCTAAATTTTTTGCTGATACTGAAGATAGGCCATTGTAGCTAAGGCCAATATTTGAAACATTTGAACCTTTGTATAATACATTACACAAGTATTGCATACCAGCATCGGTCAAACAATTTCTTCCCACATTCAACTTGCGAAGTGTTGTATTCATCCGAAAGTTGTTCACAAGATTCTTCATGCCCACCGGCCCCATACGACACCCTGTAAAGTCGAGTTCGGTGATTGTGAAATTTTCGCGCAGCATATCCCCGAAATGGTAACAACCGTCAACACTTATAAAATTCGATGCGAAATTGATTGAATGTACGATCCTATTTTTCTTTAAAGCTATTGCCATTGGTCTCCACCCATACGGACTTATCCCGTAGTACGCCATATTCATGTGGCTGTTCAATAGTTGTTTGTAGAAGAGCCTACTGAACGGTTCATTCATTTCTTTACACACTGCTTTGTACAGTTCTTGTCCATCGTCCGGGTAAATGATTTCTGGTGGCGGTTGTAATAATGCATCTTCTATTCCAGGGTCTTTTACTGACGGATATTTGTAGTAAGGGTGTCGATAGACAGAACTGTCTGAAAGCGGGATATACTTTGCGCATATATCTTCAGAAGGAGGAACGTACAATCCCGCCTCGAATAATCTACGTTTTTCATTTTGTTCTGGAGCTTGTAAGAAGCAAAGGTACGAGGACCATTCTTCAATGGGTGGTTCAATAGTATTTTCGCTTTCTTGTTTCTCGAACAATATTTCAAATTCTTGTTCTCCTGATGCTGTTATATCTTCTTCAGACATTTTTCAGCTATCGGCAATATGGTTATTTCAGGGTCTTTTTGTATTTTGAGTTCACGTTGTATGTATCACACACGTTGAGTTCTTGTCAAGTTCTTTGTTAGTTTTTTATTTAATTTACTTTGACATTTTGTGACAATGTCATGTAACGATTCAAGAAATGGCAAAAGAGAATCTTATCCATTTAGAAGAGGCGAGCGGGTGTTTTATTTTAGGTGATTTAGAATATAGGTATAGAATCTTCGAGCTACGCATCTTCCGTCCCGTTTCGGCCGGCTACAATATTAGACCAGCGTTCTTACAAGTTTAGAATAGGATGAAAGCCATTATGAAAGCATTAAAAGTGACTAAGGTATACATCCATTCGAAAGGGCAGCAGCTTCCAATGCACTCACCAACCCACCGGTCAGTCAACCGTGGTGTGGTGAGTGTGGCAAACACGTGGTACCTAATATGCCCCTTCATTAGGAGGTCTATATCCAGTTGCAGTGGGCTCTTGCGGCTGTTTCTGTCCATCAAGGTAAAATAATAAAACAACTTCCAAACTTAGCTGCAGTCTTCTGCTATCTTGTGGGACGCCGAGTCGAAAGACTCGATAAACCCTGGTGTCCAATCTGGTGTCAGAGTTTTTCAAATGCCCACTACCTTCCTAATTAATATTAGGCCTCTGATATTAATATCATGGTTCTGTGCTTCGGAGAGCACGTTAAGCCCGTTAAACGAGCTCTGTCACTACGCTACTTTTCGAAACATTACGCATACCAATATCTGCGAAATATCTAGAATAATAATACCTACCTTTGAATACTAGAATAAAATTGTGAATTGTCCACGAATGCAATATGGCTGACACGGGTATGAATGTTTTTAATAAAACGCGCAAAACCTAGGGCCACAAATGCAACTCTATTCTATTGAAAACCTTTTCTCTCTTACGATTTGAATAGTTTCAAAAATACCTACATTGAAAGTATTGAATTTCGTAGCTCTTTTACATTTGATGCCATTGGTTAATGTTCGGTAATGGTCCAGTCCGCGGGGAAATGCTGGATGCAGGCCGCTTCTAATCGGACAAGGTGGAAATAGGTATATAGGGGGGTTCAGCAGTGGACGTCCTATAGCTGATATGATGATGATGAATGGTTAAACGGGCTGTTTTCCGCAACTCGACGTCTACACTACATGCACCTGTTTTGCGTGATTTGATGAAATTACAAGTGGTACCTATTGTTTTGTTTTATACGAGGGTGCAAATCCCCTCAAGCTTCCGATTGACTTTCTTCAAAAAATATGGGTAAAAATATGTAAAAAATATTTTGACCTTACATATACCGGGAGTAACGGAAAGGGTATAACAAGCCGAAAGGAGGTTAAGGTACTCATGAAACTGAAAAACTTTCCCCATGGAACATGGGTCGAAATATGAAAAAAAATTGCACCTCCCATACAAAATCGCTGATCAGCTAATTGATTTACTATGTGAGGTCCAATTTTTTTTTCATATTTCGACCTATATTCCAAAGGGAAAATTGTTCAGTTTCATGAGTACCTTTGCCACCTTTCGGCTCGTTATACCCTTTCCGTTACTCCCGGTAGTAAGTTAAATGTCTAATTTAGAGATTGCTTATAAGTTTTCTTTTATTGTCCTTGGGATTTCCACAATAACAGACAGGCATTATCGCCAGAAGATTAACCTAAGTACCTATTTAAAGGATCAACTTATACTGGTTTTTCTTACCACTTGTATAAGAAGCCAATGTAAGTAAGTATGGGCTGGTAATGTACGATGTCCGTCAAAGTATAATTTGTATAAAAATATCGAAATTCGCGAGGTTCTCGAAATACACTCATAAAATTCCTCGCATTTCTGCGGAATCCAACAGAGTTACTCAATATTCGTTGAGGTTGTTACCGTCGTTACCTACCAAACTGAATTCAACATAAAATAATTCCAGGAAGCGTGTAGATAGCGAACCTAACAGGCAACTCTACCGATACGATACAATCTACACCTTCTTTCACGTCCCAAATCCCAATAATGAAGCAATTTTGTTAGTAGGTTTACGCGACTTACTTGTTTATTATTTGGTAGAAGGAGTAGCCTTCTACGTAGAAGAAGGCTGTTGTAACCAGCCAAAACGTAGAGGCCGTCTTTGGCTGGTTACAAGAGGGTTACTAGAGGGCTACACCTTCTACCAAATAATAAACAAGTAAGTCGCATAAACCTACATAGTCATCATCATATCGTATGGCAATCCCTGCCTGGATCAAACGTCTATGTCAAGGGTTTTTAGCCAGTTCTCTGCGTCGGGAGTGAACTTGTGCAGATCGGCTATACCACCGGGATAACGGCGAAGTGGACATTCGTTTACAACATGGGCTAAGGTTTGGTCAGGTGCTCCGCAGTCGCAATGTGGTGACTCCTTTAGACCCCATTTGTGGAGGTGGTGATTTGTTTTCCCGTGGTTGGTCCTAAACCGGTTTAGCCGGGTCCAGATCTTTCTACTGGCATCAAAACCAGGCTGTTTTATTGTTGGATCGGTTACCAAATCTGAGTTTGCGCTCTCAAACAGGCCCCACTCCGATCGCCACGCCTCATTTATGGGAATCTTCTCTTTGATACGCTCGTCCGTCCAAATGGGTGTTCTTGATGGTAATCGGGAGGCAGGAAGATCGTCTAGAGTGTATCTAATGGGCATGGGACCACAGCGGTTCGTCTGAGAACACTTTTCCCACTCTTTAGCAGTTGCCGTACATCTGCGTAGCACTGGTGGAGGTATATTCGCTAAGACGGGCAGCCATGGAAGAGGAGTAGACTTGATTACTCCCGTGATCAGGCGCATGGCTTCATTAAGTTATCAACTTTGTGTACGTGTGCACTGCGACTCCATACGGGCGCACAGTACTCGGCTGTCGAGTACACAAGCGATAGAGCAGATGTACGGAGAACTGATGCAGATGCGCCCCAACTTGTGCCTGCCAGCCTTCGAATAATGTTAATCCGTGATTTTACCTTTTGTTTCACATTCTCGAGGTGTTGTTTGAATGTAAGTGAGCGGTCTAGTGTCACGCCAAGGTATTTTGGTGTAAAATTATGCTGCAGTTTTACACCACGGAACACAACATTAAGTTTCCTATTGGCAAGGCAGTTTGTGAGATGGAAAGATGTAACTTCGGTTTTGGTAGGATTCGGCTGCAGTCGCCACTTGGTGTAGTAATTAGCCATAGTGTTAAGATCTTCTGCCAGTGCTTGTTCCCCTTCTTCAAAACTTCGCGACTGGTAAGCCAGTGCCAGGTCGTCGGCATAGGCAAATTTTAACGATCTTGTGTGGGGCATATCGCGGGTATAAATGTTAAAAAGAAGCGGCGCCAGCACCGATCCCTGTGGAAGTCCATTTTTGATGAGGTGATAGCGGCTGCTGTCTTCACCAAGGTGAACTTTTATATAGCGAGGTCCAAGCAGAGCCTTGAGGAGGCATAGAGTGGTGCGACAGGGGATAACATCGCAGATTTTGCTTAACAGCCCGTCTAACCACACTGTATCGTAGGCTGCGCTGAGATCAACGAAAGCTACTGAAGTCTTTAAGCGCCGTTGATATCCAGCCTCGATAAAAGAGGTCAGAGCGAGAACTTGGTCTGCGCAACTTCGATTTCCCCTGAAACCAGCCTGTTCTGGGGGGATCACAGTATCTACGGTGGAATATATTCTATTGTACAAAATTCTTTCTAGCAATTTATACGTGACGGAAAGAAGAGAAATGGGTCTATAGCTTGAGGCTTCATTGGGTGACTTTCCCGGTTTTAATAGGGCCTTTGCGAACTTAAAAGCTGTAGGGATAGTACCTGTCTCAATGATTCTGTCAAAGAACCGGATCAGCCACTGTTTAGCTACTTTGCCAAGATGTAGCAAGAATTCTGGATAGATTTCATCTGGCCCGGCGGCTTTATTCATTTTAGTGCACTTAAGTGACCTTTCTAGCTCTGATTCAGTAATTGGTTTGCTATAGGAATCGATGGAATCTGCTGTCTTCAGAAAGTGTGAAACTTTATTCTTGGTTGTTCTAGTGAAAAATTTGTCTTTTTGTCCACTTTTTGTGACTTCCTGCATCCGTTTAGCAATTTTGTCTGGGTTGATGGATGGTGTCTGTTTTTGGTGCAGTGGGGCGCTGCCTAGTTTCCGTAGTACATTCCAGCTCTTTCTGCTAGAATGAGTGAAATCCATACTCTCAACACACGATTCCCATTTGGCCTTTCGTGCGGCATCCAAGGACGCTAGGACTTTCTGGGCTGCTTCGGGTTCGTTAGTAGACAGGTATTCTTCATAGGCTTCTTCAGTCTCACTCGACCAACCCGGTGAATACTCTTTGCGGTAGCCTCTCGGAATGGTGCGCTTTGCAGTCGCTATAACAGCTCCTACAAATCGGTTATAATTTTCAACTGATGGTTCTATGAATCTTACTGTTGCATCAAGTTTCGCTGAGAAAGAATCCCAGTCAGCCTTTGAGAAATTCCAGCGGGGTTTTGGAGTAGATTTTATTAAGGGAATTTGAATTCCAACAGTGATAAGAACCGGTCTATGCTGGCTGCGGGGGAAACTCTGGAGGACAACTCTGTTTACCGGGAGCATGTTGCCATTGGCGTCTTCCGAAGCGAAACAAAGGTCTGGGTTCGTGTTAGTCTTCCACCTGGCTGACCTAAAAGAACGATGCCCTTTAGGATCATATATTAAGTGGAATCTATTCCTTTCTGCCCAGGCCTGTAGTTCTTCTCCGTTGCTGTCATTTCTAGCATAACCCCATGCCGTGTGATGGCTATTGAAATCACCCAGGAATAAAGCAGGATGCTTAATGTGTGGTAAGGTGGAGCTCGTAATTTTTTCTGCCGGGGGTTTGTACACCGAAACCAAGTTGATCGATCCGACATGTGCAACTAATACTTCAATGTTGTTGTCATTTGATACATTCGAAACGCTTCATTTGCTGAGTGAAGATCTTTGGTAGATAGCAGAGCCATGGATGGTTGAAAGGGTGTAACCCAGCAAATTAAAGCCATCAATGTGAGCCCTTCGTGGCAGATCACTCTCCTGGCCTATGTGATGTTCTTGTACACATATAATGTCAATGTTATTTTCGTGGGCCAATCTGGCCAGGTACTCGCACTTAGATTGAGATGAGCCCTCGATATTTGTTTGCATTATACGGACCATGGGCCCGATATCTCTCGTCGTAGAGTCCTGGGAAGGACAGGTATTGGATGGGTAGCCCTGAGAAGGGCTGTTTTGTTGATCCATGATGGAAAACGCAGGGGATAGCATCGGGAGATTCAAAAAGAACAGTCCGATGAGCCAGTGATAGTCGAGAACGTTTAGCCGGCCGAAACCGTTGCCCAGGGTGGACCGCGAAGAGGTAGTTCTAGACCAATTCCCACCCCCTCCCACAACCTACATAGTGAGTGATACTTGTTCGTTTAATAAGACAATTTAATGTTATTTATGATTTTTGTGGGTAAAGAATTATGACACAGGCTACTTTCTATCGTGGGGAAATATCTCATTCCCACGGTAAAACGGAAGCAGCCGGAGGGGAAACTGCGGGGCGGAAATCTAGAAATTGATAAATAACTGATAGTTACCAAGCTAATTCGTATTTGTATCAATAAAATGTTTACCATAGGGATTGTAATGCACTCACAGTGCTATATTATTCTCACAAGTGAAAATAAGAAATAGATAAAATGACATGCATCGACCGGGGATCGAACCCGGGCCGCATGGGTAAACGCCCCACCGCTCTGCCACTGAGCTATCGATGCACGGCCGATGAACGCCAAATTATCTATCTCTTGATGCTCGTCTCCAAGCGACGATCTAGCGACATCTGTAGAAAGTATTTAGAACTTACTACATGGTTATCCCAATAGATTGATTAAGCAAGCTTCATCATATGGTTTGAATTCCACTCATAATGTGGACTAACCATGTAGTAAGTTCTAAATACTTTCTACAGATGTCGCTGGATCGTCGCTTGGAGACGAGCATCAAGAGATAGATAATTTGGCGTTCATCGGCCGTGCATCGATAGCTCAGTGGCAGAGCGGTGGGCGTTTACCCATGCGGCCCGGGTTCGATCCCCGGTCGATGCATGTCATTTTATCTATTTCTTATTTTCACTTGTGAGAATAATATAGCACTGTGAGTGCATTACAATCCCAATAGATTGATTAAGCAAGCTTCATCATATGGTTTGAATTCCACTCATAATGTGGACTAACCATGTAGTAAGTTCTAAATACTTTCTACAGATGTCGCTGGATCGTCGCTTGGAGACGAGCATCAAGAGATAGATAATTTGGCGTTCATCGGCCGTGCATCGATAGCTCAGTGGCAGAGCGGTGGGCGTTTACCCATGCGGCCCGGGTTCGATCCCCGGTCGATGCATGTCATTTTATCTATTTCTTATTTTCACTTGTGAGAATAATATAGCACTGTGAGTGCATTACAATCCCAATAGATTGATTAAGCAAGCTTCATCATATGGTTTGAATTCTACTCATAATGTGGACTAACCATGTAGTAAGTTCTAAATACTTTCTACAGATGTCGCTGGATCGTCGCTTGGAGACGAGCATCAAGAGATAGATAATTTGGCGTTCATCGGCCGTGCATCGATAGCTCAGTGGCAGAGCGGTGGGGCGTTTACCCATGCGGCCCGGGTTCGATCCCCGGTCGATGCATGTCATTTTATCTATTTCTTATTTTCACTTATGTTTACCATATCTTATTTCTTATTTATCAATTACACATTAGCAGATGCAGGAAAAATACGTCTATGAAAAATACAATCATTCAGAAAAAATACACAACAGGCACTACTTATATAGAAAGTTAAAAGCAGCCCTAATAAAAGTGAGACGCCATTAAGTAAAGCGCGTATAAGACGTACACTATACCGTATGCGTTTCTTAGCCGAAATATTTATCGAAATAATAATCTATACAGGTATATAGTACTCTGATATATTGTATTATCTGGCGAGGTCATCGCTTTATTTCCCATCAAAGCGCCCCGTCACAAAGCGAGTAGGTATTATTCGCGATACTCCAAGTTTGAATCATATTGCCGAAATACTTCCGAAATAACATACGCGATGGCGAAAATGGAGACTTAGACCAGCTACACATATCCACACGGTGAAATTTTACTAGTGACCGGACCGATAGCGAAAACTCAGAACCGGCTTGTGATAAGAAACAACTTTCCCCAAGGAACATAGGTCGAAATAAGAAAAAAAGTTTTGACCTTCCTCAGAAACTCATATCAGCTGATCGGCAATTTTGTATGGAAGATCCAATTTTTTTTTCGTATTTCGGCCTATGTTCCTTGGGGAAAGTTGTTCCTTAATTATCACCAACCCGTCCTGCATTTTCGCTATCGTTCACTAGTAAAATTTTACCGTATATATTTGTAGCTATATGATGACAGAATTAGGATTAAATTGGCAGAAAAGCCGGCACATGACAAAATCCGAGTATCGTTCTAGGATTTTGGCCAAAAGACGGGATATGGCAAAATCGTAGACCCCGATCAGCCATGGTCCGAAACAGATCCAGGATTCGTTTAGTAAAAAGGCTTTATTTCGGTTCGAGGAGCGGCGAGGGAATAGAATGATATTATGCTTGTCCCCCGCGCGCCTTTTCCTGTAGCAAATCACAGATTAAGAGACGCACTATAAATAACTGAAATGCTCTACAATTGAAAGTACCACAATTCGTAAAATTGCAATATAAAGCAATTTTTGACCGTCCTTGTTCTGCCGAACCGCAATATAACCATATTATTGAACAAATCTTGAATCTTCTTCGGACGATGGCTGATCGAAGTCTACGATTTTAGCCGAAATCACAGGCTGGTAGTTAGCCGAAATCCTAGAACGATGGCCGAACAATGCCTATGATTTTGCTATGTCGGCTTTTGGACAAAATCATAACTCTGCCATCGTACTGCGACAATATACATAGGTACTATACAAACGCCTCCTTATGAGGCAGTTGGGTAAATAGGGTGCTCATATCCCGCGCTTTTCGTGATTTTTACATTTTAGTAAACCATCCCCTAATGCAGTTTTGAAAACAAACTTCTTAACAAGTGTGGTTTTCTTTGCATTTGGCTGCAACTTGTTCTACTTATCTGAAGTTACGGCGCTGTCCGCTTCTTGGATGAAAATCGGATTTTACGGATTACAGTGCAATCGATTTTTTTTATAATAGGTTTGTCTTTGTGGCCTAGACGATTTGATTATTGTACTTCTACATATACAGGGTGGACCATAGAGTGACGTCAATAAAAATAAATTAGATTCCTCACATCTTGGGGTATTCGAAAATACCCCATGTATGTACTGCGATTATTTTTAGTTTCCGAGTTATTCAACATAAGTTTTATGGAAAAATCACGACTGGCAGTATTTTTCCTTTCCTTTTTAGGGTTTCGTAGTCTACTAGAAACCCTTATAGTTTCGTCATGTCTGTCTGTCTGTCTGTCTGTCTGTCTGTATGCCGCGCCCTCATATCTTCGCCAGTTTTAGAGCTATCAACATGAAATTTGGTGAGAAGATAGATCTTGTTGACCCAAATATAGAAATGTTAAGAAAAAAATATTTATAATGTTTTTTGGACCCCCTCCCATACAAGTGAAAAATGGGCAAAAAAATTTTTTTTCTTCTGTAATATTGAGTAGGGTATCGTTAAATAGGTCTTTTAAACTAAGGTGAGGTTTCTTTGAAACAAATTCTCTAAAATGTTTCTATCACGAGATATTTGCTTTTAGAAAGCGTTTTTGACCCATAATTTGTTCCAGCTGTAACTTCTAAAGTATAAACGCTAAAAATTTGAAATAAATATGGAATATAGCTTACAATCTGAAGTTACAATGAAAACTATAACGGATATCGTACCCTTAAAGGTTTCAGAAAAAAATCAATTTTTCTATTTGCGGTTGGTCATCATACTGCTGCTAACAAACCAGCAACAAAATTAAGTTTGTAATGCTGAAAAACCTGATATTTAAACGTTGACTACGAAACCCTATTTGTGGGCGTGTCTGACACGCTCTTGGCCGGTTTTTTACTTCCGTATAAGGGCTTTTCGCGCGGTTGATTTTATACCACAATCTTTATGATTTGTACTTACTTTTTAGCGTAGAAAAAAATAAATAATGTCTGCCATTCGAGTTTATCCCATACAACCATAAAAGTTGAATAACTCGGAAACTAGAAATAATCGCGGGACATAACATACATGGGATATTTTCGAATACCCCAAGATGTGTGGAATCTAATTTCTTTTTATTGACGTCACTCTATGGTCCACCCTGTATATAGGGACGTGTGAATTGGGAAAATCTCAGGGCAATATGGTCTTAAAATCATAGCTTAAAATATATTAGCGGTTGATATTAGCCCACCTAATGCATAAAGATTTAATGAAAGTAAGCATATTTAATAAATTTAATTTTAATACAATATTTTAAAATATTGAAATATAACTAAGTTAAAGTACAGCATTTGTTGGTACTCATATATCAGCTAAATATAAATCATAATAAAGCTAAAAATAGAATTACTAAATCTATGTAAAACGTACTTAAAAACAAAAATATATTTAAGAACTAAAGATACATCTAAAATTTTAAATTAATCTGAATTAATTCAATAAACTCACTAGAAATCAACCAGAGTAATTAAGGATGAGTTGAACTTTTTCATTTCTTCCCTTTTTTCAACTTTGCATCCGTCTCTTTCCCTGCTTTTTTCTTATCCTTTCCTGCACCTTTGTCCCTCCCTTTAGGAGACAACTCGACAAGCTTCGCGTCCGGCCACAGTCGGTGCACGTACTCAGCTGCTGCCCTCATGTTGCCTGGATGAATTTTCCCGATCTTCGGTCCGGGGAACGCGTCCACCAGTGCGTCCACCAAGTCTCTATTCAGATGGTGAACTCCCATATTATTCAATGCTTGATTGAGCGTGTTTACGAAGATTGGCTCCCCTTTCGTCTGCTTGTTCAAGCTCAGAATTACTTGTGCTATATCTTTCCTCAGCTTTTTAGGTCCTTTCTGGCAAAGGAATTCGGCTCTTCTCAATACTATTTCTCGTAAGTCAGGTGCTACACCGTCTTTCTTAGGAACGACATAGCCGTGGGTTATTACTGCATCCTTTCTAAATTTGTAGGCAAGAATACGGTTCTTTAAGTTTACAAAAAAGGGATCTACAGTGACGTTATCCATCAGCAATTCATTAAGTTTGACTCGACGGAATCTCATCTTATTCAACACGTATTTCGCCTCGGTTACTGTCAAGGGGTTGAAAGACAGGTCTAGTGTATTAAGGTTCTTTGCAAATTTCAAATTATCCGCTATCAGTGCGATGACATTTCCAGTTAAATTATTGTTGCTCAAGTTAACTACCCGAATCTTTGGACAAAGAAGCAGATTGCTGAGTGATTTGGCAAAGCGATTTGTTAAAGAGTTCCAAGAAAAATTTATTTCCACAAAACATTCACTTGTTAAAAATCGACTTAATAAAGTTTCTACAGGCTTTGGTACCGTAAAACTGTTAAATGACAAATCAAGATGGGTAATACTGTTCATGAACTCTATAGCGTCAGCTAGGTTATTTGCTGTTGCTGAAGTCAAGCTATTGTAGCTAAGTCCAAGATCTGAAACATGTGAACCTTTGTATAATGCGTCACACAGGTATTGCATACCAGCATCCGTCAAACAATTTCTTCCCACATTCAACTTGCGAAGTGTTGTATTCATCCGAAAGTTGTTCACGAGATTCTTCATGCCCTCCGGCCCCATGCGACACCCTGTAAAGTCGAGTTCAGTGATTGTGTAATTATCGCGCAGCATATCTCCGAAATGGTAACAACCGTCAATAGTTATAAAATTCGAGGTGAAGTCTATTGACCTAACAAATGCATTTTTCTTCAAAGCCATCGCCATTGGTCTCCATCCATAAGGACTTATCCCGTAGTAGCTCATATTCATGTGGCCCTGCAATAGTTGTTTGTGGAAGAGCCTAGAGTATGATTCATTCATTTCTTTACACAGTGCTTTGTACAGTTCTTGTCCATCATCCGGGTAAATGATTTCTGGTGGCGGTTGTAATAAAGCATCTTCGATACCAGGGTCTAATACTGCTGGATATTTATAATAAGGGTGTCGATAAACAGAGCTGTCCGAAAGCGGTATATATTTAGAGCATATTTCTTCGGGGGGAGGAACATACAGCCCGGCTTCAAATAATCTACGTTTTTGATTTTGTTCTGGAACTTGTAAGAAGCAAAGATACGAGGACCATTCTTCAATGGGTGGTTCAATAGTTATTTCGCTTTCTTCTTTCTTGAACAATATTTCGAATTCTTGTTCTGATGATTTGATTTCTTCGTCAGACATTTTAAAGATGTAAGTGTTATGGCAATTTCAGAGGTTTCTTATAAATATTGAATTATTTCTTGTGGAAACTGGTTTCTTTGTGGAAGGAAATTCTTGATTTCATTTGTTTTGAGTTCCAGTTGAATTCTTGTCACGTTCTTGACTGGTTTCAGTTTGACTGACTTTTTGTGACAATGTCAAGTGACCAAAGAGTATATTGATTTCTGTGCATAAGAGCAGAATCTTATTCATACATCCATGAGTATTTTTTTCGGGCAAATGGTTTGGCCTGCGAAAGGCTTGGAGGAACGCTGGACTTTGGGCCGGAACGGGACGGAAGATGCGTTGCTCGAAGGCAAAAGGGTCTGCACTGCTGCTATGAACGTCTTAACCAGACCGGGAAAGGAATAAACTCACAAAGTAGTATAATATCATCTTTGTGAGTATATGAGTGCTTCATCGAGAATCGAGCCCCGCCAGGGCTTTAGCGAGGCAGGTCGCAAGCAGTTTTGCACTACCACTTTGCAATATCGGCCTTCAATCTGATAGATCAGCTGCGATAAGTAGATACTACATAGCTTAGGGAATAACGTCAATACCCGGATTTGCCGGACTCTTCTTGACCTCCTTATTAAAATTAGACTTTACGTGTAACCGCCAAACTTTCTTTGCAAGGCGTAACTTATGAACAAAATGACTTGGCGTGTGGTAGCGGCTAATAACGCTAAGAATACTGCCACCCTTACTCCACTCAGGGTGTTTTTTGGTAAAAAGTGACGTAGAGTTTTGATCTCGACTGATCAGTCGACTATGGTCAACCACATGGTGGCGGTGATACCACTTACAATAGCATTCCCAAAGAGGGTTGTCGTCAGGCAGGCGGCCGGTCATAAAACAGCCAAATCCTTTTGCAACATGATTTTGTGTTAAAAAAAAACGTGCTGCGCCGATCCCAAGTAATTGGGATAAGGGCAGGAAGATGATGATGACTTGGTGGGTCGCTGTTTTTCACATCGTGCGTAACATCTCACTTGAAGCTTATGTGGCCACAAAATTACCTTTTAGGCCCCCCCCCCGGGGCCCCAAAAGTGGGGGTTTCTCGTCCTTGTATGATATATAGATAATATTTATCTTTATAAATACCAAAGTAGGTGTATGCCCTTACGACGGACAGTTAGATAGATGTAATATGAAGCTACAACTTTTCTCATGGAACTGAACATGGGTCGAAATATGAAAAACTAGCTGCCCGTCAGCGGTTTCACCCGCTGCAACCTATTACTCCGCGGGAAAAAAGCATTAGGTATTCGCCAAGAGATGTCGCTGTTAGTTTTCGGCGAAAACGTTTAAAACGCGAATCGGCTCAGTCACGCCACCTATTTCAAAAATTTTGGAAAATGTGTGATCCCGTGGGAATGAGACATTTTTCCTTGGTAAAAAATATCCTATGTGTTATTCCAGATGCCCTTTTATATTTCTGCAAAGTTTCATGTCAATCTAATCAGCCGTTTTTGCGTGATGTCGTAACAAACACACACACAAACATCCGCCTTTATAATATTAGTAGGATACACCTGCCATAGTACCAAATTCCCGAGGTGTAACAAAACATGTTGCGCCGACCCCAACTGATTTTAGGTAAGGGCAGGATGATGTTAATGATGATACTATGATACCAATTGACGAGGTCCTACCTTTTTTTTTCATATTTCGACATTACAGAGCGACATTAACCCTTGGAGAAAGTTGTTGCTTATCATCAGTTCATTTTGCTATCGGTCACTAGCAAAATTTTTTATCCCTAACAACTATTAGAAGACAGAAGAGACACACGTGGCACGCGAGCAACAAGTGTTGAATCTCGTGAGGTAGTAATCAATATTGTTACAAAACAACACCCCTTTTCCTTTAACCTAGTTTTCACGCACAGATTTGCCTTTGCTCATTTCATCACGTTCACATTCCGTATAAAGACGAAACCTGTGGACGAAACGTAATATTATTTCGTTTGTAAAGATGTTCATTTAAATGCTTGTAGTATAAGATACGGTTCAGTATCGACCGATAAAGGAACTTGAAAAGTTATTTCAAAAATTCTAGTTTTCTTTTTCTTATCAGCTGCAAACGAGCGGGTAGCCTCACCTCAACCGCAAACCGCCTCGTGCGAGGCGTGCCCTGCAGCGCACGGTCGGTCTCTCTCTCTCTCTCTCTCTCTCTCTCTCTTCGTGTGGGGCACCGAGTCGTTCAACGACCCGATGAACCCTGGTGTCAGAGTTTTTCAATCACCTACTGCAAGTAGCAGGCCAGGCGTGGTCGGTGTGGACGTGCCTCGCCCGAGGCAGTGCATGGTGACGCTCGCTCGAGCGTACGCCAATCGTAATCGTAATGGTTAAAGAAATAATTAAACTAGGACTTAGCACGAGAAGTGTTTTAAAATTTGGTATTCTAAACTAGGACTTTTTAAATATTTTTAGGTGTTGCTACATACTTTTTAAAAGGCATCTGGGCCTTACGAGGTTAAGCTATGGCAAAGAATACTATGGCTTAAATTAAATAACACCCTGTATAATAATACCCACACTATTATACGACGCTTTTTGTAACATTTTCTGTAACTAAATCGAAGGCCTCGTTTATTAAATTCCTTGTCTTCCAAACAATGGTCCGCTTACCACATAAAGTGTTTTCCTCATACCGACAGTTTCGGCCTGTATCTATTAGCGCACCAATACCCTTCGAGCTACGCGGATTTTTCGTCCTTTTTTGTCCTGACCAATAGGTACTAACTCTCTCTCTTCGTGTGGGACACCCACTCGTTCAACGACCCGATGAACCCTGGTGTAAGAGTTTTTCAACCGCCTACTTGTGTAACGATAACTTTGTTAGTGAACCCACCGGGAATTAAACCCGGAACCTTCTGCGTGGCAGGCAGTCATACTAACCACTGCGCTACATCGGCTGTGTACCAATACTAGCCACATAATTCGATATCGTAGAGGCATGAATAAAATTTCCATAAAATATGAATAAATTATCATTGTTTTGTTCCAGGTACGTCACTGACCTGCAACTAACCTGTATATTGCCGTCTCCCCAGATCACTTATATATATGTCCCTGCCGTCTCGTCCGCCTTTGCCTGCTGATGCGATTTCTGTAGGGTACGAATTCAGGGTGTTTTACTAGTTACCGATAATTAACAACCTCCTTGGACTAGGTCGAAATATGAAAAAAAAAAACATTTGGACCTCCCATACAAAATTTGCGATCAGCTGATTTGAATTTACTATGGCGGCCAATTTTTTTTATGTTTTTGGTGAAAGTTGATCCTTACCTATCACCAACCACCGGTTCTGAGTTTTCGCTATGGGTCACTAGTAAAACCTCAGTAAAACTGGCCCCTAGCCCAACCCTTGCTCCAACATACAGTGGAAACCTACCTACATGGTACCTTAGAGCATAACCTAAGTGTGAACCTAAGCATAGACCACCAGACAATTTTCTTATGTTATGTCTAAGATGACAGAGAAAAGTCAGCAAATATTGGAAATTTTATTGGCAAACGCCGCAAAAGCAAAAGGCAGCCGTAAGAGCTCGAAGCGCAAAAGAAAAAGCAAAAAAACGCGTTGAAAATCTTGATCTTGGTCGAAAACTGTTATTTGCTGTTGTTGAAAACATCGAAGAAACGAGATCCCGAGCAGAAGCATGTCCTCTCAGGATTGGTTCCGCCGATTTGTAATTCTGAGTCTTATACTCTTTGGGATCCTATATATATCATTTCATTGTTTTGCATTCTATTTAATTACGACAATGCCCTCCACGCCACCGCCTGCAAGGCTTAAACCTTCTGCACTTTGATGTGATAATAAAAATAACGAATCTCAGTTGTGTTTTTAATTGTACAGAGTTGGGTAAATTAAAAAAGTACTTATAATTTCTATACGTAAGTATTATTCACAATGTCTTAATACCGTAAAATCATACAACTAACATTTCCTCGCAACTATCGTCCAAAAAACAACTATGTTTTAGTCATTTTTTAAATACTGTTGCTAGATGAAGATAGAGTGCTTGTGACACATCCAGCAAGGCTTGGAGGAACACAGGTCTACTATCGTAAGCATGGCCTAACAATAGTCCCTTATTTCTTATCTACCTAGGTCAATTTGTTGTGTTGTCTTTATAAATCATTGTTTAAAACCTATTCCAGAAGTTCTGATTAAAACTGGCTGGCAATGGCCCAGTTTCGCTTGACCTTCAATGAAATTTGCGAAAGTTTAAAGGGATAAACCGCGGAAAAGGAGATAAATTCTTTGGAAAACTGTAACAATTCCCAATTTTGTAACAATAGTCTCGATTCCACGTTACCACCCTTTACCACCACCTAATATTTCGCTGTCTTTTTTAGTGAATGAAATATGCTTCGTTATGGACCACGACTTTGGATACCACTTTGGCTACCACTACCATGGCAAGTAGGTAATAGAAATTGTCTTTGATTTTACGTACTATAGGTACCTTCGCGGTAATAAGATACCGCGTGAAGTACACACATGAAATACTGAAATCATAGAAAATTTTGATCAAGATTAGACTATTGTTATCATTTTCTAAGCTCATGTAACTAAAAAAGCAGTGGATTTCAGGCGGTAACATGGAATTGAAACTATGTTAGCGTGTATATTTTGTTTCATTGTATTTCATGAAAATCTTCTCAGTAAATTCCAGACAAATTGAGGCTACGTTTTAAATATTAATTTATCCACAAACCACATACAGTTCATATTCAATCGTGTTACAAAACAACCAATAAATCTCCCATACAAAGTGAGTTCATTTTGTATTGGAAGTCCAAATATTTTTTATAATTCGATCCATGTTCCATGGGGAAAGTTGTCCAGTTTCATGAGTACCTTGACCTCCTTTCAGCTTTATTGGTTGTTTTGTAACACCTAGTATAACTGATAACACAGTACGGTTAACGACTACATATTTAAGTTCATCTGTGGTTAACGACATCGTAACTTACCAGAACATTAACTCATTCGATTCAAAATCGTAAATAACACTAGATTATTTACAGTTACAATGAAGATGTTATAAAAAAGAAAACTACTTATAGCCACATACTAGAATTGGATGTTATTGCCAGAAAATTTTGATACTGGTTTTTCTTATAAATTGAATGAAAATCCCATTGTACTTAAATAGGTTGATCCCACATAGAGGTTGACGTTCCTTATTGGAAGGGTTTTGTCATTGTCATATCTAATCATTGGCATTTTATGTCTAAAAATAAATTTAAATACAGGGTGGACCATAGAGTGACGTCAATAAAAAGAAATTAGATTCCTCACATCCTGGGGTATTAGAAAATACCCCATGTATGTTCCGCGATTATTTTTAGTTTCCGAGTTATTCAACTTTTAAAGTTGTATGGGAAAATCTCACCTGACAGTAATTTTTCCTTTCCTCTTTTTGCTTCCGTATAAGGGCTTTTCGCGCGGTTGATTTCATAGCACAATATTTATGATTTCTTCTTTTTAGCGTACAAAAAATGAAAAAATGTCGGCCATTCGAGTTTTTCCCATACAACTTTAAAAGTTGAATAACTCGAAAACCAAAAATAATCGCAGAACATACATGGGGTATTTTCGAATACCCCAAGATGTGAGGAATCTAATTTCTTTTTATTGACGTCACTCTATGGTCCACCCTGTATAAAAAAATAACCTCGCATACAAAATGTACCAGCTGACAGAGTCAATTTGTATGTTAGGTCCATTTTTTTTCATATTTCGACCTATGTTCCTTGGGGAAAGTTGTTTAGTTTCTTGGGGCTGGTTCACCCCTTAAAATATTTGCGGTTCATTTTTTTACACCTTATACAGGGTGTTAATTTAAATGCGTACCATAGCTTCAGGGTACGTTTAGTATCGATAAAGGATGCCGTAAAAAATATTGGAAAAAATCCCAGTGACAAAAACTTTTTTTTTACTTGTCTGACATTTGATTCAAATGCCTATATCTCAGAACCTTTTGTTTAATTACAAAGTTGTTTAGACGAAAGTACTTGTATGGGCACTCTCTAAACAACAACAGTGTCAAAAACTGATTTGAAAAAAAATAGTTTTGACTAAATCCGAAAAAATAATAATTTTTGACTGGGATATTTTTCAATATTTTTTACGCCTTCCTTAATCGATACTTAACCTACCCTGAAGCTATGGCACGCATTTAAATGAACACCCTGTATACCTATTATACTATACCTACTTGTGTCAAGCTCGTATATTTCGCTGGTCTACTTATCGTGGTCAACTTTTACTTTTAGCAAACAGCAGCACTGTCAAATTACCATGTTGTAGGATGATACCCAAACCATACCATATACCTACAGTTACAGAAAATGTCCAATACAACGTGTTACAAACCAATAAATCTCCCATACAAAGTGAGTTCATTTTGTATGGGAAGTCCAAATTTTTATTTCATATTTCGACCCATGTTCCATGGGGAAAGTTGTTCAGTTTCATGAGTACCTTGACCTCCTTTCAGCTTTATTGGTTGTTTTGTAACACCCAGTATACCTCGATAGACCTCGTCTAAGCTGAAATGACGCACCCCACTACCTAACTTACTTACCGCTTGTGCGCGTTAATGCGATGGTGGGACGCGTCATTTCAGCTAAGACGAGCTATACCTTCAACTATGTAGTAGGTAAGTCCAAATGCTACTCATACATAATATCTATAGATTTTACCTAAAAGTCTTCTCACTTCTTACCTATATGAAAAGGCCACCTATTACAAGTTTTTTCCATTTCATCAATAACTTTGAACCATTTTGTTCGACAAACTTTTACCAACTTTCAAATAACACTCCGAATCAATTCTTAAAATAAGATGTCTGAAAAGATACTTTTACTTTTACCTAAAGTTTTGGGCTCTGAAATCTTTAGGCTGTAATAAATTACCTAGGTACTGTCAACCGAACAAATTCTAAGGCGAGAAATCAGATAGGGAATAATGAAGTCATTTGAGCAGTTTATCATTTGATTTTCTGCGCTTTTTACATAATTTACGGTCTTGTACTACCAAGCTTCCTTGTTAGGTAGGTTACGATTTCATTGGAATAGTCATCCTTCAAACGTCTCTCTCTTCGTGTGGGACACCAAGTCGTTCAACGACCCGATGAACCCTGGTGTCAAAGTTTTTCAACCGCCTACTACAAATAGCAGGCCTCTGACATGGCTGTGTAATGACCACCATCATAGACAACAACCGGGACCAACGGCTTAACGTGCCCATCCGAAGAACGGAACCATCTTACTTTCCGGACAATCAGGTGGTTCAGCCTGCAATGTCCGAACCAGACTGGGAACAAATTCACAAAGTGATAAATATCAACTTTGTGACTGACCCCACCGGGAATTGACCCGGAACCTTTGCGTGGCAGGCAGGCAACTGACCACTGCGCCACATCGGCTGTCAACTGCCCTGATATTGGAGCTAGACGGACGGCTGCCATCCTGTGCCCTGAACTGCGCTGATACTAGTTTGTCATATTAATTAAATCATCATCATAACAGCCACAATAAAGTACACAGAACATGGGCCTCCCCCTCTATTAGGGAGGTATTTGCCATACTCACCACTCTTGGCAGGCGGGTTGGTGAGCGCAATGCAAGACGTTGCAATGCGATTGTGAAATTCATCTAGGGATTGCACCCCTGTATGAATTTATCCCTTATAGTCCGACAAGTTCGTGCGCGTCCTTCCTGCTGGGTACAGAACGTGGAGGGGCGAGGAAGCACGTCATTTTAATATGACGTGCGACGCGGATGCGCGCGTCACCCTTCCCCGCTACACCTCCCGCTACCCGCTGACATCTCACCCCCCAACGTCTGTCACCCCTAGGGAAGGTCGCGCACGAACTTGTCGGACTATAGTCGCCTCTTACGACACCCACGGGAAAGATATGGGGTGATGACATTCTAAGCCGGCAAATATATGGTGTAATGAAATTCTAAATCAAATTATTTTTTAATTTTAGTAATTTTAAGGATCATTTAAAACATGTCTAGACTGGGCACAAATCTAGCTATCACGTTCAATTTACAAAGTGTAAACAGAGCTTCGGTGTATTAAATGAGATAAATGTTTTCCTTCCATTATTTTAAGTGGACACAGCCTGGTGACAGACAAAAGGCATTTTAAGGTTATCTTTCTCCATTTTCTCACGCGCCAACCTCTGGGAAATATTTTTACCATTGTTACTGATTGCTTCTTTTTTAGAAAATTTTCTTTACAATAAAACGATTTAACGGATTTTAGCTCTTCTTCTATCGTGATTCGCACAACCAATTGATTTGTGTAGGACACCGAGTCGAAATACCCGTTTTTTCATTACGTTGAAACAAGAAATCAATGCAATCAAAGAAAATCCAGAATGCGTTTTCCTACGATAGTACTTATGCCATTGCGGATTTGATGTGTTGTTCTCTGTTGTTCTTTTTTACTTAATTGAATTAGACAGGGTATTTTGGTACCTACCATTGAAGTAAGGCGGCAAATTGGCATGTTATCTCGACTCACGAATTTACCGGAATCTCGACAAGTCTCGAAACATTGATTCACAAGCGCGTTCACAAGTCATAATAGGTAAGCAATAAGCCCAGTAGCAAGACTTATTATAGTCGAGTCCAATCTCTAGGTAATCCGACAGCTTCTAATACAATCAGTCCGGTGGTCGTAAGCTATCCCGAAGTCGAGTCCTATCTGTAGGTAATCCTAAAGCTTCTAATACAATCAGTCCGGTGGTCGTAAGCTATCCCGAAGTCGAGTCCTATCTGTAGGTAATCCTAAAGCTTCTAATACAATCAGTCCGGTGGTCGTAAGCTATCCCGGCGGATACTGGCTTTGTTATGTAAACTAAGCTAATAGTCCGTCGGGCCATCCAGGAACTAGTCGGCATCACACTACGTCACATGATATCAAGAGAGAGAAAGATGAGACGCAAATAATGGTCTGCCGGTCAAATAATGGCCCAAAGCACTTGGCAGATGGTGTTAATTAATAAAAGTTAACACCGTCTGCCTACTATTTTCGGCAATTTTTAGACTTATGTTCATTTCCTTAACTATTAACTCTAAATGCTGCCAAGAGATTTTTAACGATGTCATATAGTACCCCAAAATTGGTACCTAACAGATTTCTTGGCTTCTTTCTAACTTTCGCTCCGGCTTCTGATTCTAGCTTAGCACAACCTTTCCGACCTGCTGCAATGCTCTGAAATCTTATTGATGGCATATGACGTAGGTAACTGCCTAGATGGGACTATGGACTATAAGAACTGGCCATTACATAAAGGGAAACTGCAAATAAGGTAAAACGAAGACGCTAAAGCTGTTCGGATTGAGGTTATCTGACTCTTTGCTTTTGAAGTTATTTTTAATTCAAAGATGGACAAATATAATCCTGTATTTTTAGTCCAATATGAATAACAGGTATTGTTAGAGGGCTGCTTATTTTCTAATAAAGGAAATAACTCTGCTAGAGGCAGAGCAGTACTAGCTATCAGCTGTACCTCAAAGAGAATAATTTATACTGGTCATTCTTAATATCTGTATCAGCAACCAGCTTAACTTAATCCATAAAATGGGTGGATCAGGGCACTGATTTTAAGTTACTTTTAGGAAAATTGAAGATAAACGAGTTTGATAAAATAGTGTGGGAAACTTAAGATATTATCTGTATCCAAAACCAAATTGTAACACGATAATTTTTTATCTTACTAAAATTTCCTACCAAAATACTTATCTAAATAAATACCTACTTTTAGGTATCTAGAAAATCAATACCACAACATGGACTTATTTATACTAGCTTCCATTATACATTAGACCATCTCGCTAGTGGCCAATAAATACTGTGGGTGGAACCCTCCTTATTTACTACAGTATTGAACACCTGCATCCAACTAAGGAACCCTGGTTGGTAATTGAATTTTCTACAGCCAAGTGCCGCCTGGTACATACAGCTACTTCTACGTAAATTAGGACACGGATACCTATCTAGTTTTTTATCATCATCGTCATCGGCCGATGTGGCGCAGTGGCAGTGCGGCTGCCTGCGACGCAGATGGGTCCGGGTTCGATTCTCGGCGGTCACTCACAAAGTTAATATTTTTCATTTTGTGAATTAACACAGTCTGGTTAGGACATTACATTGCAGGCCGAAAATTATTGTCCGAAAAGAAATATGAACTCTGACACATGGGTTCATCGGGTTGATGGACGACTCGATAGCCCACACGAAGAGAGAAAGAGAGAGAGAGTGATAGAGAGCTATAGAGAGAATCATCATCATCATCATTAGATATCATGCTAATTCGTTCTTGTTATCGAAGATCGTTTGGTGCCATAAGGAAAGTTGTTCAGTTTCTTGGTCTTCTGATCACGCCTGCAAATCTTTCGGTACACTCGCGAGGTATAGGTATAATAAAGATGTTATGGCAATATAGAGTCGGTTTCCTCCTACATAATTAATCATAGTTCAGCCACAGAATTCTGATACGACATCAAAGTCATTCCACGAATGCATGAAATATTATTTTATCACATATTAAATTCTAACCATAATGAAATAGACATTGGAGAAACAGGTATATCATACAAAATTTCTCCGACTGAACTTTACGCAGGTCAGATTCAAACTATAAATAGGTGACCTAGTTAGAGAACCGTTTCGTCATGGTCCGAAAAAACACCAACCTATTACGGAACCCTCTTAAGTCCACGTAATTGCATCGTTAGGTTAATTCACTGAAACAGACTTCACCGACTACTGCAGTCAATACTATACGTACATAATAGATGGTACTTACATACCAGAAGAAATTGTCTCTAGGAACCTTAGTCTTAGAGATAAAATTACCTAATATTGACCTGAATATCTAGTTTCAGATATACATTTCACCTTTATATACAGCCCCTAAGAAAACGTATGTTATTTGCAAGTGAATGCCGGTTTACAAATAACAATCTCTTAAATACTTTCAAACATACATACCTCTAGATGCCTAGAGGGTAAAGATTCAGTGAATTGGATTACTGTTTTTTTTATCTTTTATCTTACTACTTGCCTGTTCAATTTCTATAGCCAAGCTACGAAAATTGAAGTAGCTCAGTCAAGCAATATTATAATCTTTAAAAAGCGCCTGAAACATTTCTTCATTGTACTTGTTACTGCTAACTAATATTGCCAGATATAATTTTATCACCTTCATCAACCCCAAAACATTATCATGGCTATGGGGTATTCCATTATTATTCCCTGGAGTTTACGACTTCTACGAAATGTTTAAGTCTTCACACACGTGCCGCACGTATTGCGATATTTCACCGGTCCGGTGTTACACACATAGACAGAACGTTCCTGAGGGATAAAGCTGTGGTGGCTGTCACTTGCTAAAATATACCATAAATTATTAACTGTCAAGCAGTAGTCTGTTGAAGATATTAATCACATCAATCATAGACTTATATATATATATAAACTAGCGTTTATAGACCAATTGACAGCTCGATCTCGCTTGACCAATTTTGGTTTTGGCGCGTTTATCTCAGCTAGTGATGTACATTATTCAATCTCGAAGGTTATCGATAATTTCAACTAAAAAGTTGTATGAAGATTTCAACTTTGTTTTATTTGTAAAATTGAAATGTCGACATAATGCTTTCTTTGCTGCGGCGGGACGTTTCCTTTTTTACAGTCAGCTTATTTCCCTTCGTAGGTTTCTTTAAAGAAATATCTGAGAAGGTTGTTCGTAAGAATCCCGGTCAATAGGCGCTATCTCCACATATAATAATAAGACATGCGAAACGAGAAATAGAATGACATCTGTCAGACAAGTGGTTGCCGGTGGTCATCGATGCAATGCGTGTCTTACATATGTAGACGGCGTCTCTTCTGTTTCATAATGTTATATGGAAACGGTTTCGAGCGTTGCGATCTCTCACGTCTCACATGTTATTTCTAATGTCTTACGGCTCATGTGCGAAGATAGGCCTAAAATTAAATAAATATTGAAATATAATATCCAACTTTTGAAAAGTTTTTATTTGAAATCTTTGGTCACTGACATTTTAACATGTTCAATTGCTTCCTTACAGTTTTTTATTTTTCAATTTATATATTTATTCTAAAAGCTTTTCTACTCTTGATGATAGACGAACACTGCACAAACACATCTTTCTTCATCCTTTAATGTTGAGACGTAGATGGACTATGTCACGGTTTACGTACGATGATGTGAATCTCTCGTTAATACGACCCTGAAAATAATATTCATAAGTATTTCGTATGAGTCACCGAATCGATCTCTAATAACTGGATCTAAAGTGAATCTGTTGGACGTAGTTGTAAATAATGTTACATGTATTTGAAAAATTTTATGACAGAATTGTACATGTACAAGTACCTATTTAGCGAATCTTTAAAATTTACATATTTTTTTTGTTGTTATATCATTCAAAGTATGTAAGGTACCTCTAGGTAATTATCGATAACTATGTCGATAAATTGGAGTCAATCCCTGGCCTAAATGCGAAATTATTTTGTCCCCAAATATTATGAAAATTACTTATTAATACACTTTTACATATCAAAAATACGAAAGGAAATATAAGGATATGCGTATTTTATTATTTTACTTACAAAAAAAGGCACATTTAAACAAAAAAATCACGTGTAATCCCAGTGACGACTTCCGGAGAATTTATCTGTGAAATGTGCAGTTTTTCGGGTAAATGTGAAGATTCGCACCAAATTAGCATCCTGAATACATAAGTATTGTTGCACACTAATAAATTTATAAAAATAAATCGGGATTTCTGAAATAAACACCAAAATAATTTACAGGTGAAAACCAGCGGGTTGAATTAGGACGATCTGTCATACAAAACAGGTCACAGTGACATAAGGTTCGCTATTCTTTCTATCTTACTGAGTTTCCATAAATCATTTTCTTCTCTTTTGCACACTATGTTCGTCTATCGTTTCTATGTCTATGACATCAATAGCTTCAACTCACCACTGCTGGACACGTGCCTCCTCTAGGGATCTTAAACCTATTCGAGGGTTTTTGACATACCTACTCGCCACGCTTGACAGGGGAATGAGAAGTGTCAATAGGTAAAATTTTTGCACTTTAATATATCACAAGCTATTCTCCAGTCATTTCTGATTACTTTATTTCTTGTTTCATCAAAATCCATTCAGTTATCCCGAAGTTATTGAGTTTTTAAAACCAGCTACACTTTCAGAATTTGATTTTGTTGTATTTATTCAGAAGTGGCACTTTTCTTTTTAAGTTCTATATACTATATTGTATGGCATTCATTGAGACATATTTGCCAGTGCCAGTTAAATTTACGCATTTATTGGGACAATGGGAAAATACAGTGAGGTATGTGACCGCTCTGTATAGGTAGTTTTGGAACGTAGCTACTAACCAGCAAAAAAGAAAAGCGCTTGTGGCTGTTTTTGTCATTCCAATTTCTTTACCAAAGTTCTGTTCAGTCTATGTGATTTCTGATATTTATTAGTGTAAAATGAAAGAAAGATACGAAAAAGGGGACTCAAATTGATAATCTAGGTACCACAAATAGATAGTTTTATGGTAAAAAGATATTTATCCGAAAACAATCAATATGCTTCAGCTGAAATACATCAATACATAGTGTAAAATGAAATCGCTTTTTGTTTGACAAACAACCATGCGAACTTTATTTTAGCAGACCAGTATAATAGCTATCTTTTTGCTATTTTCCAAGGTCCTCCCTCCAGTTTTACCTACAACCTTTTTGCTATTTTCCAATACTGCCTATGCAGTATGCAGATTATAGTGTCTCAATAAACGCATTAGTTTAACTGACACTGGCAAGTATGTTTCTATGAATGCCATCTCTTAGAATTAGAAAATAGAGTGCCACTTCGGAGTACAGTGCGTTTCATCTTTTAGTTCCTCTGGCGTCATGTTGGCAGCATTAGAAATTTTTATGTAAATTTTAAGGCGGCAATAATATTACATACAAATTTCCAATGCTGCCAACATGACGCCAGAGGAATTATAAAATGAAACGCACTATAAATACAACTTTTAAAAGTGTGGCTGACTTTTAAACTTCAACAACTTTAGAAATACTGGACGGATTTTGATGAAATAAGAACTAAAGTAATGAGAAAACACGGGGGATAAGATTTTTTGCAAAATTTTGACCCGTTGACACTTCTCATTAGCAAGCGCAGTGAAAGATGTTGTACTTACTCGTAAGGGACGCTTCAGCCTATTCCATGTAGAAATAGAGTGATGCTATTCCAAGCCGGCATTACTCGTGGAACATGTGTAAAGAGAAGACAACCAATGAAATATTTAATTAAAGAAACCTGCAGACTATCCAATTTAGATGTCCGCGATGGACTAAATAAACAACATTGAAGTAAGGCATTCCAATTAAAGGAACGACAACTAGTAGTTGACATCTATCTAGCTTTTACCAATTAGTTAGTATACAAAATGCAGGAATTGCTTAACATAGAGTTACATTAATAGAGCTAGACTGCTAGATAGTTTGGTTTGGCCCCAATTCAGAAAATAAATTATCTTAATAGACTAAGCTCCCATTGACAAAGTCCTACCTCATAAGTCTACCGATTGGATGTACCTATACTAGTCTACTTCAACCACTATGATATGGGTTTTCCCCTATACTATAACGATAGATAATGTTTAGGAGGTCATAACCTTGTATGGGTTGCCATTCTATATCCTTTGATATGTCGTTACAAAATCACGCCAGAGGCCTGCTACTTGCAGTAGGCGGTTGAAAAACTCTGACACCAGGGTTCATCGGGTCGTTGGACGACTTGGTGTCCCAGTCGAAGAAAAAAACCGATACCCTGACCAATTTTTTATCCTTTCAAATCAATTTATTTTCCAAAAACAACATCACATGGCTTTACCTTTCGAAACGCATTCCCATCTAAAGAGATACCTTTGGCGACGAGAACTAGCTTGCCAGCTTTACACTGGTAGTTTCCATGGTCAGCCACTTTTTACAGGCCAAAAAATGAAGTCACTTCTTGCATGCGTTAAGAAAATGCGATTTTCCTGCTTATTTCATACATCACCATCATCTCCCTGCCCTTATCCCAATTACTTGGGGTCGGCGCAACACGTTTCGTCGACACAAAATCGTGTTGCAAAAGGATTTGGCTGCATTTTACGACCGGCCGCCTACCAGACGTCAAACCTCCTTGGGAATTCTTTTGAGGTGAATTAACCGGCACCAAACGGTTGGCCCTGGCCAGCTTATTTCATACAAATACGTTTTAATCAATAGGTAATAGACGCAACTGCTGGCGTAACGCTGGGTCGACGGATGCGTATGTTGCATGCATTACGCAGCGCACAAATAGACGTTATGTGTGTTTCTCGTAAGGGAACCCTTGACCTGACCTATCTTTAATTTAATATAGGGCATATCAATAATGCAAGTTTGTGACTGACCTGCCCAACGGCAGCCATGTTTGTTTTCTCATTGGCAATCGCGGTGACTTCAAAGACCGACTGTTGTCTTACCTTCCCGCGCCCGACGACGTAGTGACGACGGATATACGGCTTGAGGACAAAATAGAGAGTTTACAGAAGGTTCACTCAGCCCTATTTCGGATTTTTGCGATTGCCACTTGTTACAGAGCAAGGGATGCTACTGTCAAAAATCTCAAAGTATAAGGCGCAAACTCCACCAAAAAGACGAAGGGCATAGGACTTAAGAATGACAGTTGACAGACAAGTGATCGTCAAATATTCTTCTTAGTTTTTGACGCTAGCTGTCAGATGCGACGCTTTGGCGACGCTTGTGTGTGCCTTTGTCAATACTTTTTCGTACATTTTGTATGGAAACGTCGCGATGGCAAACGTCAAGCGTCATGCCCTACGTCCTATGTCCTCTCCATGTCCTCTCTGTGGAGTTTGGGCCTAAAAATATCTTAAGATTAAGAACGTCATATGATTCTGAACCAATTTTCAAATCCGAGAAATATGGCATTCGTGTCAACCACCTTCTTAGTTACCTTGACTTCCCTTGAGATTATGAATTTTTCCAGTAAAAGTCATAAATCGTCAAAATCGTCGCTAGTACTGAGTGAGCCTTCTGTATAGGCGCCCCGTGCGCCGTTTCCCTAATTTGTGGCTTGAGGCCGTCCGCTGCGTGTATGATGTCGCTCCAAACGGTGTATGATGTGAGTGAACTTCGCACAAGACGTCGCATTGCGAGCCCGCGCGGACAACCCGCGCCACGCAACGCACGCGCTTACCTACACCTACCCTGCCAACAAGACCCACTTCGGCAAACATTGCTGATTATCTCGAGTTTATTGTTACATTATACCTATTATAACCAGCAATTTATGCTATATCGGGGCTTGTCGGCCAGGCTAGTTAGTGTGACAGCTGTTTAATTATTAACAGCCGCATTTACTGCCAATGGATGCTGGAAGACGTTTTCAAAATCTGAATTGCTTTTTTATACTCATACTCTACCTAGAGATAGGCAGGGCATCCGGATCAAAAGCCACATTTTATAGTTATTGTACGTAAATTGAAAATGAGACAATTGAAAAATTCATTAGCGACCGCCGGGACACGCACCCGGGACCGTGGGGTAACGTCCCACCGCTCTGCCAACTGAAGGGCGCCCGTTACGCCCGTAGCTCAGTTGGCATAATAAGGTAGGTTAGTCGATTACCGCCTGTCGGGTTATATCGCCTACGTTGAAAAAAGCAGGAAAATCAAGAATAATTTCCGAAAATCTGCATGGAATAGCAACATTGTAGTGTTGCCATTCTGCACTGAGCGCGGTGAGCTCCTCACTCGCGCGTAATGCTAGTGGCCGCGTGTTGTTCGTGGGAGATGTTTCTGTTGGCTGCGCTTAAAAAAATACGTGAAATCATCAGGTAAGTTATAACTTCATTTTAAAATGTTTGATAACTTTCATGGACTATTTTAGTTAAACTGTATATTTTGCAATCTAAATTTCATTAAGCTTTTTACAAAAGCATCACGGATATGTTTTTTTCGAAAATCTTTGTTTGTCATAAAGGTTAATACCGCCTGTGCGATAATAGACTCCTTATAGGCGATATTACCCAGCTGAAGGCGTTGTTACCCACCTGTAGGCGTTATTAACACCTACACGGAAATCCAAGAATAACTTTGCGATATTATGTTTATTATTTATGAAATGGTGGATAATCGAACCTACAGGTAGGAAGAAAGATTTGTTTTTGAATTTGTTCTTTTTTAACTAGTTAGTTTTAGTATGGTAGGTGTAATTAGACACCTAGGCAGGCGTAATTAGGCTCCAAGTTTAAAAGCGCCTACCGACGTTTTTTAGCAAAACATCAATTTTTCATTCTAAAATGGCCTAATGTTATATATTTTCTTATTTGTTTCGATGTCGTTGTAACAAAAAGAGTTGCAAGCAACTATGACGTTAGTAATCAAATAATTTGTGTTATGTGTTATAAAATTGAGAAATCATAATTTAGAAACAAGGAATGCTTACTGATTAGCCTAATATCATGAAGACAGATTATCTAATACAATGATTTCTACAGAAATGATCTAAATTAGAATTTTACAGTCAAGTAATACTATAGGCGAATTAAACTCCCACGTAGTTTAATTCTGCCAGCGCGACTGTGTTTTGTCTTTGGTTTTATTTCATATTTTAAAAGTATTATGTTACTCTGCTGTATGCTATTTATAAAAAGAATATTCAAATTATATGACGCGCCTGTTTTCTTATTTAAATTGTTATGTTTTAATAGAAATATTTGTTTTCGAAGTTACATAGGCGGTAATTGACGAACTTACCTTACATATAGCACTGTGAGTGCACTAAATCCCAATACATAGGTATTTTAAATACAGTCTACTGCTGGACATGGGACTTCCTATTGGGGCAATAACACCATACATCTTGATCTGTCTAAAAGGCTTTAAATCAACTTTAAACAAAAGAAGCTTCTTATACTCGTATTTAAAAATAAAACATTTTAATCACAGAGCTTTTTCTTATTCAAAGCGTGAACGGGGTCAAGTGACGAACGCTTACAAATGCACAGTAGAAAGCAATCGTGATCACATCACAAGCAATTTTACTTAGCCAAGGAAGTCCTACATTGCAAAAAGTTTCAAGGCGAATACATAATAAAAATTCTATACAATGTAATTTTTAGGGTTCCGAAGGTAAAAAACGGAACCGGCTGTCATTCTGTCAAGAGTGTCAAGACCGTTTATCTCAGGAACGCGTAAAAATATCGAGTTGAAATTAAAACCGTATATTCAAATCTATGAACGCTAGTAGTTGTGAAAAAATCAAGCGCCTAACTTCAAGTTAAGAAAAGATATAGCCGTATATGTAGTAAAATCGCCTGTTTTTACCCTCTCACGGGAATCAAAATTCAGATGGTACTTCCCGTAGACCTAGAACAATGAAATTTGACATGTAGCTTCGTTTTGAAGTACAAATTCAGGAAAACCACCTATAAAAAAATTAATTTTCATTAATTTATGGTTTTAATGGCGGACAAAAAAAAGAATTAAACAAATTTGGCTAGTTCTCCAAGTGGAGTATCATAAATGAAATATAGGTTTACCAACCAGAATAACCTACAAATCTAAATACGGAACCCTCGGTGGGCGAGTCCAACTCGTTTTTGGCTGGTTTTTTTCTAATAACTGCCGGAAGGCCGGATTCTTCAAGCTTAATTATATTCACTTCAATGTCCTGGAAACTTGCATTTTCAGCACAAGCATCCATCCAAACCCCACAGACATAAGCCAAACATTTGGCCTTGCCAGGGGTTTCCATCTAGACCAGGGTCTGTCCTTCTATTTTAGGTTGAAGAATTTGGGAAGCTATCAGAAAATTGTCCCATAGGGATAGAATTTTTAATAAGTAAGTAGGTATTTGGAACGTCTTGCTATGTAGGACTTTCAATATTCTTGTTATGAAATGAAATAGAATTCTCGTAGAGCAAAATCAATAGAATTACTCGTATTGTAGAGCAAAACCAATAACATTCTCTTACAGCAAAATCAATAGAATTAAGAGCAAAACCAATAGCATTCTCGTAGAGCAAAACCAATAGCATTCTCGTAAAGCAAAATAAATAGCATTCTCGTAGAACAAAATAAATAGCATTCTCGTAGAGCAAAACCAATAGCATTCTCGTAGAGCAAAACCAATAGCATTCTCGTAGAGCAAAACCAATAGCGTTCTCGTAGAGCAAAACCAATAGCATTCCCGTAGAGAAAAATCAATAGCATTCTCGTAAAGCAAAATAAATAGCATTCTCGTAGAGCAAAACCAATAGCATTCTCGTAGAGCAAAACCAATAGCGTTCTCGTAGAGCAAAATCAATAGAATTTCGCGTAGAGAAAAACAAATATCATTCTCGTAGAGCTAGCTAAATCAATAGATTTCTCGCAGGACAAAATTAATAGAATTCTCTTAGAGCAAAATCGATACAATTCTCATAGAGCGAAATTAATATAATTCTCGTACAACCAAATCATTTTATACTTGACTTAACTTTAAAACTTATTTTATTGCAATTTGTTTGAAGGAATTTTTTGTACAACAGCTGACTAATCTAAACACCTGACTTTGCTTACCAATACCTTCATTGACCTTGCAGTTCCGGATATACCTGCCCCTAATCAACCCTACAAAGTTACCGACAAACAAACCAATAAAGTTAGGTTATCCTTTTTCAAGGTAAAGGAACTTGATGTAAACAAACAATTGTGTGACGTTAGGAAAATAACTACTATCCGTGTCCAATATTATGACCGAGTCATGCCGACTTTGGATAGCATCACCCTATTTCTACCCGAGGGTGTGTGTAAAATGCGAAGGGGCAGCAGCTATCTTGTGAAAATCTACAACACGACGGCGCGGCGTTCGCCAATCCTTGGCAGGCAAGCGTTGTATGCTGATAGCACAAAATCACACAAAATACAGAGTTTAAAGAAGGTTCACTCGACCCATAGACTCGACCCTATTCAGGATTTTTGCGATTGTCATTTGTTACATAGCCAGGGTTGCAGCTACTGTCAACATTCTCAAAGTACAAGAATATCAGAACAGTAAAATCTGATAAAAAAACGTCATATGATTCTGTGCCCATTTTAATCCAAGAAATATGTTCGTGGCTACTAACTTTTTAGATAACTTGACTTCCCCTGAGATAAAAGTCAGTAAGCGCCAAATTCGTCGCTAGTACTGAGTGAACCATCTGTATACGCGCCCCGCGCACCGTTTCCCTAATTTTGCTGATAGGTACTCCCAATGTGAATTTGTGTATTGACAGTTCTGCCTTAAAACCGAGTCTCCTGCACGCGTATTTTCCAAACAAAACAGAAAACATTGATTTACATTGCGGCGTGATCATTCACATTTCTCTAATGAAGCAGCAATGTATATTGAAGTTTTGTATACCTATAGCTTAGTCGGATATTTATAAAACATGTTCGAAAACACCAGCAAGAGTCACGCCTTAATGTTAAATGTGAGGGCGTATTTAAAAATTTGACCTTATACCGGCCAATCAGCAAAATTCAATATGGCTGGCGGCGGCAACCATGTTTTTGTTAGGTACGTTTCACGCTGTGTTCGTAACAAATTAATTACCTACTCCTAATAGTTATACCTATATATGTAAGTGTCAAGTCATCTTGCTATTATGTTAAGTGTCATTCATGTTAGTACCTAAACAGACAAGAAGAAATGTGAAACACGAAACACGCGAAACAAAGTGTAGTTTATAAAGTGGTACAGAATTGTCGTGTAAAGAAACGTTATTTCAAGTAAGGACAGCGCTCTTTACGTACACCTTCAATTTTCTCTACACATGTTGTATGCCATAATTTTACACGTTTTTAATAAATGTGGTCGGTTATTAAGACGTACACCTACAGCTAATATTGGATTGTAATGTCCAGTGTCGGAAACTTGTCAGTATAAAATCTGTATACCTATACTGATCGATGCATTCTTCTTCTTCTTTGAGTAGGACACCAAGTCGTCCAACGACCGGATGAACGATGATGATGTTCAATGTATTCTATAGTTAAGAATTGTCGGACAGACTTCCGTAAGATGCTTATTATTTTGTCTCCGCACGAAACTTAATAACCGGTATCATGTTTACAGAATTTCAAGGCTAAATAAAATGTTTGTATCGGAATGGATAATAATTGGTCGTTATCCAATCGTAGCAGATTATTTATCTATAACGACGAAAACAACTCGGACCTTGTACTTATATTAACCTACCCATTTAAGGGATCTAGCTCTACTGGTTACTTTTAACGAATGGATGCGGTCTTCCGCGCAAAAAGGGTCCGTTAGTGGGGTATTGAGTAAAGGCTAGTTTTAGAAAAAGTCCCTCTATCATACTCTAAAAGTATCTATCTATCATGCTAAATGACAAAAACAACATATTTCCCAATACTACCATAAACAGACCTCCAAAGTTGTAACTCCGAAAAATCCAACTTGACAAAAATGCAAATATCTCAAAGGTCCAGAAAAGTAATATTGATTTGTATACAATTTTGGAATCCACTGTAGTCCTATCACAATAACTACCAAAAAAGAACACATTTACTAATGCTTTTTTCCTGCGAATACCTAAGGATGGTACTCTGAAAATCCCAATTTCACTAAAATACAAATATCTCGGAAACAAAATGCAGACACTTGGACACTTTACGCGCGGAATCCCAGTTATGGAGAATCAGTTTATGTTGGTTAGTCTCTGGATTGGGTAGGTTGATCTGGTGTTGATAGTACAAATCAAATAAATCTCACAGGACAAACACATTATACTCGTTCAAGGCCAATGTAAATAATATGGGGTAGGTAATTTGATGGATATTTGATTTTCAATTTATTTACTTGCTAGATGAGAATCATTTATTTCAGCAGGGTTCAATAAGTATATTTCAAATGATATTACTATACTATGCTACTACTATAACAGCCACAATAAAGTCCACTGCTGAACATGGGCATTCCCCTAGTAGGCGAGTATTTGCCATACTCACCACGACAGAAATGAGTTATTTTTATAAAGTAGTTTGTTTGCAACTTTAGATGAACTACTAGTAGGTAATTTTTCTATGACAAACGTTTCGCCGCTTCACATTCGCCGCCATTACCTTTCGCTGCGTCGTCAACTTTCAGAAACGTCATTCCATCAAGTTGGAGATGAATCTATGAGACGAAAAGCTACCTAACACAAAATAGAGAGTATACAGAAGGTTCACTCGACCCTATTCAGGATTTTTGCGACTGCCATGTCATTAGTCATTAATTGTTACATAGTCAGGGTTCTACTGTCAAAAACTTCAAAGTAAAAGAATATCAAAACAGCAAAACATGATACAAGAACGTCATATAATACTCATCCAAATTTAATCCAAGTTATATGAGGTCTAAGAAGATGACCAACTAAGAAGTTACCATGTTTTCCCCTGAAATTCCAGTTATTTGCAGTTAAAGCCAGTAGGTCATCGTCTTAATCTCTAGTAGTTACTGAACTGAGTGAGCCATCTGTAAAGGTTTCCCTAATTTGTGTACTACCTAGGTAGTTTCTTGACGACAAAAAAAAATCCTGACGGATCAAAATTATTTGATTAATTACAATAAAAGACTACCTAATGAACGAGTTAAGAACAAAGGATGAATCCAGCTTTTAGACAATTAATTGGTTTGAAATCGTTAACTTGAAATTGTATTGTATTATTGTGTAATATTAAAGAAATTTCTAATTTGGAATTCAGAGATTTTAAAACAGTGAAAATTAATTGATAATTACTAATTTCGAAATGACACTTTTTAATTATGTATACCTATATCTTAACAAATTATTAAAAATAAGCAACAATTTCTTTAACCTACTACCTAGCACCAGCAAATCCAGCTACCGATTTAAGGGATCAACTTATACTGGTGTTTCTTGATATCTGTATGAAAAACCGGTATAAGTAGATCCCTTTATTCATGCGTTTGTTCCTACCTATCTTTTGATTCTGAATATTGTTTATTAGAATATAAATGTGTTGTGTTTATACTTATAACCTGATCCCCAATAATCTGCTTGGATTGGAGTACCGGAACAAATTAGGGAAATGGCGCGCGGAGCGCCTATACAGATGGCTCACTCAGTACTAGCGACGATTTTGACGCTAACTGACTTTAACTGGAAATAAAGGAAGGGAGTTCACACGAACGTCGTATTTCTTGGATTTGAAATAGACTCAGAATCATATGACGTTCTTTATCAGACTTTGCTGTTTTGATATTTTCATACTTTGAAATTTTTTCCAGTATTTTGGCACTTGTTACAAAGCCAGGGTTGCAGATTTGTAACAAGTGCCAATCGCGAAAATCCGAAATAGAGCCGAGTGAACCTTCTGTAAACTCTCTATTTTGTGGTACCGGTTGATGGACAGGAGGTCCATTATTCTCGTTGGCGCAAATCTCTGTAGGAAAACATATTCAAACGAATTTCATAATAATGTGTATTGTATCTTTTGTTAAAATCCTCCGAAATCCTCTCAATTACTCTCGTTATAATTAATTACTGTCTAGTATTTTATAAGCCTAATTTCAATTTACAAGAGGCGGGGAACACACTTAACCTCCTTGACTGAGTTATTTTAGCGCAGCGTAACTTATGCGTTAGGAAAATGCAAAGTTTCACCATATTCCCATACAAATACGGTTTAAGTCAGATGGTTTGACAGACGCATCCGTCGATGCAGCGTTGTGCGATACACCACAGCAAAGCTGGCCGCAACACAGCAGCGGAACCGAATATTTTTTGATGGTCCTAATAATCTCGTTCTTGCACAAATGCCAAGAAAGACATTTCCAGAAGGGAAAGCAGTGTCAACGTGACAAAGAGAGATATCCTTAACTTTCTAACAAATCCTTTTTACCTTCAACAGAAAAGTTTTTTTGGATACCCGATTTATGTCGGATTTAATTGACGTACCTACAGATGATATTTTGACATCAGTTTCTAGAGGTAAGTTGCTCAGTTTCTTGAGTAGATTCACCCCGTTATAGGTATATTTGCAGTTAAAGCCTTAACTTTCTAACAAATCCTTTTTACCTTCAACAGAAAAGTTTTTTTGGATACCCGATTTATGTCGGATTTAATTGACGTACCTACAGATGATATTTTGACATCAGTTTCTAGAGGTAAGTTGCTCAGTTTCTTGAGTAGATTCACCCCGTTATAGGTATGTATATTTCCAGAAATATTTTCACAGAACAGCGCCTTTATTTTCTAGTCTGAAAATCCGTAATTTTCAGTAACAAGACAATTGCAGGTGGCTAACGAGCTCTCCCCTCGTAAACTGAAATACTGTATAAAATCAATATAAAATACGATAGTTGTTAGCTACTCCCCGATACCGCTTTTTGTAGTGCCACGTTCAGAGTTTTCAGAAGCACATAAATCTGTTCACTGAAGAGACCAAAGTATACCATACCTAGTCTCTTTATTTTCGTATGGAGCACTGAGTCGTCCAACGTCCTAAAGAACCCTGGTGACAGTGATTGTCAACCGTCTACTACAAGCAGCAGGCCTCCGACATGTATTGGTAACAAAGTGATCTTACCATATAGAGCAACCGCGACTGACTGCTTAACGTGCCCACCGCAGCACGGAATCATCTATGATTTTGGACAATAAGGCATCACTGAGAACAAATTCACAAAGTGATAAATATCAAAATTGTGAGGGACTCACTGAGAATCGAACCTTTACCTTGTGGTTCTTCTTTTTGACTGTATTTTAAATCCGCCTGCCAAACGTGGTGAGTATGGCAATACCCACTGATACGAGGGAGGCTCATGTCCAGCAGTGGACTATTGTGGCTGTAAAGGCTTACATTGGTAACTCAACACATTTCAGATTAGCGGTGTTTTATTATGGCACCCGAAATTCAACTTTAAAATATCCACATTATTGAACCTCATTTCGTTAGACAACTTAGTTCCTCAACTATCAATCAAAACCTATTTTATTTTCATAAACTCCGTATGTAACGGGTTGTGGTTATATGTCCCACCATAAATATGTAACTGCTAGTTTTTCCAATACAGAAACAAACAATAAACATAAACAGAAAAGCATTCCACAAGTGATGGATGGATGGAGTGACGGCAACATTTGCAATATTTTTTGCTTAACCAAGCGCGAGAATGAAAATTTACTTACTTTCAGTGACACATGTTTGTAAATGTCTTCTTTTTACCCGACTGCCTGAGGAGGGTTATGTTTTTCGAGAGTATGTATATGTATTATGCCCAAACGGCCGGGCGGATCTTGACATGTGACATGTCGTTAGATTCATCTCAGCAGCGCGAGTAACACTAGCTGTCGTGGAATTCGCTAACTCCTCCTATAAGTACCACGCATCGGATTTTCATGCGATTTTTCTAGTACATAGAGTAATTCAAGAGGAAGGTTAATATGTATGGCTTTTTTCCGCCGGAAATAGAGTTGTAGAGGTATTGTTCTTCATAATTTGCACATAATTTAGGTAGATTGTTATTTCACGTCTAGAATATATCAAAGATGTATGAACAGCGGCGTTTACTATGTATGTAATCAATTATGAATGTTATAAAGGTGGCTAAAAGCTAAAAGTAACCAAGTTAAATAAGGTAAAGGGACTGGATCAGCGGGAAAAGACATTTTTGCAAATTGCAAATTCTGCTGTAAACAACATTATGGTCCTCATTTTCGACAAGCACCCTGTTTTTATCCCGCCCTGCGTGTGAAAGCAGTTATTTTTTATTTTAGGGGTCGGGTCCTTTTTATTGGAGTCTAATTTACTTTAGCAATGTTCTTTGGAAACTTATCTTTTGTGATATTTTTATGATTACGGTTATAGTAACACCAGCGCGAGGGTCAGTCTTCAGCTCATAATAAGTTTGATGAACTCAACTCAAAACAAAATAATCCGCTACTTGGATGACAGATTAAATGAGCTACTTTTTAGAACAATTTGAAATGGAAATTGCTGTAAAAATATTGAAATATGACGTTATATTCAAATTCTTATACAATGAAGGCTCTCAAAGGCTGTCATTTTTATGCTGGCTGTCACGAACCTCAATATCGTCTAGGTAAATTTAAAATATGCGATTCTCCTATATTTTTTCCATTGACCACTAGGTACTTGGATGGCTACTAGTGATGAATAAAGTAAAAAAAAAACGATTGAATACCAGTGGGAACCATGGGAACTAATTTCCACCACTTGTGTTCGCTTTACGTTAATCGTGACCCTTTCGGTGCATAATGTCCAGTTTGCAAAATGTCCAATTGCAAAATGTCCAGTTTAAAGATGGTCTAATTTGCAAAATGTCCAACACCGTCAGCGCGCCGTAATCTCTAAGAAATTATTTGCATTCGGAAACAATATGTCTTGCGAAAAAACATTGTCACTTTTTCTTCACGCAGACAGTAATTTGTCATTTTTCTTACGGTCCCAAACATAACTTAAGGCTGAGTTACGGATGAGAGTGTCACAAACACGAGATTGGAGTAAGGTCTGTGCCTTTATTAGACAATTCTCGCCTTCGAAAACAAACCTTGTAAGAAAAACTTGTTAGGCATTTTCATTTAGAACTTTCTGAGGCTTTGCGGCAATATTTTTTTATCTCTAGTATTCATTCCAATTCCATTTGATTAATCCCACAATAACTGACAGAGATAAGCCTACAAAATCCTTTCATTTGGTTTATAACAATCGTAACTCAACGTCACATAAAAATGTACTTCTGTCAGCAGCATTCCATACACTCACGACTTTGACGAGCAGTATTATTTAGATCCCTTGCGCTTCGCATTGGTTTAAAATATCATCACCCTATTTCTACCCGTAGATGTCGTAAAAGACGACTTTGGGATTAATACAGCAAATGGGCAGCGTTCTCTGTGACTAAAATCCTTGCACTACTGCGCTCGCCAATCCGCCTAACTTGCGAGGCAAGGCATATTATCAATCATAAACTGCTGTGCTGTGGGTGTTAATGCTGATATATTAATATGAAAAACTTGCAAAATTTTCCACCGCAGGCAGAATTTGAACCTGCGACCTTCGGCATCTGTAATGCCGACGCCCGTTACGCCCGTGCACGAGCTACCCATTTAAAGTATTATTATATCGAATACCAAATTTTAAAACACTTCTCGTGTTAGGTAAACAATTCCTGCGGAACCGCGGTAGCCCAGTTGTAGCCAAGTCGTGTCGTGATGCTGCTGATAGTACCCGCTTCCACATGATAACACTGAAAACCCATCACTCTTCCATGACATTCGCTGACGTGTAGATCAGCAGGCATGGCAGCGAAGTGTTAAAACGAAAGAACTGATGGGAAGTTAATGATCTTTATGTTCATGGTAAAAAAGTATCTTGATAGACATATCTTGATATTTCCTTGAGGAAATCTGCTAAACCCCATAAAAAAGATTCTTTTCTTTTGTGGAAAAAATCGAACAATTTGGAACAAGCTTTATTAAGGTTCGGTTTATGACACCTACCACACATATGACAACCAATGACAGCCGGAAAATTGTAGCAGCGTATACTATGATATGCATATGCCGTGTGGTGTTGGCTTAGTATAGCATCACCCATATTCTAACCGTCGTCGTTGCCATAAAAAGCGACTAAGGGACAGCCATCCGGGGAACGGGCAGCAGCTTTCACTGTAAATGCAACATATAACACTGCACTCGCCAATCTGCCTGCCAAGTGTGGTGAATATGGCAATACCTCCCGATGTGGAGAGGCCTATGTCCAGCAGTGGACTGTTGTAGCTGTTATGGATATGGATTATGGTACTAAGATATCCGGTTCTTACATGGGGCTCCGTAAACTCTTTTAATAAAAACTTGAGAACCATCAAAACGGCGAAAAACCTTGCGGTGCGATAGAAAATCGCTTTGTTAAATTATGATAAAGTTTGAAAATGTATGTAGGTAAATCTGTATCCATCCACATTTTCTTATTATTAGGGTACTTCATGCAACCGCATTTCCATAAAGAGGTAAATAAAAAAGACAGGTAAGCGCTTAAACAAAAGCCCCTAATGCGAAGATAATGAGCCCTGCGGGTAACTTATGCCTCTAAATATCCACAAACCGGATAGTACTTAAGCTAGGCAAAGACCATGCCACAGTTTTAGCCAGAAATATTAAAGTCCGGAATTAACAGACTTTAGACAACGTGTGGTTTCTGCTTAGAATAGCATCACCCCATACGACACCCATCTTCACCATGGTTAAATCCCTTAGTAATCTATAAATCCCTTAGTCGCTTCTTACGACACCCATGGGAAAGATATGGGGTGACGCTATTCTAAACTGGCTCCATACGGCTAAAATAAAATAAAGTTATATTTTGAACCTGATACAAGAGTAAAAGGGGTCTAAAATATCCTTCCTTATTTTAAGCAATCGCGATTACTTTCACACATAGAAAATATTATTTATCTCAAAAACTATCGCGATAAGTTACTATTATACTTCCATTCTCTCACTGCCAAATTATGATCGAGTAAAAACCCGATCACTTCTGATCGGTGACCACAAATGATAATATTTTGCATCAATGAATATCGGGTCATAATCGTTTGTGTGTTTCATTTATCAAAGGATCAGCCCAATTTCTTCCCTTATCTGCCAACCCTTCGGTTTGTAAAAGGTAACTCAATCGAACCCCTTTAGCTTCGGGACTTTACGAATTGGTTATTTCGCAGGCCAGACAAGGTAAAATGTCAAAGATTTATTGTCCTACCCTAGCCCTACCTGACATCAAAATTTATTATAAAAGCAAGTGCTATTCAGAATACAAGTAGTATTTATTTTACATAACCTTTTATTGTACACAATAAAACACAAAGGATAAGTCCTTTACACAAAGGACATATAGAAAAATACACAACAGGTCAGCTTATTTTTAAAAAGAAATCTCTTACAGCTGAACTATTTATTTATCAGCAACTCAAAAACGTGCCTCTTTATCAAACTTAAACTGGTTTTTCATACAGTTTATTAAAAAAAGCTCCACAGAATAGACATCTGTCTGTCAGACGAGAAATCGTAAGTACGAGTATAATATCTTTAATCGTCAGCCGTTGTTTTGTCTCTTCTATTTTCGGTACACGTAAACGGTTATGTATAGTATATGGAAACGGTTTCAAGCGCCACGATGTCGCACGTCTCATGTCTCCGACGATCACTTGTTTGACAGATGCCATCTTACGTGACACGTCTTCTCAATGAAGCTTGCGCCTTATATCATCCTACATCATATTAGTGCTACGGTTTTGCTACGCTGGTATCTACGAGCTTTGTGCTACGCGAGCCGAGGCTACGCCGTAGCCGCCATACAAAAACTGACGTAAAATCTTCAAGGTTGCGGTGCGGATAATATTACAGCCTTTAGGCGAGAATCACACTTAACTTCCGTATATGAGTTTTTTTGCGCAGTGCTGTCGCATGCGTTAGAAAAATACTATATTTAACCGTATTTTCATGGAATTACGCTTTATAGCGCAAGAAGATAGCGATCATTTCTCACAACGCTGCGTCGACGGATGTGTCTGTCAAACCGTTTGACATAAACCCTATTTGTATGAGAATAAGGTCGACATTCCTATTGTCTTAACGCATGCTCAACGCAGCGAATAAATAACGCAGCAACGGACGTTCCTTGTGTTTCTCACCTCACCCGGAAGTTGATAGATGGGTTCCGTTATCTTTATACAGCCAGGCTATAAATAGCATCATCTCATTTTAACCGACACCGCTTGAATGGGTATAATTATTTACACTGCAGATTTCCGCCACTATAAATACTTCACGTGTTTCTAGTGGCGGATTTTAAGAAGTTCGGAAGGTTCTAAGAAGTTATGTATTGGTATTGTGTAAAGAAAAAGGGTGTGTAGATATACTAGGTGTTACAAAACAACCAATCAGTGGCGTGCACAGGGTTTCATGTCTGGGTAGGCAGTAGATATGAACTGAGGGGGATCTTAGGTGTTTTACGCACCGCTTCATTTTCCACTGCAAGTTTTACCGGATCCTTAAGAAACCATCCCATGCAAAAACTGGATTTTATTATGGCTCGCATCAAATTGCGACTGAGACGAACGGCAAAAATGTGCGGTGCGGTGCATTGTAACAAAGTAAACAAACTATGCACACTAACAACCCGAGCCAGCCGCATCTGTCGTAAGAAGTTAAATGAATACAAGTCGTGTTACCTTTTCTGAGCGCTTTTTCCATCCTAATTGTACAATCTGCCTCTATCATTATCACATCACACGTTTACACATTAAAAGTTACAGTAACGGGTGTCTCAACTTTTTGTACTTTGTCTCAACTTGTAAACATAGTCATCACTTCATCAGGTTGTTTTCAGTCAACTTGTTTTTAACAAGAATCGCACCGTTATTAGTCAAACACATTTAAAAATATCTATAATTACTACTTTTTTCAGCATAAAACAACAACGACAACAATAAGTAAACAAACAACAGTTTGCGTTTTCTAACCTAAATCATAATAAAATACTTTCAATCCTGAATGAATCTCATTTCCCAAATAAATGTTTGAAACCAAGGTATCAACAAATTGGTCGGATTGTACGCGCCAAAACCCCCCATGCACGTAGCGAGCGGGTGTCTATGGCCATTTTACTTTTTAATTGCGTTTTGTTGCATTGTTTTGCGTTTTGTTTAGCGTATGAAAATGGAATGTTGCCGAAAATGCTACTAATATTATATAATCTGTGGAGTAGGTGCTGCATTTTCACGCACACTACTTAACATTTTGCAGCTTTGTGTGAGTGTAGAGAGCTCACACTTACAGTGTATTTACGCTAATTCACACATTCATACTAGTGGTATTGGGCGAGTTCATGAGGCAGCGATCGAGTCCACTTATTTTGACTGACATATCGTACTTGAGAGATATGCGGGGATTAGTAGCGCGAAATAAAGGCGCAAAAGTAAGACTGCCATTTATTACGTTCCATTTTACGTTACATTATTGTTCTAAAATAAATTAAATTATAACTAGCGGGTGAAAATGGCAGGGTAGGCAGTGCTTTTATGCCTTTATGGACTGCACGCCCCTGCAACCAATAAAGCTGAATGGAAGTCAAGGTACTCATGAAACTAAACAACATTCCCCATGGAACATGGGACGAAATATGAAAAAAAAAATGGACTTCCCATATAAAATTATTTCACTTTGTATTAGCCATTTATTGGTTGTTTTTTAACACGTTGTATAAAGAGAAATTTTATGGAAAGATAATCCATAAGCGTGAAGAAGCACTTATAAAAATACAAACCCTCGATTTAAATCAACAAGGAAAAAGCACCACCATCACACTTTCCTTTTGGGCGGTGATTGGATGATGCTATTCTAAGCCGACACCACACGGCAAAATAGGAAAATTCTACCTTGAATGACTGTCTTCCCGTCGTCACCCGACTACAGAAAGAAGGTTAATGTGAAGTAACGCCTTCTGTACGTGTCTCCAGGAGTAACTACCGAGACCATTACTTTGCATAAAGGTTCAACTAAAAAACCGGCCAAGAGCGTGTCAAACACGCCTAGATAAGGTTTCGTAGTCATTAAAAACAGTTTTTTACAATATTTGAAATTGTTACAGCCAGCTGGAACAAAATAAGGCTAAAAACGTGCTTTTTATAACAAAATGCCTATTATTTAGCGAAAAAAACAAAAATCAAATGATATCGTTAGATGAAATCTTTTGTTACATAGTTAGGCAAGAAACACTCGCAACATCCGTTTGTGCGTCGTTTGAGATATTATGTATTAAATTAATTTGTATGAGAATAAGGTAGAAAATCGACGGGATGCACATAGGGACGTTAAAGTGTGTTTTACGCCTTTACCCATTGAAAGATATTCAACGGAAAATAGTCCTTTTTCTACATGTTTGGGAGAGGGGTACGAAAACAAATTTTAATATCTTGACAATATTTTTAATTTTCGTTAGCATGATACCAAAATATCCTAGGTGTAAAAATTATTAAGACCGGGACGGGTCTGTCTGTATGGATAGACAGACCGAGAGTTGACGGTCGGACGAACGAATTATTAGGGTTTGTTGCATACTACGAAACCCTAAAACGCGCTTTGGTATGCAGATTCAGATCCGCAAATAAAAGACTGCCGGAAAATTCAGGGCATACATAATAATGAAGATCTTTATAAATTCTTTGCTTTGGCCAAAATTAAAATTCATAAATTTTTGATAACTGGACACTTATGTAGAAAAGCACATCATTTCAATAATAATCTATTTTATTAGACTTTGGTGGGTTTGCCGGCCATAGTGCTAGCGCTGCGACTTCAAGTTTTCCGCGTCATAAGTATGATTGCCTCAACAGAACTTTGCTAAATAGGTACTTCGAGCAACGCAATCTTCCGTCCCGTTCCAGCCAAATATGACATCCAGTCCAGCACAGATTTTCCGCGCAGGTGGTCATAATCTCATACAATTTATGATTCGGGTTCTTGGATTTGACCTTCATTTGTTTCTTTATTAATATTAATAGGGATAATCTCGCTGCGTTATGGGCACATTCCTTTAATAAATAATATTGTCAATTTTTCTTTATTTCTACAAGTTTCCATAAACTTCACAACAATTGCGCTGTAAAATTTTATTTTAAGTCCAATAAAACGGCTTATTGCTGCGACTTTGCAAAATCGAATTTAGAAACACATTTTGTTGGTGCAGCTGCGTTGTATATGAGAGCTTGTGTTGGAAAACATTTGATATAAAATATATTAGACGAGTGGTACCTACTTCAGAACTAGTGCAACATCACAAAAAAAATCATAATACCTACCTAATTCCCTACCTATTTATTGAACTTACAGGATTTTACTTAACGATAACACCAAAAATGTGTTCAAAAGATAATCTGTTCTATTTTATATGAAGAGTAAGTTCAATAAAATATCTGCTACAATTAAAATTATGGAGCTTTCTACGTACAAAGTGATTTCTAATGCTTGTTCGTACTTTAACTAATAGGAGGTCACCGAAACGATTGTCATGAAACGACTTTTCAACTCGTTCGGGTTCCCGAGGGATTAATCGGGAATGTCCAACCACAACCAACTCGTTGACCAAAAACTAACTAGGCTATAAGTTGCCACCCGCCGGGAATTGAACTCGCGATAAACTTTATTTGATGGACTTATACAGGGAGTAACGGAAAGGGTATAACAAGCCGAAAAGAGGTCAAGGTACTCATGAAACTGAACAACTTTCCCCATGAAACATAGGACGAAATATAAAAAAAAATTTGGACCTCCCATTAACTAGGCGATAAGTTGCCACCCGCCGGGAATTCAACTCACGATAAACTTTACTTGATGGACTTATACAGGGAGTAACAGAAAGGGTATAACAAGCCGAAAAGAGGTCAAGGTACTCATGAAACTGAAAAACTTTCCCCATGGAACATGGGACGAAATATAAAAAAAAATTTGGACCTCCCATAGTAAATTAGCTGATCGGCGATTTTGTATGGGTGGTCTAATTTTTTTTTCATATTTCGACCCATGTCCCAGAGTTTCATGAGTACCTTGACCTCCTTTCGGCTTGTTATACCCTTTCTATTACTCCCTGTATACAGTAAGTAAGAAAAAGAACTCATGAAACTGAACAACGTTCCCCATGGAACATGGGTCGAAATATGGAAAAAATGGACCTCCCATACAAAATAGCCGATCTGCTGAACTATGGGAGGTCCGTTTTTTTTCGTATGTCGACCATTCGATGGATTTATTTCTAAGTTGCGTTTTTTACAAAAACTATAGATAAGATGATGGCGGCAACAACCAAGTTTTGAGCAAATACAATAACACAAACACAAAAGCTGCAAAATCATTGAAACGTTTCTATAAGTATGCTTTTGCGAAGTGACATTTCTTTAATTATTTAATTAGCTTTTATAGGTTACACGCGGATGCTGTAATAACTTGTTAAATGCGCTATCGATTTCTGATTAAGTTAAGTGACAAGCCGCCCCCCCCCACCCCTGCCAATTCGCGACCGCCGCCGTTGTCATCTTACGATCATCCCCTGAGGAACCTTGGCCTCAATTGACCTGTAACAGCCCTATGTCGGTCGTTACAATAATTTTGCATCCATTGCTGGTAAATGATATCAAAATTATATATGAAGTGTGCAGTTGTGTAGGTAAGCGAAATATGGTGTAGACAAATGTGAACAAGGAGTAGATTTCCGGCGCATTATAAAAATCTGAAAGAAAAATATTAAGATCACTCTGGGATGTTATCTGATTCATATTATGGACGAGTGGTAGGTACTTGCTGGAACGATCTTCTATAAGACCTTTAGGAGTCTACGAGGTCTTTCCGATAAGTACCTAAAACAAGACGACTAAAATCTTATGACGAGCTTGACTAGCATAAGCGACATCTTCTTCCTGCCCTTATCCCAAATCAGTTGGGGTCGGCGCATGTTTTGTTAGACCACAAAAATCGGGCCGGGCAGGCACCTGACGTCAACTCTTTGGGAATTCTATTGTAGGTGGTATCACCGCCACCATGCGGTTGACCATAGTCGACAGCTATTCAGCCGATGACAAAAACTCTACGTCGCCTTTTACGAAACACCCTGGGTGGACTAGGGGTGGCAGTATTCTTAGCCGCTACCACACGGTAACAAACGACAATGGACGTTGAATTGTAACAAAGACCGCACAAGTGACGATAGCTGCGAAGTTGGTCTTAATATAATGCAAATGTCAGATGGCCGTGTTAGTATTGTTATTACGCTATTCGTATTATGATCGCTTCCCAATTTACTATGAATAGCTGATATAATCCGCTGAAACGAGGTGATACCGTCACAGGGTAATCCGGCTTAATTTGTTTTAAACCGTTGGTGAGCTGAAAAATTATAAACACCTATTTTGAATTAAATATTTACAGTGAAAACCAACACTAATGTAGAGGTACCTACATTTGTTTTTACTTTGTATCTATCCCAGCAAATTCGTGCCGATTAGGTAAATCGCACACGAACAAATATTATTACGATTCCTGACAGTCGCCATACCACACAAATGACAACATAAATATGACAGTTGCAATTTCAAGCGGTGACTTGTGCCATGAACTTGAATGACAGGTATTTATCTGTCTAGTTTGAGATTTCGTAAGCTCTTTCCTTAAAAAAAACTGATCCAACTATAAGTACACCGGGAAAAAATACGGTGCGTGAACTCTCGTGAAAGATTTACCTCTTAGATTTACCTACATACATATTTAATGGGTTTGTCAGATAACCGAGGACGTCGGCCCAAGAAAATCGTTAACCACAGATTGCTACTTATCTTCTTTCGTTTTGAGTGGGAAACCGAGTCGACGAATGACCCATAAATCACTGGTGTCAATGTTTTTCAACCGCCTGCTAATGCTAGCAGGCCTCCTGACATGGTTGAGTAACGACTGCCATCTAAGAAATCATAAACAGCACCCGTACCGACGCCTTAACGTGCCCTCCGAAGCCCGGAATGATATGGATTTTCGAATAGATAATCAGGTGATTCAGCCTGCAATGTCCTTATCCTTACCAGATTGGGAACAAATTCACAAAGTGATCAACTTTGTGAGTGACCCACCGGGAATCGAACCCGAAACCTTATGTGCCCTATTTTACGAAACAACAGTCTACAATTCTACAGGCGAAACTCGATGTACATTGCGTAGCCGGTTTAATAATAGGATAATAATAGCTAACTAGCGACGCAATGTACATCGACTTTCGCCTGTAGAATTGTAGCCTGTAGCTTCGTTGCAAAGGCCACTGATGGTAGTTGCATGCGTCACATCGATCTCAAAATATATTTTTTTTAATCTTGAAACCCGGTATCGTCTACGTAAGATTAACCTAAAATACACGCATGCTCAGACAGAGCTTAGATATATTATGTAAGGAGTACTTACCCCGAACCCTTTTCAAACGCTGGCTACCAATAAGTTCTGAACCGCGATTTTTTATATTGTTCCACTCATGAATAAAATATTGGACATCCTATGAAAACGAGAATCGGGTTAGAATAGTGTTTACAAATATTTAGAACTTACAATGAGTTACTCAGATACTTTTCTCCAATTCCAGGTAAAACCAGTGATCAAAATTTATGGGACCACTCTAACAGAGACTTCGAAACTAAATTGTGCAAAGTAAGTTTTACCGCGCAATCTCAGTAAGATGAGAAACACATGGTAAGTGTTATCGCACAATCTCATATTTAAGCCGAGCACATGGTATCTTCCATAAATGCGTCGTTAATTTTGATTTTCCACCTTATTTTCTTAGGAATACGGTTTACGTGAAAAGGTTTGACAGACATATAGGTACGTCGACGTAGCGTTGTCCGATGCCGTTTGACATAAACCGTATTTGTATGAAGGTAGGGTGGACAATCAAATGAATGTTCAGTTCGCTCTTTTTGCCTGTTTTCCCGTGGGAAAAATATGTTTTTAAACGGTAAAAAGAAGCGCTTTTCAAAATATCTTTAGTCAACATTGAAAACCATACCTATCAATATTCTTGGTTAGAATTAGTAGAAAACAGGGAAATCCCAAATGAAATAAACGCAAGCTTCCACGCTGTGCTACCAGGAGGTGTCATTGAGCTGTCATCATCAGTCGTCATCCATTCCGCTGAGTCATATGGTAGCACTTACGAATACCTACTACCCACAACATACATTCTACAGGTACTGTCTGTACATTAGCACACGAAACGCCATCCATCATGAATTGGGTATACCTCCCTGGACAATATTCGAATTCCATTAAAACCTAGGTAATCGATCAAGCATTTAGAATTTGATAAATACGTTTTGCATAGTACCGTCCAAAGAATTGTGCCACCTAAAGTCCGCTTAGAATTATTCAAATTTCTGACTAATTAATTGCAAGGCATCTGTGAATCTATCCGTAATCGCGTTCCTAAAGAAGGTTGACTCGGCAGGCCTTCTACTAAATCGTATTGATTGATTTTGAGTATGTCCCTACAAAACATGTTGCCCCCACCCCAAATGAAATAAATTGGGGTAGGTAGATGACGACGATGATATTAAACATTGTCAACATTACTTTGTTTCTTATAAATAGAATAGAATTTTGCTCTAGAATAGAATGGAACATTTTCTTACAGAACTGCAAAATGTTACATAATCCATGACCTATGACTATGACATATGAATATGACACATTGTGATGATACCTACTTAAATGTAGTTCGACAGGCGCCCCGCACGCCGTTTCCCTAATTTGTATTTCGACCATTTACCGCAAGATTAACACATTACGCTATTGAATATATAAGATTCCACACAAACAAAAAAGAAACGGTTCGCTAGAAAGAAAAAAATGTTGAAGGGACTGTAGGATGTCTGTCGTGATGCGAGATAGATTTGGTGAACACAAAAAATATTTATCAAAAAGGCAATTTATCTAAAAATAACTCCACGAAGATAGATAATATTCCCCCCAAGGATTGTTTTATGAGAACCCGGCAGTATTGTTGATGTTATTTTTAGAAACGTGATTGGCTTTGAAAAGACACGTGGAGCCAATAACGCTTTATATCCTATAGGATAGGCATCTAATCTACCTATCTTTACTCTATTATCTTATCAGCTTTATAATACACTGTGTTCTGGAGGAAATGCATTAAATTGGACACGTTGTTTAGGACGTTGTACTGAACAATTTTCCCTATGCTGAAAAACGATTTTTTTTCGACCTCTATTACAAAATTCACGATTAGCTTACTGACTTAGTATGGCAGGTCGAATTTTTGTGGTTTTCGACAGCTACAACGTTTACATCACCAAACCCAATGAACTTGTAAACTCAAAAGTAACGCGTGAATCCTATGTTTTATTTTATCTTTTTCACACTGAAAAGTTTTGCACAAAGCTGTATCAATTTTTAAATTCTGTTCATAGTGAAGTAAGTAATTATTCAAAAAATGTAAAATTTGAATTTGAATTCTTTTCATGTTTTACCAGAATTAAAAGCATTTTGCGATAGCGAATACCAGTAGTGGTTGATTGGTTGCATATCTATTTGCTTCGAACGCCAAATTAAATTTTTCCCGGAAATAAAATTTATAGAGGGAAATTTTATTAAGCTTTAGGTATTTGTCACTCACGCACGAGCATAAATTTAATTAAGATTGTAAAATATATTTGACTTAATTAAGTTGGAAAATTGATGAAAACGTATAGGTATGAAATGTTTTGTGTACCTGGGCGTGTTCCACATTTCGTGTATTTATTTTAAGTTACATTTTTTTTTAAATCGTGTGTAGCCGTGTTTTAGCGGCTTAGAATACAAACTGCCACCCCTAGTCCACTCAGGGTGTTTTGAAAAAGGTGACGTACAGTTATTAATCTCGGCTAAACATCTTTAAACAGCATGGTGGCGGTCATACCACTTACAATAGCATTCCCAAAGAGTGTTGACGTCAAGCAGGCGGACAGTCATAAAACGTTGCCAAATATCCTTTTGCTACTTGACTTTGTACTCTAACAAAATATGTTGCGCCGACCCCGATTGATTTGGGATAAGGGCAGGCAGATAAAGATGATATTATGTTATGAGGTTATGAGTGATTCTTTTTATATATATTAGTGCACCTAGAATACTTTACATATACTAGGTATACTTATAATGGAGCCGAGCCTGAGCCCATTATTCTTAAGGCGGTGGGCTGGCTTAACTTTTGGGTTGAATTGAATAAAAGTCTCTTCCAAGGCTTATTTATAGCTGCTGGGTACGGAACCCTGAAAACTTCGGTCTACCTAATAATAGCTCAGAAACCCTTCGTGGCTATTCAAAAAATGTCTTATGAAAAAACTTTCAGTATTCTATCTAGACCGGATAGATCTCGTTTCGAAGTGGCTGAAGGGTCTTTGTCGTAAAAAATAACAATGTCCCAGATTTTATCCAATATCGGACTTCTAGACGAACAATTCGAAATATTCTTTTCGAAGATTTGCAGGATATATTTCTTATTATTGTTATGATTACGGGTAGCCTTATTATGAGTCACAAAAGATGAGATAAACAAAAAGCTAAATAGAAATAAAGTAATTTTCTCACGTTGAAAATATGACGTAGGTAGATATTCGCTTGCTGGGTCCTAGCGAAGGCGAAATACTGACTTCTTTAAGAAAGAATGCAGTAAGTTCATGCACTAAAAAGCACAGCATAAACAAATCTGGACTCATTTTGATGATTAAATAAAATTATATAAAAATTGATTAAATTGGTCTATAGTAGAATTATTTAGCAAAAACTCTTCATTTTCGTCATTTTTCCCAGTACATTTTCCTAGCCAACCTAATTTATTACTAGGAACAAATCTTCGTTATCAGATTTTACTTTTGCAAGTAATAAGGTAATTATTTCAACGTTTTTATGTTCGAAAATAATTGTACTGTCATAATTCGGCACTTAATATTCAATACGCACTCGAAATCTATTTTTAGCCTAGAGTATCCTCTTGTTAGTCAGATTGTTTTCTAGTGTCCTTAATACGGTAAATCCAGAAGCGTGCCTCGCGAATAAGTTCTATAATAATTTAGATAAGATTTCTGATGGCTTAAGAAACTTGAGCTCCCTGTAAAATTGTGTTTGTCCTAGAAAATGGCTGACTCTATTTGCATGAAGAATTTACGAAATTAAGGTTTTCTTCGGAGCTATTTTCGGAAAGGAGCCCACTTTGCAAATTTTGTACCAAATAACAATGTTTCGGTGATATATGAGGGTTCTACAGGGTGTCAGGAAAAGTACTTACCTACATCGTTCCTTTCAAGTGGACCAACCCTTCGCGGTTGAGCAACTCCAGGTACTCCTAGGACAAAGCGTAGGCTAAAGGCTAGACTAAAAGGTTAATTAGTTCCTAACACACTTTTATAGCACATTAGTTAAACTCATGATTTCATTGTATGAGAGATCCAACAACATTTCTACGATTACTTCGTCCATCGATAATCATCCTAATCATCATTTTCTGTCTTTACACCAAATCAGTTCAGGCCGGCGTAACTTGTTTTGTTAGAACACAAAATCTTGTAGCATCGTCCATCAATAATATCGACTGCATATTATACAGTCCAGTTTCAAGCGCTGATTCATCCTTTCGAAAGAACACCAGATTTCTCTGACACCCTGTGTAAATAAATAATGCCCTATTCTGGGTCAATTAAAAGAAGCGTCATTTTCGCCCACCCACGGGACTCTACGGACGCCTGAATAATACCCAACACCATGGATCCATGGGGCAGTAATTAGGTATGACATCATGTGCTATTTACGTACTTGCCGCACGATTTTGCGGTTTTTCACAGCTAGAAAGTATATTATACATGCGGTTTCATACATACTTACAACTTACCTCGGCATTTGGTATATCACCGGACTGTTCACAAGGAACACGATACATTGGCATAGATATTGGCTACAATTTAGCTTTATTTCAATTACGATACAGTTGATTTTCGTATTTCATGGGAAAAGTCCGTTTCTAGAAACGTCTTTTACCACCAAACCATGCGGCACATGTGAGTATGTGAGTAATACGTAAGGGTCCACAAGAGTAGTAATTATGAAACCATACGCAGGATAACCAAGGGTGTAATAAAACAACGGGATGAACAAGTCTCTTTAAATTATGGGGTCAACCCGGAATTTAAAGAGGTTGGTTGGCTAAACGTCAAAGGGTTGTTGCCCCGTTCGAGTTCTGCTATTTACATTTTCCTAGCCTCAGTACCTGGCTTTTATTTATACTATTTGCCATAGACCTAAGCTCCCTACTGGAGGAAAGAGGCCTATGTCCAGCAGAAGGCTCCAGCTGGTGTGGCTATTGAAGTTGAAGTTCTATAACAATTCAAAGTACAATAATATGTATCGGCTGTAGGTATGTTATGTATGATAATAGGGTAAATAATATAAAGGAATAAATTGTTGGCGTCGAAATTATTTTACAGGTTAGGAAATAAATTCGGAAACTAAGAACAAAATCAGAAAAATAAATAAATATGAATACTAGGCAGGTTCCTTTCCTTCATACTATATCTCCAAAATCTAGTCAATAACATGGTAATAAATAATTAAGTGCTGCTCGGTTCGGAAGAAATAAAACACGAAACAGCGCGACAAACAAAAACTTATTTGACAAGTTTTTCATAGTTTTGGCTGAAGCTGAAACATTTCACTGTTCTGAGAGGAACGTGTATTTTCTACAGAACAGCTATTTTATTTCAAAGACGTTAAGTAACGTCTCCCAGTGGGGCGAAGACAATCTCGTCAGCTTCAATGCTTCAAAAACGCAGGCGTGTCTTTTCTCCGCAAAAAGGAGTCCTTTCACCTTTTCTCCTACTTTTCGGGGTACATCTGTTCCAGTGACCAACACTCTTCAACTCCTTGGCATGGAGTTGTCCTCTGACCTCAACTTCGGCACCACCATCGAGTCCAAGGCTCAAATTGCAGCTAGAAAGTTGGGCGTTCTGAATAAAGTCAAGCGGTACTTCACGCCTGAACAGCTTCTAACTCTTTATAAAGCTCAAGTCCGATCTTGCATGGAGTACTGCTGTCACCTTTGGGATGGCTCGGCTAAATACCAACTTGCTGCACTGGATTCGGTGGAACGCAGAGCCAAGAGATTAATAGGCGATAAAAAACTGGTGGCGACCAAGCTTCACAGCCTGGCTCACCGCCGCAAGGTTGCTTGCCTATCGGTCTTCTACAGATTGTACTTCGGAGAGTGTGCGCGTGAGCTGCATGAGCTCATACCACCGTCTCCTTTCTTCCATCGGACATCCAGACGCACGGCCGGCTACCATCCGTTCTTGGTTGATATGCCCACATTACGCACTAAGCGCTTCAAATCATCTTTCATTATGCGCACGGCTAAAGAATGGAATTCCCTGCCTGCGTCTGTATTTCCGAGTGCATATAACCTGAATCTCTTTAAGTCTAGAGTGAATAGGCATCTTCTGGGCAAGCTCGCTCCACCGTAGATCCCATCTCTGCTCTAGGGTAAGATTGGGGTCAAAAGTAAGCCCATCATAGATAAAAAAAAAAAAAAAAAAAAAGACTTTCATCTTGTATTGTAACTTATGCAAGAGCAAACCTCCTACGTGCAACATCTTGTGAAGTTGTTAGTATGTGTTTGACAGCATCTCACATGTCGCAAGTTTGCACATTTCTGCGGAATTTTGAAAAGAAGTGCCATTTTAGTGGAAAACGGGTTTTATATTATAATGGTGCATCTTTCATGCTACGCGTTTATCTATGACATTACGTGAGTAACTACAAAAATATAGAGGTACTTACTATACAGGGTGGTACAGAACGACTCACTTTCCTGAAAGCTTAGGAGGTCAAACTAAACAACTTTCCCAACGGGCCGAAGGTCTAAGCCTAAAAAGAAATTGGAACTACCATACAAAAAAATCTGCAGGACGAGCAATTGTCTATGGGAGGTCCGATTTCTTTTGGTCATTGGGGAAAATTGTTCAGTTTGGCCTGCTGAGTTTAGTGTTTTCGGTAAAGTGATCGTTCGGTACCTCCCTGTATTTTATGAAGGATTATAGTTTATTTTTGCATAATCCACAAAAAACAATGGAGCAAATAGTATACCAACCAATACTTAATACCTCTTATATTACAATAGAATTTTATTATCAAAAATAGTCGAGTCATTCATAATAATCATAATCAAATGACTAGTAGGTCCAATTAATTGTTATACAATCATACTTATTATCCAACGTACGTAAGTGTGATCAAATAAGTCCTCTTCGCGCCATATAAGTGCGGATATTTCGGCACTCCTTATCCAGATATAGTACGGTCATTGGCAATACAGGGTGTTAACAGGGTAATGTTCTTGATATGCTTATTTACTGACTTGAGGATCAAGTAAATAAGTATTAGAATTATGTAAGTTTTTTTTATTAGTACTAAGTTTCTTGATTTTGTATAAGTCTCCCACCTATTGCAATAACCTACAGCCCAACTGTCTATAAGGTTTCATACGCTGGAAATGATGTATTACCTACCTAACACCTTATGTACCATTCCTATGATTCGTGATAAAGTATATGATGATGGATGATGATGATGATTATGAATATTAACAGCTGTGTGGTGCCGGCTGAGAAAAACATCATCCCGTGTAAGTCGTAAATGATTTTTTGCTATAGTAGAAATAGCCAGCAGCGCTTTTGACTGTCCCGATGGCGTATTGGATAGTACCCCTGCCCTCTACGCCTACGCCAAGGGTTGTGGATTCGATTTCAAATATTTGTGTTTAGTCTGGGTGTATTCTATGTATATTATGTATTTATTTACATAATAGTATGTAAGTATTATATCAGTTGTCTAGTTCCCATAGTATAAGCTTTGCTTAGTTTGAGTCTAGATGGCACTGAATGTCTCGTTTCGGGATATTTATTAATTTTATCCCATCATCACATCAGCTTATAGCAGTCCACTGCTGGACGTAGACCTCCCCAAGGGTACGTTATAAGCCCGTTCACACGTTGTCACTATATTTTGCAGCGCTTGTAAAATAGTAATTACGGCAAACATCCCCAAAATAGCGAGAATCCCATTTTCAGCAGCAGTGCGCTGTTGTGGCTATTTTGATTAACAGCTTTGGACGTATTCGAGTCAGGTTGAATTAGCATCCCCTGTAATCCCCATTACGGCAGACGGAAGTAAAGCCTCAAAGCGTGAATGCAACGTTCACATTTGTTGGCAAGCATAGGCAATAGGTAGGTGTGTTTGTTTATACAACGTGTTTCGGAATTAATTAATTAAATTGGACATTTTGTTGAGGGAATCGTACTTAACAATTTTCGCTATGGGACCAATCCTGAAAATGAGAGAAAATCCTCTCATACAATGTCAGTCAGCTGATCACGATTCATATAGGATATCGATCGTGATCGTATCGTGATCAATATGGTCGTCCGGAAACCAAAACATCATAATAATAGCGACAATAAATAACTACGTATGTACAAATTTTATGTAAAACTAATAAGAGTAAGTATAAGTATTGGTTTGGTACCCATTAGTCATAAAAACTAATTTTAAAAATAATACTCCCAAGTGATACCCTTGGTGCTAAACTTTGTGATCTAATAAGATACTGAAATATTATAATTAAATGTGAATCATACAAGCAATATGTAACAAAAACCTATTTTACATAAACAATACCTAGTAAAAAAACGAAGAATATTGTAACTAGCTTCGTAGCAAGAAAATAAGTTTCTTCGCACGAAACCAGTTAAGTAGGTACCATTGGTTAAGATTTCGTTGGAATAAAAACTTCTTTAGACGTACCTAACTAGCTTCTTAGCAAGAAAAATAAATCTTTTCACGAAACCGGTTACGTAGTATTGGTTTCGTAGACAGCCGAAGGGGTTTGTGCATATAATTTTTGACACCCTGTATACGAGTGGGTGTTTCGGCGCTCCCTATTTGGCGCTACGGTCGGTTACAATGTTGTATTGTGCTATTTTTAGCCCCAACGGCCTCTGTAGTGGTGTGGTGATGCGTTATAATGAGCTGCTCTTTCATTGTCACTGTCAGGCTATTCTCGAGGCCCTGTGTTTGGTCAGATTGGCGTAGGTGTCCTATTCTGTAATTATCAGTTAAGAGATTTTGTGTTGTGATGATGAAATAATAAATATGGGGCTACGTAAATCGTAATTGAGACGAATGCTGACGCTTTTCAGATGATTAGTATAATCCTTGTATAATCTTTTCAGTGTATACTGAATTCCACAAACGGTCAAATCATAGAAATATCATTGTACTTAGTAACAAAATACCTATACTAAGCATCTTGACAGCACCATCTATATTTTCTTTTCAAGTATCCCTCATTGAATTTAACATGTCACTAAAAAAAATAAGCAGATGTATTAAAAACAAAAGCCGGTGCCACTCGCACTGCTGAGACAATTCTACCGACACTTCACATGTCAAGATCCGCCCAGCCGTTTGGGCTGTAGCCCGTGAAAACTAATTTAACGAATACCACCATACCCTAGTACTATTATTATATTCTGTGACCATACTCTCAAAAAACATAACCCTCCTGAGACATTTGGGAAAAACATCACAGGAAATCAAGCTGTACATTTATACAGTTGTCCGCAAAAGCGAGATTGCATTTTAGATAGGGTTTAAGTTAAGTTGTTGACGTTTGTTGACTTTTATGGTCGCCCACAGATGATTTGTGTAAAGTTACTCTATTATATTCTGAAATGGATTGCAAACTATATCCGGGCCGGGTGACAAACAAACAATACTACCTATACAATAAACAAGCAAGTAATATATAGGTAAAGTTTAATTGTGTTGCATAGAGCTGGCAGGTTGAGGAAAGTGTAATAAGTTCACCGACACTGAGATCATCTAGATCATCACGATATCACAAATTAATTAGGGAAACGGCGCGCAATGCGGTGCTTTCACCATCTACTACTTACCTGCCTATTTATTTATTGAACAAATAAAAATATTTGTTTACCAAATTGTTTACCAACAAAACAATTCGCTTTCGTTGCAAGAATATTATTGGTATCGTTCTATAGTTTACTCTCTACTAGCAACAAGTATTTATTTGTGCAACTAACAATGTTTACACGTACAAAACTACAAACAGAAAATATTATCCAATTATAACAACAAAAGGCCAGTTTATCTTGACCCCTATAGGTAGTTTGCAGTAAAGAAAAGGATTTATTTACTCGTAGAAAGTGTATTAAAGTTCTTCTTCATTTCGTGTAGGACACCGAGTAGTCCATCCTAATACAAGTAGCTGGTATCTGACATGGTTGTGTGACGACCGCCAAAAGTAATATTTAGGAGGACTGAGAACAAAGTCACACAGTGATTTCCAACTTAGTGAGTGACACACTGAGAATCGAATACGGAACCTTTTGCGTAGCAGGCAGTCACCAGCTTAACCAGCCGGTTCTGAGTTTTCGCTATCGGTCGGTAGTAAAATTTCACCCTGTATAATAAGAACTCCAATTATAAGAACATAAAGGCCACTTTATCTTGACCCCCATCGTTTGCAGTAAACATCAGGATTTATTTGGTCGTAGAGAGTGTATTAAAGTGAGAAGGGTTCAATTAGTTCTGGTCAGAGCTACCTTTTATGGCCAGAGAATTTATTTGGAAGTATATTTGCTGGAAAAGTACTTTTTAGAGTTTCGTTGAATACGATAAAAGAATTTGGTTATACCTACTTATTTCTGTCTCAGCCCTTACGTACATCACATCAAAGATGAAAGATCATCTTCGACCTTCCAAATATTGTAAATAATTAGTAGATATGATATACCTATTTGTTTTGGCACGCGCCGTTTTGGTACGAAATCAGAAATAAGCTGTTTCGTATGAAGGCTATAACTCGCACAAAATAAAGGATTAGTCTCAAAATGACAACACTGGTGTTGACACCTTGATAATGTGGTATTAAGTATGGTATTTATAAAGTAAAGTAAAAATCTTTAGTGCATTAATGAACTTTTATACAGTGTGTTACCGGCAAGCGGGCATTTACTCAAATCAAAATGATGATTCTCGGCATCTACGAGTATATGGTCAACTTTTGCTATGGGGCCATCTGCGAAATACAGAAAAAAAATGAGACATTAAAAATAATGTTGCCATTTTGGTATTCATAATTTCTCTATTTCAATTACGATACACGTAATTTTTAAGCTCGCTAGGTGTGCGCTGACCCTTATACTTTTAAGAACGCCCCATACCTACTGGGCCCGTTTGCGTGACGTGCACGTAGTCACGACGTCATTACGTGCGTAGAGATGACGTTATATCGTATGGGATTATAATATGAGACACCGTCTTGCTACGCGCGTGATTTGATTACACGCACGCAAACGTAGGCAGTGTGAGGCCCACATACAATCCCATACGAACCAACGTCATCTGTACGCGTGTAATGACTTCGTGACTACGTGCACCTCACGCATACGGTGTGTGGTGCCCTTTATTAACTACTAACAAACATCTTTATGAGCTTTTATTTGAGTTCTAGGCTTTAATAACGCAATAACTTGTGCTAACTTTTGTCTGGGCTACTATTAAGGTATCTAATTGTCTGTTTAAATGTTAATTAGACCTTTGTAATAAAGTGGAATTATTTTACGTCTTTCCAGTCTTTCTTTAAACGGTTAAGTCCTTGTAAGTATGTATTTTCTTTTTTTTATTTTGAGTATACTTAGCAGAGAGTAATAATACTTAAAAACTGGCCAAGAGCGTGTCAGACAGGCCCAAGAATAGGATTTCGTTGTCAAAGTCTAAAAATCAGGTTTTTCGGCGTTACAAAGTTAATTTTGTTGCTGGTTTGCTTGCATAAGGCGCTACTTTGTATGAAATTGCAAAATTATCTAATCGACTTTTGCCATTTAGGCATCAATTTTGTATGTTTTTTTTAGTTCCATTTTATTTAATAATAATAATAATAATAACCCCGCAGGGCAGCTTTGGCAAGCTGTTGGTGAGTTGGCGCCACCACGTACCCGAAGTACTCCTGGGTTACCCTTTGTGGGTGCCCGCCTCTGTCTTGCCTTAACCGGCCGGGCAGAGTGGAGTCGCAAGAGTTCTTTAACTCGAGGGTGGAAGTGTTAAAGGCATAAAGCCGCGAGTAATGCTGAAGGGAGAAATCCCTGAACTTGAAAGTGCAGCACACCTCTCTACACCCTTGCTACCCGTAGGGCAGCTTGTGACGAGCTGTTGGGGAGTAGCGCCCCCACGGACCCCAGAAATCCCTGAGAGTGTAGACTGGCCGTCTCCGGCTCGCCGGAGTGGACCCCAAGGCCAGGACTCTCACCTCTGGCTTGCCTTAGTTGGTCGGCCAGAGTGGGGCCGCTAGAGTTCGAGCCTGAGCTTGGACTCGGGGGGTGGAAGTGAAACATGCGTAAGTCGCGAGTTGGTGTATGTTCTGGGCCATGCCCAGGACCTCTGCGCAGAAAGCGGTGTACACCTCTCGACACCCCTCAGTCGCCCGCGCCAGTGTTGCGTCCCAGGGCACCACGCACTGCGCGTAACAGCCCTTTAGTGGAGGCCCACCTAGCGGGCGGCGAGTCACCGTCTGCCGAGATTATCAAGATTGAGACATTTGATTTGGCAGGCGTCCCGTTGTCTCAATCAATATCCCAGCAACTGGTCCAGCAAGTTCCTCCCCATAGCCCTAGTATTCCGACCCTCACCTGCAATAGTCCTTGCATCAGGCGGGTGCTGGCTCTGGGTGTACTCTGTAGTGCACACAGAGCTAGTATCCGCTTGGTGTACACATCACAACACATTATTTGGTACAAAAAGCCTCTGTGCTGTTGGCTTCGGCCCCACACATGCTTCAAAGGACCGGGTCCCTGTGGGCCCGAGATTCGAAAGAGTACCAACATAATAATAATAATAATAATAATCCTTTATTTCAGGCAACTAGGCCCATAGAAAATAAAATAATACAATACAATATGACTTACAATCTAACACAAATACTATAAATACACTACAATAACATACCTAACTACAATAAAGCTAAGTAGGCACTTTCGTTGAGGGCGACTCACGTTGCACAGGGGGTCGATAGCGCCTGAAGACGACTCCCTGTGGCCAGATATCTTCTTGCATGAATCCACACACGTATTTACGGGGAACCGTCAAAACAAAAGACCTAAAATTCGTTTTAATTTTAGATTCAAGTTGACGGATTCCCAGCGTCAATCCGGCGGGAATTCGTACAGGTTCCTGGTTCACCTTAACCATTTTCTGCAAGTGCTGTAAGATATCCTCCGGTGTCGTCTTACTGTCTAGCCGGGACACATATGTTAGGACTTTTAGACAGAATGTACATACATATAGTGTGAAATTTTACTAGTGACCGATAGCGAAACCTCAGAACCTGCTGGTGATAAGGAACAACTTTCCCCAAGGAACATAGGCTGAAACACGAAAAAAAAAATTTGGACCTCCCATACAAAAGACATTGCCCAAAGTGGACCAAATAGCGACCAGCATTGAAACATAGTGCATAACGTTCTTAAGGCTAATACTAGTCTGAAACCCAAACCACATCAAAATCCGTCGCTGGAGTCTTAAGAAAAATGACATTATATTTCAGGTTTCCCATAAACGAAAAATCATAGCCAACAGCTTATTTCTAAAATAAAAGACGGTAATCATAGAATCAATCAACCACATTAATCAGTCTATTACTTCCTGAATAGCTATTACCACCGGTGTTACTCAGGGTGTCGTTTTATCCCCTTTTCTTTTGTACGGGCGTTGAACCAAATAGCGACCTGCATTGAGACATAGTGCATCTTTTTCCTAAGACGTATACTAGTCTGAAACCCAAACCACATCAAAATCCGTCGCTGGAGTCTTGAGAAAAATGACATTATATTTTAGGTTTTCCATTAACGAAAAATCAAAGCCAACAAATAACTTATTTCTATAATAACAGATGGTGGTCATTGAATCAATCAACCACTTTAATCAGTCTATTACTTCCTGAACAGCTATTACCACCGGTGTCACTCAGGGTGTCGTTTTATCCCCTTTTCTTTTGTACTCGCGTTAAACCAAATAGTGACCCGCATTGAGACATAGTGCATCATGTTCTTAAGACGTATACTAGTCTGAAACCCAAACCACATCAAAATCCGTCGCTGGAGTCTTGAGAAAAATGACATTATATTTTAGGTTTTCCATTAACGAAAAATCAAAGCCAACAAATAACTTATTTCTATAATAAGAGATGGTAGTTATTGAATCAATCAACCACTTTAATCAGTCTTTTACTTCCTGAACAGCTATTACCACCGGTGTTACCCAGGGTGTCGTTTTATCCCCTTTTCTTTTGTACGGGCGTTCAACCAAATAGCGACCCGCATTGAGACATAGTGCATCATGTTCCTAAGACTAATACTACTCTGAAACCCAAACCACATCAAAATCCGTCGCTGGAGTCTTGAGGAAAATGTCATTATATTTTAGGTTTTCCATTAACGAAAAATCAAAGCCAACAAATAACTTATTTCTATAATAACAGAAGGTATTTCTGTTATTTCTATAATAACCATCTTTTGTTATGAATGTCATTTTTTTCAAGACTCCAGCAACGGATTTTGATGTGGTTTGGGTTTCAGACTAGTATACGTCTTAAGAACATGATGCACTATGTCTCAATGCGGGTCACTATTTGGTTTAACGCGAGTACAAAAGAAAAGGGGATAAAACGACACCCTGAGTGACACCGGTGGTAATAGCTGTTCAGGAAGTAATAGACTTATTAAAGTGGTTGATTGATTCAATGATTACCGTTTTTAATTTTAGAAATAAGCTGTTGGCTATGATTTTTCGTTAATGGAAAACTTGAAATATCATGTCATTTATCTCAAGACTCCAGCGACGGATTTTGATGTGGTTTGGGTTTCAGACTAGTATTAGTCTTAGGAACATTATGCACTATATCCCTATGCGGGTCTCTGTTTGGTCCAAGGTCCATACAGAAATGGGCAATCTCCTTTGCCGATCAGCTGATTTTTCCGGTTCTGAGTTTTCGCTATCGGTCACTAGTAAAATTTCACCCTAATACCGTGCGGGGTAGGTAGGTAGAGCGTAAACGGCTGTAAAAAACGGCCAATTACGCCACGTATGACAAAAGTTTGACAGTTAGAACGGAAAACTGTGTATCACCATAGTGACAGACAGGTTGTCAGCCTATCACCTAAAACCGCTATGCACATCAAATCTAAAATTCCCTTCTTACGGCACCCACGGGTAAGGTATAGGGTGATGCTATTCTAAGCCGGCACCACACGGCATGTACAAATGACATTTCACCTTCAGTCACAACAGTCCACAGCGTAATATGGGCCTCCCCCTAAAGGGGGGTATTGCCATACTTACCACACTTGGCAGGCGGATTGGCGAGCGCAGTGCGAGATGTTGCAAGGGAACGCTGCTGCAGGGACCAGACTGGTAAGCCTTTCCGGGGTTATTGATTGGGTTTTGCGAAAGGGTATGCTATCCCTAGTCGAATCTCGCCAAAACCCATTCGAAAGGCTTTTTAAAGCGCTATTGTAAGGCTATCGAAATCCTTGCGAAACCCCTTCAAACCACTAACCATATTGAAAGGGTTACCCTTTCGGCTTTCACATAAATTTAATCCCTAAAGTGTGACTTATACGGACTATTATTGCTCGCGTACCACAAGACGGCGAGCTGGTCCGTCAAAGCTCCGAAGTTGCCGCGAAGCCGCATTTTGCTCAACTTGCGAATGATTTCATTGTAGTGCGTGCGCACGAAACCCCTAATAGCGCTTTTTAAAGGATTTTAGCAAAGGGTTACCCTTTTGATAAACTTAAAGCAAATGAATGGGTTATCAGTTGAAGTGGTAAGTCGTTTAACTTGGAGTGTTGAATCATGGGGTTTAAAAATTAAGCGCTTCGTCGATAAAGCGCTTAGCGGGTCCCTGCGCTGCTGCCCATTCCCTTCGCTTTTAACGACACCCACAGGTAGAATTGGGGTGATTCTATTCTAAGCCGGCTTCACACAGCACGTATAAATGTCATTTAACTGACCTTAATCGAAACATTAACACCAGTAAAACCCGGTCTTCACTCGATAACTCCCGAAGTTCGAGGATAATTAAATACGGGAGCAATTAATAACCCTAACTGACGTATTTGGTCAACCCAGCTGTAATGCGATATGTACTGTGACGTCATTCATTACTTTACGGCCATTCGAATAGGCCATATGTGACAGCTGTTAAAATCATGGTAATGCTATGTATGACATAAGGTCTATTTTCTTTATTGACATGCTTTCTAGTATGGCTGTCAAATATAACCTAATTGCCGTGTGGTGCCGGCTTAAAATAGCATCACCCTATGACTCCCGAAGTTGGGGGATAATTAAATACGGGAGCAATTAATAACCCCAACTGACGTATTTGGTCAACCCAGCAGTAATGCGATATGTACTGTGACGTCATTCATTACATTACGGCCATTCGAACAGGCCATATTTGACAGCTGTTAAAATCATGGTAATGCTATGTATGACATAAGGTCTATTTTCTTTATTGACATGCTTTCTAGTATGGCCAATATAACCAATTTGCCGTGTGGTGCCGGCTTAGAATAGCATCACCCTATGACTCCCGAAGTTGGGGGATAATTAAATACGGGAGCAATTTATAACCCGAACTGACGTGTTTTGGTCAACCCAGCTGTAATGCGATATGTACTGTGACGTCATTCATTACATTACGGCCATTCGAATAGGCCATATGTGACAGCTGTTAAAATCATGGTAATGCTATGTATGACATAAGGTCTATTTTCTTTATTGACATGTCTTCTAGTATGGCTTTGGCGGCTGTCAAATATAACCAATTTGCCGTGTGGTGCCGGCTTAAAACAGCATCACCCTATGACTCCCGAAGTTGGGGGATAATTAAATACGGGAGCAATTAATAACCCTAACTGACGTGTTTGGTCAACCCAGCTGTAAAGCGATATGTACTGTGACGTCATACATTACATTACGGCCATTCGGATAGGCCATATTTGACAGCTTTTAAAATCATGGTAATGCTATGTATGACATAAGGTACTTACTTATATTTTCTTTATTGTACGTGTCTTCTAGTATGGCTTTGACGGCTGTCAAATATAACCAATTTGCCGTGTGGTGCCGGCTTAGAATAGCATCACCCTATGACTCCCGAAGTTCGAGGATAATTAAATACGGGAGCAATTAATAACCCTAACTGACGTGTTTAGTCAACCCAGCCGTAATGCGATATGTACTGTGACGTCATAGTACATGTACACATGTAGGTAATAGGTATGTTATTTTACCTTTAAACGAGCAAGATTAGTACCTATATACCTCTGTACAGAATGTAAAAAAAACAATCAGACTGTCATTGAGGTGTCGTTAGATTCATCTCAGCAGCGTGAGTGACACAGGCTATATTTATTTATTCAATCGTATGGCGTTCGTACACAGTAGGAAAATACAATTATTAACACAAAAATAGAAACTTAAATATTAAATGGGTATTTATTAAGTGGATGGTACAAAAGGAAATTAAGCTAACTATATATATGTTACGGGCATCGTGATTAATCGGGCACTATTAATACTGACCGGTCATTATTAATAGTGCCCAAAAACGACGGGCAAAGTGATTAATTAATCACTTGGACCGGCCATTATTAATAGTGCCCGAGTGCCCGTGGTCCATGTAATAAATCAGTCAATGTGCTCGAAGAGATTCTCATTTTGACGGACAAGGCTACCAGTATTGTAACTGTAGTGGTGACTGCAATTCAAAACTCTGTAAATGCAAGAAATCAAACATTCTCTGCAATTCAAAGTGTCACAAAAGCACATCTTGCCAGAATAAATAATTATAAACTTAACAACATTTTTATCTTCATTTTTCTTAGTCTACTAATTTTCAAACTATTGAAGTAACTACTGATTTTATTACATTTATAACTATTTGTTTTTTTATTTCCCATGTTCAAATTTATCGATAACTTTAATGAAAATTATGTAAGTTTAATTTCATTTAAATAATGTAAGTTTAATTAACTTCATTTATAACTATTTGTTTTTTAATTCCCATGTACAAATTTATCGATTACTTTAATGAATATTATGTAAGATTAATTTCATTAAAATAATGTAAGTTTAACTTCATTTAATAAAAATAACATTACAATTCTTTATTTTTATTACTTTACCCAAGGAAGGTTGGGAACTATTCATACTGACCGGGAAAAGTAATTAAACGTGCTGTTTTAATCACATTGCCCAATTAGGTCGGGCACTATTAATACTGACCGGTCAGTATTAATAGCGCCCGGACTTATCAAATTGCCCGTAACATATACACTAACCTAGCAGCTCATGCCTGTTCGGACCTGGTCCAAAAGACACGAGCGGAGTAGGATCAGCGCCACGTGAGCTGACAGATGTCTCATTTCTTGGTGTGCTTTTTCAAGTGCGTTTCTTTTTCTTAGGAGAAATTCGGGGATTGATTGATCCTCGAGGAAGATTGGAGCTCCTAGTAGGGATAGATTGTCCCGATTAAGGACCTTGATTCCGGGTATGAGGGTGTCGAACCTGGCGCACTCCCGAGCTGCTTCTGTGCCGCAGGGGTAAATTTCGCATTTGCCCGTGTTTACTTCCAGACCCACCTCTTTAAGTTTCGGAAACAGCCGCTGGATATCGTCGGCGACTTCAGACACAGTCCCCCCAATTGTACCATCATCCAGGTACCAGATGTTTAAAGTAGATTTTAGTGATGTGATCGACTTGTGAATGGCTAAGCTAAATATTAAAGGCCCTAATGGGTCGCCCTGCTGAGCGCCAACCTGGGAAGATATTGGGGAACTATTGTAGAAGAGGTTACTTGGTTTGGCGTAACACTGGTACAGGAATGGGTACAGTTGAGGGATGTGCTCGCTGACTTCGGCAAGGATGGAGTCTCTTTCCGCGCTGTTAAAGGCATTTTTGATATCCAGCTTGACGATTACCTTATTAGAGTTACTCGCATCCATTGCATAAGCCCGCACTGCGTGTATTGCCGCTTCGCATCCAAGGGCCGTCCCGAAACCCAATTGGTGTGGTTGGAACAGTGCAGCCATTTCTTCCCTCACGGCTTGGCATCCTAATTTGGCAACTAAGCGACGGATGGTGTTGCCGATAGCTATAGGGCGAATTCCGCCATCCTTTTTCGAAAGTGCACATAGAGAGGCGCCGTAAAGATAAGGGCAAACTTCGGGGTGAAGCATACCCTTGAGTAAAAAGTTGCACAGGCGTGTTAGCGCTTCCAGGAGGCGGCCGCCGTGGTCCCCAGCTGTTGGGGAAATTAATTCCTTCAGGTGTTGGGGTCGTAGTCCATCAAGACCGGAAGCAGAGTTGTTATGGAAGGAGTTGATGCAGGTGATTACTTCATCAGTTTTGACTGCGAGTGAGGCGCAATTGTTATCAGGGGCATCGGGAATTGAGTTAGGTCGTGAGGGGGTCGGATGTCTTTCCTTGAGGGCTGCAAGGGTGTGGTCGTCTGCGTTAGCCACCTTATTGTCGGATATGAGTAACCGGACCGCTCCGCGAAGGTCGCCCTCGTAGACCTTGGCTTCGATTTTTTTATAATGTGACTGTGGTCGTAGCGTTTCGGTCGATGTAGGAGAAAATCTTGATAATCTGTCAATATTTTCTTTTACTTTGGTAGTTAGGGATCTCTTATCTGACTGGTTGGGTATTTTGAGGCCATAAAATGAAAATGAGAGAAGAGAAAACCAAGCTTCCTTACTGTTCGACAGCAAACATTCTTCAATTATGGACCGTAGCTTATCTGCTGCTGTGGAGCGGGCCCCTTTTGGCACGTGTTTAAGGACCCGTACATTGGCCTTCAGATATGGAAGGCTGTCGAAACCGAGGGCTGGTGAAGGAGGCTGGCTGACTGTTGGCCTTTGTGCATCTAGCGTGTTCCTGTGTTTGCTTCTGATATGTCGTTTGAGGCCGCTAGCAGTAAAAAGTTTGGTTTCCCTAGCATCAGAAGATTGTGGGCAGTGCGGGCACGGAACACTTGCACTTGGAGGACGGCGCGGTAGTGGACAGGACGAATGAAGATTATGTATTTTCCCTATATGGATTTGGAGGCCCCTTCTGTTTCGGAAAGGGAGAGCGCACTGGTCACACTGCACTTGATCGCTCGATCCTGATGTTCCTGGCTGCGTGGGATCGATGGGGATCGGAAGAGACATGTGGGGATCATTACTGAAGGCTAAAAATCATGAATATTCGGTGTTTTTGTTAAATTTTCAATTTAGTAAATATTTTTGTTGTTGTTTATGTTAATATTAAATAGTATAAAAACTTAAATAAACAGGCTTTATTAAAAATTCATAAATCAAAGATGGCGGATTTTTATTGCAAAGTAAAGTGCAACTTTGAAATTACCGCAATCGGGTTTTTGTTTTTTACCCGACTGGTTATTAATACATGTGCTTGTTCCTCTAAGTACTTACCCTTCTTCTTTTTCTTTCATGTGGATGTGGGACACCGAGTCGTCCCGATGAACTCTCTCTCTCTCTTCGAGTAGGACACCGAGTCGTTCAACGACCCGATGAACCCTGGTGTCAGAGTTTTTCAACCGCCTTCTACAAGTAGCAGGCCTCTGACATGGTTGTGTAACGACCGCCACCATAGACAGCAACCGGGACCGACGGCTTAACGTGCCCATCCGAAGCACGGAACAATCTTACAATCGGGTGGTTCAGCCTGCAATGTCCTAACCAGACTGGGAATACATTCACAAAGTGATAAATATCAACTTTGTGAGTGAACCCACCGGGAATTGAACCCGGAACCTTCAGCGTGGCAGGCAGTCATACTAACCACTGCGCCACATCGGCTGATGAACTCTGATGTTGTTACTATTCAATCGTCTTCTGCAAGTACTTACCCTATAAGCTCATCTCATACATAGCGAAAGAATGCATATATTTCTACTTTGAATACGACAATTAATAATGTTAGGCACCCCATTTATCACTATGTGACTCCTATAATTTTGATCGCCTATAATCGCCGTGTTTGGTTAAGGACCCAACATTGGACCCAACCAAGGATTTCGAGAGTACCTATGTATTATGTATGAATGTATGTCTGTATGTATGATGTATGTATGTGGACAAGAAAGTTCTTTTTCAAGGGCTACAGCCCAAACGGATAGTCGGATTTTGACATATTTGGTGTCTTTAGATTCCTCTCAGCAGCGCAAGTGACACTGACTAAATGGCTATATCAAAATTTCGTAAATTCAAGATGGCGGATTTTTATTGCAAAATACAACTTTAAAATTACCGCAGTCGGGTTTTTGTTTTTTAGTACATCTACTTGTTACACAATAAGAACCTTTTGACCTTCATACAGAAGAGCAAAGACGAGATGAGGTTTTGCAAGGTCAAGTCCAGCAAACGCCTTGGTAATCAAATCAAAATAAATCAAAATCTTATACCTTAATAATTTTTGGAATCTGGGAAACATTTTCCAAAAAACGGCCAGGAGCGTGTCAGACACGCCCACAAATACGGTTTCGTAGTCAACGTTTAAATATCCGGTTTTTCAGCGTTACAAAGTTAATTTTGTTGCTGGTTTGTTTGCAGCTGTATGATTACCAACCGCAAATAGAAAATCTTTTGTTTTTCTGTTACCTTTAGTGCTACAGTATCCGTTATACTTTTCATGGTAACTTCAGATTGTATGCTATATTCCAATTTTTTTATAGATTATGAGGGCGTGGCATACAGACAGACAGACAGATTTGACGAAATGATAAGGGTTTCTAGTAGACTACGAAACCCTAAAAATCGTTGCTTCACACTTTTTTGTAAGTTGTTTTTAAACTAACAACGACATCTGGGGCCTGTTTCACAAAGCACAAGTGTAGAGAAACTTGTGAAAATAAATAGCAACACTGATAAAAAGCGGCAACATTAGTAGTTACAAGTGTTTCACAAAGCAACTTTTTCACAATTGTAGTTTATTTGGCTACAATTACAATTCTACAAACCATAGACAATCTTTTTGTTTTTATTGTTAAATTTCGCATAATCGAACAAGTGTTTCACAAAGAAACTCAGACTTGTTAACTTTTTATCTGTCAAATTTTTCACAAGTCTACCTACCTCGGGAGCTAGGTAGAATTGTAAATTTATTGGATTAAAAATCAAAGACAGCGTATCTAATGCTAATTTAGATGATTATGCGAATAATGTTGCAGGTGCGGGAGTCGGACTCGTTCTCTGACAAATATAATAAAAGATTACCAAGAATTTTTCAAGAGCGAATTAACACGAAATTTCGTACCGATTACGATTTCAACTAAAGATTTCTGGGGAAATGCCCCGAATAGCACATCTTTTTTTGTTGTATTTGTTTGCATATAGTTATTGCATCATCATCATTACTACCGGCCGCCTACCAACCCTCCTTGGGAATGCTTTTGTGGTCGATTAACCGCCACCATTGTTTGGGTCGGGTTTATCCCTCGGTCGCCTCTTACGACCCCCACGGGAAGAGAGGGGGTGGTGCTATTCTACTCTGCCGGCACCACACGACAATGCCGGCACCACACGACAATGCCGGCACCACACGTTATTGCATATTCTTTCCTTTCTTTTCCATTAAAAACCTATATTTTTTATTTATTTTATTATTTTCTAGAGAGATTAATATTGTTTGTTTACAAATATTGAGAATTTGACATTGACGTGAGTGAGTAATTGAATGAATGTTTAGTGCTGTCACCTACACTTGTTGAATCGAGATTTTATTTCTTGTAAGGTGTCTCTATGGTCATTTTACAATTGTAATTCCTTAATCGATGTTTGTGAAACACCTGTAGTTGTAAATTTGTAGAAAACTTGGACTTGTAGCCTGTAGAATTGTAACTTGTGACTTGTGCTTTGTGAAACGGGCCCCTGTTGGTGAGTAAGATATTAATAGTAATAACCGTTTTTCTAAGTTGTTGTTTTGAAACTAACGCATAAAAAACTATAACTATAATATATTTCGGTATATAATTTATTGCACAATAAAACACAGCCAAAGAAACAAAAACAAAAGAACTCATTGGTACAACGGCGGCCTTAATACCACAGTAAAAAAAAATGAAAAAAAAAAGTAGCAAATGGTAGCAATATCTTCCAGTTCCAGGTAACCACGCATTAAGGATACTTTCTCTTTATTTTAGCATACTTCTAGATTCTGCAAATATTTTTTTGGTAAGGTTACATTACATCCCACCAAAACATAAATGTATAATGGAGGCCAAGTTCTTAAAAGAATTCTTATCTAAATGCGCAAATAGCGCAGCTACGACTGGAATCTTTGATGTCATATCATAGGTATTATAAACTACTTCCAATATATTTGCAAACGATTTACCTTTTCTAAGGAAACCAGCTGGGAATTAAATAAAAACATTACATAAGTATCATAATCAACAATTTTATTATTGGGAAGCTGCGTATGTCAAATCAACTATAATACAAATGGGGCCGAAGTCATGTGAATAGTTTCAACTGCATGTCAGTTAGATGGCTTTGGTAGTTTCGAATTCCCTTATCAGTTCTTAGCATAGAAAATTACAGTAGCAATAGGATGACATTTGAGTATCGCTGGTATAACAATGGCATACAGCAGACTTGGGGCCCTGAAGAGAGTCGCGTGGACTATCCCAATAGGCCTAAAAACCGGACACTGTCTAGGTCAAAAACATATCTCCGCTGTGGCAGAGCCAGCGCCTCTATTGTCAGCGCCACCAGGAGTAGGAACACGGCAAACTGGGGAACAAGAATAATTAAGATCATCAATTCATCATATACACAGAAACAGATATGACGGTTGCGTCTAACAGGTTCTATGATAAATTCAAATTATTTTACTATTTATGCTTTCCTGTCCGAAAAATAAAAAGCAATCCAAAAAAATGTCTTGGAACTGGTTTACAAAAGGAATCAAAAGCTCAGTAATTACCAAAAGGAACCTGCGTTTTAGCTTCTCAACTCGATTAAATAAGGATAAATACAGAAATCACTCAAAGCTTTTAAAACGTTGTATAAATAAATCCCAAAAAATAACAAACTCTAAGTACCTACTTAGAAAAAGCTAAAAATATTTGTAAGGCTACTTGGGAAATAATTGAGAATAAGGACATTAACTACCCCTTAAATCATAATATTGATAAATTATTAACAGATGACAGTGTTGTTAAATAACTACATGACATTGCAACTGCATTTAATAATTTGCATTTAATTTTTTTTGACATGACAAATAAGAACAATAATAATCACACATATGACAGTAATGAAAAATCTCATCGTGAAAATCCTGTCCAACGTAGTATTTTGAAAATGAAGTTATCAAAATAATCAACTCTCTAAAAAATACTAGCGCCACAGGTTTCGACGAAATACATACATTTATATTGAAAAAAGCGGCCAAGAGCGTGTCAGACAAATAGGGTTTCGTAGTCAACGTTTAAATATCAGGTCTTTCAGCGTTACAAAGTTGATTTTGTTGCTGGTTTGTTTGCAGCTGTATGGTTTCCAACCGCAAATTGAAGAACTTTAATATTTCCTTAATCTTAAGTGGTACACAGTACTGTATTCGTTATAGTTTTCATGGTAATTTCATATTAAGCACTATATTCCATACTTTTTTCAAATTTTTAGCTTGCATACTTTAGAAGCAAATTATGGATCAAAAACGCCCCTTTTAAAAGCAAATATCTCGAGACAGAATTTAGACACTTTGACAAAGAAACCTCGCCTTAGTTTTAAAAGACATACCTATTCAACGATACCCTACTCAATATTACAGAAGAAAAAAATTTTTTTTTGGCCCCTTTTCACATGTATGGGAAGGGGGTCTAAAAAACAGTAACAATATTTTTTTCTCAACATTTCTAACACACGATCTATCTGCACACCAAATTTGATGTTGATAGCTCCAAAACTGACGAAGCTATGAGGGCGCGGCATACAGACAGACAGACTTGCCGAAATGATAAGGGTTTCTATTAGACTACGAAACCCTAAAAAATGCGTATACATGATTGCCCCAATCTTAAACTACCTTATAAATCTATCGTTCACAGGCGGAATTTTTCCTTATCCGCTTAAAACGTCCGTTGTAAAACCGCTAACCATGCCCGTGTGGTTCGGGGGAACGAAGAGTGTAGAGGTACTTTATGCACCTCTCCCTCTGATCTTTTGAGGGTAGACTTGGACGCCGTGAAGGCATTGGACACCTGAAAGTATGGGGGGTAACATCGGACAGCCTGAACAGCAGAATTGCTCCGGATGATGCCCGGGAGGGCAGGGGGGAGCGTCAGACACCATAGGAGCAGGATGTACCACTGAACGCTCTGGAGGATTGGTGGTAGCGTTGGACACCCTGGAGGACAGGGGGTAGCGTCGGACCCCCAGAAAGTCCAATGCCCGTTATCTTTCATCCTCCAGAGTGTACGACGCTAGTAGAAATCTACACGTTAGTTTTCGAGAAAATTGCATTTAACTAAAAAAAAAAAAACGAAAAAAGTGCACCCTGTTTGTCCACACTTCGATGAATTTAAATTACCCGCCAAAAAAAGGTGCTGTGATTAGTTGGTTGTTAGTGTGCGTGCCGTGTAAGTGAATCCTGTCTACGTGGCGGAACGTCAGTCGGGTCAGTCAAAGGATGTTCACATAATTAATTAAAAAGTTTGTTTGAAAATGAAAAAAAAAAATCTAGCGTGTAGATGTTTTTAAAAATGCCTTAGATGTTTTTCTTATACATATTTACGCATGCCCTTAAAATATTTGCAGTGAATTGAATAGGACCTTATAGTATAGATATGGCATGTATTTAACGCGGCGACAAATTGATACCATTTCCGGTCGTAAAAAAACTGAAAATGGGTAGTAAATAAACTACTTTGGCGACTAATTTGAGGTAGCATCTTAACTAGAAAGCGCCGGCTTTTTAATGAGTTTTGAGGTCTCATTTAAATTTTATCTGGCAGTGATTTTCTTTTGTGGCAAATGAATTTCTTCTGAGGCGACAAATTGTTGGCGGATAAAAAAGTTAAAATGGGCTTTCATAAATTATAAAATGGGGTTGTCTATAAACTTGACCAAGGTCTGAAATAAATACAAACAAGATCTTTAAAAAAATACTTTTGGTTACATTTGTAGGGATCTAAATAAACCAAATTGTTACATGCTAAAAAACTATTCTCAGTTTTTTTTTCTAGACTATAATATTATTTATTATTAACTTTCCCCCTCTTAAATGAACTTTAAATAAACCTACTTACTTTGAGTAACGAGAGTTGCCTACGATACTCACATAAGTATTGCAGGTAACTCTAGGTACTCATTTAATAGTATTGTATCATACAAAAGTATTGTTGTTGTTAAATCTAGGTAGCTTATGAAGGTAGGTTCATTTATTTCAGCTTTAAACTCATTTTTATTTATTTAAACAACGTGAAATAAAAGACCTAAAATTTGATTCACTGTCTTTTTTCATTAATTTTCCTTGAATACAAAAAATATGTCATTTACTTAGTAGTCACATAAACGATTATTATTATTACAATTATAAAAAATCTTTCATCCACCGCTAGCTATTGGCTAGAAACGCGCTCAATGCCCCGATCCGCAGCCCCCGCACAGGTCACACACACACGAGCACATTTGCCGCGATTTTCAAGAATTTACGAATGAGTAAACAATATTTTAATATCCAAAAACATTATTATAATACCCTTTTTCAGTTTTAAAGCTACCTAAAAAGCAGGTAGTTGCCAGTGAAGAATGTTTGATATCCCCTTGGAAAAATTAGTCGCCACATTAGGTTTTTAGTACCCTAATCAGTTTTACGCTGACCCTGCTTGATATATTTGATACCTAACAGTAGCAGCCGTTTTTTAGTTTTTATGATCCTAGCATTTTGTTGCTGGTATAGTTTAATAGTTGCTAAGATATTTAATCACTGCCAAGTTAGTTAGTTTGCCAAGTGACTTAATAGAAAGTTGCCTTAAAAGTATTTCAGTTGCCGTGTTAAATATTTGCCTATAGATATAGATACAAAAAATAATACTAAAGAGGAAAGATTTATATTTGTGTGTATGTAATCGATTAACACCGAAACTGCAGGATCGATTTCAAAAATTCTTGTAACATTGGAAAGCGTGAGTAACATAGTCTGCCTTTTAACCACGGAAAAATGCTTTATTGCACGGGAAAACTGCAACCGCTGGGTCGGCCTCTAGTGGGTGAATAATAGTTAAGTATACAGGAGAACAATGTCAGATAAGATAGTGGAATCTCTTACCAACTTAGCGAACATATTGAACTGGTTTAATATTTCCTTTTGTTTAAACTGGTTTCTTGAATAGAAGCAGCTATGCACGTTGCACACTGTCTAATAAAAACTGGATTGAGCAAGACTATTTATACCATAAGGTAAATGTCATAAGTTTACAGCAAAATCTGGTTTGAAAGATCATATGCATAATAATAGTTCGGATTTGAGTTCGGATGTTCTTTGGCTTTTTTTTTTTTGCTCAATACAAAGAAAAATACATGTTTTAGGTAATTAAACACTTATCTAAAACCTAAGATAGGTTTATGCGAGAAGTGAGTGTGTTCGTGCTCGCTACATAATTACAATTTTAAATAGTATTTCTTTAAATTATTTTTACATACCTCAAATTTTGTAAGAATACTAGACAAAACATCCTTCGGAAGCCCATTTAGTATATCTGGTAGTATGTATTCCCAAGTCCTCATACCGTAAACATTGATAGTTTTAGGTAGTTTGTAAGTTGGAAGATATTCAAAGGGCATGGCTGCGGCCCGAAGCAAGCGTGCCAAGTATTCTGCTTTGGAGTCGGTGTATGACTTTGTTCCCTTTGCCGTCGAAACCTCTGGTCCTTGGGGCTCAGAAGGCAAAAAAACTGATTGCCGACATAGGCCAGAGACTTAGAGACAGGGGTGGCGATCCGCGCTCAGGCTGTACTATTATGTATTCTGTGGCTCAGGCTACTATCTGATGCAGCGAATATCGCTGGCCATCCAAAGGGGCAACGCAGCTGGCTAGCATCATGGGCACGTTTGGTCAGGGGTCATTGTGTGGCGGTATTTTCGACTGGGCTACTGTTCGCACAGTAGATTTTTGATCCCAAAAATCGGATATGGTTGAGTTATTGACCAAATCTGATAGATCTTTTGATGCATATTTAAATACAAAATGTCCCACTTTTTTAGGGTTTCATAGTCACCCTTATCGTTATATAGAAACCCTTATCATTTCGGCAAGTCTGTCTGTCTGTATGCCGCGCCCTCATAACTTCGTCAGTTTTGAAGCTATCGGCATCAAATTTGGTGTGTTGATAGATCGTGTTGACGCAAACTTAGAAATGTTGAGATTTTTTTTTTTTGTTTTTTGGACCCCTTCCCATGCATGTGAAAGGGGGGCAAAAAAAATTTGTTTCTCTTGTAATATTGAGTAGGGTATCGTTGAAACTAATGGGAGGTTTCTTTGAAACAAAGTCTCTAAAATGCTTCTGTCACGAGATATTTGCTTTTAAAAGAGGCGTTTTTGAGCCATCATTTGTTCCAGCTGTAAATTCTAAAGCATGCATGCCAAAAATTTGAAAAAAATATGGAATATAGTCCTTATTATAAAGTTACCATGAAAACTATAACGAATACTGTACTACTTAAGATTACGGAAATATTAAAGATTTTCAATTTGCGAATATTTTACCACTAAAGGTTTCAGATAAATAAAATACTTTCAATTTGCGGTTGGTCACCACACAGCTGCAAACAAACCAGCAACAAAATTAACTTTGTAACGCCGAAAGACCTGGGGCCTGTTTCACAAAGCACAAGTGTAGAGAAACTTGTGAAAATAAATAGCAACACTGATAAAAAGCGGCAACATTAGTAGTTACAAGTGTTTCACAAAGCAACTTTTTCACAATTGTAGTTTATTTGGCTACAATTACAATTCTACAAACCATAGACAATCTTTTTGTTTTTATTGTTAAATTTCGCATAATCGAACAAGTGTTTCACAAAGAAACTCAGACTTGTTAACTTTTTATCTGTCAAATTTTTCACAAGTCTACCTACCTCGGGAGCTAGGTAGAATTGTAAGTTTATTGGATTAAAAATCAAATACAGCGTAACTAATGCTAATTTAGAGAATTATCGAGAGCTGTGCGAATAATGTTGCAGGTGCGGAAGTCGGGCTCGTTCTCTGACAAAGATAATAAAATATTACCATGAATTTTTCAAGAGCGAATTAACACGAAATTTCGTACTGATTACGATTTCAACTAAAAATTTCTGGGGAAATGCCCCGAATAGCACATCTTTCTTTTGTTGTATTTGTTTGCATATAGTTATTGCATCATCATCATCATCTTCCTGCCCTTATCCCAATTACTTGGGGTCGGCGCAACACGTTTTGTTAAACACAAAATCGTGTTGCAAAGGATTTGGCTTAATTTTACGACCGGCCGCCTACCAACCCTCCTTGGGAATGCTTTTGTGGTGGATTAACCGCCACCATACGGTTGGCCCTGGCTGTTTGGGTCGGGTTTATCCCTCGGTCGCCTCTTACGACTCCCACGGGAAGAGAGGGGGTAGTGCTATTCTACTCTGCCGGCCGAAAGTAGATCAAGGTTCTCATTAAACTGAACAACTTTCCCCATGGAAAATGGGTCGAATGTGCGTGCCGTGTAAGTGAATCCTGTCTACGTGGCGGAACGTCATTCGGGTCAGTCAAAGGATGTTCACATAATTAATTAAAAAGTTTGTTTGTAAGTGAAAAAAAAAAATCTAGCGTGTAGATTTTTTTTAAATGCCTTAGATGTTTTTCTTATACATATTTACGCATACCCTTAAAATATTTGCCGTGAATTTAATAGGACCTTATATATATATGTTACTAGCGTAACATAGTCAACGTTTAAATATGGCAATTATTTAACACGGTGACTGAAATCCTTTTCAGGCAACTTTCTATTAAGTCACAAAAAAACTAACTTTGCAGTGATTAAATATCTTAGTAACTATTAAACTATACAAGCACCAAAATGCTAGGATCAAAAAAACTAAAAAACGGCTGCTACTGTAAGGTATCAAATACAGGGTTATTTTTTAGTCAGTGCGCAAACTTTGCAGGGTGTTTCTACTCGTGATTCTGAACAACTTTTAGTACGGGACCACCTGCGAATTCGCAAAACAAAATTTGGATGTTCCATAGAAAAATTCAAACCTACTCGGCAAAAATGTATGGCACAACCAAAAATTTTTTTTAGATTTCGCAGGTGGCCCCATAGTAAAAGTTGTTCAGAATCACGAGTAGAAACACCCTGCAAAGTTTGCGCACTGACTAAAAAATAACCCAGTATATCAAGCGGGATCAGTGTAAAACTAGTTGGGGTGTTAAAAAGCCTAGTGTGGCGACAAATTTTTCCGAGGGGATATCAAACATTCTTTATTGGCAACTATTGGCTCTCATTATTAAAATACACATTTGGCAGCGATTGTTAGGTAGCTTTAAAACTGAAAATGGATATTATAATAATGTATTTGGATATTAGAATATTGTTTGCAGATTCGTAAATTCTTGAAAAAAGCGTCAATTGCGCTCGTGTGTCTGAGCAGTGCGGGGGCTGCGGAGCGGGGGGGTTGAGCGCGTTTCTAGCCAAAAGCAAGCGGCAGACGAATGCGACGGAACGTCCCGGGGCTCGTTAACGTTTGTTATTGTTTTTATTGCTCTCGCGCATAAACACACAGAAAAAAATGTAAATGGTAGATTTTATGTTTCTTTAAAACTTTTTTGTGACTAAGTTTATTACATACTAGCTGGTACCCGCGAACTTCGTATCGTTTCATTCCTTAAACCTGTTCAAATTTCTGATTTCCTTACCAGCATCCTAAAAATCCTCACGTTCTAGATAATCATCACGCAAATATTGTTGGAAATACAATTTTCAAACCATAGTTGCATTGCCAACAGATGCCAGCAGAAGCGTTCCATCTTGCTGAACAACTTTTGCTTTGGATTCATATCTGTATCTCCTATATTTCAGCTGGGCTTCTGGTGGTGCACCTGGTGGTCTACATCAGGTACTCTATAAACCTTCGTTGTCTATTTGCCAAAAGAAGCGTCCCATCAACCTGAACAACTTTTGTTTTGGAGTTATATCTGTATCTCTTATAGTATAGCTGGGCTCCTGTTGGTGCACTTGATGTCTTACATCAGGTACTGCAAACTTTCGTTGTCTATTCGCTAGCAGAAGCGTCCCATCAACCTGAACAACTTTGGCTTTGGAGTTACATATGTATTTCCTATAGTTTAGCTGGGCTCCAGTTGGTGCACTTGATAGTCTACATCAGGTACTGCAAACCTTCGTTGTCTATTCGCTAGCAGAAGCGTCCCATCAACCTGAACAACTTTGGCTTTGGAGTTACATCTGTATTTCCTATAGTTTAGCTGGGCTCCTGTTGGTACACTTGATGGTCTACATGAGGTACTCCAAACCTTCGATATCTTTTTACCAGCAGAAGCGTCCTATCAAGCTAAACAACTTTTGCTCTGGAGTCATATCTGTATCTCATATAGTTCATCTGGGCTCCTTAAGGTGCACCTGATGGTCTACATCAGGTACTGCAAACCTTCGTTGTCTATTCGCCAGCAGAAGCGTCCCATCAACCTGAACACGGATGGTGGAGTACCTGATGGTGGTCTACATCAGGTACTCCAAACCTTCGTTGTCTATTCGCTACCAGAAGCGTCCCATCAACCTGAACAACTTTGGTTTTGGAGTTACATCTGTATTTCCTATAGTTTAGCTGGGCTCCAGTTAGTGCACTTGATAGTCTACATCAGGTACTGCAAACCTTCGTTGTCTATTCGCCAGCAGAAGCGTCCTATCAACCTGAACAACTTTTGATTTGGAGTTATATGTGTATCCCTAATAGTTAAGCTGGGCTCCTGGTGGTGCGTCTGATAGTCTACATCGGGTGTTCCAGACCCTCAAGTAGAAGCAAAAGTAGCCTATGTCCGTTCTCGGTGTATGAGTAATCTCTGTGCCAAATTTTATCAAAATCGATTTAGTGGTTAAGGCGTGAAAGCGTTTTCGGTACACCGTCACTAACACCCTGTATAATTGTATAAGTATAGTATGGAAGTATGGATATGCATTGCTCGTGACACTTGGCGTCCTATGTAACTCCTTTTTGATGCGTTTAGTGTGTTTCACATGGCGCGCGATGGCCATTCTGATACCTACGTAGGCATTCATCATCCCATTTTTCATGAACTATGCATTCGGACAAATTAACATGCAAAGTTTTTTTTGGTAGCAAGATCTTGATGATACCTAAGTATATTACTATCTTGTTTGAGCGCCTGACAAAACCTGCAGAGCAATATCAACCACGGATACTTGTGTGTTTTCTTTCTGTAGGTAGTTTTGGGCGCCTGAATAAATAGTTTTTTGGATTTTCAATTTTCCAACGGAATTTTTCCGCGGAAAAAAGTAGCCTATGTCCTTTCATCAATGTTCATGCCAATTTTCATCAACATCTGTTCAGTGGTTTAGGCGTGAAAGCGTAGCAGACAGACAGACAGACAGACAAAGTTACTTTCGAATTTATAATATTAGTATGGATTAGTATGGATATGGATTTTGTGTATTCAAGGAAAATTAATAAAAAAAGGACAATGAATCAATGTTTATGCCTTTTATTGTACGCTATTTAAATGAATAAAACAGCACTAGAATAAATGAACCTACCTACTTTGAGTATCTACCTAATCTACCTATATTTACCAACAATGCTTATGTTTGAGAACTTTCGTAAGTATTGTAGGCAACTCTAGTTACTCAAAATAGGTAGGTTCATTTAAAGAGGGAAATTAATAATAAATATAAAAAAAATACCAAGAATAGTTTTTAACATGTCACAATTTGGTTTATTTAGATCCCTATAAATGTAGCCAAAAGTATTTTTTTAATATCTTGTTAGCATTTATTACAGATCTTGGTCAAGTTTATAAACAACCCCATTTTTAAAAGCTTTTATTTAACTTGCAGTGTATGTAAGTATGTAAGTAAGTAAGGCAATATGTTTGTTCGGGGCAAATCTTGCAACTCAATTTAGAAGCAGATATCTTCAACCGATTGAGCTGAAATTTTGTATACACGTTTAGTTCGGATGACAATGCATGATTAGTTATATGACGTCATTCTAAATCTATCATGGCGGAATATCCAAGATGGCTGACAAGTAATTTTTGACGCACTCCTACAATATGGGTGTCAAATGAAAGGTCTTGCTGAGTACAATTCAGAAAATAATATGGCGGACATCTAAAGATGGCCTTTTAAGATAATTTACAATATGAGTGTCAGATGAAAGGTATTGCTGAGAATTACCTATTCGAATTATAAGTTGACGTCAATCTAAATTAACTATGGTGGACTTCTTAAGATGGCAGAATATCATTTTTATGCTTTTTTACAATATGGATGTCAAATGAAAGGAATTTTTCAGAATAACTCGAAAAATTAAGTGACGTTTACGTCACTTATAATCATAACAAAACCTGATATGGCGGACTTAAAGTAAGATGGCGTATTAAGTTTATTATGTTTTCTTACTAAGTGGGTGACAAACACAGAAAAATTACAGGTAAATACTAGTGTGAGCTAAATGACGTCGCTTCGCAAGATTTTAAATTTAGATTTGAGTGGTTGGTTATATAACCGTGTGATGCCGGCTTAGAATAGCATCACCCCAATTCTACCCGTGGGTGTCGTAAAAAGCGACTAAGGGATAATTATCCAGGGAATGGGCAGCAGCGTTCCCTGTGAATTAAACATCTTGCACTGCGCTCGCCAATCCGCCTGCCAAGCGTGGTGAGTATGGCAATACCCCCCAATACGGGGGAGGCCCATGTCCAGCAGTGGACTGTTGTGGCTGTAAAGGTAAAAGGTAAAAGGTTGGTTATATTGTGTTGGGGCTTTTAGTCTTCTGTTCATGGCACTGTCAATGAAGAATGTTGTCAATTTATACCTATTATGTTCATGAATGCAATAAGTAGGTAGGTTCTATCGCACAACGTACATAATCAACTATGGCATAAAATATTTGTTTTCCAGAGATTGCTAAAAAGTAAAAAATAAATTATAAGTAAAAAACATTTTTAAAACAAGCTTTTATTTGGATGCGCTAAAAAGCATAAAATAATCTATTTACTAAAACTTTAACTTGTTACTTATAATGGCATTAAATCTACGTCTTCATAATTTATACGATATAAAAGCTTGTCGCGAGATTTAACCTGTGTACCTATATATTAATAAAATAAATTAGGTAACCAGTGTAAATGATCTTGAACAAACTTTTAACCTAACACCACACGAGTACCTACTTAAATCTCGCGACAAGCTTTTATATCGTATAAATTATGAAGACGTAGATTTAATGCCATTATAAGTAACAAGTTAAAGTTTTAGTAAATAGATTATTTTATGCTTTTTAGCGCATCCAAATAAAAGTTTGTTTTAAAAATGTTTTTTACTTATAATTTATAGAATTTAGGAAAACCTATTTTAACTTAATAATCCGCCAATAGATTGTCGCCTTAGAAGAAATTCAATTGCCACAAAAGAAAATCACTGCCAGATAAAATTTAAATAACACCTCAAAACTCATTAAAAAGTCGCCGCTTTCTAGTTAAGATGCTACCTCAAATTAGTCGCCAAAGTAGTCTATTTACTGTCCATTTTCAGTTTTTTTAAGACCCGGAATGGTATCAATTGGTCGCCGCGTTAAATCCATGCCTTTAAATATCAGGTCTTTCAGCGTTACAAAGTTAATTTTGTTGCTGGTTTGTTTGCAGCTGTATGATTACCAACCGCAAATTGAAAAACTTTAATATTTCCTTAATCTTAAGTGGTACAGTATTCGTGTTAGTTTTCTTGGTAACTTCATATTAAGAACTAAATTGCAATTTTTTTTCAAATTTTTAACTTGCATACTTTAGAAGTAACAGCTGGAACAAATTATGGCTCAAAAACGCCCCTTTTAAAAGCAAATATCTCGAGACAGAAACATTTTAGAGACTTTAAGTCAAAGAAACCTCCCCTTAGTCAATATTACAGGAGAAAAAAAAATGTTTTGCCCCCCTTTCACATGTATGGGAAGGGGGTCCAAAAAACAATTAAAATATTTTTTCGAAACATTTCTAAATTTGGGTCAACACAATAATCTATCTTTACACCAAATTTGATGTCGATATCTCCAAAACGGACGAAGTTATGAGGGCGCAGCATACAGACAGACAGACAGACTTACCGAAATAATAAGGGTTTTTAGTAGACTACGAAACCCTAAAAACGGCCAAGTGCAAGTTGGACTCGCCCGCCGAGGGTTCCGTACTAAGATTTATAGGTTACTCTGGTTGGTAAACCTATATTTCATAATATGAAATATACTCCACTTGCACAACTAGCCAAATTTCTAAATATTTAGTTTTTTTTTCGTGCTCCATAAAAACCATAAAATAAAAATTAAAAAATTTACAGTTTTTCCTTAATTCGTTCTTCAAAACAAAGCTACTTGCGAAATTTCATTGTTCTAGGTCTACGGGAAGTACCCTCTGAATTTTGATTCCCTTGAGAGGGTAAAAAACACGCGTTTTACTGCATAAACGGCTATATCTTTTTTTAACTTGAAGTTAGGTGCATAATTTTTTACAACTACTAGCGTTCATAGACTTAAGTATACGGTTTTAATTTCAACTCGATATCTTTACGCGTTCCTGAGATAAAGGGTCTTGACAGAATAACAGACGGACAGACGGACAACAAAGTGATCCTATAAGGGTTCCGTTTTTATCTTTTGAGGTACGGAGCCCTAAAAACGATTCACACAGGGGATTCACATAATATACAAATCATAAAACACAATACACATCTCTTTAATATTACCGAGGGTTTTCTGGCCGAGGGTTATCTAGTCAAATTATAAGGATAATATTAAACCTTCCATCAAACATCTTATCCTACACATATGTACTTCCCTCTAAAATATTATTCTAAAACACTTAAAATAATTTTGCCACAATCAAACTAATCCGTTATCAAAATTAGTTGCGCCAAACATTTTCAAAATTTGCAGCAATATGTAACACATTTTTATTATCACGCGCAGCAAATATTCTACTATTACAGTAGGTATATTATTCTTGCCTAAAATATACTAATGTTACACATTTTTTCCGAATTGATACACAAAATATCTAATACGAATCTTAAAATCGAACCCATATTTTAAACAGTTTTGTACAACGTTTATGTTACTCAAATAATTATTATTGAATAACTAATAATGTCTTTCGTACTACATTAATTCTGGAAAAACATTAAAATTACTTACTTATAAATTAATTCGCGCGCTTGCGGCGCGTTGCTTTCCTGCTTCCGCAATAATAATAAAAAACCGGCCAAGAGCTTGTCAGACACGACCAAAAATAGGATTTCATAGTCATCGTTTAAAAATTATCAGGTTTTCTGAGTTACTTCGGGTTGAAAACTATATTCCACATCGTGTTAATTTTTTTGTAATTAATAGGTACTTTTTTTTGTAATTTATAGCTTGAAAATATGGCCCCTATTAAAAGCAAATATCTCGAGATAGAGACATTTTAGAGACTTTGTTTCAAGGAAACCTCTCCTCAGTTTTAGAAGATCTATTCAACGATACCCTACTCAATAATAAAAGCAAAAAAAAAAATTGGCCACCCTTTCACGTGTATGGGAAAAAAATGGTCCAAAAATATTTAATTCAAATTTTTCTATCAATTCTAAATTTTGGTCAACACGATCCTTCTTCACACCAAATTTGATATTGATTGGTTCAAAACTTAATTATGTGGGCGCGGCATACAGATAGACAGACAGACTTGACGAAATGGTAAAGGTTTCTAGTACGAAATCCTAAAAAACTGAACTCATTATGTGTAATGACAAATAAAACATTGTAATAGTAAAGACTTTTGGTATAATTTTGTTTTATTTTTGATTAATACGGATTAGTACAAAATAGCTTTTAAGATTGGCATTTCACTTTATTACGTAATAATTTGTAATAAATAAAACTACATTGTGATTTAATTGATGTTTGATTAAAATATACTTTGCAGAACATTGTTTGAAGTCGAACTAAATTAAAAAATTATCCTTTAATAAATTAGGTGCATTATTAGTTTTACATAATTGCAACAGTAATTAAATAATAGCTCATTAAGAAATATTTATGTGAGCATATTTTTGTGCACAATCAGTATTTTTGATAGAAAAATGGCAAAAATTGATGGAAAAAACGAGAATAAATTGAGGTACAGTTAAGTACCATCCAAATTATAATACCTACACAAATCAATTCCTTTAAAATTCTACCTTCACCAGCTTAAAAAGATTATAGTCCTGCAAGTTCGTGCGCGACCCTCCCTAGGGGTGACATACGTTGAGAGGGGAGATGTCAGCGGGTAGCGGGAGGTGTAGCGGGGAAGGGAAACGCGCGCATCCGCGCCGCACGTCATATTAAAATGACGTGCTTACTCGCCCCCCAACCGTCTGTACCCCGCAGGAAGGTCGCGCACGAACCTGACGGACTATAGTCGACAAAGGTCGTCTTTATCCATCGTTCGAAATCCAAATCTCATTTCTCAACTTGTTGAGAAAAGTAGTGGAGAAAAGTGATTTGAATTTCGAACGTCTAATTGAAGATTTCAAAAACTAGTTGTAATAATGGAGGCGACTTCAGAACGAAAACTTCTAAATATTGACATTTTATAAAATTTCTGAACGCATCTTTGAAAATTTGTTTGACAGGATTATTTATAGACTAAATACTAGGCCGTATAGTCACACCCTTCGCCTAGCCGCAAAGAAAAAAAAATAATGGTTGAGGTGAAAAGTTATGTGTACCACACGAAAGCAAACACATTTACGACTCGTGCTTTTGAATCCCTCATTGAGCTCAGGATACTACTTTTGAATCCTTCGCTACATCGGATTTCAAAATACCTAAGCACTCGCAGCAAAAATCAACTTTGCTTTCTTGTTGTACAAATAACTATTACAGCTTCGTGTCAAGTTCTCTATTTTTCAAGAATTTATTTTACAACTTGGTGTCAAGTTATATCTATTATAATACACCTATGTACAATTAACACTTGACGGTCTTTAAAATCCTGAATAGGGTCGAGTGAACCTTCTGTATACTCTCTATTTTGTGACCAAACTATGAAGAGTCTAAATGATTGCCTCGCTGCTCTCGGTAGATCGAGCACTATCCAAATAGACTAAGCTGAGCTCCTATTGACAAAGTCTTACCTCATAAGGCTACCGATTGAAAGTGTTGGCGAGTAGGTCGACTGTGGCAGTTTCCTTTTGTGTGTTTCAGCTATCCAGGGTCAGGAGCTCTTCAATAAGGCAATTTAATTACAAAAAGTCGTATTTTTATTGTATAGAAAACCTAATACAGGTTAGCTACAAAAATTGTATGGTGACTTGGTGACTCGTGTAAGGTAGTATGTCGAATGAGAGCGCGGACCGTAGACGATACCCCCCGCGCGTCGCTGTCTTCACCCCGCGGTCGCCCTAGCCTGGTTGTAGGCAGTTATGCATGTTCATGCGTGGACATCGCCCCCGGCCTTGGAAGCACCGCCTTCCAATGAAGTTGATGATGTGGATGAAGCAGCAGCCGTCGATCCCTTAGGAACCTCATCAGGCAGAAGTGGACATATCTTCGCGAATGATCTTTGGATGATGCCGTTCTCTGTCTTGATGCTGGCCACACGGGAATTGCCATCTTTGCCAGGAAAAGTCTTCAGCACTCGTCCCAGTTTCCACTTCAGGGGTGGTTGGTTGTCTTCTTTGATTAACACCATGGTATTGGGTGTCAGTGTGTCTTGTTTGGTTTGCCATTTCGTCCTCTTTTGTAGTTCTGACACGTACTCCTTCGACCATCTTGTCCAAAAGTGCTGGCGCATCTGCTCCACACGATCGTAGCGAGTGAGACGCAGCGTGTCCGCCGCGGCGAGGTCCGGGCTGGCAGGCGCGGTGAGCGGTCGGCCGATCATGAAATGACCAGGAGTAAGTGGCATAAGGTCATTAGGGTCTGTGGACATAGGTGATATAGGTCGGGAGTTTAGGACGGCCTCGATCTGTGCCAACACTGTGCTAAACTCCACGAAAGCACAGAATACATAATAGTACAGGTACAGAAGACGCACTCCGCCATAGCGATTCAACAAATATAAATCTTTACGCGCGATAATAAAGTACAATTTCCTTCGCGCCGGCTTTGGATACCTACTTTTATATTAGCCTACTCATCGCGCGCGCAAGCAAAAATGAGCCGAATGGCTGCGCGCGAAAGTTCTTCTGCCGCTGGCGCGTCCTGAAGGTCACAGTCAGCGCGCTCAGTGGGGATGTCACTTTCGAATTTTAAAGGAGGAAGGCAGATAGGTTCAAAAACTCTGACATCAGGGTTCATCAGGTCGTTGTAGTAGTAGGTACCTAGATAATAAATAATAATTTTATTACCATGGTATAATAAGATACTCCGCCTGGTATTTCTTTCCGAGACTCGTGAACCACGTGACCAACACAAGTTTACGTCATCATGCTTGTCGGTTACCAGAATTACCCACTCTCATGATGTTTTTTTGTAAATCATTTATGATACTGTTAGCTAATAAATACAATTGAGGTGTTGTTGTAAAGTTAAAGTTAATACACACGTAAATCTAAATTATAAAATTATTAAGAAATATTTTAACCCATTTTTCTGAGATTGAATTTACCCCATAACGTATTTTATTGAAATAAAGTGGCAATACTAAGTGACGTTGACTTGTGTTTCTCTGGGAAGGAAAGACCATGTTTTATTAGACTATGTTTATTACATAGCTAGAATCTATGTAGGTACCTATTTTCTTACCTTTCGATGTCACGCGGTAACTTGTGGAACTCCCTACTTGAGGCTTTTATCACTAGAATTATTCAAGCAATTATAAGCAATGCAGTATTTTCTTATTCTCATTTTCGCGTACCTAATTTACGTAAATTTAGTACAAAGAAAGAATTAAGAGCGGCAACGTGGGAGCGCGTGCGTAACGAGCGGCGTGCGGCAACCCACTGACTAACCAGGGTTGCCAGATGGTTATAATTTTTTCTCGTACCAAGCTTGCTAAAAATCTCGTAATTTCAACAAAAATCTCGTAAAAGCATAAATTTAAAGAAACTTAAGGAAACGTTATAATTTTATGCTATTTAGGTACTGCATTATGTAACTTGGGTAATCATGTTCTTTGCGCTTGGGGCTGTTAAATTTAAAACGAAACAATATAAAATAACATTTTTAATTATTATATTTGACATCAGGGATAGTAGTAAAATCATCATTGTTTTTACCGTATAGCTTTTCAGCTGTCATTCTAGCGTACATCTCATTTGATGCTTCGAAATTTACGCAATTACCCTTACGATTTGGGCCTTTAGCAGTTTCAGAAGCTAAAAATGTACCATTTACAGTGTCTATAATAAGACTTGTTAAAATCTCGTAAAAAACGGTACGAGATTTGTGTTAATCTTGAATCTCGTACAGACACTCTAAATCTCGTAATGTTACGAGATTTCTCGTACGTCTGGCAACCCTGTGACTAACCTCCCCGCG